>CM040124.1:183629169-184829169 GCA_022559845.1 Amorphophallus konjac | reverse complement strand
GGAATCCAGATCGGATGCCCGGTTTGAGCTCGGTGCTCAAAAGTTCATTTTTTAAGTACACTTACTTTAAATGAACTGCCAGGTCGGGTCCGGGGGTCTAAAACCTGAAATACCAGTCGAATGGCCGTGCCGATAGTTCCAACACGACTTGGGAGATGAAAGTGACTTGTCAGAACTGACGGAATCCAGATTGGATGCCCGGTTTCAGCTCGGCGCTCAAAGTTCATTTTCAAAGTACACTTAGTTTAAATGAACTGTCAGGTCGGGTCTGGGGGTCTAAAACCTGAAATACCAGTCGGATGGCCGTGCCGATCGTTCCAACACGACCTGGGAGATGAAAGTGACTTGTCAGAACTGACAGAATCCAAATCGGATGTCCGGTTTGAGCTCAGCGCTCAAAAGTGTATTCTCCAAATGTAATTAATTTAAATACTGTTTCAAGCTAGTAGTTGATTTATAAAATCTACAGTTATCAATTTCATGTCTAATTTCAATTTATGTTAATTTCTTCACACTAATTAATTTTTTTATCTATGAATGAATGTTATTATTTTTTTAATGTAGGGGGATCCTTCTGCGTGCGACGACAGAGGAGATGAGCAGGGCAGGGAGGATATGGACGATGTACCGGATATTTCTTGATGTTTGATGATATTCAGACGGATCAGCAGGGTTGATGTGTTTTTTTTTGTTGTATTTATTTGATCAACATGGTGTTGAGTTTTTTTTCCGGTGGTGTTTATTTGATCATCATGGTGTTGAGTTTTTTTTTTCGGTGGTGTTTATTTGATCAGCATGATGTTGGGAGTTTTTTTTTCCGGTGATGTTTATTTGATCAGCAGGTTCCCAATATTTTTTTCAGCAGGATATTTCTTGATGTTTATTTGTGATCCAACAGGTTTTTTTAGAATAATTTAAGATTTTTTTTAAAAATAAATTTTTATATTTCAGACGGATTTTCAGACGGTATTTGAGACGAAGATTGTCCGTCTGAAGTTTCAGACGAACGGTTGTCTTAACCGTCGTATAATCCGTCTGAAATTCAGACGAAATTTGAGATGAAATTTATCCGTCTGTAATTATCCTTCTGAATTTCAGACGGAATTCTCACCAATTTTCGGACGGCTTGAGACCGTTTGAAATTCAGACGGAATAATGGACAGACGGTATTTCAGATGGAAAAAATCTCGTATGATTTTTAGACGGAATTTGTGACTGAATTTAATCTGTCTGAAATTTTATTTTCAGACGAAATTTCAGACGGAATATAAAACTGTCACAAATTTGTGACTAAGAATATCAGACGGTCTATTTCCGACGGAATTCAGACGAAAATCCGTCGCAAACGTGTTTTGTGACGGATTTTCAGACGGATCTGAGACGGATCCGGCCGTCTGAAATCCCACCTTTTCTGGTAGTCAGGGCACTGGTCGCTTAGGGGAGTTGGGCAGCCAATGGGGTGGCCGCCCAGCACACTAGGCAGGGGGGCCAGTCCTCTAGCAACCCAGACACCTGGGCGACTAAAGGCTTATATGCCCAGGGTCTATCTGCTGGGCAGCCAAAGCCCTAGCCACCCAGGCTTTATGGGCGGCCAGTGTCCCAATCAACCAATTTTCTGTGATTTTGTGCAACTAGTGGTTCCAGTCTGCGCCGTATGCATCGGCAGTCAATAGATTAGCTAGCTAGTCAGTTGTTCTTGGTTTTAATGACATCTAGTTGCCTCATGGTAGATTAGTACCGACCGGTGCTACTCTAGTGGTTTCCGTTGTTACGACAAGTACTCAATTTCAGTGACCCTTCCCACTAGTTGTAGCTGACCTGGGCACGTAGTTGCTTACCCACCGGCGAGTGGTAGAGGCTAGACCCGAGTAGATGGTTTTTAAGCTGGTTACCGTAGGGCCCCTTGCCTTTGCAACTTGAGTCCGGCTGGGGGGAAAACCGGATAGAGGACCCAACTTAGAGCAGATAGTTTATGTATGCACACCTGGTTGGGGCGTTGGACACGCATTGACGAGTGCGACCCCAGTTAGTCCTTGTTCTGTGATACTTTGTACGATGTCTCAGTTTCTGCCTGGGGTGAGTAGGGAGACACCTGATGATGGGGACATCTCCTGCCATTCCCTTTGGCTCGAGACCCCGATGCACACTGACGGCATGTAGCCTTGTTCGTCATCTTATTTCGAGTCATGCTGTGTATTTTCTTATTTCTTTAAAGTCAGAATCATGTAATTTTCCTTTTATTTGAGTCGAGTACCTAAGTTAGTGAGTCATTTACATATGTTTTGAGTCAAATGGGCCTTTTGTAAATCAATTGGGCCCATAGTTGCCCCCTTGGACAGCAAGGGGCATTTTGTGCAAAGTCATGGGCAATTGTGTCACGTAAAATGTTGGGCTTCTATAAATAGGACCCAACCCCCCATGGAGAGGTTAATGAAGAATTGAGCATTTTATGAAATTCTTTCCTTTTGAGTGTGTGTTTTCCTTGGTGAGAGGCCAAGCTAGGGTGAGAGACCATTGGGAGTGAGAGGCTCCCACCCTATCTCCCTATCTCTCTATATCTCACTTTCTCTCTCTAGTTTGCACCCACTCTCTCTCTAACCCATCCTCTCCTCCATAGCCCCTCCACAACCCCTCCACGTCAGTCCTAGCCCGCCACCTCACCCGCCACGTCACCCGTTTGACTGCCACCTCATCTTTCCCCTCCATCTTTACAAGGTAGCATTCACTCCCCTCCCTCTTCCCCATACACCTATTAATCTCCCTTAATATCTCCCACAGCCCCCAAGGGATCCTCCCCTTCTCCCAACACATACCTTCCACTTCCCAAGCCAATCCTCCACAGTCCCAAGGCACCCCTTGGCATACCCAAGACCCCCACCTTCAATTCCCATCAATTCCACCACCAACTAGGCTGTGGAGGATTGGCTTCCCCAAGCCACCCCTTGGCATACCCAAGACCCCCACCTTCAATTCCCATCAATTCCACCACCAACTAGGCTGCCACCACCTCTCTCTCCCCACCCCTCCACCAAGCTGCGACCCTAACACCCATCCCTCTCCACCCCAGCCCCATCTCCCTCTCCCAAGCTCTTCTAGACCACATCACACTCACCCCTCCCTCACGGCCACCCCCTCCCCTTCCTCCTTGGTTCGCCCAGATCCTAGTGCCCAGCCGCCCTTCCCTCTACTCCCCTACGCAAACCCCCCTCCTTTTGGCCTCTTCTTTCTGAAGCATCCTCTCCACATCCTCCTACACCTCCACACCAAATTTCATCCCCAAACTCCACCATCTTCCCCTCCACCTGAGCCAAAGTATAGGTTGCTATTCAACAGTTCCCTGCGTACGCACAGGGAGACAACATGAGCTCTCCTCGGTGCCATCGACCTCCTGCGACCTCGACTGCGACCTGTGAGCCTAGGAGTCATCCCTTTACAAGCCTTGAACGTCCCAACAGTGGTCGAAGGTCAACAGATCTTCCCGGTCCCCTCTTCCACGTTCTATGGCCATTTGCACATCGTCTGTCCCCCTTCTATAGACCAAGGATAGATCCACCACCACTTGACCAGAAGCCATCCGAAACGACTCTGGATCTATCTGGAATTTTTACTGGAGGTTCCTAAATTCCGCACGATCGCGTTGGTTCTAGCCGCAACGTCATCCGACGCCGGTGGTGACGACAACGACCTCTGCACCGCACTCCTGCTCTGTTGTCCCGTTCTGGATAGAATCTGCTCACCCTTCACTACACTCCAGGTACCAGGTCCAATCGATTCTGTCTGGGTCCAACCTTCCTACTGGGTGTTCCAGGGCGTGTCAGTGTCAGTTTGGCGTTGATCCCACCTTCAACAACGACCGGGGTAGGCGACGATGGTCCCATCACCTCTCCTTTGTCCAGCCAGTCTGAGTCTGGATAGACTGCGCTGGGGTCTGTTCAATTGACCTAAAGTGCACCACAACGGCCTCTGTTAATCCTGGTCTTCTTACTAGACGTGATCGACTTTCTCTCCGAAGATCCAGCGCTGGTCTCACCCCAAACGGAGGTCTGGAATACTTACAGTAGCTCTGGAAGCGATCCTCTATCCTACCGGGCTGAGTGCAGGCTGAACGGGGAAGATTGGCTAACTCCGCCCGGGAACGGTGCTCCACTGCCTACAGCTTGCCTCGACTACGTCCCAAAACCTTGAAGCATTATCCCCGAGGGCTCTGTCAGCAGCACGAACCCACCTTGGTGATCGAGTGACCGCAACTTTTCCCCGGCAATTCTGCTACCAGCACCGTCGGTGAACAAGTCGGGCCCTTTTCTTTCCTCCCCTCCCCGTGCCTGGCAGGCTGAACGCCCCTCCATGCGTGGAGGTATATTTTGGTTGTAACTACTCTTCCCCACCCCTGAGCCAACCCTCCTACGTGAGGTGTAGTTCTATAGCAGCTTATTACAGGTGAAGCGACACCGGTGCAGCGTGAGGGATTGACCCACACTTCCCCACTCGCCCTCGTCTCCGGCCGGGGTCGACTTCTTCAAGTGGACTAGGTGAGCGCTGCCACCCTCTCTCCTGCATTGTTCTTGTATATTTAGTATCTTTTCTTCTTCATCGACAAGGAGAGAGAGTGCCCGGCCCAGAGGTTCCACCACCTCCGAGTGGCCACCGCGGATAGTGAGCGAGAGAGTTACCCATGCCCAATTCGGCACGAGGTCCGCCCTGTTGATTACGGGCACATTCCAGCCATTGAGAGGGACAACCTAGGCCGTGTTGGCACCTTGTCCAGCAAAGGGCCCAACCCAAGAGCTCCTCCTACCATCCCCGAGTCACCCCGGGAAGGGACGTGCTGCGCTATTGCCCGCCGAACTAGAATTTGGCTTTTGTTTGTGTGCTTGCAATTGTACGTCCAAGGTGTGTCACCCCGACCCCATTGCATTCCTTAGCGATGTCACATCAAAGTGGTATTAGGGCAAGTTATAGACTTTTCTCTACAAGTCAGGTCCAAGGGCATATTTGCATTGGTGTTGTGTCGGTCCACTCGTTCCTTGACCTTCCATACTCACTTGCATGTCCACTCATCGTGGAACTCAATATCAACCCGGCCCATCGTCCACCGCCCCACCTACCATGGAATCCATCCCCAAAGGGAGTGTAGATACTAGAGTGGATGGCCTCCAAGGCCAAGTGAACTCTATCAACGAGTCCATTGCTAGCATCTTAGGTTGGCTTGAGGACATTTCCCTCCAGCTTGCCCGAAATGGGGAGCATGAGCGTGAATCAAGAGACCATGGCCAAAGAGTTCAACCTCTTCAAGCTGAACCTGGTAGGGAGGACTCCGATTCAGATCATTACCAAGAGTTTGAGGTGCCCTGTCACCGTATGCGCCACGAAAGGCAACCCCGGGAGGACCCGGATGACCCATTGTTAAGGCTGGTCAAGGTTGACGCTCCTAGTTTTGATGGATCCCGCAATCCAGGAATATATGGGGAGTGGGAAACATCCATGGATCAATATTTTGATTGGTACCCCATGACGGATGAGAGGAAAGTGCGTTTTACCAAAATGAATCTTACCGGGCTAGCCAAAACTTATTTTCTAAACACCGAGGGGTTGAGAAGTGTTAGGAGGCAAGACCCTATTACTACTTGGGAGGAAAGGAAGGTCCAACTTAGGACCAAGTATTTGCCTCCATCTTACCATCAAGACCTCTTAGATGAATGGCAAAGCCTCACCCAAGAAGGTCGGTCTGTGGCCGACTATATTGAGAAGTTTGACTACTACCTCCTCAAGTGTAGAGTTCGAGAGGTCCCAGTGGTCACCTTGTCCCGATTTAGGAATGAGTTCCAACATCACATCAAGAGAGAACTTTTTATGCATGAGGTCACTACCCTTGAACATGCTTACCAAGTGGCCCGGGATGTGGAACGATTTTCTAGATTTCTGAGGGCTGGCCCACCTAGACCGGCCGATCCCAAGCCCATGGTTCCTAGCACCAACCCAGCTCCTCCACTCAAGGCATCCATGCCGAGTTCTAGTGGGTTCACTCCTTCACGGCCTAACCCACCTCCCACCACCACTCCTACAAGATTTACTCCCACCACCCTTACACCCCGGAGAGAAGAGAGTTCCAAGGGAACAAATGTGAGTGGTCCAATGCCGGGTAGCAGTAACAACCAACAATGCTATAGGTGTAAAGGGTACGGTCACTTTGCGAGCCAATGTCCCACAAGTGGATTGCCAAGTTTGCTCCTGGTAGAGCAAAATCCCCAACCAAATTCCCAACGCCAAGGGGAGATTGAGAGTATGACCGAGGTGCATGAGGCCTCCCTTGATTGGGTGGAAGAGTATGAGGCATAGTACTTTGAATCGAGATAAGATACCTCCATCCAACCAACCGACTCCCAATTAGGTGTGGTTAGAAGCACCCTCCATCAAACTAAGGAATAGAACTGGCATAGAACTACCATTTTCCACACTTTGAACAAGGTAGGAAGCCATGTGAGGAAGGTGATCTTAGATAATGGGAGTTGTGTGAATGCGGTGTCACCCGACACCGTGAAGCTCCTTGAGCTGGCCATCACTACACATCCTAACCCATACCGTGTCTCATGGATTGATGCCACCTCCATCCCCGTCACCATGAGGTGTCAAGTTCCCATCACTTTTTCATCCTATCAAGCCCAAGTTTGGTGTGATATTGTCCCGATGGAAGTGGGTAGTATCCTATTAGGGAGACCATGGATTTATGATGTGGATGTCACCTTTCTAGGAAGGCCAAATACTTGCCTCTTTAAACACGAGGGAAAGAAAATCCAACTTAATCACTCTCCACCTCGTCCCCTTCCTAAGAGGGACCCTCCCTCTCTTATAAACCACCCAAATCCCGTACACACATCCCATTTGTCTCCCACTACACCCAACCCACCAAGCATTCCCCATTCGCACCCACACATGAACATCAAACCTCCACCCCTCAAATTAGCCTTGACCACCAACTTGAGCTGCTCACCTTCACCCATGGGGAGATGGTCATAGTAGGGCCCCTCGTTGAAGAAAAGCCCAATTCGGGACAATCCGGGCCCCTACTACCATCCCATGAAACGTGCCCTCCAAGTAATACCCATCCAACCTCCTCATACTATCTATTGAACCTTCAACTTTATTGTAGACTTTGATGATCTGATTAGGTGTTTGAGTTGGCAAATTGAATTGACGGGCATGCTGGTCCTGGAGTCATATGAACCTGGACACCTAGTTTCACTTGTCCCTCAATAGGCTCCATCACTCCAGTTTACACTAGGTGTCAATGCACTAGTGAGCTCCTAGTATTCCGCCCTATACCAGAGGACTTTGATCAAAGGTAACCCAATGACATCCTCTCCCAAATGGAGAATCCCAACGAAGAAACAAAGGCTCCACAAGTTGATGAGAATCTAAACCACCATAGTGAACTTGTAGACTAGCGATACTTTCGTCCGGGGTTTGAAGAGACATACTTCTTTGGGAGCCTATCTATTTTAGACCCCTTTGACCCATTCCCTTGAGAACCCATAAATCCTCAATACCCACTCCCATCCATCAAGGAAGTTCACCACCTCACTCTAACCCAAGTTGGTCACACAAGGGTTGAACAAATCCCCTCCTTCCACGCAGCCACACTTGGGAGCATAAAGCTCTTCATTTGGATAGAGTCACATGCATCACCATGTCTAGCATCATATAGGGGTGACGAGGTAAGTGTGTTTGGATGTCCCGGTCCTCCGATGACCATCAAACTTGATAGGAAGCCTACACTTGACAGGTCTAAATTTGGATGTCTAGGTCCACCCAAACCCATCAACATTGGTAGTCATCATACACATGATAGATCTATGTTTGGTTGCCTCGGACCACCCATACATGCTAACGTGTCTAAGCTCACCAATACACTTGCATTCCATAGGCATGACAGCAAGCACATTAATAAGAGCCACAAGATCTATAAGAGGCAGGCAGATTCACATAGGCATCACCAAGAGTTCCAAGTGGGAGACTCAATGATGGTTAGGACGAAGAGGCTCTTCCCTGGAGCCTCGTCCAAGTTAAGAGCCTAAGGGACTGGACCCTTCAAGGTCACAAGGTGCATTGGCACCGATGCCTATGAGTTGGACCTACCAATGGACTATGGGGTTAATCCTACATTCAATGTGGCGTACCTTGTGCCTTATAAATGCTCCGCGGTGGTGCATAGTAAGGACCTTGAGCCTATTTCCCCCCTTGAGAGTGAGCCACCTCCGAGAGTCCACTTGTAGCCCGAAGAGGCCGACGTGAGCAAATAGATAAGATACTGGGTGAACAGGTGACTGCTACTAGGAGCAAGGTGTATCGGCGTTATCTTGTGAGGTGGAAGGACCAACCCCCGTCGGAAGACACTTGGGTAAGTCGGGAGGAGTTGTTACGGCTGGATCCCGATGTGCTCGAGCTCTATCAAAGTGAAATAGACCCTTACTCGACGGGGTCGAGTTCTTCGCACCCCGGGAGATTTGATGGGGACATCTGTTGAGTCTCTCCACGTGATTTTGATGATAACAAAACCCTGGACATGTCTTTCATCTAATGTTATGCATACTAGAACGCAATTAAGGCCAAACTCCATCTTATCAAGTGCTTCAAATGATCAAGTCTTCAAAATGCATAAACAAAGTTTAGATGGACTTCACATAGATGCAAACATATGGTCCATCCAAAGGCTGATTATATAGATATACTTTCTTGGACTAAACTCTGTCATTTTGTAGGATTTTTAGAGTTCGGTCGACCTGGCCAGCAGGGGCGGTCGACCTAATCTCCCAGAGCTGAAAACTCTATAAAATTACAGAGTTTGGTCGACCGCCCCCACTGGACCGGTCGACCGATTCTCCCAGTGCTAAAAAGTTCAGAACCTGTGAAAGTTAGGTCGACCGCCCTATGTCTTCAGGTCGACCGAATCCTTCAAGGCAGCAATTGTTGACTTTTTGTTTCTTCAACGTGGGTAGCCCTTCTCTTTGGATATTTTAATCCCAAAGCCACCAGACATGCCATGATTTGTGGATCTGGTTCCTGGCTTGTCCATTGACCACTTAAGATGTATAAAAACATCTCCATGGTGTCAAAAACCCTAATCACTCAAGGGAGATCCAAGGGGGCTGCCAAGGGAGAAAGAGTGTTGCAAAAAGAGCTCCGTGAACAGTGTTTCATCCAAAGGTTCTCCATCCAACTCAATGCTTTTGAAGATCAATCTGAAGCCAATCAACCTTAAATCAAGTGGAGATTCAAGCCTTATCCAAAATCTACATCATCTGCGTAGGGGGAGATAAAATCAGAGTTCTTTCTTTTGTGTTTCTTCCTTCATATTTTCTGAGCTTCAAGTGTGTGTTATTTGTAATCCTTAAACATTCGTGTGTGTGGATCTTCTTAGATCCGTGTGTGTGTGTTTGATTTCTATCAGATCTGTGTGTTTTGGTGCTCTTGCACCTTCGTTGGAGTTCCTATACTCCTACATGTGTGTGTATGTTCAGATCTTGTAATCCCTTAAAAAATAGTGTGTGAATCCTCACAGTTTGTGAGGGGTGGACGTAGGCTGCCGTTGTTGCATCCGAACCACCTAAAAATCGTTGTCTCTTGTGTGGTTTGATCCGTTTCTCCTATCTCCATTCTGTGCTAGCACACATGTAGATTAGATCTTTTGTATCTCTTGAGTTAGATCTAGCACAAATTATCATCTTCACATCAGATCTCCGGTATATTAAAAGGTGGGTTCGGATCGACAAGGCAAACCTTATCAGGAAAATAACACTTTGTGTGAGTAGAATCTTCGGATTCACACCTCCGCCACGGTACCAAGGATCCGTTGTGTGTGATAGATTTTGTTAGATCTAATGGTTTCTATATAGATCTGAACTTTTTGTTGCCATTCTTCACACTTATTGAAATCAAATAAAGTTTTCTTAAAATTTGTTATCACCCAATTCACCCCCCCTCCTTGGTGTCATTGATCGCGGGACTTCAACATCTCCCGCCATTCCCTTGGCTCGGGACCCCGATGCACACCGACGGCATGCAGCCTTGTTCGTCATCTTATTTCGAGTCATCCTATGTATTTTCTTCTTTTTTAAAGTCATAATCATGTAATTTTTCTTTTATTTGAGTCGAGTACCTAGGTTAGTGAGTCATTTACATATGTTTTGAGTCAAATGGGCCTTTTGTCAATAAATTGGGCCCATAGTTTCCCCCTTGGACAGCAAGGGGCATTTTGTGCAAAGTCATGGGCAATTGTGTCATGTAAAATGTTGGGCTTCTATAAATAGAACTCAACCCCCCATGGAGAGGTTAATGAAGAATTGAGCATTTTATGAAATTTCCTCCTTGTGAGTGTCTTGTCCTTGGTGAGAGGCCAAGCTAGGGTGAGAGACCCTTGGGAGTGAGAGGCTCCCACCCTATCTCTCTATCTCCCTCTATCTCACTTTCTCTCTCTAGCTCGCCCCCACTCTCTCTCTAACCCATCCTCCCCCTCCACAACCCCTCCACATCAGCCCTAGACCGCCACCTCACCCGCCACCTCACCCATTTGACCGCCACCACATCCTGCCCCTCCATCTTCCCAAGGCAGTATTCACTCCCCTCCCCCCTCCCCCTTCCCCATACACCCATTAATCTCCCCTAATATCTCCCACAGCCGCCAAGAGATCCTCCCCTACTACCAACACATACCTTCCACTTCCCAAGCCAATCCTCCACACTCCCAAGGCACCCTCCACTTCCCCAAGCCACCCCTTGGCATACCCAAGACCCCCACCTTCAATTCCCATCAATTCCACCACCAACTAGGCTGCCACCACCTCTCTCTCCCCACCCCTCCACCAAGCTGCGACCCTAACACCCATCCCTCTCCACCCCAGCCCCATCTCCCTCTCCCAAGCTCCCCTAGACCACATCACACTCACCCCTCCCTCACGGCCACCCCCTCCCCTTCCTCCTTGGTTCGCCCAGATCCTAGTGCCCAGCCGCCCTTCCCTCTACACCCCTACGCAAACCCCCCTCCTCTTGGCCTCTTCTTTCTGAAGCATCCTCTCCACATCCTCCTACACCTCCACACCAAATTTCATCCCCAAACTCCACCATCTTCCCCTCCACCTGAGCCAAAGTATAGGTTGCTATTCAACAGTTCCCTGCCTACGCACAGGGAGACAACATGAGCTCTCCTCGGTGCCATCGACCTCCTGCGACCTCGACTGCGACCTGTGAGCCTAGGAGTCATCCATTTACAAGCCTTTAACGTCCCGATAGCGGACGAAGGTCAACAGAGCTTCCCGATCCCCTCTTCCACGTTCTGCAGCCATTTGTACGTCATCTGTACCGCTTCTGCAGACCTAGGATAGAATCGCCACCATTTGATCAGGAGCCATCTGGAATGACCTTGGATCAATCTATAATGTTTACTGGAGGTTCCTTAATTTTCCACAATTGCGCTGGTTCTGGCCCCAATGTTATCCGACGCCGGTGGTGATGACAGCAACCTCCGCACCGCGCTCCTGCTCTGTTGCCCCGGTCTGGATAGAATCTGCTCGCCCTCACTACACTCCAGGTACCAAGTCTAATTGATTCTTTCTGGGTCCAGCCTTCCTATTGGGTGTTCCAGGGCATGTCAGGGTCAGTTTGGCGCTGATCCTGCCTTCAACAACAATCGGGGTAGGCGACGATGGTCCCATCACGCTCCTCTGTGCAGCCAGTCTGAGTCTTGACAGACTACACTAGGGTCTGTTCAAACGACGTAAAGTCCACCACAACGGCCTTTGTTAATCCCGGTCTTCTTACTGGACGTGATCAACTTCCTCTCCGATGATCCAACACTGGTCTCGCCCCAAACGTAGGTCTGGACTACTGATAGTAGCTCCGGAAGCGATCCTCTATCCTACAGGATTGAGTGCGGGCTGAACAGGGAAGAGCGGCTAACTCCCCCCGGGAACAGTGCTCCGCTACCTCCCGCTCACCTTAACTACGTCCTAGAACCTTGAAGCATTGTCCCCGAGGGCTCTGTCAGCAGCACGAACCCACCTTGGTGATCAAGTGATAGCAACTTTTCCCCAGCAATTCTGCTACCAGCACCGTCAGTGAACAAGTCAGCGCCCTTTCCTTTCCTCCCATCCCTGTGCCTCGCCAGTTGAACGCCCCTCCCTGCGTAGAGGTATATTTTGGTTGTAACTACACTTCCCCACACCTGAGCCAACCCTCCTGCGCGAGGTGTAGTTCTGTAACAGCTTATTACAGGTGAAGTGACACCGGCACAGCGTGAGGGATCGACCCACGCTTCCCCACTTGCCCTCGTCTCCGACCGGGGTCGGCTTCTCCAAGCCAACCAGGTGAGCGCTGCCACCCTCTCTTCTACATTGTTCTTGTTTATTTAGTATCTATTCTGCTTCGTCGGCAAGGAGAGAGAGCGCCCGGCCCCGAGGTTCCAGCACCTCCGAGTGGCCATCACTGATAGTGAGCAAGAGAGTTACCCGTGCCCAATTCGGCAGGAGGTCCGCCCCGTTGATTATGGACACATTACAGCCATTGGGAGGGACAGCCTAGGCCGTGTTGGCACCTTGTCCAGCAAAGGGCCCAACCCAAGAGCTCCTCCTACCATCCCCGAGTCACCCCGGGAAGGCATGTGCTGCGCTATTGCCCGCCGAACTAAAATTCAGCTTTTGTTTGTGTGGTTGCGATTGTACGTCCATTATGTGTCACCCCGACCACATTGTATTCCTTAGCGGTGTCACATCACCTGAGGCTACAGACTAAATCGTCGGTGGATGCTTCTGGCCTTGCTTCTTCTGGGTAGTACTTCTGTCACTTGAGAGGTAGCAGCTCTGATTGCCTTCTGGCATGGTTTACTGTACTGGTGGCTCAGTGTGTTTTGTTCCTCGTGACCGAGGCACAGTTTTATGGCAGGAGTAGACTTCTTTATTTGTTATTCTATGCCTTCTATGTTGTTGGGTCTCTAGTGCAGGAAGACAGATCTAGAGGGGAGTGAATACAACCTTTAAAAAGTTTGCCCAACTAAAAACAATTCGATCAATATGCCACTATTATAATCCCTAAGATGATGAAGAACTTAAGAGAATGCTGAATCTCAAGGAACACATACAAGGCTAAAGCACAACGGAATTAGTTCACCCTCTTAAGGTCAATTGAACAAACCTCTGAAACAACAACTATTAGATAGATGTGTGTGTGAGAATCAAATGCATGTAACAATAGATAAGCACAACGATTGGCAAACCATCCTGTGAATGGAGATAGAAGATATGGGACTGTCATGCCCCGACGTAAAATATCGGGACGCGGCAGTAGAAAGTTAAAATATGTTGATTTCTAGACATGCTGCGCTTTGGGCTAGCACTTAAACAACACCAAAAATAACATATTAACCCAGAGATGGAATTAACCCTAATTAACCATTTATTCCAACTTATGGAAACATAAAAGATCCAATATCCACCAACTTAAAACAATTACATAACAACCAAATATTAATTACAACTCTTGGACAATACTACAACTCTTCAGACTCAAACTATCTAGGGACAACTCCAGACAGCTTTCTAGCTGGCTCGCTCCAAGGTCTTCACTCCTGCCCATCCCCATCCGTTTGTGAGTCCTCACCGGAGCTACCTAAAATAGGGGGGGAAAAACTGGGTGAGCGAATGCTCAGTAGATAATAGCAGGCAAGATTTAAGTAATTAGCCAATTAATTAACTGTCATGCATGCAAACTAAGAACGATAAGAAAACAAGTTAACATAAGTATTGATGGAACGAAACTAATAGCATGAATTGAGCATAGATATATCAATTTTTAGGAATTTGGCCGCTCAAGCATGTAACAAGCATATCATATCAAGATAAATTCCATGTAGGAATCTAATAAAGGGATGAATGTCATAGACACACGCTAGTCATGCACTCGGTGCAATACCTCACCATGTCATTACAACTCCCCGGGGCACTAGTACTTTTTGGGCGCTCCTCCCAGGACCAGACCGGGCCCTTATGATGCGTTGGCATTGATTTGGTGGATCCAAGATCCCAAGTAATATCTAGACATTCATTAGAGTCGGCCAAGAATTCCAAGGTCAGGCCATGTAACTTAATTTCTAAGATTAAAGAGAGATTCCAATAATCGAGTAGGAAACATAAGATTCATGGTTGGAAAAAACAAGAGCAGCAATCTTAAGCCCATCTTGGCTCAGCTTACCAAAACATACAAGAAACACGGGAACAAGCTTTAGGCTGAGTTGCAGTCATAAGCGAGAAAATGGTCTAACACGGACCACCACAAGCAATACTGGGCATGGAGGTACAAGACCCAGAGTTAAGAATGTAAACGGTCCCAGATGGGTCGTTCCATTATGAAAATGGTCAATGTCGCTCAGAACGAGAAGATTCCTGGGCCAAGCAAGAGTAAACGGTTCTAATTGGGCCACCCCATCATAGAACGGTCTAGAGAGAGCCGTTTAAAACCAAGGTCGATGAACCCAGAAGGTCGACGCACATGCTAGATGAACGCGGTCACCCCAAGGACCACTCAGAATCACAAGTGGTCAAGCCTGGACCGCTCACTGACAGTAGCAGTCCCAGAAGGGCCGCTATTAACAAGACAGTCCCAATTCCGGGCTTGGCAAAATCACGCGATTCGATCTAGTCCAGAGGTTCAGGTTTTGTAGGTGCAATCCGCCCGGCGTCCTAGTGGGAATCCCAAGCTCGCGAGGGCTTATGGAGGTCTCATAATGGAGGTCCTAGTCCGACGGAAGGAATATCCGGCGGAGAGTCCCAACCATTACAAGAATTGAGGGTAATAAAACATCGGAAAATGAATGTATGGCGGTCAGTCAACACCACCGGAGTGGAATGACTGTCAAACAACCTAGATAATTTCCACCATAACCATAGTACATAAGCATTGTGATATATTTGAATTTTTTATATAACCAAGATCATGTGGGGAAAGCAATATGATAGAAAGAAAGAGATATACACATGACCATGGTTAGATCAATTTATAAGTTTCATAATTTACCAGTTCTTTGTGTGAGTTTCTGACCTGCACATGCATAGCTTAACAAGAAACGACATACTTAACACATGGAATAAATCAATCTACGAGACATACACGGTCTAACCAGAGTCGCTGGACAGGGTCTAGCGGTCTATCGCTGGGCCGCTCAGGACATGTAAGTCCGAAACCCTACATGCCTTACGCGGTCTATCGATCAGTCGCTAGGGTTTCCAAGCTGTCTAGAGAGAAGCCGCCTACCCAAATGCACGGTCTATCATTGGGCCGTCTATGACAATGGGGTGTCAACACATAACAATATAAATGGTGAAGCCACGACCACCGACCCCAGACCTGGCGGCCTATCGTGAGGCCGTTCAATACTGCACGGTTCCTGTAAAACCGTGGCCTGTTCACCGTTCCGGTGCCCGGCGAACATTCGACGGGGCTCACTAACAACAAGAAATTCAGTCGGTATAGAGCATAGAAATTGGGCAAAAGCATACCACTAGAAAGAGAACGAAAAGATGCATGCCATGGATTGATTAATTGGAACTTTAAGCGTCCTAACCTAGCATTTAATCGAAGATAACAATGGTTGTTGATTGTTGTGCTCATGCATGTAGTTTTGGTTTTGATGATGGTTTTAATGATGGCTTTGATGATTGGTTGTTGATGTGAGTTAATCAAATGTTCAGTCATCTTGCTGCTCAGTTTAGATTAACATATTTGATGTTCAGTCCTGTTACATGTTAAACTGATGCATAAAGCATTCATTGCTGTGGTTTTGATGATTGATATTGTATTTTGATGATAGCAATGATATAGTGTTTTCATGACATTGTGCCTTGATGATTGCATCATGACTGTGACTGGTACAACTGATATATTGTTTATATTAGACTTATGTTATGTGCATAGTCTATACAGTGCATCGTGGGGTTTATGCCCTAAGTCTATTCACTGCACATGCATCATTCGTCCAAGTCCATACATTGAACTGTAGTGTGCATTTGGCGAACACATCGCAAGTCTAGACATTGCACTGTAGCATGCATTTCCTTAAAGTCTATACATCGGACTGGTTTGCATTGGCTAAGTATATACAACGTCAGCTCATGCCTTGTCTTAGACAAAGTCTACACAATGGCTTTGGGTCTCCAAGTCTATACAGCCTTTTGCTTCGCCAAAGTCTGTACATTGGTCTGCATAGGCTAAGTGTTCACATCGTCAAGTACAATCATGCACTGGTCATGTAGTCTGTACAGCGTGAAGTCTATACTTTGGCACTGTAGCTTGCTCGTGCAAGTCTATACCTTGGACTGTTCTTCATGTCTGTACATCAGATTGTACATCATCTTCGTGCTGTTTCTGAACTTGAGTTTTCGTGTTGTTTCCCCTCACTAACACGAAAAGATCTCGTGTTGAATGAGCATACAACACTTCGTGTTGATTTCCATACGTGACAGGAAAGCTTGTATGAGGTTAGACTTCGTGTCGTTTCCCTTGTCTTCATCTTCGTGTTGTTTTAGTGTCTACGTCTCCGTGTCGATCACTGTTTTTACTTCGTGTCGTTCCTATTACACTTCGTGTCGTTTCTCCGTCTCAGGTCTTCGTGTCGTGTTTTCCACACCGCGTGTCGTTGTCGCTTTAGTAACCTCACCTCGTGTCGGTTACTGTTGTTTTTATGACTTCGTGTGGTTTTTCCTCTCATGTACTTCGTGTCGGTTACTGTTGTTTTCACTTCGTGTCAACTTCACTTCGTGTCGTCTCTTTGTACTTCGTCTTCATGTTGTTTTCACTCCGTGTCGATTTCAGTTTTTGACTTCGTGTTGATTTCAACCCATGTCAATTCTGTTTTGTCTTTGTGTCGTTTTCACTCCGTGTCGAAACCTGTGTTTCATCTTCGTGTTGTCTTCACCCCGTGTCATTTTTTTTTTAGGAGTCGTCTCCGTGTTGTTTTCATAACTTCGTGTCGTGTTTGTTACACCTCGTATCGTTTTCCGTTTTGTGTCTTCGTGTCGTTTTTGTTCTTCCTAGACCTTGTGTCTTTCTTGTGTTGAAACCACACTTCGTGTTGGTTTCTGTTTTGTCTCCATGTATCTCGTGTCGTTCTTCTTTTTACCTCGTGTTGTTTTATAACTTCACTTCGTGTCGTTCTCGCTTTAACCACACTTCGTGTTGCTTTACGTAGACCTTGTGTCTTACTTTGTTTGCAAACACTTCGTGTCGGTTTCTGTTGTCACCCCGTGTTGTTCTCGTGTTATCGTTTATGTCTGTGTGGTCTTACTTCGTGTTACTTACTGTTGTACATCGAGTCCTTACTGACTTCGTGTCGTTTTCCCTATTGTGTCCTCGAGTTGTCTCCGTGTCGTTGCTATTTGTCACTTCGTGTTGTTTCGTTTTAACCTCGTTCAAGTTTCTTCTAAAACGCTGTTCTTCTGATAAGTCTATACAGAGTTGTTCTTTAAACTGATGACTTATCCGATACCCTGTTTTACAGGTGCTTTGATCGTGAAGCTTAAGGAGGGCACGTGATCCGAGGCTGGAATAAAGCCTGCTGAAAGACTGCCACGTGGTCTGAATTCTTAGGGCTGGAAATGTGGAGGTCACACGTCGTGGCTGATGCTGCTGCTGCTGCTATATATATGAGACCTTCATCCACAGATGAAGGTAATCGAATTGGCAAGAAGAGAAGCCAATACAGAGAGCCACGATCCAGAGAAGAAGAAAAAGAAAAGAAGAAGAGAAAGAGAGAGAGGAAGAGAAAGAAAGAGAGATTGAGTAAGAGATCGAGATAGCAGAGTGTGAAGAAAGGAAGAGGAAGAAGAATAGAGAAGAAGAGAGAGCTAGAGTGATAGAAGCTTCAACAGAAGATCTGTTCCTGCTGTACCGTGGATCAAATCCAGGCCAGCCAGCTCCTGCGAGAGCCACATTTATTTTTATCTTTTCAGCCTTCTGTTGCTGGTTTCGTTTTTGTTTTTATCCATTTACTGTATTTCCGATCCTCTGTAGAGAGGTCGGGGTTCCTCCTGTGGGTTCAGGAGAAGGGAGACTTTGTGTCTTCGGTTTGCAAGTAGCTGGGTGCTACTTGTGGTTGGTGCCCTCCGGTGTGGAGGAAGAGAGACTTGCGTCTCTGGTTGCCTTTGACAGGGTGTCATCGGTTGTTTCCCTCCGGGTTGGAGGAAGGGAGATTTATCTCCGGTTGTGCTTCCCTCTGGAGTTCAGAGGAAGAGAGACTTGGGTCTCTAGGTTCCCCTCCGGGTTGGAGGAAGGGAGGCTTGTTCCTCCAGCTCTGGGCTTGTGAGTAGCAAGCCCGGTGGTTCCCTCCGTGTGTGGAGGAAGAGAGACCGTGTGTCTCTGGTTTCCAAGTGGCTGAAGTCACTTGTGGGTTCCTCCTGTTTGTTCAGGAGAAGGGAGATTGCTATCTCCGGTTGCAAGTAGCTGGGTGCTACTTGTTGATTCCCTCCGGTTTGGAGGAAGGGAGACTTGTCTCCGGTTCTGGGCTTGTGGATTCAAGTCCAGGGGTTCCCTCCAGGTCTGGAGGAAGAGAGACCTTGTGTCTCTGGTTTGCTAGTGACTGGTGTCACTAGTGGTTCCCTCCGGTTGGGAGGAAGAGGGGAGGTTGTTCCCCTGGTCAAGCTGTTTGGCAGCGTTTGTTACAGACTGAGTCTGCTGTTTCTAGCGTGAGCTAGTGGAAGCCACACTCGGTTTGAGTGTGGGGTGGATGTAGGTCTGAAGGACCGAACCACCTAAAAACCCCTTGTGCATTGTGGTTTGATTTGTTCATTTGTGCTTCCGCTAGATGAATGCATAGGGGCACTCCATGTGTTTGCTAACTGGTAGAACTGAATAGTTGATTAGCTTTCAGATTTGGTAAATCACTCTAGTTAGCATCATAGTTCTAGTTTGGGCGAAATTTTATATTGAGTGAAAGTCTTGTTAGTATTCTAGTTTTAAATTGGGTGAAAGTTTTTAAAGGGTTATATTCATTCACCCCCCCTCTGAATACTGCATCGAACCTAACAATTGGTATCAGAGCGGTTCTCTGGTTGATCAGATCCAACGATCTGCAGAGGATCCTGTTGTCCCTTCGTGCGTCTCTGTTTCTACCCTTTGCTGCATTAATCTAGTTGCCGAGTCATTCAATGGGTTCTCCACCGATTTTCAATGGCTCTAACTTCAACTCATGGATTAGCAGTCTTCACAATTATGTGAAAATGATTAATCCGGATCTGTGGAAGATAATTTCACAAGGTCCCCACAGATTGCCAAAGGAAAAGTCCAAATGGACTAAAAGTCACAAGTCAAAATATGAAGAAAATCAGAAGGCCTTTAACCTGATGAGAGCTGCTATTGACAGAGCCTTATGGTCTTGTACTCATGATTGCAGGTCTGCCAAGGACATTATGGATGAGCTGAAGCTTGCTCAGAAGGGAAATGTCGACAACGGTCTGATGGCTGACGAGAGCAACCATGGTAGTGATCAAGATGAATCCGAAGAACGTGATGATGAGGAGGTAAACCCTTTCGAGAATTTTTCATTAGACGATTGGGAAGATGCCTATGCAAATATGTTAAGATCCCGTAAGAAACTAGGGAAGAAATATAAAAGTATGAAAAAGAAGCTGGAAAATCTAGGAGGTGAAAATCTTGAAACTCTGAAAACTGAAAATGAAATCTTAAGAAGACAACTACAAGACTTTGACTCTATTACTACAGATCTAGATCATTTGAAATCTGAAAAACAAACTTTTATGAAACAAATTGGTCTACACAAAGAGGAGAGTCAAAAGCTTGTTTGTGAAATTGTTGAACTAAAGGAAAGGCTTAGCTTCGTTGATCAGACTCATAACAATGACGCTGTTCAAAATGAAAGATTGGTGAGAGATTTAGAATGTATCAATTCTGAATTGAAAGAATTGAAATCTGAGAATGAAAAGCTCAAAAACCAATCCAAAGAATTTGAACATAAATCAATGAACCTTGAAAAAGAAAATTGTTTAATCTCTGAGAAATTGGAGGCTGAAAGAACAATGAATTCAGAGATTCAGAAAAATCTTGACAAAGTTCAATCTGAAGAACTAAGAGAAATGTTTTATGAATGTCAGTCTTCAACAGATAAATGGGTGTTTGATGATGAAATCCTAGAGCAGAACAGTAAACTGAAAGAGGAAATCAATGAGTTGAAACATCTAAACACCCAGCTGACAAATAGGCTAATGACAATGGAAAAAGGCAAGTGTGTGAGTGTGGATAATTCTGATAGGTTGATGAATGCTGAACAAGAAATTGAGAGTCTAAAAACCATCAACCTAATGTTAAATGGAAATGTCAGTTGCAGTGAACAGAAAATAGCTGGATATGAGCTTAGTATCACATCCCTTCAACAAGAAGTTGATGATCTTTACAAGTCTCTATCTGAAGCTGACAAGGAAATAGAATTAAAACAAGAAGTAGAAAAACTCAAAAGCCTGAATGATGCTTTGCATCAACAAGTAATTTCCTGTGAAACAGACTTGTCCACATATGAGGCTAAAATTGCTGATTTGAACTCTGAGATTAAAGATTTGAAAAATTCTCTATCAAAATTTGTCAAAGGAAAGGACAATCTGAATAAGCTTCTTGGAAAGAGTGATAACTTTGAGAGACAAGGATTGGGCTATAGTCCGACAAATAAAAGGAGTAATGGGAATAAAACATCCACTATTTTTGTTAAAGCTTCCAATCAGAACACAACCTCTGCTCCTCCTGTCTTCCAATTCACTGCACAAAAATCCACTGTGAAACCCAAAACTGTGGAACAAACTCCAAAACAGAAAAAGGGTGAAAACTCACAGAAAAAGGAAAAAGGCACTCCTGTTGCTATAAAAAGGGCTACACACAATTCACATGATCTCACATACACTCATGTTACAAAGGGGTCATGTTATTATTGTGGGAAAGGAGGTCACATAATGGAGGACTGTGGATTGATGTTAAAGGATGAGCATGCTAGTGGAACTTTACATTCTAGAAATTCTTTTGATAGAAACCATGTTGCTAGGAAGCCTGATGCCTCATGTTATTATTGTGGGAAGCATGGTCATCTCATGAATGAATGTTTTATCATGAAAGAAGACAATAAACTACATGCCAAGTCTTCCATGCACTTTTATGATCCATATGGATCTAAACACAATTCTAGTCAGCACATCGTGTGCTTCAACTGTAATAAGCCTGGGCACAAGGCTGCTGAGTGCTGGTTTAGATCTACTTGGGGTAAAAATGGTTTTCATAGAAGAAATTCTTTTGCATGCTCCCACTGTGGGAAAAATGGGCATACAGTCAAGGACTGTTGGTATGTTCAAAAGAACTATGTTAAACCCCATTTTGTCAAATTCCCTGCAAAAACTTTTGTGAAAATTTCATGCTATAACTGTGGGAAGCCAGGCCATAAATCTGCTGAATGTTGGATGGTTAAGAACAAGCATCAAACTGTTCATGCATATAACAGAAAATCTTATGAACATGCTTATAAACATCACCCTGCTGTTAACATGTATCATAAGAACCAAAAACCAGCCAGTTCATGTAGATACTGTGGAAAATTTGGACATTCTATGGATGACTGTTCACTGATGAAATTTGATGATAATGTTGCTATGAAAATGTTTAGAAAACCTGTTAGGGCTAACGCAGGACCCAAAGCTACTTGGGTCCCTGCAGGATCAAGATGATCAAATATCTTGCAGGTGTGCCTTGGAGGGAGAAATAAAAGGGGGTTAACCAAGGCGCTCAAGAATGAAAACCCCATGATTGAACTTTTCAGGTCAGTTCTGAAATGTGTTTTAAATTCCATTATCTGAAACTGTGAGCATGAAAAATGTGTGCTTCATGTTGATTTGCTTGATTGATTGTTGATGATCTCTCCATGTCTAGCTGATCAGTCTGTATTCCAGACTCAGCTATTGAATTCATTTTTGCATATATCTGATGCTCTTCTCTTGATATATGATTGAACTGAAATTGAATGCTTCGTTAAGCATATTCAGTTGATGCACTATATAGACTCTGTGTCCATGCATGTGTCTTGTGTTAATGCATTGCATACTTGTTATTGAATGCATACTTGGACTGATTGTGTATAGACTGATTATCATTGCATGTGTCAATGATGCTGTTCAATGCATGAAGGACTGCCTTATGGTGCATTGTCCTTGTTAACCCTGGTATATCAAATGGTATGTTACTAAAAGGCAGGAAAATCTGCCCGGAGGTTCCTACCATGTGTGAGATGGTCTTTGAGACCAGGTCCTCCGCCTAGTACCATGGGTTTAGTTTTCATGAAGAACAGTGTACTGCATCATTTGTTAAAAAAAAAATTTGAAAATTTAAAAGGAAGATGATGTATTTGATAAATTCTCTCTCTGATAGAACAAAGCATGAATTCTTCTTGAGCATATTCTAAAAATATGAGCAGTTCATTAATTCTATTTCATGCACTTTGTCAGGGGGAGTTTGACTAATGTTGCATAGTCTGCATGTAGAACAGTCTAATGCATAGCATATTTTTGCATCATGGTGTCAGGGGGAGCTGAGAGTTCTATTCAATTCATTGAATCCTATTCACTTCTCAGTATTCTCATTCAAATGATTCATATCTTTTGACATCAGATGTCATTGAACCATATTGCCACTTGCTATCTTTTCCTCATCATTTTCACTAAACAACAGCTTTGCATCTGGTTTAGTACATTGAATGATGATTATTGCAATTGTTCACTTATAAGAATCACTCTTACAAATTGAAGAGAACTAAAGGTTTAACCTTTATAAATTGGAGAGTTAAGTGTCTGCACTTCAGAAATTGAGATAAAAGAAAACTTTTATAGCTCTTAATCTTTGTCTCATGGCTAAAATAGAAAAAGTTTTTTTTTAATGCCTAAATGTGTTAATCTGGAAATGTCTAGAACAGGTGAACAAGAGTGTGTAATGTCTTTCAATCAATCACTCTAAAAGAATTAAGGGCAGCAGTATATAAGATCATTAATGTTAAGAACTAAACATAGTGACAGAGTAATGGCTGATTGCACTGAGAAACTGTGAACTCCTCCAAAAAGACAGGAGATCTCACATGTCATGAAGTGCCTTAGACTATCTCTGTTCATAGGGTCAAATCTATAAGGGGAGTCCTCACCAAGTAACTGAGGGTACTGGCCTCTAATCAAGGTGTACCCTTAATGTCAAAAGTGAAGACTATTCCTCGTGAGTTTTGATCTGAAGTAGATCATGTAGTTTATGCCTAGTAACTGGGGGTACCTGCCTCTTATCAAGGTGTACAACTAATGTCAACAGCATAAATGCCATAGGTCTATTCACTTAGTTCAGTCTCAGAAATTGAAAAATGAAAATCAAACTGCTGTAACCCCTCGAAAAATCAAAAGTCAATGAGTGAAATTTTTTTTTTAATACATATTCAAGTTGCCTCTTTCGAATTTCCTTGTTCAAACACAAAAGGGTATTATTTCAGACTTATCTATTAATACCATGTGCTCTAGATTCATTGCTATAAATGGAATCTAAAACTCTTTTTCAGGGGTCAGGTGTTTTACTCTAGATTTATCACTGTTAAACCTGAATTTTTGAAAAATTGCATGTTGATGATTCTTATACTTTAACAGTTGTTTATAATCATGCTTCCTTTCTGAACCTATGATTCAGCTGTTATCAAGTGATCCTCCTACCTTTTCTACCTGTGTTATCTGTTCATATTCCTCTCAAAGGGGGAGCTTTTATTCAGGAGGAGAAATTGACTGAACTTTTATACATGCTATAATTTCTCAAATTATTTTTCTTTTTGATGAAGTCAAAGGGGGAGAATAATTTGAGTCTTCAGATTACCTCAGATTGCCTCACATCATCAGAATGACTCAATGTATTGAATGTGTTGCCATCATCAAAAAGGGGGAGATTGTTGATTGTTGTGCTCATGCATGTGGTTTTGGTTTTGATGATGGTTTTAATGATGGCTTTGATGATTGGTTGTTGATGTGAGTTAATCAAATGTTCAGTCATCTTGCTGCTCAGTTTAGATTAACATATTTGATGTTCAGTCCTGTTACATGTTAAACTGATGCATAAAGCATTCATTGCTGTGGTTTTGATGATTGATATTGTATTTTGATGATAGCAATGATATAGTGTTTTCATGACATTGTGCCTTGATGATTGCATCATGACTGTGACTGGTACAACTGATATATTGTTTATATCAGACTTATGTTATGTGCATAGTCTATACAGTGCATCGTGGGGTTTATGCCCTAAGTCTATTCACTGCACATGCATCATTCGTCCAAGTCCATACATTGAACTGTAGTGTGCATTTGGCGAACACATCGCAAGTCTAGACATTGCACTGTAGCATGCATTTCCTTAAAGTCTATACATCGGACTGGTTTGCATTGGCTAAGTATATACAACGTCAGCTCATGCCTTGTCTTAGACAAAGTCTACACAATGGCTTTGGGTCTCCAAGTCTATACAGCCTTTTGCTTCGCCAAAGTCTGTACATTGGTCTGCATAGGCTAAGTGTTCACATCGTCAAGTACAATCATGCACTGGTCATGTAGTCTGTACAGCGTGAAGTCTATACTTTGGCACTGTAGCTTGCTCGTGCAAGTCTATACCTTGGACTGTTCTTCATGTCTGTACATCAGATTGTACATCATCTTCGTGCTGTTTCTGAACTTGAGTTTTCGTGTTGTTTCCCCTCACTAACACGAAAAGATCTCGTGTTGAATGAGCATACAACACTTCGTGTTGATTTCCATACGTGACAGGAAAGCTTGTATGAGGTTAGACTTCGTGTCGTTTCCCTTGTCTTCATCTTCGTGTTGTTTTAGTGTCTACGTCTCCGTGTCGATCACTGTTTTTACTTCGTGTCGTTCCTGTTACACTTCGTGTCGTTTCTCCGTCTCAGGTCTTCGTGTCGTGTTTTCCACACCGCGTGTCGTTGTCGCTTTAGTAACCTCACCTCGTGTCGGTTACTGTTGTTTTCATGACTTCGTGTGGTTTTTCCTCTCATGTACTTCGTGTCGGTTACTGTTGTTTTCACTTCGTGTCAACTTCACTTCGTGTCGTCTCTTTGTACTTCGTCTTCATGTTGTTTTCACTCCGTGTCGATTTCAGTTTTTGACTTCGTGTTGATTTCAACCCATGTCAATTCTGTTTTGTCTTTGTGTCGTTTTCACTCCGTGTCGAAACCTGTGTTTCGTCTTCGTGTTGTCTTCACCCCGTGTCATTTTTTTTTTTTTTTTAGGAGTCGTCTCCGTGTTGTTTTCATAACTTCGTGTCGTGTTTGTTACACCTCGTATCGTTTTCCGTTTTGTGTCTTCGTGTCGTTTTTGTTCTTCCTAGACCTTGTGTCTTTCTTGTGTTGAAACCACACTTCGTGTTGGTTTCTGTTTTGTCTCCATGTATCTCGTGTCGTTCTTCTTTTTACCTCGTGTTGTTTTATAACTTCACTTCGTGTCGTTCTCGCTTTAACCACACTTCGTGTTGCTTTACGTAGACCTTGTGTCTTACTTTGTTTGCAAACACTTCGTGTCGGTTTCTACTGTCACCCCGTGTTGTTCTCGTGTTATCGTTTATGTCTGTGTGGTCTTACTTCGTGTTACTTACTGTTGTACATCGAGTCCTTACTGACTTCGTGTCGTTTTCCCTATTGTGTCCTCGAGTTGTCTCCGTGTCGTTGCTATTTGTCACTTCGTGTTGTTTCGTTTTAACCTCGTTCAAGTTTCTTCTAAAACGCTGTTCTTCTGATAAGTCTATACAGAGTTGTTCTTTAAACTGATGACTTATCCGATACCCTGTTTTATAGGTGCTTTGATCGTGAAGCTTAAGGAGGGCACGTGATCTGAGGCTGGAATAAAGCCTGCTGAAAGACTGCCACGTGGTCTGAATTCTTAGGGCTGGAAATGTGGAGGTCACACGTCGTGGCTGATGCTGCTGCTGCTGCTATATATATGAGACCTTCATCCACAGATGAAGGTGATCGAATTGGCAAGAAGAGAAGCCAATACAGAGAGCCACGATCCAGAGAAGAAGAAAAAGAAAAGAAGAAGAGAAAGAGAGAGAGGAAGAGAAAGAAAGAGAGATTGAGTAAGAGATCGAGATAGCAGAGTGTGAAGAAAGGAAGAGGAAGAAGAATAGAGAAGAAGAGAGAGCTAGAGTGATAGAAGCTTCAACAGAAGATCTGTTCCTGCTGTACCGTGGATCAAATCCAGGCCAGCCAGCTCCTGCGAGAGCCACATTTATTTTTATCTTTTCAGCCTTCTGTTGCTGGTTTCGTTTTTGTTTTTATCCATTTACTGTATTTCCGATCCTCTGTAGAGAGGTCGGGGTTCCTCCTGTGGGTTCAGGAGAAGGGAGACTTTGTGTCTTCGGTTTGCAAGTAGCTGGGTGCTACTTGTGGTTGGTGCCCTCCGGTGTGGAGGAAGAGAGACTTGCGTCTCTGGTTGCCTTTGACAGGGTGTCATCGGTTGTTTCCCTCCGGGTTGGAGGAAGGGAGATTTATCTCCGGTTGTGCTTCCCTCTGGAGTTCAGAGGAAGAGAGACTTGGGTCTCTAGGTTCCCCTCCGGGTTGGAGGAAGGGAGGCTTGTTCCTCCAGCTCTGGGCTTGTGAGTAGCAAGCCCGGTGGTTCCCTCCGTGTGTGGAGGAAGAGAGACCGTGTGTCTCTGGTTTCCAAGTGGCTGAAGTCACTTGTGGGTTCCTCCTGTTTGTTCAGGAGAAGGGAGATTGCTATCTCCGGTTGCAAGTAGCTGGGTGCTACTTGTTGATTCCCTCCGGTTTGGAGGAAGGGAGACTTGTCTCCGGTTCTGGGCTTGTGGATTCAAGTCCAGGGGTTCCCTCCAGGTCTGGAGGAAGAGAGACCTTGTGTCTCTGGTTTGCTAGTGACTGGTGTCACTAGTGGTTCCCTCCGGTTGGGAGGAAGAGGGGAGGTTGTTCCCCTGGTCAAGCTGTTTGGCAGCGTTTGTTGCAGACTGAGTCTGCTGTTTCTAGCGTGAGCTAGTGGAAGCCACACTCGGTTTGAGTGTGGGGTGGATGTAGGTCTGAAGGACCGAACCACCTAAAAACCCCTTGTGCATTGTGGTTTGATTTGTTCATTTGTGCTTCCGCTAGATGAATGCATAGGGGCACTCCATGTGTTTGCTAACTGGTAGAACTGAATAGTTGATTAGCTTTCAGATTTGGTAAATCTGTCTAGTTAGCATCATAGTTCTAGTTTGGACGAAATTTTATATTGAGTGAAAGTCTTGTTAGTATTCTAGTTTTAAATTGGGTGAAAGTTTTTAAAGGGTTATATTCATTCACCCCCCCTCTGAATACTGCATCGAACCTAACAATGGTAACCCTAGTTTTAACATGCTCTGACTAAAACAACTAATACTCGCATGATATAGAATGAAATTTAAGGCTTTTGGTATCAAATCAAAGAGGGCTTAGAGACGAATCCAATGATGTATTATGTTTGAGGTTTGGTCTACTAGAACCAACCTTAAACAAGGTAGAAGAGGGGACGACGACTCTGACCGCGATAGAAACCCCTTCAAGAGGTCGCCGGAATACGCCCTCGTCCTCGCACCTCGCCGGCCGCAGCTACCAAACGTCAATGCTAGGAGGCCTTAGGATTAGTTTTATTAGATTAATCGATTTCTAGAGGGATCGATCGAGAGGATAGAGTCCACGGCTCCGGTGGCGTGCGATTCGAGCATTGACCCGGTCACGCCGCCGCCTCACCTAAAAATTCAAATTTTGAGTTAGGGTTTCTGTGAGAAAATCAAGGGGAAACGACCTACACATCGTGGCCGTTCGATTGGGTCTGATCTGAGATCAAACGGTCAAGAAACGGGTCCGAATTAGATGATCCAAGGCCCAATAAGGTAAAATGTGGATTTAGCCCTAATTCTCTTAATTCAACTGGCTTCAAATTTTATTTAAGGTTTCTAGCATAAGGCAAATTGCCTAAATTTTTAGTCCTCTACATGATTATAGTATTTTTTGGATTTTTATAAATTGTTTAGAGTTTTACCTACCGTATTTTCCATAGGATTTCTTGTTAATTTCTCGTTATTTTATCGAATGCTCTATCGGGGTGCTACACCCTCCCCCACTTTAAGGAATTTGGTCCTCCAAATTCACTACACTTATCGAAATGGGGAGTAAGATAACTGACCTTAGAATAAATCAGGGTATTGCTTCCGAATAGCGTCTTTGGACTCCCACATAGCTTCTTCAGTTCTACGTCGGCTCCATTGAACCTTGACCATAAGTATGGAACGATTCCTGAGTTGCTGCTACTTACGGTCTAAAATCTTGATGGGTCTTTCTTCATAACTTAAATCTTCCTTTAATTCTAGGTCTGCATGTTGAATGATGTGAGTGGGGTCACAAACATATTTCCGTAACATAGATACGTGAAAAATATTGTGTACTCCAGATAACTGAGGTGGTAAAGCAAGTCTATAAGCAACTTCTCCCACTCTCTCCAAAATCTCGAAAGGGCCAACGTATCTCAGACTTAGCTTGCCACGGATGCCGAACCTTCGAATTCCTCTCATTGGCGAAACCTTCAAGAATACATGCTCGCCCATTTGAAACTCCAAGGCTCTTCTTCTGCTATCAGCATAACTTTTCTATCTCGATTATGCCACTTGCAGACGATCTCGAATAATGCGGATGTTCTTGGATGATCTTGAAATGAGATCTAGTCCCAGCCATTGCTTCTCTCCTATCTCATCCCAACACAATGGTGATCGACAACTCCTCTCATAAAGGGCCTCGAACGGAGCCATATGGATATTGGATTGACAAATGTTATTGTAGGCGAACTCGATCAAAGTCAAGTGCTCATGCCAACTGCCTCCAAAATCAATCATGCAAGCTCTTACCATATCTTCAACGATCTGGTTAGTTCTTTCAGTCTGTCCGTCTGTCTGAGGATGAAAGGCGGTGCTGAAATTCAGATGGGTTCCCAAGGATTCTTACAGAACTTTCCAAAAATGCGAAGTAAATCGGGGATCTCTGTCTGACACAATGCTTACCGGTACTCCATGCAGTCTTACCACTTCCTTCATATACAGGGCAGACAAAACATCAACTGTCCACTTTGACTTAATGGATAAGAAATGAGCGGACTTAGTCAGTCTATCAACAATGACCCATATTGCATCAAATCCACCACGAGTTCTAGGGAGACCCATGATAAAATCCATGCCGACACTTTTCCACTTCCATTGTGGTATATCGAGCGGCTTTAACTTTCCTGCGGGTCTAAAATGTTCAGCCTTGACTTGCTGATGTACTAAGCATCTACTCACAAATTCTGCCACTTCCTTTTTCATACTCGACCACCAAAAGGTCCTTTTTAAATCCCGATACATCTTAGTACCTCCAGGGTGAATAGTATGCTTGGACCTATGGGCTTCTTCTAAAATCTTGCCTTTTACTTCTGCCACATCAAGAACACATGTTCTTCCTTGAAACAATAACCGGCCGTCATCGGCTAACATAAAATCTGGTCTATTTCTCAGATTCTCCTTGACTTCTACCAACATAGGATCATTTTTTTGCAGGGACTTAATTTCCATTAATAATTCAGGACAAAGCTGAAATTGAGCGATCAAGACCCAATCCTTACTAACACTGAGATCCAAACTAGGTAACTATTCCAGTAGTCTCCATTCTTGCAACATGAGACTTGATAATTTTGCATTGGCTTGCGGCTCAAGGCATCAGCCACCACATTACCTTTTCAGGGATGGTACTCAATAGAGAAATCAAAATTCTTCAAATACTCAAGCCACCTTCTCTGTCTCATGTTAAGTTCCTTTTGAGAAAACAAGGAATTAATACTCTTATGGTCAGAGAATACAATAAAAGTCTCTCCGTAGAGATAGTGCCTCCAAATTTTCAGAGCAAATACGACGGCATCGAGTTCCAAGTCATGGACATGATAATTCTCTCCATGCTTTCTCAGTTGCCTCGAGGAATAGGCTATAACCTTGCCATTCTGCATAAGCACACAACCCAAGCCAATGCCCGAAGCATCCGTGTAGACTTCAAATCTCCCTTCTCCAGAAGGCAAAGCCAAAATAGGGGCAGTGGTCAAACAGTCCTTTAGAGTTTGGAAGCTCCACTCACAATCTTCCGACCACTCAAACCGATTCTCCTTGCAGGTCAATCTAGTCAGGGGTACCGCAATTTTAGAGAAATCTTTAATGAATCTCCGATAGTAACCTGCTAGGCTTAGAAAACTTCTTACTTCAGTGACATTCGCAGCCCTATTCTAGTCTCTTACTGCCTCCACCTTCGAGGGGTCAACAAAAATTCCCTCCTTAGTGATAATGTGTCCTAGAAAGGACACTTCCTGCATCCAGAAGTCACATTTGCTAAACTTGGCGTACAATCTCTTAAAAATTGTAATGCCATCCTCAAGTGCTCAGCATGCTCTTCTTCACCTTTAGAGTATATCAAAATATCATCAATAAACACCACGACCCACTGATCTAGGTAGGGTTGGAACACACTATTCATCAACTGCATGAAAGCTGCAGGAGCATTCGTTAGTCCAAAAGGCATTACTACAAATTCAAAATGCCCGTACCTACTACGGAAAGCAGTTTTAAAGATATCCTCGTCCTTGATCCACAACTTGTGATATCCCGATCGAAGATCGATTTTAGTGAAATATGATGCTCCTGCTATCTGATCGAACAGTTCATCTATCCTCAGCAATGGATACTTGTTCTTGACAGTAAGCTAGTTCAATTACCGGTAGTCAATGCACAGTCTCCCCACGGGGATGTACTCGGACGAATAAACCCTTTCTCGAGCAACTCCATCAATTGTCTCTTTAATTCTCTAAACTCCGCAGGAGACATACGGTACGGAGCCTTAGAAGCAGGAGATGCGCCAGGAATTAGATCAATAGAAAAGACTACCTCTCTCTCAGGCGGAAGTCCTTGCAAATCCTCAAGAAATACATCAGGAAATTCCTGGACAATACAGATATCCTTAAACCCAGATCCTTTCTTATCAGTTCAAGAAACCAAGGCTAGAAAAGCCTAACATCCCTTCTTCATTAACTTCTCAGCTCGATGGGCCGAAATGAGCTACACTGATCTAGAGTGCCTAACCCCAACAAAAGAAAACTCGGGGTGTCCAGAAAAAGACACGGATCTAGATCTACAATGAATACTGGCCTCATTCCTAGCCAACCAATCAGCTCCTAGGATTACATCATAATCCTTCATTGCCATACAAACCAAATCAGCTGGCATATTCTGCCCACTAATCATGATCTTAATAGAAGGGTAGTAATACTTAATTGCTGAACCCGAACCAATCGGAGTTGAAATTTCCAATAGAGAATTCATCAATACCGATTTCACAATAAAGGACTTAGCAAAATTATGAGAAATAAAAGAATGCGTCGCTCTAGTATCAAATAGAACAAATGTTGGCTTATCAAAGATAATAAGTGTACCTTCAACAAGTCCACCCTCGTCGGTGGTTTCAGTCTCAATTTCCTGTAGAGCCTGAAGCTTGCCCTGCCGCTTCTGACCTCCTTGCGGCTTGTTTGGAGTAGCTTGGTAGACAAGAGGGGACACTCAGGTATACAGTGGTCCCGACTTCCACAGCATAAACAGGCGCCTAGCTTGCGCCAACACTCCTCCATCCTGTGACCAGGCCGGTCACAAAACTTGCAAATGGTTTTAGACGGGGTAGCCGAACTTGCCTTCTTCTCTCCATTCTTTGACTTCTTATCCTGTGAGAAACTTGACCCACCATTGGGCCTCTTCTTGCCATTGTCGAGTTTAAAATTCCCAGAACTAGTGGTCTGCTCTTTCCTAGGGTTCTTTCCTCAGATCCTCTCGGTCATCTCTAATGTGTCTTCCAATACTTGAGCTTTTCTTACAATCTCTGCATAGGTAGAGATCTCCATTGGTGCCAACTGGTTGATGTATTGAAGCTTCAACCCGTTCATAAAATGCTTAGCCTTCATCTTCTCGGTGGACACCAAGTGCATTGCATAGCGGGAAAGTGTGGAAAACTGAGCTTCATATTCTGCAACTGACAGGTTCCTCTATTTCAAAGCAGCGAACTCCGCCGCCTTCTTCTCCTGAACACGATCTGAAAAATACTTGTTATTAAAATGTTCCTTGAATTCGTCGCACGTCGCACGCCTATTACCGAGCGTAACTTCTACCGCCTCCCACCTAGCGCGTGCATCGCGTTCTAGCTGAAATGTTACCAACAGAACTCGATCCTGCTCATTGCACTACATTACTCTAAAAACCAGCTCTATCTCCTTCAGCCAGTTCTCGGCTTCATCGGGATCCGCCGATCCACCAAAACGTGGGGGATTCAAGCCTCTGAAATTTCGGTGGAGGTCATCGGCTCCATGGTGTGCTCCTCCTCCTTGGGCTACCTGTTGGAGAGCCTGAGTCAAGCCTTGCACGGTTCGTTGCATGTCCCTCCACTACGCACGTTCTGCCGCCATCAGAATATACTCCTACATATGCCATCAAATTGATTAAAAGAATAGTCTAGTGAAAATCTTTTATTGTTTATTAATCAACTCAACCCAAAGTCTCTACCCAATCTTGCCGGGTTAGGACCTTAGACTTTAACAATGTTACGGGTTCTACGACATCACTTATAACCTAGGAACTTAAAACCTAGGGCTCTGATACCACCAAATTGTCATGCCCCGACGCGGAATATTGGGACGCGACAGTAGAAAGTTAAAATATGTTGATTTCTAGACATGCTATGCTTTGGGCTAGCACTTAAACAACACCAAAAATAACATAATAACCCAGAGATGGAATTAACCCTAATTAACCATTTATTCCAACTTACGGAAACATAAAAGATCCAATATCCACCAACTTAAAACAATTACATAACAACCGAATATTAATTACAACTCTTAGACAATAATACAACTCTTCAGACTCAAACTATCTAGGGACAACTCCAGACGGCTTTCTAGCTGGCTCGCTCCAAGGTCTTCAGTCCTGCCCATCCACATCTGTTTGTGAGTCCTCACTGGAGCTACTTGAAATAGAGGGAAAAAACTGGGTGAGCGAACGCTCAGTAGGTAATATCAGGCAAGATTTAAGTAATTAGCCAATTAATTAACTGTCATGCATGCGAACTAAGAACGATAAGAAAACAAGTTAACATAAGAATTGATGGAACGAAACTAATAGCATGAATTGAGCATAGATATATCAATTTTCAGGAATTTGGCCGGTCAAGCATGTAACAAGCATATCATATCAAGATAAATTCTGTGTAGGAACCTAATAAAGGGATGAATGTCATAGACACACGCTAGTCATGCACTCGGTGCAATGCCTCACCATGTCATTACAACTCCCCGGGGCACTAGTAATTTTCGGGCGCTCCTCCCAGGACCAGACCAGGCCCTTATGATGCGTTGGCATTGATTTGGTGGATCCAAGATCCCAAGTAATATCTAGACATTCATTGGAGTCGGCCAATAATTCCAAGGTCAAGCCATGTAACTTAATTTCTAAGATTAAAGAGAGATTCCAATAATCGAGTAGGAACCATAAAATTCATGGTTGGAAAGAACAAGAGCAGTAATCCTAAGCCCATCTTGGCTCAGCTTACCAAAACATACAAGAAACACGGGAACAAGCTTTAGGCTGAGTTGTAGTCATAAGCGAGAAAATGGTCTAACACGGGCCGCCACAAGCAATACTAGGCTTGGAGGTACAAGTGTCACACCCCAAGCTTTTAATACAGCGGAAGACAATTTCAGGAATCATGAATAGTCGGCATGGTAAGCCTCTTGCAAGCAAGAATAATCAGAGCGCAAGACAATCACACATAAGATGTAATTGCACAATAATTTAATCAACTTCTCCATTCATTAATAATAAGAATGATAGAAATCAAAGTACATAGGCGATTCCAAATCTAGTTGACTCAATAAAAAGAAAATTACATGAACTCGATCTAGACATTATTGACTTCCTAAGTCTTCTCTCTCAATTTTATGAGACTCTCATTCGCTCTCGGACCCATCACTTGAATAACTCGAATCCGAATCCGAACTAGTTGCATCTCCTGAAAAGATTGAAAAGTAGGTAATGAGCACACTTGCCCGGTAGGTATCTTTGCATTAACATGATTGGCAATATTAAAGTGATTTGCATTTTTGCTCTAAAGAATAAGGTAAAATCATGCGAATGCGGTAAATCATGTAAATAAATGAAAGTAACAAGACACGATCAAGTTAAGATATGATTGAGCAAGCATGATCAAGGAAGAATGTAATTATGGCCTTTCAAGAATGTAACAAGAATGTACTAGCAAGTCAAGCAAGAATGTACTCTTCACTTAGTAACAAGTACTTCATGAATTTCTGTGGATATTTTCACAAGTCGTGAATATTTTCGTGATTACCGTGGACATTTCAATTATTTATAAAGAAAGTACTCCCAGCGCAATGCGACGCCAGTAGCATCATACCCCATGGTTTACAATAGTATATTTTTGACAATCAGCCAAGGGGACTAGCATAGAGCCCTTGAACACAATCAGTGCTCGAACCACATCTTCAAGTATTAATCAAGCTACTTCCACGCATGTAAATAATGAGGCCAAGAATGTACAATTTCAATGATAAACTCATGATAAAGTAACCAAAAAAATGAACGCTTCTACAAGAAAATAAGGAATTTTAATAAATACCTTAAATAACTAGGTTATGCCATGGAAATAAATCGGCAACATAGCGGTACTTTTTTTAACTTTCATAATTTAGTCAAATAATTTTAGATTAAGGTGATATGTCCCAGAAATTTAATAGTCTTTCTAGGATCATATAGATATTAACCCTTGGTCAAACCTTGGGTTAACAGAACTCAGGAAACTTAGCGGTCTATAACTGGGCCGCTATATTGATATGGCGATCTAGTATTGGGCCACTAGAATGGGCTGAATCCAGAAAGAAATCAATTGGACTCAGATGACGTAGCGGTCAGATACAGGATCGTTAATGGGCTTTAGCGGTCGAGTATTGAACCGTTACAGAATAAAAATCAAAAAACATCGGTAGTGCTTTCTAGACAATTAGGTTTTAATGGTACAACCAACTCGGCATCCTTGTGGAAATCCCAGGCTCGTGGAGAATTACGGAGACCTTGAAATAAGATTTCCTAATCCATTGGAAGGAATATCCAAAGGAGAGGTTATCGTGTTCTAGATTATGTTTCTATAAGTGAAAAGTGTGTAACTAATGGCCATATACCGGAATATACGCCATGAACTTATAGAAATGACTCTGAGATAGGAATAGAATGTGTACAGTGAGAAACCAACGTTCAATCTCGTTCATACAAGCACTTAAACCATAATTTAATACAAGACTATAAGGTTTTTGGCAAGAAATTATCATATGTTTAAAATAATCCTAAGAACCATAAAGAACACAAAATCACTGTTATGAATCAGTAAAATAAAACTCAGAGTAGTTCATAACATTAACACAGGTTAGAACATAGTTAACTAGGCTTACTTATAAGTTAAATGGACTGCTCTTGATCTATCTCGGGTTGACAGAAAAATAGAACATTGGCGGTCTATCACAGAACCATTACTGGAAGTTGACGGTTTATCGTAAGGTCGCCAGAGAGATAAAAATGGTCTATTTCTTGTCCGCAAGAGATTTCATAAACAAACGAGTTTACAGAGCTTCTAGCGATTTATCGTAGGCCCGCTACACGTGGTTGGCGATCGAACCTTAGGCCGTTAAAGCGCGACTGACAGTAAACTTAAGTAAAAGGATCTAATGTTTAAAACACATCATGTCTGGAAATCAACATATTTATAAAACTTCTACATGCTAGAATGAGAAATAGGCTACAATATGCATGGGAATCATGTATCATGAGAAGGAAATACTTTAGTTCATTAGGGCTAAGAGACATGCATGTAGGTCCTACTGAAACATGAAATTCTCCACACATAAAATATGAAATCGAGTAAAACCAGAAGGCTTTTATCCCTAGAATGATATTTCAGCCGTTCATGAGATGACCTACCTCTGCTAAGACTTCTAGTCTTGAAATTTCGGACTGGAAGTTAACCCTAATCCTGAACGTCCTATGGTAAATCAACAACTTCACGCTGCTCTAACTCCTTACTCTCTTGACCTAAGGACATGAAATTTGGAGGGTAAGAAGTAGATATTAAAAGGAACAAAAAGTTCTAAAGGCACTAATCCTAGTTACCTCATTTTGGTATCCAAATTCCTTGATCTTCACCTGACTTTTGCACAGTTTCTTGGGTCGCTAATATGGAACTATCAACTTTGCAGGCTTCTATCTCCTTGTGTGCTTGATCTCCTTGTATGAAATTTTGGGAGATGTTAGTCCTATATATTAACAACAAAAGCTTCTAAAGAACCTACCTGAAATAACATCGTCTTACCTTAGTTTCATGCGAGCCAATGTAAGGGTCGCGCAGGTCAAAACTAGGTTCTATTTATAAGGTTTCGCTAGGGTTTGAGGATTAGATCGATCCTAGAGTCATTATTAAACCTTAGATCGATTCTTGAGAGTCTTTAAGATGTTTACTATTCCACCCATCTCGATCTCTAGGAGATAATTCATCAAAAATCTAATCTTTTTGCTCTTTCTTCACTTCACGGAACTGACAGAATGTAGCAGTCGCTTAATGGGCCGCCTTATGTGCCGTAGCGATTTTACGATAGACCACTACAGATCCTGGGCGCCGAATTTGAAATGAGTTCAAACTCTAATTTTGGTTTATCCACTTTATTATCTATTCAAGGTGTATTTAACCTTCTAGAACATGGGCCAAACTTCATGGGCTTGGTCCTTAAACCCTTTGGGCTTCAATTAATTAGGCTAGGTTAATTGTTTATCATAATTGGACCTAAATAATGATTTATTTAACCCAATATTTATTTATTAAGTCATTTGGACCTTTAATAATTCCAAAAAATTCCTAAATTCATCAAAAATAATTTATAAAAATTCTGGGGCATTACACCCTCCCCTTCTTAAGAGAATTTGCTCCCCAAATTCAATATATATGGATTTTAGGGAGAGTGTACTTATAATTAAGTAACTTCGGATATTTCTTGCGCATAGCTTTCTCCGTCTCCCATGTTGCTTCAAAGGGCCATGATTTCTTCCATTGAATCTTGACCACAGGAATGACATTATTCCTTAGTTGACGCACTTCTCGTTCAAGAATCTTAATTGGTGCTTGCTCGTACGTCATATCCTTCTAAATTTCCAAATCATCATAAGTGATAACATGGTAAAGATCATACACATATTTCTTCAACATTGAGACATGGAATACGTCATGAACTCCTGCTAGTTGTGGAGGCAAAGCCAGTCGATAAGCCACTTCACCGACCCTTTCCAGAATTTCAAATGGGCCAATAAATCTTGGAATAAGCTTACCTTTAATGCCAAATCTTCGAATACCAAGACCCGGAGAAACCTTAAGGTACACATGGTCTCCCACTTGGAACTCCAAGTCGTGCCTTCGATTATCAGCATAAGATTTTTGTCGGTCTTGTGCCATCTGAAGCCTCTCCCGAATAAGCTTTATCTTTTCTGTAGTATCCCTGACCATGTCGGGACCTAGAAATTGCCTTTCTCCTACTTCATTCTAGCATATCGGTGATCGACAGCTTCTTCCATATAAAGCTTCAAATGGTGCCATTTGTATACTAGACTTGTAGTTATTATTGTATGCAAATTCCACTAATGGTAAGTGATCATGCCAACTACCTCCAAAATCAATAGCACAAGCCCTTAGCATATCTTCCACCACTTGATTCGTCCTTTCCGTTTGACCATCAATTTGTGGATGGAATGCTATGCTAAAGTTTAGTCGGGTCCCTAAAGAATGTTGAAGACCCTTCTAAAAATGTGATGTGAATCGAGGATCTCGATCCGATATGATAGTGACAGGGACACCATGTAATTTGACGATTTCCCCTATGTTCAATGCTGCTAGAATATCCATAGACCAACAACTTTTAATTGGCAGAAAATGTACAGATTTTGTCAATCGGTCTATGATTACCCATATTCCATCGTGTCCTCCTCTTGTCTTAGGTAAACCCATGATGAAATCTATCCCTACACTTTCCCATTTCCATTCAGGAATATTCAAGGGGTGTACTTTACCTGCGGGTCTTAAATACTTTACCTTTACTTGTTGACAAGTGAGACAGCGGGACACGAAATCTGCTATTTCTCTTTTCATATTGGGCCACCAAAAGTTCCTTTTAAGATCCTGATACATTTTAGTACCACACGGATGAATGGTGTACATGGAATTGTGAGCTTCTTCCAGGATCAGTTTCTTAGTATCCACATGATCTGGTAAATAGAGAAATACGGCCTTTGCTCAATATTGGTTTTAATCTCTAGTAATATTGGGTCATCGTCTTGTAGCTTGACCAGATTTTCTATTAATGTAGGTTGAGTTCGAATACTAGCCATAAAATAATCTTCTTCCTTCATGTCAATATCTAAGTTCAACTGAGCAAATTGAGGAATGAGATTAGTCATACTAATCATAAGACTTGATAGCTTTCCCATTGGTTTTCTGCTCAGTGCATCCGCTACAACATTAGCTTTGCTAGGATGATATTGAATAGCAAAATCAAAGTCCTTTAGGTATTCCAACCATCTTCTTTGCCTCATATTCAGCTCCTTTTGGGAGAATAAATATTTCAAGCTTTTGTGGTCTGAATAAACCGTAAATTTCTCTCCATAAAGGTAGTGACACCAAATTTTTAAGGCAAATTTAACAGCCGCCAATTCTAAATCATGCACATGGTAATTTTTCTCGTGACGCTTCAATTGTCTTGAAGAATAGCAAATTACCTTCCCATTTTGCATAAGAACGCACCCTAGGCCAATGCCAGATGCATCCGTATAGACTTCAAATCCGCCACCCTCAACGGGCAATGATAATATAGGGGCTGTCGTGAGATGTTCGTTAAGAGTTAGGAAACTCTTTTCACAGTCCTTTGACCATACAAAAGGATTTTCTTTTCTTATAAGTCTTGTCAAAAGAACAGAAATTTTAGAAAAATCCTTGATAAATCTCCTGTAATAGCCAGCTAGCCCTAGGAAACTTCTTATTTCTGACATAGTCGTTGGACGGCTCTAGTTCTTGATAGCTTCCACTTTAGAAGGATCCACAGTGATACCCTCCTTTGAAATGATATTGCCAAGAAATGAGACTTCCTTAAGCCAGAACTCACATTTACTAAGTTTGGCATAGAGTTTGTGTTCTCTTAGAGTCTGCAAGGCTATTTTCAAATGGTTTTCATGTTCCTCCTTTGTCTTGGAGTAAATAAGAATGTCATCAATAAAGATGACTACAAACTGGTCCAGATAAGGCATGAAAGCTTTATTCATGAGTTGCATAAATGCTGCTGGGGCATTGGTTAATCCGAACGGCATTACAACAAACTCATAATGACCATAACGGCTTCGAAAAGTAGTTTTGTATATGTCTTTGTCTTTAATTCTGAGCTGGTGATAACCTGACCTGAGGTCTATCTTGGATAAATACTCTGCTCCCGAAAGCTGATCAAAGAGTTCATCGATACGCGGCAACGAATACTTGTTCTTAATTATAAGTTGATTTAGTCGCCGATAATCGATACAGAGCCTGAGTGATCCATCCTTCTTCTTGACAAAAAGGACTGGCGCACCCCAAGGGGATGTGCTAGGTCGTATGAATCTCTTGTCCAATAATTTCTGAAGCTGCATCTTCAATTCCTTAAGTTCTATGGGGGACATCCTGTAGGGAGCTATAGAAACAGGTGCTGCTCTGGGAATGAGTTCAATGGAGAAGTTTACTTCCCTTTCGAGTGGTAAACTGTGTAAATCTGATAGGAATATATTAGGAAACTCATTTACAATGGGGATGTCTGCTAAGATGATCTCGTTAGATTTGGTAACGATCATAGAAGAGAGAAAAGCTTCACATCCTTGCGAAATAAGTTTGCAAGCGTGAAGGGAAGAAATGATGATAGGATGTTTCCTATAGTTGATACTAAGGAAGGAAAATCTTGGAAGACCTGGTTTGTGAAAAGATATTATCCTATTTCGGCAATTAATATCGGCATCATGATCCACAAGCCAATCTACCCTTAGAATGGCATCATAGCCTTCCATGTCAAGGCATATGAGGTTTGCAGGTAGATTTTGACCTTCCACCCTTACTTCACTATCGGGTTAATAGTTTGTGAGTTTGGCTCCAGGGCCTAAAGGTGTAGTAATAGCAAGGTCCGAAGGTAAGGGAACTGATGAAATTGGTAATGTTTTTGCAATAGCGGTGGATATGAAGGAATGAGAAGCACCGGTATCAAATAACACAAATGCAAGATAGGAATAAATGTGAATAGTACCTTCCATAAGCCCATCATTTGGGGGCGCTTCATTATCTTCTAGAACAGCATTGAGGCGAGCCTGCCTCTTACATCCACCTCCAGACGATTGTTCCTTCATGAGAGGATAGTCTGGCATGCGATGCTCATGGCTGCCACACCTTAAACAAGCACTGAGGCGCTTCCAACACTCCTCGGCCGAGTGGCCGAACTTTTCACAAAAGGTGCAAGCCGCCATGACTTGCTTATCCTCCTCATTGACTTTCTTATTCTTCTGGGAGTTACTCCCGCTCCCGTTCCTCGACCTCTTCTTGCTATCATGAGGTTTGTAGGGCTCCGTGATGCTACATTTCTCCTTCTTACTACGCCGATCCGACCGTCAGTTTGACTCTTCGCTTTTACCCTTTAATTTTTTGACCTTTTCTAAGGTCTTTTAACAGAGATATGCCCATTGGACCATGTCCGCATAAATACAGGTATTTTGGGTCCCGAGCTACTGAATATAACCGGGTCTTAACCTGTCCATAAACCGATTGGCATTCAATAGGTCGGTACTGACCAGATGAGTCGCATATGGCGCTAGCCTGGAAAATTACAGTTCATACTCGGCAACTGTCATCATTCCCTGACGTAGAGAAGTGAACTCCATAGCCTTTCTCTCCTTAACATGTTATGAAAGATACTTGGCATGGAATAAGGTAAGAAAGCCTTCCCATGTGTGTGGTGCATCAGCTGGAGGTGTCGGAACCGACTTGCACCAAGTACGTGCATCTTTGTTCAGTTGAAAAGTAGCTAGGCACACTTTTTCCTTGTCTGTACACTGGATGATGTCAAATATACGATTCATTTCATCGATCCAGTTCTCAGCCTCGTCTGAATTCGAAGAACCATAGAAACGTGGCGGATTTAAGCTTCGGAAATTGTAATGCAAGTCCCCAGCTCTTGCTCCAATGCCTGCTTGGGCTATCGTTTGCAGCACCTGAGTGAGGCCCATAATAGTCTGCTGCATACCATCCCAATCTACACGATGAGCCATTATAAGAATAAGGTACCTGAGAGAATAACAAATTGTTAATTATCATGGAAATTTGAAAGGGTTAATCTAAAGCTAAATTATTATCTTATTCCGGGCTCTACCCAATTCTCACATGGGTGGGGAATTTCCTCCTTAGTTCATAGGTAAGGGTCCTAAAACCTTGGAATTATCCTATTACCTGACTTTTCTCCCTAAGTCCTTGGACTTAGGCTCTGATACCAACTTAACTGTCACGCCCCGATCTTTTAATACAGCGGAAGATAATTTCAGGAATCATGAACAGCCGTCATGGTAAGCCTCTTGCAAGCAAGAATAATCAGAGCGCAAGACAATCACACATAAGATGCTATTGCACAATAATTTAATCAACTTCTCCTTTCATTAATAATAAGAATGATAGAAATCCAAGTACATAGACGATTCCAAATCTAGTTGACTTAATAAAAAGAAAATTACATGAACTCGATCTAGACATTATTGACTTCCTAAGTCTTCTCTCTCAATTTTATGAGACTCTCATTCGCTCTCGGACCCATCACTTGAATAACTCGAATCCGAATCCGAACTAGTTGCATCTCCTGAAAAGATTGAAAAGTAGGTAATGAGCACATTTGCTCAGTAGGTATCTTCGCATCAACATGATTGGTAATATTAAAGTGATTAGCATTTTAGCTCTAAAGAATAAGGTAAAATCATGCGAATGCGGTAAATGATGTAAATAAACCAAAGTAACAAGACATGACCAAGTTAAGATATGATTGAGCAAGCATGATCAAGAAAGAATGTAATTATGGCCTTTCAAGAATGTAACAAGAATGTAACAAGAATGTACTAGCAAGTCAAGCAAGAATGTACTCTTCACTTAGTAACAAGTACTTCATGAATTTTTGTGGATATTTTCACAAGTCGTGAATATTTCCGTGATTGCCGTGGACATTTCACTTATTTATAAAGAACGTACTCTCAGCGCAATGCGATGCCAGTAGCATCATACCCCATGGTTTATAATAGTATGTTTCTGACAATCAGTCGAGAGGACTAGCATAGAGCCCTTGAACACAATCAATGCTCGAACCGCATCTTCGAGTATAAATCAAGCTACTTCCACGCATGTAAATAATGTGGCCAACAATGTACAATTTCAATGATAAACTCATGACAAAGTAACCAAAAATACGAACGCTTCTACAAGAAAATAAGGAAGTTCAATAAATACCTTAAATAACTAGGTTATGCCATGGAAATAAATCGACAGTATAACGGTACTTTTCTTAACTTTCATAATTTAGTCAAATCATTTTTGATTAAGGTGATATGTCCTAGAAATTCAATAGTCTTTCTAGGATCATATAGATATTAACACTTGGTCAAACCTTGGGTTAACGGAACTCAGGAAAGTTAGCGGCCTATAACTGGGCCGCTATATTGATATGGCGGTCTAGTATTGGGCCACTAGAAAGGGCTGAATCCAGAAAGAAATCAATTGGACTCAGATGACGTGGCGGTCAGATATAGGACCGTTAATGGGCTTTAGCGGTCGAGTATTGAACCGTTACAGAATCAAAATCAGAAAACATCGGTAGTGTGATGGGGACATCACCTCCTGTGCCCACACTCACGGCTCGTCTCCTCGCCTCGGAAGCTTCTGACATGGTCTAGTCATTTATTTTGAGTCATATGTTGTATTTCCTCATTTTTATTTGAGTCATATCATTATAATTTTCCTTTTATTTGAGTCATGTCCCAAGGTCTTTTGTTTATTCCCCTAAGTTTGAGTGTCATTAGGTTGATTAGATTAGCTATTGGGCCCAATTCAGTGGGCTAGGCCTAGGGGCGCCCCCTACCCCCTTGGTTATTTGTCATTGTAGGAAGAGTCAAGGACTTTTTGTAAAATGTGGGTTGTCTATATATAGGACCCCATTCCCCCCATTTTAAGTCAATGAAAATTTGCCATTTGAGAGTTCAAATTTTAGATTTCTTGTAGAGTGAATCCATTAGTGGGTGAGAAGCCCTGGGGAGAGAATCCCACCCCCATCCCTCTCTTACTCTCTCTCTTCATCTCCCCTCCCTCTCTTGGTCGCCCCCCTCTCTCTCCTCCACTTCTCTCCTCCACATCAGCCCTAACCTGCCACCAAATCTGCCACCTCAACCACCCATCCCCTTTCTCTAGGTGAAATCAATGCCCCTCCACCAATTCCCACCAAATCCACCCCCTCCCTAGGAGAATCCTTGACCCTCCCAATACAATCTTGTAGACACGCCAAAATTGACGTTATGTCGGTCAAATCTCATGTCATTATGTAAACGCCCCAAGCGGACTTCAATATTCCTATAACAGGAAGTTTTTCTTTTTTTTTTTTTGAATTTTATGCATTTTTCTGCATTTTTTTCTGATTCACGACTTAACGAAGGGCGTTACTTCCGAAAGTAACGACCTGTCATAGGGCGTTTCAAAAGAAGGGACGACCATACCTGAGGGCGTCAATTCCTGGTATTATCCGTTAATTTTTGGAATTATCTTTTTTTCAAAATAAAAGCATTTTCTAAGTAACGTCCTTCCTCAAGGCGTGTTTTCACTAAACGCCGTTATCTCAGGCGTGTTTCAAATAAAGGAAGTTTTTATTTCCAAAATTAAATCCAGGAAGAAACGGCCTTTCCTAGGTCGTGTTTTAAGAAACGCCCTGTCGCAGGTCGTCAATTTATAATGATACGCTCTGGCTTAAGGCGTGTTTCACTCCAGAGTCCTTCCTTTTTCCATCTTTCCCCCACAGTTCCCTACCATCCTTGGGACTCTTGCTCGATCTTGATCCTTCCGTGGATGCCTCATTACCCGTTCTTATCACTTCCTTGTTTGATCACATCCACTGGAGGCACTATAAATTGAAGTCTTAATCGAGCGTTCGAAGGTTAATGACTCGAAGGTTAACAACTCAAAGGGTTAAGAGGTTGATCATTCAACAGGCTTTCTGCATCCTGTCTGCATCCTTCTGCTGCTTCCTTCCTGCATCCTTTCTGCGTCCGTTTAAGCGTCTCCACAGTTTCCCCTTTACTCTCGTCAGGGAGAGCAGGGCTCTATCTATTGTATTTTGCTCGTTCATCTCTTCTAGCATATCATCATCGTCATCTTGTCGCTAATTCTTATATTGCATTAAGCATCATATTTCATATCCTTTCCCTAGTTCCCTGCTAGGGGTTTAAAAAAAACAAAAAAAGAGGTGCGCTGTTGATGCCTTTTTCATCATTTTGTGTTAGTTTGGATTGATACTATCTGCATCTTGGCTGATCCCCTCTCTTTTATCTGTCTTTTATTGTCTTTTTTTTACAAGGTAATCAACTGAAGAGAACCCACTTCATCGGCCAGCCGGTTGAAGTCGGAGGAGGAAATCCACATCATCCCGCATCTCAATTTTCACCAGGTATACGCGATCTCTTGTTCTTCTTATTGAGGTAACCCCTCTGGCGATCACACACTCCCCTTTGTGCACCTCGTGCATGTTTTATCTCCACTATTGTTCATTGCTTGCTTGTCTTTTATATTTTCTTTAAGTGGATCTTAAATAGAATCTACAAATTGGCGATCACGGTGGGACTTCCACTGTTTTCTTTATTGATTACCATCTCCATTGGCACCCTCGTGTGCCCTTTCCCTTTGACACCCTCGTGTGTCCTTTCCCCTTAGGCACCCTCGTGTGCCCTTTCCCCTCGGTACCCTCGGTACCCTCTCCCTTGTGCCCCTCGGGCACCCTCCACTGTGCACCCTGCACACTCCCGGATCAGTCAATTGCTGTTTAGTAACGCCTTCCATTACGGCGTCTTTTGATTTAACGCCCCTCACAGGGACGTGTTTTATTGATTAACGGCCCCTCTCAGGGCGTGGGTTTATTGCATCCGCTGGTGTGCTATTTGGTCATTATATCGTCTTCTGTTTAACGCCCCTCTCAGGGACGTGTTTTGTTGATTAACGCCCACTTCCAGGGCGTCTCTTTTAGCATAACTGCCCACTGATATTGCCTGTTGATTAACGCCCTCCCCTGAGGCGTTTCATTCCTTATCAGCGCCTTTCATTAGGACGTTTCTTTTTATCATAACTGTTGTCGCTTGTTGCTTAACATTGTCTGTGGATTAACCCCTCTTTCAGAGGCGTTTCATTTCTCTATTAGCGCCTATACGCAGGGCATTTCTCCTAGTTTTGACGCCCTCCAGTGGAGGCGTCCGTTCTGCATAAACGCCTCACTTCAAGGCGTGTTTTCCTACCGTCTGTGAGCCCTTCACAGAGTTTCACGGCAGCCACGCTGCCGTGTTTTCATCTTTGTCACGACCTACCGCAGGGCGTGTCTTTTCCTCCTGCTGTGAAAACGCCCTTTCCTAGGGCGTTTCTTTACTGTTCTTTTCACAGATACTGCTTCTCATGCTTGACATTTGTCTTGATATCACATTGCTGTTGGAATTATCTTGATTTGTTGGTTTGGTCGAGAGACCTCCTCTCTCTACATTAGGATTTCACACACCCCCTTGGTAAAGGAAGGACCCTCCATTGAGCATTCCGTCTCTTTGGACCGGAAATCCCTTTTCCAAGACCTCCATAAGTCCCCGCACCCGTGGATTCCCTCACGGACGCTGGGCTGGTTGTACCCTTGAAGTACCTGGAGTTTAGAGAACCTATGCGTTGTTAAAGAGAGGAAAAAAAAACTTAGTTGACCCGGAGGTTACACTTGGATCAAACTAGGTCTCATTTGGCAAAAGAGTGAACTTTCACAAATAATCCACTCTAATTCAAATATCAAACATTAAAATCTTGCGTTTCTTGCCAACCTTGCTTGCATAAACATAGTTGGGTGATTTGATTGATTGTTTGGATTAATTATTTTGTGATAGTTCCTTCATTAAACACTCTCTCTCTTAAGAATGAAACTCCGTTCAGGTAAAATCCTCAACATGTCAGGCAACGGGTACTCTTATGATGATGAGAATGAGAACATGTTTGGTCAATATGAGGACCCTCTCCAGGATTCTGTTTATTATGAGGGGAATTACCTTCCTCCTCACCCCTATTACTCACAAGTTCACGTTGTTGATACCACTACTCATGAGGCGGACCCTCCGTCTCAAGTTCCATCTTCCAACACTTCGGGGAACCCTTCCCCATCCATTAATGTCACGGATTTGATCCAAGCTCTCTCCCAGTTGGATGACTCCCAGCGGCAAGCCATTCAAGCCGCTTTAAAAGGGAAGTCCGTCCCTTCTTCTTCTTCTAATCCCCCTCCGGCCGTAAGTGGCCATCAGATTGTTAATGACCAGGCGGTCTTGCATCTCCCCTCCTCTCGTCCACAAACGCCTACTGCGGCCATGCCGGCCCAGAAAGTGAGCTATTCAGCGGTTAGGCATCAATCTTACCAACCTACTCGGATTCTCCGAACACCTATACCGCCTTCTTTTGTTTAGAATCAGGCCCCGGTCGAGCCCGATACCAACACTCTCTTGCTTCAGAAGCTAGCCAGCATGGAGGAGCAGCTCAAGAAGGTTACGGCGACTAAGAGTGCTCCGGAAATTTCTCTTCCTACATTGCCAGTGTTCCATTTACCACCTTCTGAAATGCCGAATTTCCGGCGATATAATGGGACGGGCAACCCATTCATTCACTTAAAGGATTTCCGATATGAAACTTCCTTCTGGCAAGACAATAAGGCCTCCCTGGCCTACTTATTCAGGAGATCTCTTGAGGGGCCAGCCCTCGAATGGTTTTATTCTCTGGAGCCAGCCGATGCTGGTGATTTTGATGTCATTCAAAGAAAATTCTTGCAAAAGTACAGAGACCGGGTGGGACCTTCCCTTTCTATTACAGATTTAGTTGCCGAGAAAATGAAGCCCGAGGAGGACTTCATTGTATTTGCTGATAGGTGGCGGTCTCTGGCCGAGAAATTAAAAGACACATTGTCAGAGCAGGAGCAAGTGAAAATGGTCATTTCTAATGCAACTCCTCAATTCCGGCACATTTTGGCCATGAATCGGCTGACAACTATGGAAGAGCTCTATGAAAGAGCTCGTTACATACAAACACAAATGAAGGACTCGCCCATCATGGGCATGTTTGAGCCGAAGCCTCGGCTATTTAAAAAGAATACAAATGTCAACAGTGGGCCCACGACTGAGGGCACTGTTACAAATGAGCAAGTTGGCGTAGTTGGCAACCCCCATCATCAAGCTAACCCACGTCCACCACCGCTTCCACGACAAAACCCTCACTTTAACCCTACTTCACCACCTCAATTCGCACCTCAACGCTCTTTCGCTCCACCAAAATCAAGCCCCCCGCATAGACCCCCCAGCTCCACCCCAATACCATCAAGTGCCTCCGCCCGCCAACTACGGCCAACAACAACAACGGAGACCACCACTTGGCCCCAAAAGGGACCACTATCCTCCACTCCCTGAAAGTCTCCCCGATATTTTTAATGCCCTGATGGCCGCCAACTTGCTCGCCTTACCAAGGGAAAGAACTGTATGGCCCGCTAACGTTGACACATCCCGCTATTGTGCCTTTCATCGTGGCCCTGGTCACAACCTGGATCGTTGCTTCCATTTCAGAGATTACATCTACGATCTAAATGACCAGGGTGATATCAATTGGGATGAGATGAGACAATACATAGCCGCCATGAAAGAAAGAAGGGCTTCTCGGCAACAGTAAAATCAGCAACAACAGCAGCCAGCTCCGCAGCAAGTTCAGCCACAACCAGCTCCAGCACCCCAGCAGGATATGGGGATCGTCCGCAATCCATTGCCGGAGCACGCTCCTAATCAACACGTGAACCCTGTCACGTCTCTCTACGAAGTGGAGAGAGGGCAGGGATGGCATGAAGAAAATGCCTCTGTCAGGGCATTTCACCACGATCCAACTCAACATCAAACTCCGCGCCTTTTGCGCACCACTCCTTCTTCTTCTGTCAATCTTCAATCGGGACGTTCTCTTTTACGCCCCGTACACCCATCTACCCCCATCAATTCCACGGCCCTGCCGGCTCACTCTTTCCTTAACCGCTTACCACCTCCACAACCTACCGCACCACCTTCCACCACCAATCCCACATCCGCGCCGTCCAGGCCACTCCTACTTCGCTCACCGCCAGCACCCGCTACACCTCCTACCATTCCTACACCGGCAAGGGTTCCCCCGCCATCAGTTCAACCACCTTTTGTACCACGATCTCTCCTTATTCCACCACCCGCCGCTGCTCCTCGTATTCGGATATCCCTTCTTTCCCCCACGCCTCCTACGGAAGCATCTCCATCTCTGTCAAATGTTCCTCCTACGCCTCCTACAAGGGCGCCCCTTTTATTGAATTCCCCTTCGATATCCCCTAGCAGGGTTTCTACTACCAACATTCTTTCTTCCTCTTCCAACCCTCCTCCTCTTGTTGCCCCGACAGAGGCGCGCCAAGGCGTTGCACCACTCCGCAGTGGACGGATATTCCACCGTATCTTCCCCCAGAGAGAGTTAGAGCCTGTGCAAGGGCCACAAGAGCAAGAGCAGGAACAAGATTCAGTGCCGGGAACCCAGTATGATTTGTTAAAGCACTTGGACCGCACTCCAGCCAGAATCTCCATTCTTGAATTGATCAAGAGGTCCACCACTCATCAGCTGGCCCTGAAAGAATATCTACAGAAGGTCATGGTCAATGAGGACCTTCCAGTTGAACAGATAATTACAGTCTTGACCCCTGCTAGCGGTCAGCCGGCAATCACATTTCATGAACATGAGTTAGCACCTATACCGGCAAGAAAATATGCCCTATGTATTACGGTTGATATCAACAAAGTGGCTGTCAAGCAGTGTTTGGTAGACACCGATGCATCTATCAATGTGTTACCGCCGAGCACTCTGAAGTTATGCGGTATCTCTGAAAGCCAGATTCGGCCATCTACCATTACTGTCACGGCATATGACAATACAAAGAAACCCCCTCTGGGTATGATTACTCTCAAAGTCAGTTTGGGTCCAGCCACCATTACAGTAGATTTTCATATTCTGGATATGGACCCGACCTTTAATGGCACCCTGGGTCGCCCTTATATTCAGCAGCTTGACGCAGTGCCCTCTACAAACCATCAGTGCCTCAAGTTTCCGCACAAGGGCCGCATTATCAAGGTGACCAGCGTGCCGATCTTGCCAGAGGAAGACATTCATGCAGCTTCATCAGTTCCTTCCATATGGCCTGCCAACAAGCCGTTATTATCTGTGCTGGATGTTCCTCGTCCACAGCTGATGCTATCTAAGACTGTTACCACAGTTGCTATGACACCCCTGCCTTCTAAGGGGAAGAAGAAAAAGAAAAACATGATGAATATCCCTGGCTGGAACATTCTATTGAAAATGGGATATCAAGATGGCAAGGGCCTGGGCGCCAAACTCCAGGGCAGGATTAGGCCCATTAAGCCTCAAAAGATGATTGCACGAGGGGGCTTAGGCTACAAAGCACCAGGCAAGAATGAAGGAGAGCCGTGGGCTGTTATGACGTCCACCTTCAAACCAGACCGCCAGCCGCTCACCTGGACTTTAAAGACACATTTTGTCACCGGTGGCATTTAGAACAATGAGCAGACTACCGTCATTACTTCATTACTTGATTGTCAAGATGTGCACGCCAGACAGTTTGCTCGTCACATTGCCCCACTAGCTACTTACAAAGCCCTGGAGTCTTTGAGGCCAGATAAAAGAAGGAAAATGGGCAACCCGGAATGTGACTGGTACAGGTGGTTTGACATGAATGATATCACAATCTCCCTGAGCCGCTTGTTCATGCCGACAGATCCAGAGTGGCCGCCGCTGATTCAAGAACTGATTGAAATGCCAGTAGCAATCACAGGTAAAAGGCAGATGTTAAGTGATTACACAGATACTGGGGAGCCAGATGTCCCTTTTGAAGAAGGTTTTTCCGTGGATAGGCTGTGGGCCGGCCTTTTCTCCCTCACTTCTGTGCATCCATCTGTGTTGGCTTCTCTCTATTCCCGTTGGTTTGGTCACGTGCCGTGACCACCACTGATTACCATCAACTTATCTCCCGATTCAATTCAGATTTCTCTCCCGATTGCTCCCTCGCTCCTCGAGCGATTTGCTAAAAACTCCATCTCGCCCCCGCGTGGACCATCTTTGATTAAATCTTTCTCCAATCTTGCAATTTCTGCTCCTCCTGCTATTTCCCCTTCACATTGCTTCTTATTGGAAAAAGAAAATAAAAATAAAGGAAAATATGAAAATAAAAAAAAAGCCAAATCTCCAACATTCCAATCCTCCATTTCTATTGAGGAGACCTCCTATTTTTCTCCCGAGTGCACCCCGACCCAGGGGCCGCTCTTCCAAGATTCCTTGGTAAGACTCTTCTCCCCCTCTGGTGAGGGGTCCTCCTCTGTATCACCTCCTGTATCCGCTTTTTCGTCTCCTTCCCTTGATCAAGCTAGTTGTTCCTATTCTTCCCCCTCTCCTTCTAATAATAAAAATCAGGGGGTAGTTCCACATAAGAAGGCCAAGGGTAAGCAGATTCCCCGAAGATTTTTGTTGGAGTTGGCTGTCAGATGCCAAGCTTGTTTAGCAATCCCTGAGTTTGTGGAAGAACCAATCATCCTGCCGGAATTAGAATATGAGGATTCTGTTACTGCTTATGAGGGTTTGGGCGTTTATGAAATCATGAATGATGAAGACCCTATTGAAGAGGGGGAAGAAAGTTATAAAGACTATGAGGACGAGGCTGATGCCTTTGCTAGTGGCATGAGACGTTTCGATGAACCATCAGCCTCTATAGAAGAGCCAACCAAAGAAATCAATCTGGGTACCGAGGAAGACCCTAGGATTGTCCTCATCAGTAAGAATTTTCCGCCCTCCGAAGAGGAGGCGCTCATTTCGGTTCTACAAGAATACAAGGACACGTTCGCATGGAGCTATGAAGATATGCCTGGACTAGACCCTGCGCTCGTTGAACACCGCCTTACACTTAAACCAGGGTCTGTACCGATCAAACAACGGTTGAGGCGTTTCCACCCTAACATGGCTTTGAAAATGAAAGAAGAGGTCGACAAACTCCATAAGGCTAGATTCGTTAGAGTCGTCCTCTATCCCAACTGGGTGGCTAACATTGTCCCTGTTATGAAGAAAGATGGGAAGGTTCGAATTTGCATAGACTTCCGGGACCTCAACCGGGCGTGTCCTAAAGATGACTTCCCCCTCCCTCATATTGATGTTCTGATCGACAACACGGCAGGATTTGAAACTCTCTCATTCATGGATGGCTTCTCAGGTTACAACCAAATTCATCTGTTTGAAGAAGATCAAGAGAAAACCTCATTCACTACACCATGGGGTACATATTGCTATGTGGTCATGCCCTTTGGACTTAAGAATGCTGGAGCCACCTACCAGAGGGCTATGATGGCGATTTTTCATGACATGATTCATATTTACATCGAGGTGTATGTAGATGACCTGGTAGTGAAATCAAGGACAAGGATTGAGCACCCTGGGGTTCTGGCTAAGGTTTTGCAGAGATCCCGAGAATATCAATTAAAAATGAACCCCAAGAAGTGCGTATTTGGCGTTTCTTCAGGAAAGTTACTTGGATTCATTATCAGTAAAAGGGGAATTGAAGTTGATCCCAACAAGGCGAGAGCCATTAGAGATATGCCTCCTCCCAAGAATTTGAAGGAAGTTCGAGGATTAATAGGGAGGTTGCAGTTTATTCGCCGCTTCGTCTCCCAGCATTCACAAAGATGCAGGCCGTTTTACGAACTTACCAAGCCGGGAGTCAAGTTTAATTGGGATGACAAGTGTCAGGCAGCCTTTGACGGATTGAAGGATTATTTGGCCAATCCCCCTGTCCTGAGGCCGCCAATTCCAGGCAAACCACTTATTCTGTATGTTTCAGTCCTGGATGACTCTGTAGGTGCTGTCTTAGCTCAAGTGGATGAAGAAGGTAAGGAGAGGGCAGCATACTACTTGTCTAAACTTCTTAACCCCTGTGAGCAGAAGTACTCAGCCATGGAGAAGACTTGTGCAGCTTTGGTTTGGGTAGTGCAGAAATTAAAACACTATTTCCTAGCTCACGAGGTTCACCTCATTGCTCGCATGAATCCGATCAAGTTCCTCCTTGAAAAATCTGTCCTCACTGACCGATTAGCACGCTGGCAAAGCTTCCTCTCCAGTTTGATATCACTTACATTCAGCAAAAAGCTATCAAAGGTTATGCCATCGCCGAACATCTTGCTCATCACCCTCTACCTCATTTTGATCCTGTCAATTCTGAGTTCCCAGATGAAGAATTAATGTCCATTAATCAACCCCTTGATCCTATATGGACGCTACATTTTGATGGAGCTCTTAATTCTCAAGGAAGAGGGATCGGCATGGTTCTTTTAACACCTGAAGGGGTCACCATTCCATTTGCTGCTCGGCTCACTTTCCCGTCACCAATAACATAGCCGAGTATGAAGCTCTTTTGGCCGGTCTACAAACCGCTCATCGATATGGTGTCACTCACTTGAGGATCGTCGGTGATAGTCAACTCATTCTGCGCCAGGTGTTGGTCAAGTGCCGCACTATCAATCCTAAGCTTAAACCCTACCAGGAACTCGCTTCAGCTTATGCCAAACTCTTCACCAAGTTAATCTTCGTTCATGTGCCTCGCAGTCAGAACATTCTAGCTGACTGCTCTTGCTTCTTTAGCTTCTGCTTTAGTCTTCCCCCTGAGCGTGATTTCCATGTCCCTCTGATTCATCAGCGTGACACTCCAGCTATTAAGGACCGTGCTTTCCTTGATATTAGGGATCAGGTGCTCGAGAAGGCCAAGCAGAAAGAAACTCTTAAAGGCAAAGAGGTCATGTTCTTGGACTGGGAAGAAGAATTGGCTGACGAAGAAAAGCCTTGGTATTATGAGATTGCCAGATACTGCAATGATCAGTCTTATCCCGAGGAAGCCACAACGGAAGAAAGGAAAGCAATTAGAAGAGTGGCTCAACGTTATACTTTGGTTGGAGGTGTGCTCTACAGAAGAGGGCTCACCGGTGTTCTATTGAGATGCCTCGATGATGATGAATCTTGGAAAGTCGTGGAAGAGACGCATTCTGGTGTGTGCGGTGGCCATGTGAATAGCCAGATGCTAGCTAAGAAAATCCTTAGGCTAGGTTTCTATTGGCCAACTCTAGAAGAGGATTGCTCTATCTATGTTCTTAGGTGTGTTAAGTGCCAACTGCACGCCGACAAGATTCATTCTCCTGCTTCTTCACTCCATCCTACGTCCTCCCCATGGCCTTTTTCCATGTGGGCTTTTGATATCATTGGACCTCTTGGTGATTCGAACCTCCTGACTAAGCAAAAATCATTCATTCTCACGGCAACGGAGTACTTCACCAAGTGGGCGGAAGCAGAAGCTTACGTGGAAATTAAAGCATCAACTGTCTGCAAATTTATCATGAAGAACATCATCACGAGGTTCGGCATCCCGAGCACCATCGTCACCGACAATGGACCTCAATTTAACTCTCAAGAGCTCAAGGATCTCTGCGACAGGTATAACATTGCATTGCATCATTCTTCTCCCTATTATCCGCAGGGCAATGGCCAAGCAGAGGCAACTAACAAAACTTTGATCAAAATCGTTAAAAAGACGTGTGAGGCTAATAAATTTTCGGACTGGCCGGACAAGCTGATTGAAGCTCTTTGGGCCTACCGCACTTCCATTCACACCCCCACTGGGCAAACTCCTTTCGCCCTCACTTATGGGATGGAGGCAATAGTCCCTTATGAGATTCTTATTCCCTCTCTGCGAGTACAATTGGATGAGGAACTTTCTATTGATGAACGTCGTGATTCACTCCTCGCCCAATTGGAACTCCTAGATGAGAAGCGTCTGGTCGCCGCTGAGCATGCGCGTGTTTATCAAAATAGGCTCTCACGTTTTTACCAAAAGAAAGTAATTGAGAGAAAATTTAAAGTCGGCGAAATGGTAATCAAGAGAATTTTTGTTAAGCCGGGTGGCCCCCGTTCAAAACTCCAACCAAATTGGGAGGGACCGTTCGTTATAAAAGAAGTTTTTCCTGGCAATGCTTATAAACTAATTAATGCTGAAGGTGAAGAATTAACCCACCCATGGAACGGTTTATATCTTAAGAAATACTACCCCTGATTTTCCAAAATTCCAAAATCAAACAAAAAAGGTGAATATTTTCCAAAATCAAACAAAAAAAATGATGAATATTTTCCAAAATCAAACCAAAAAATGAATATTTCCCAAATTCCAAAAAAATACATATATTTGCAAAAAAAAAAATACATATATTTGCCATATATATATATATATATATATATATATATATATATATACAGAAAGAAAAACAAAACAAAAAAAAAATTTTAAAACAAAGGCTTTGGCGCACGAAAAATCAAGGCCCGAAAGGTCAAAATTCAGAATTCATTTATCAGTCTTGGTAACTTAAAAATGGGGTTGACACCCGCACACACTACACGCTTTATTCTTGAACTCAAGCAGTGCAAAATCTGATGGAAAGTCAAAACCTGACTAAAAGTGAAAGACAATACCCGTTCTTTTTTTTTTTCTTCGACCCATAAGGGAGGAAGGGAGACCTCGAGACAGATGCGCCAAACCTGCTCGCCGCCCTAGTAGGTGGAAGTCAAGGCCCAAAAGGAAGCAAATGCCACAAAGCCCAAGTACAATTAGGTTTATTTTTCATCAATGCAAATCAATTCCAAAGTGAAAGTCAAGTTGTGAAAAGAAAAGCATGTCAAGAGGGCAAAGTCCCCGCAAGGAAAAACCTTGGGCGTATGCGTGCATTATAAATGGGCAAAAAAGGGCAATAAATTTTCTACGCCAAAGACCGAACCCCAACAGGCATAGGGCAAGGGAGGCAACTTTGCCTTGAGCATCCCAGAATCCCTTATGGGCTTCCCTTATATTTTCTTCCATCCTCTCTATGTGGTAAAGTTGCGAACTAGCAGGATGGTCAAGACGAACTTAAGAAATTGCACTGCGCGAAATCTCGAATATAAGTCAACTTTGAGCACGTCGACTCCTTTTTTTAATTATTCAAGAAAGATTAATGAATCCTAGATGGTGACCGTGTAGGGCCCGCGATCTGGATAGCCTTGACAATCTTGTTTGAAGTTTCATATAATTCACGCCTTTCCTTAAGGTGTTTTTAATTTAATTCATGCCCTTGTGAGGGTCATCTTTATAAAATTAACGCCCTTATTCAGGTCATCTTTTTACCAACTTTCAAAATCCTTTCAAAAGTACACGCCGTCTGCGAGGGCGTCTTTCACTTGAGTCACGACCTAATCTAAGGCGCGTTTTTCAGGAAAATAACAAAAAAAAATATAAATGATGCATTCTACATTCACATGCTTGCATTTTGCATGTGCATATTTTGATTCATTGTTTGCATATGTGTGCTTGCCTGATGCATCTCCCCTTTACTGGTTATTTCATTTTTACCTTATTTGATTAAAGGCTTGGCCCCTGGACCCGTCATTAAGGTCAGAATATTGCCACCCCTTGCTCATTGGGCAAGGGGCCAAGTCAAACAGATGAATTAACCTGTTTTATCCAAGTGAAAACCGCAGTTGCAGATACAGGGCAGAGGCAAAGTAAACACGAAGGACGTGAAAAGAAAAGTACACAAACACAAGTCCACAACCACACAAGTGCTCAGGTAACAAAAGCTCAAATCTCATATATATATATACCATCATGTCTATCATGTACAGGTGTGAGGGTGGAGGAGTACAAGTACAAAACTCTCAGCTCTCGCCTCCACTCTCCTCTACTCTCCTACTCTCAACCTCCTCCTCACCGTCCAGAGCTGGTGCTGGTGGAGGAGGCATGGGCCCTCGTGAAGAAGCTGGAACTCGAGCCTGGCCCCCTGCCTCACTCCTCTCTCGGAGGGAAGAACCCGCAACAAAGGTGGAACTGGTGAAGGAGTACCCCGCAGCACGAGCTCGCTCACGCCCTCGCTGGAGATGCTCCTCAGCAACTCGTAGCCGCTCCTGAGAAAGGATCAACTGAGTCCTCGAGTCGGCTAGCTCTCGCTCCCGTACTGCCACCTGCTCAAGGAACCGGGCACGCTTCGCCTGCTGACGCTCCTGGAACTGGGCACGCTCCGCCTGCTGAAGCTCGTGGTGACGGACACGGTCCGCCAAGTGCTCCTCCCGCTCTCGAGCACGCTCACGTCTCTCCATCTCGAGAGCCACCCGCAGCTCGGCCACGTCCTGAGGAAGCTCCTCTCGTCGCCTCTGGGACCTCTCAAGCTCTGCGATCCGCTGGTCACGGATCGCCAACTCGGTACGTACTGCCTGAAGCTGAGCCACCTGTAAAAAGGGTAAGCAAATCATCAATTCCACAATAAATGCAATAATTCAATAATTTAACGATGCATGATTTAATTACTCACCTGTGAGCTCGACGCTCGGAAGCCCTCGTCTACGCAAATAAGAGCAGCTCGAAGCTCTTCGGTCTGTAAGAATGAATTTTTATCAGTACACAATGCTGTATTTAATCAATAATTGAACTGATTGAGTTTGAGTTCAGAATTTACCCGTGAAGCAAGGTCACGCTCCGCTGCCTCGGCTCGTGCAACCGCTCCAGCCAGCTGCTCTGATAGCGCAGTCACCTCTGCGCTAGGTCCCCTCGAGCTGGAGGCCTCCCCTGGATCTCTCCTCACTATTCCCTGCTGGGCACGCTGCATTCATTAAGATCATCAGTGGCTAATCATCAATAATTCAACAAAAAGTTTTCATATAGAAGTAAGCTAAACACTCACCAGGGTCTCTAGGTCTGCCCGCGTGGCAGCTAGCTGGTCCTCCAGGCTGTGTAGATGGGCCTGGGCGTCTATCGCCGCTATGTCCCCCGCATCCTGCATCCATTACATGTTAGTCACATGATAGAAACATAAGCATTTGCATTCAATTTAGAAATAATTGCGTTCATACATACCCCTAAGACCCTCATCTGGGGTCGGCCGGCGTGAACCTCCCAGTAGCGCCGGAGGTACTCGGAGCTGTCAGTCGTGTGGGAGACAACTCTGATCCCGCCTCGCTGCCAGTCGGCGTACTGCTCCTCGAAACGTACCCGCCAGTCGGTCGTCTTGGTGCGACCACGGGTCTTCTTTCCTATGCCGCGAGGCTCTCCGACCTCGACCCACTCCTGGGGCAGACCCAGGGTCCTCATCACCAACCGAAGCCGTAACGGCTCGATCTCGCTCAGACAGTGCAGCCACAGCTCGCACCCAAAGCGAGGTCATCCCGATACGACCCAAGGTTGGCCCTCATCCGTCATGTCCTCGTAGGGCCTCCACCGCACCTGCATTCATACATATCATTATCATTTCATCATAATCAATTCAAATCAATTCAAAAGAAATGCATATCATCCATTCATACATACCAGCGAGGGAGGGAAGTCGCGGAACTCTCTCCGTAGAACCCACAACTCGTAGTCGAGCGGGGCACCGAAGACGACCGGTAACCAGCGTCGCGCCAGGGGGAAGGATCCCTCAGCTCCGGGCCGTGGGTCAACGCGCCCCATCGGCATGTATAGGTGGCTCCACACCTGCATCCATGCATTGCATTAATAAGGCATTCACATGCAAAAGAAAAAGAAAAAGATATAAAAATGAGAAAATTGCATACCTGAAGAAGAGGTGAGAAGCCACTGACGGTCGTCTCGCGCCCCGTCCCCGTGGACAGATCAGCCATCAAATGCGCCAGCAGCGCCGCACCCCAAGCGTAGGTGCCAACTGTCTCCAGGTCCTCGAGGATCGCCAAGAAGCGGCAGTTGATGACGTCGGCTTTCGTCCCCAGCAATAATCTCCCGAGCAACAGCAGCAGGAACCTCCTCAGGTCTCGATCCGCTCTCTCACGGTCAGTCGGGTCCTGGCAGCATACCGCTCTCACCCCGTCGGTCAGCCTCTGTACAAACTCACCTAAGGTCTCCCCCGACCTATGCCTGGCATCTCCTAAACCCATCACTGTAGTCAGGTCGGTACGGAAGATGGTCCTGCACTCACTAGGTACCTCATAGACCATATCCAGCCCTAGCAGTCTCTGGGCCATCTCTGTGTAGTCAGGATAGGTGAACCCACTCACAGCCTCACCATCCACCCTCAACCCCGTAATCCTGGTCACATCCTCTAGGGTAGGGACCATGTGCCCCCAGGGCATCAAGAAGGACCGGCTCACCCTATCCCAACGCTCCCGTAAAACCTGGATAAGTGCTAGGTCGGGTCTAAATGGCTCAATGGATAGGAAAGCCCCGAACCCCATAGCATCTACCCTAACCCTCTGGAAGTCGGGGAGACCCTGGTATGCTGCCCAGACCATGACCCATGAGATACGGGTCCTCATCAGCCCCTGCACGCATTAAAAGAGAAGAATTTTGCTTAATTGTTTGGTTAAATCATGTGTAATTACGCTATGTTTTGCCTGGGCATTGATTTTAATATTTTGGAAGTCACGACCCTCCTCAGGTCGTTTCTTGGTAAATTCACGCCCCTAAAGGGGGCGTTTTTATAAATGTGGTTTGAAGTAACGTCCTGGGTGAGGGCATTTTTCATCTCTGAAACGCCTCTGGGTAGGGCGTGAACTTGTGGTTAATTTCTAAAATCCTAAAAGGTTTTTCAACTCACGCCCTCGGCTGGGGCGTTTTCCATTTAGGACCGTTCAGTTTGAAAGAGAATTAATGAAGAGACGCCCTCTGGTTTGGGCGTTTCCTGTTAAATAACGCCCTGGTGAGGGGCGTGGCTTTCATGATTTTCAGATAATTTAAATAAAAATGACAGCATGCGAAATATTTAATGAAAACGTTTAATGGGCATGGAATTAATGAAAAATCATTTTTTTTGAAGAAACGACATGCTGCAGGGCGTTTGTCATGAAGGTTAATTGTTTTTCAGAAAATAAAAGGAATTTACGCCCTTGGTCAGGGCGTTTTGTTTGTGAATAACGCCCCCATGGGAGGCGTTTCTTTTCTGAGTTGCAGGTTTCATGCCCGAAGGCTATGGAATATCAAGAAAAATAAAATAAAATGAAAATAAAATAGAAAAAAATGGTTTTGGGGAGGGGGAACTTACCTTTTTGTGCTTCTGGGGTTGTGGCCGAGGCAATGGCCGTCTGGGCCGTCGGAGTTGGCCCCGGGGAGCGACCGCCGCCGTGGGCGGTGGTCCTTCTTCGTCTCCATCTCCCTCTTCTTCATCTTCTTCTTCTCCTTCTTCTCCACCTTCGTCTTCTCCTCCTTCTTCTGTTGCTGTTTCATCGGCTTCGTCGCCGCCGGCAACCGCCGTCGGTTCTTCAACCACAACCATGGCAAGCTCCTCCACGGCGGGTTCCTCTTGGGCGTGGGCAGCGTCGAGGTCGACGACCTCGGGGGCACTCACCCTCTGGCGTTTGGCCATGGCTCGGCCTAAGAGAGATAGAGGGAGATTGAGAGAACGAGAGAGGGAGATCAAAAGAGGGGGGCTTCGGTTAGGGTTTGCAGAAGGGGGAAATGAGGACGGAAGGAGGAAGAAGAAGGGGCCCCATGACTTTTGGGTTTCGAAAAGAAGACACGCCCTAAGAGAAGGCATTTTTAATAGAATTCATGACGAAGCTCTGGGCGTCTCTCGAAGGTAAACGACGATGATTAAGGCGTTAATTTGTTTTGCATGGGGAATGATAACCGTCGTCAGACGCATTGAATGGGCGTTGATTGATATAAGGAAAGTCATCATTGCTGGCTTAGAATAACGCCTCAGTCGAGGGCGTGTTATTTTTAAGAAGTGACTAAGGAAACGTCGTTACTTTTGATGAGTCAACGATTATATTCTTTGGGGTTTGAATCTATTCACGCCTTCCCTGAGGTCGTCATTTAAGTTACGCCCACTGGTGCAGGCGTTAACTGTGGAAGATGGGCCGATTGAGACGCCTTGAGGTAAGGCGTGTATTGTTGAATTCACGGCATTCTTTGAGGCGTTATTTTCAACAGAAAAAATAGGTTCTGGATGATTTTGTTCATAATCACAGTAATAGTGGCTCAATCAGAAAGTAATCTTCATTATTTTGAAAAAAAGGGATTACAATGCCTAGTGAGCCACTTTGGGCCTTAATTTCCTCAATGCTATCACATAATTTTTCCTCTTTTCCTTGTCTTCTTCTAAGTCTTCTACAGGTTGATGAAGCTTGCTTAGTTTCCACAGAGCTTGAATGGTGATTGTCTCCTCTCCATCTTCATTACTGCCTAGAGCCCTTAATTTGATTGGAGGAAGATGGGAGATGTCTTCTAGCACTTGCCTTGGAAGCCCGAGCTGAGGAAGGCACCGGTGTGCGTTGTATAAGACGAGCTCGGATGCGCCAATAAGTCGAAGGTCCGTGCCGATGGAGAATCTTGCGCGAAGTTCCTGCATTTTGAGTATTCCCGGAGTACAAGTAAAGAGGTTTTTGGGCATTACCTTAAGGTGTTCTCTCCACTCCGCCCTTTTCTTGATTTGAGGAATGCGGTTCGTCACCCTATTGCTTATTCCTAATGAGCCGGTTATATAAGAAAGCGGACTTTTGGAGAAAATCCTTGACGATTGTTGGGCTTCATGACATGGATCGAACTTAAAGTGGAGGTCCACCCAACTTGAGAAAGCTAGCATACAGCCGTATATGGGCCGCCCCATGGCCGCCGATGTAAGCCCGCTATAGAGATATGCTAGGATCGCCGGTCCAACTCTTTCTTCTTCCCATAAGCTCACCACTGCGCTCAATTGGGACTCCTCTAGAAAGTCCTCCGTGGATGGGAATAGGAGTGCTCCTGCTAAGCACACCACGAAGGCTTTGGTCACTCTTTCTATCTCCTCTTCCTCTTTAGCTTGATCCGCTCTCTTGTACACCCACGAGGCGAGTTTCAAGAGGTTAACTCCTTTAGTGACTTTGATTTGGTTCACTATATTTGGGCTAGGTATTAATGAGGTTAGCAACTCATGAGAGGAGATTGGCCTTGGCATGATGGCCATCTTTTCTTCTTCTCCGTGTTTCATCCTTTTCAAGCCTAGGATCATCTCTACTTCTTCCAATAAAATGGTGGCTTCAAAAGTGGAAAATAAGAAAGTATGGGTGGAAGGATGCCATGTCTCAATCAATGCTCCCATGGCACCCCAATCAAGATGGATTTGGTCATAATGCTTGGCATGGGTTATCAATCCTAAGAGATGCCATCTAGCTACAAAGGCCCTCATGTCAGAAGAGAATTTTGAAAGTATGAGGGGTAACCACTTGACTCTTATATATCTTCTAGCCCCTGGAAGATTTGGGTACTCCTGTGAGAAGAGTGGAAGAAAATAAAACAAAAGAGGTACATGAGCATATGAAGTATTGGACAGAGGAGTTCAGTAACAAAGAAACAAGTGAGCAGTTCGACAGAACAATGAAGGGTTATATGCACAGTAAAGGAAATTAAAGCTTACCTGATTCAAAGCAATTCGATTGCTTATGTGCCCTTGTATTTCAGTAATTCTGGGAGTAGAAATCCTAGGTTTCTTCATCATCCTGTCCATCACTCTACTTTGCAGAAGTAGCTCGTACAGAGGCCTGCAGATGAAGAAGAACAGAAGCAGAAGAAGAAGGAAAAGAGGCAATTCGGCTGCAAGAGAGATTTCGATTGGTTTGTGAAAGAAAGCCTTCCTTTTATAAGGATTTGAAGAGTCCTAAGAAGTCCCGAAGATAGAAGTTTGATTGCTGTTAGGAAACGGAAGTTCGTGCTGAATTAACGACGTTGGTTAGGGCGTCTATTCTTAAATTGACGACCTGACTGACGACGTGTTTTATTTAACGCCCTAACGTGGGGCGTCTTCTTCTAAGCTTTTGTTATTGGTTACGCCTTTGAGTAGGGCGTGTTTTAAATGTTTAACGACCTATTGACCAGGCATCTTTCATGCTGTTAACGCCCTATGCTTAGGCGTGTTTTAGTTTACCTTCCCATGCTTTGATGCTTTAATGAACTTAAGTGCTATTATTTGGTGAAATTGTTCATGATTAAGCACTTATGATCATATCATGTTCTAAATTGATGAAGGCTAATAAATTTCAAAGTGCAGAAGTTTTGCAGGATCCGAGGCGCTTGAACCGCTCATGGGAGTAACATCTTGTCACCTTGTATTCGTTTCTTGTAAGCATTGTTATTATATGATATTTACATTATTATAGTATATCAAGGACCTTGTGGTTCTGATGAACCTGGAATTTGAGTTCCCCTTCATCAAAAACGATGACGATTTCAGGAGAATCTTGATCACACGGATAGGCCGTTGAGTTATTAAAGGTTTGGGATGATGGTTCCACTTTCTGAGTTGATGCGCGGACAAACGGGCCTCGGCTTGGTGTTAGCTCAGAAATATGGATTCTTGACCAGATCTAAATAGCTTAGCAATATTATCCTTGATTATTTTCTATTTTTAGTCTGTTTTAATCTTTTCTTTTAGCCCAGCATGCATCATGTAGGACTTTGAGTTTCATGCTGAAAATCTTCATATTATGGCGATAATGAAGTTCACTCGCTCTCGATTGAGTTGACATGAGATATTCCACTTCAAATCAAGTACTTCATTCTATTTGAAGCCGTTCAGGCTGATTCCTTGAAAGTGTCCTTTTGTTGGATCTCTATCCCAAATTCTCTTTACTTTTCTGCAAAATTTACCTTGGTTGTAGCACGTCCACGTTGGCTGGTAATCGCTCTCCAATGGTCTTTCCCTGTCGTGCCCACGCGCACACCCTTTATTTACTTAGCTTAATCTCCTTTTATCCAACAAATCGATGTTTCCCTGGAACCACTCAGAATTGTTTCACTCAGAATCTTGGAAAGACTTCAAAAGCTTAATGTCTGAGGCGTGTCACATCACACCTTGGCGTCTCCTTATCAGTTCATTTCTACTTCATTCCTTTCATTACACTTCATTCCATTTCCGTCTCACTCCCTTGCAAAGCATACGCCAAGGCGGGGCAGCTGTAGACACGCCAAAATTGACGTTATGTCGGTCAAATCTCATGTCATTATGTAAACGCCCCAAGCGGACTTCAATATTCCTATAACAGGAAGTTTTTCTATTTTTCTGTGAATTTTATGCATTTTTCTGCATTTTTTTCTGATTCACGACTTAACGAAGGGCGTTACTTCCGAAAGTAACGACCTGTCATAGGGCGTTTCAAAAGAAGGGACGACCATACCTGAGGGCGTCAATTCCTGGTATTATCCGTTAATTTCTGGAATTATCTTTTTTCAAAATAAAAGCATTTTCTAAGTAACGTCCTTCCTCAGGGCGTGTTTTCACTAAACGCCGTTATCTCAGGCGTGTTTCAAATAAAGGAAGTTTTTATTTCCAAAATTAAATCCAGGAAGAAACGGCCTTTCCTAGGTCGTGTTTTAAGAAACGCCCTGTCGCAGGTCGTCAATTTATAATGATACGCCCTGGCTTAAGGCGTGTTTCACTCCAGAGTCCTTCCTTTTTCCATCTTTCCCCCACAGTTCCCTACCATCCTTGGGACTCTTGCTCGATCTTGATCCTTCCGTGGATGCCTCATTACCCGTTCTTATCACTTCCTTGTTTGATCACATCCACTGGAGGCACTATAAATTGAAGTCTTAATCGAGCGTTCGAAGGTTATGACTCGAAGGTTAACAACTCAAAGGGTTAAGAGGTTGATCATTCAACAGGCTTTCTGCATCCTGTCTGCATCCTTCTGCTGCTGCCTTCCTGCATCCTTTCTGCGTCCGTTTAAGCGTCTCCACAGTTTCCCCTTTACTCTCGTCAGGGAGAGCAGGGCTCTATCTATTGTATTTTGCTCGTTCATCTCTTCTAGCATATCATCATCGTCATCTTGTCGCTAATTCTTATATTGCATTAAGCATCATATTTCATATCCTTTCCCTAGTTCCCTGCTAGGGGTTTAAAAAAAACAAAAAAAGAGGTGCGCTGTTGATGCCTTTTTCATCATTTTGTGTTAGTTTGGATTGATACTATCTGCATCTTGGCTGATCCCCTCTCTTTTATCTGTCTTTTATTATCTTTTTTTTACAAGGTAATCAACTGAAGAGAACCCACTTCATCGGCCGGCCGGTTGAAGTCGGAGGAGGAAATCCACATCATCCCGCATCTCAATTTTCACCAGGTATACGCGATCTCTTGTTCTTCTTATTGAGGTAACCCCTTTGGCGATCACACACTCCCCTTTGTGCACCTCGTGCATGTTTTATCTCCACTATTGTTCATTGTTTGCTGGTCTTTTATATTTTCTTTAAGTGGATCTTAAATAGAATCTACAAATCTCCCTCCCCCCAACACAATCTCATCCCTTCCCCACACAATCTCCCTGCTCCCAAGGGAAGATTTGAATTATTTTCCCTCCACTCCCTCATCCCCCAAACCTTGGACCACCCCAAATAGGGAAATCACCATCCCTCTCCCTCTCCCTCCTAGTCCCAAATTCGTAGCTCACTCTCTCACCACCTACTAGACCACCTTCCTGCCCCCATTCTCCCCCTCCCTCACCTTGGTTTGCCCCCTCCCAGACCCCCTAACAGCCAAGGGTTGCCTCCACACCCAGCCACCCTCTTTCCCCTCCCATTTACCTCATCTCCCACCTCTCATCTCCAACCTGCACTTCTCAGTTCGCAGGCAATAGAGTACCAACATCTTGCAGATTCAGCCACGATGTCATCCCAGAGTCCCTGGAGGCCCAAGTGGTACCATTGGAAGCGTCTCCCTATCCTCTTTGCAAAGGCGGTGATCTCGTCCCATTCTGAGCTCGTGGCTACCCGGAGGAGCCGTTCTCCCCAAACTGCGCTTCTTCTCCCTGACTGTCAACCTAAAGCCGTTTGCAGAGGCTCCTGTAGACACACCATTCCTGACGTCTCCTGAGAAAGTCTCATATTACTATACGACGCCCCGCGACGGCTTACGCATTTTGAATCGCTCGAGTGCTTCCTTTTCTTGAGTCTTCTTCCGCCCTTCTCAGCATCCGGAATCGTCTCGTCACGGCATTCGGACGGCATCAACACTAGTCGGACGCATCAGAGGTTCCGAACCCAGGAAGAGTGCCTGCCAGGCGACCATCAACGCCTGAACTAAGGACCCGGGTGGGTCTTTTTGGGGGCGTCCAGGCCCCTGGACGCCCCCATTCTTTTAATTTATTTTATTTTTAATTTTCAAAGCCCAAAACAAATAAAAAATAATATATTTATGGAGGCGTCCAGGCCCCTGGACGCCTCCATAAAAACAAAAATAAAAAATATATAATGCCAGCTTTGGCATAAAAAGACAAAACAAAAATAAAAACAATATATTGATGGAGGCGTCCAGGCCCCTGGACGCCTCCATCAACTCCCTCACGGGCGCCGACCACCGAACGACGGTTTATCGTGTATGAAAAAATCTAAATTGTGGAGACGTCTAGGCAGCTGGACGTGCTCATTTCAAAATCACGGGGCGCCGCTCACAAAACCACGCGTTGTGCCAAACCGCGTGCGGCCGTCGGCAGGGTTCGGTGGACCTGTTGGAGGCGTCCGGGGCCCTGGACGCCTCCACAAAAATATTCGGAAAAAATGAATAAAAATAGAATAAAATATTAATTCGGCCCTGATGGAGGTGTCCAGGGTCCTGGACGCCTCCACCTTCCGGAGCCCTATAAATAGAGGCTCACCCCCTCAGTTCTGGAGGAGCTTCTAAGAGATCCGATAGGCTGCCGGAGCCCAGAGGCTACCGGAGTCATTTCTAACCCGTGGGGTCTTTTGTAGGTGGAGGTTCTGCCGGCTTCTCGGGTGCCCACGCTCACGAGAGGAAGGTCGTCTTCATCCACCGCACTTCCACGTCATCCCTACGCTGTAGGAGCTCCGCCGAATTTCACCCTCGGCTCATCCAATAAGCTTTTTTTCTTCCCCGTTTTCTCCATAGTTCTTTACATTCATCATACTGCATCTTCTATCTCCCTACATAAGGGCGCCATCTTTTGCATACTTCTTATATTCATCATCGCATTTTCCTCCTACTCGAGTCCGAGAGGGGTTTAAAACTACACCAACCAGGTATATGTCAGGTCACGATCTCGTTACTTTTATTACAAGGAATTATTACTACACTGCCATTTTCTAATTCCGTTCGTTTATTATCTACTGTTTTGCAAGGGTAACCAAGGAAAGCCCTCTCCGTCGGCCGGCCGAAGGGGGAGGAAGAAGCAACCCGCCATCTCCCGCTCTTGAGGTAGGCGCGATCACTTTCTTTATTTTGGGGTCTTTTGGCCCCTGGCGATCACATCTTGTTCTCGAGGCCGCGGCGAGTCACTTCCCCAATGGCCGTTTAAATTCCCGTTCTTATATGTTATATTCTTATCTATTCATGTTCTCGAGGCCGCAGCGAGTCACTTCCCCAATGACCATTTAAATTCCCGCTCTTATATTCTCTTTATATTCTGTTATATTCTTATCTATTCATATTCTCGAGGCCGCGGCGAGTCACTTCCTCAATGGCCGTTTAAATTCCCGCTCTTATATTCTCTTTATATTTTGCTATATTCTTATCTGCTCATATTCTCGAGGCCGCGGCGAGTCACTTCCCCAATGGCCGTTTCAATTCTTGCTATTTAATTTCTGCACCATTCCCGTCCCCCCGAGGTCGCGGCGAGTCACTTCCCGCTATGGCCGTTTAACCTCCATATCTTGCTATATTACATTTGTCCCGCTCGCCCCGCCGGAGCAATCTCCCGTGGTGGCCCCTTCTCTTTCCTCTTATTTCTGTGTTGCAGCAAACAAAAGAGGAGCCCGCGCGCTCCGCGTCCTCTCCGCTCCCCGAATCGCGTGACGTCGCTCACAGATTGGCGATCACGGTGGGACCTCTACTGCTTCCTTTCGGCTACCCTTGCAAGTTCGGCACCATCCGTGCCTCTCCACCTTGGCGCCCGCGCGCGCCCCCATTGTGCTCACGGTAGCACTGTCAGTTGTGATTGATTGTTTGTTTATTATATGTCTGTTATTTCTGTTATTTTCCCACTCCATATCTCTGTCAGCATTTCATTGCATGCATCCATCCCTCTTTTCTATCCTTCTTTCATTTTTTTGAGGATCACCCTTTCCCGGTGAAGGAAGGACTCTCCGTTTGGGAATTCCTCTCAACGGACTAGAATCTCCTACACTGGGACCTCCGTAAGTCCCCGACATCGAAGAATCTCCTCTTCGTTCACTGGGCTGGTTGTACCATTGAAGTTCCCGGAGTTAGTCATTTCATTCGTGGTGAGACGAGAGACCCTAGCTGACACGGCGGTGAAATAAAAATAAACTAGGGTCCCCATTTTGTGTGAACTTCGGATCTCGCTAAAAATAAAAAAAAATCATCAAAATCAAAACACAAAAAAGGCATAAAGGCATCCACTTGTTTGATAATCTCTGCTACCTACTTGCTAGTGTATGTTTTTGCGTTCTGAGAAAACTGTGAGCATGGCTCACGAGTCTTTTGAGGAGAACCACCCTAGTCGTGGTTTGTCAGCCAACCCGCGAGTCTATGCTATGGACTCGGGTCCTTCTCATGAGCCCTCGCATGAGGTGCAGGTTATTGCCGGGGACACATCCCCACCACAGGATATCTCTTCCTTACTGGGCGTCCTCGCCAACACCGAGCTTACCTCTGAACAGCTCCGAGCCTTCCAGGCCATTCTAAAGGGGAAATCTGTTTCCCCCACGCCCCAGGAATCAACTCCGGCCATCGCACCTCTCCAAGAGTCCGTGCAGGCCATTCCATCTCCTTCATTGGCACAAGCCATCCAGTCTCCCTCGCTTCAAGGACAAGCGAGCCAACAACCACCCTCGTTCCAGTTCCCGTCACAATCTCAAACTCCCGTTGTTCCCCACATACCGCTTCAGCCGGGACCGACTGTCGGCGGTCCGGCAGCTCCCTCTCATTCCGGGTTCCCCCCTCAAGTCTCCGGGAGACAGTTTCTCCCCCAGTGGCAAGTGCCACCTTCACCTCCAGAGGAGCTCGCCCAATCGCTCCTCAATAGGTTCAATCGCATGGACGAGCAGTTTCAAAATCTGAGAAGGATGGTGGACGTGAAAGCCACCCCGGAGGTTGCTTTGCCAATCCTTCCCGTCATTCATCTTCCTCCCTCCGAGATGCCCACGTACCGCAGATACAATGGTACCGGCAACCCCTTCATTCACCTCAAGGATTTCATGTATGAATCCTCCTATTGGCAAAACGATCAGAGGTCCCTGGCATACCTCTTTCGGAGATCATTGGATGGTCCCGCGTTAGAGTGGTTCTATTCTTTGGAGCCTCGCGAGGCCGAGAATTTTGAAATAGTCTAGAGAAGGTTATTGCAGAAATATAGGGATAGGTTCGGTCCCTCACTCTCCATTATCGACCTAGTGGCCGAAAAGATGAAGCCCGACGAGGATTTTGTCCGCTATGCTGATAGATGGAGGTCCCTGGCGGAAAGAATAAGGGATACCCTCTCTGAGCCCGAACAAGTGAAGATGATTGTGTCTAATGCAACCCCACAGTTCAGACACGTCCTGGCCATGAATAAACTTACTACAATGGAGGAACTCTATGAAAGGGCCCGGTACATCCAAACCCAGTTAAAAGACTCCCCCATTATGAATATGTTTGAGTCACCGAAGCCCAAAGTGGTTAGAAAGACAGGTGCTGGTGTCCCGGGCTGAGCCACAGAAGGGGTCGTGACAAATGAGCAAGTGGGTGCGGTCAACAATGCCAACTATGCAGTCAACCCAAGGCCTCCACAAATGCCCCGACTTCCCCTCCAACCAGGTCCTTTCCCTCTTCGTCCTCCACCCCAAAATAATCCACCCCAGGATAATATGCCTCCATTACGTCAACCCCAGCAACAACAACCACAACCTCAGCAACAACAACCATCGCTTCAGTACAACCAAGTTCCACCCCCGGGGAACTATGGTCCCCAACAGCAACAAAGGAGGCCGCTCGGTCCCAAGAGAGCCTACTATCCACCATTGCCAGAAACCTTAGCAGACATTTTTAATGCCCTCATGGCATCAAACCAACTCGCCCAACCCAGAGAAAGGCCCGTGTGGCCCCCGAATGTTGATACCTCCAAATACTGCGTCTACCACAGGCAGCCAGGACACACAGTAGATTATTGCTTCCATTTCAAAGATTACATCCACGATATGAATGATGAACATCAAATAGATTGGGATGAAATGAGACGATACGTCGCCGCTCTCAAGGCTAGAAGACCTCCTCATAGGCCACAGCAGCAGTTACAACAGCAGCAGCAGCAGCAACCACAACAACAACAACAGCCTCAGCAGGCCCCACAACAACAGCCCGACATGGGCATAATCCAGAATCCATTACCGGAGCACCAACAGCCCAATCATCAGGTTAACCCCATCTCCTCCTTCACGGAAGTCGGGAGAGAGCAGGTGTGGCACCAGGAAAGTACCTCCATTCTTTCTACCGCCAATCCTATCATCACGCAACACCCTTGCCTTGCCCGGGTAGTACCTCTCTCTCATCAACCCGCGTCAGTATCGCCTTCACCATTTCCACTACCATTACGCCCTCTCATCCGTACCCCGATCCCCTATCAACCGACACTCTCCACTACGCCTTCACACCCTCTCATCTTCTCTCACTCCCCCACTTTACCATCCACCTCTACCACATTTACCCCTACGCCTTCTAAACCCCTTATCATCTGTCAACCATACATAACCCCGTCTTTTACCACCGTATCACAACTAATGCCTTCAAAACCACTCATTACCCATCACCCACCTCAAAATCATTGCCCGCTTCAAGCCCTACCCACTTCTACTTCGTCTCCACCTCCACCTTCCAGACCCCTTATCCTTCATAATCCGCGTGATATCCCCTCTACCTCCACCATGCCTCCACCTAACAAACCCCTTATCAGAATCCCTGCTCCCGTCATCACCCCTGCTTCATCAACCATGCCTCCACCACTACCCCTCAAATCCCTGTTAAAACCCACTGCTACCCCCACAGAGGAACAAAAGCCGCAGGCAATGGTGCTCCGGAGTGGAAGGATTTTCCACAGGGTTTTCCCCCACAACAGTCAGAATCCTGAGCGATCTCAGCCAGAGAAGGATGATGGAGAACAACCAGAAAGAGCTATCCCTGGAACACAGTATGATCTATTGAAACACTTGGACAAGACGCCTGCTCGGATCTCCATCCTGGAGCTACTTCAAAGATCCACATCCCACCAGGCAGCCTTAATGGAGTACCTTCAAAGGGTCATGGTGAATGAGGACCTCCCTGTAGAAAAGATCTCTACCGTCCTGACCCCAACGGACACACAACCGGCCATCATGTTCCACAACTACGAGCTCGCTCCCAAGGAAGCTCGGAAATATGCATTGTGCATTTCAATAAAAATTAATGGGGTATCCATAAACCCGTGTCTTGTGGACACGGGTGCGTCCATAAATGTGATCTCCATGAGCACTCTTCAGTTGTGTGGGGTCGACGAGGAACAAATAAGATCTTCCTCGATCACGGTCACGGCTTATGACAATAGCAAAAGGCCGCCGCAGGGGATGATTATTCTGAGGGCAGAACTAGGCCCCATGTCAATTCCCACGGAATTCCATGTCCTCGACATGGACCCCACATTCAAGGCTATACGGGGTCGCCCTTACATCGAAGCCATGGACGCTGTGCCTTCCACCAACCATCAGTGCCTGAAGTTTCCTTACAATGGGAGGATTATTAAAGTAGTCAGTACACCTGTCCTTCACACAGTGGATGCTATCAACACCTCTCTGCCCTCTGTTTGGCCGTCTCATCGACCCATATTATCACAGCTGGACGTGCGTGATCCATCTCACATTCCACTAGCACCAAAGGAGCCGGTCAGGGCAACCACAACATCATGTCTCCCTTTTCACTCCAAAGGTTGGGAGATTATGAGGAACATCGGCTATCAACAGGGAAAAGGTCTGGGCGCACAGTTACAGGGTATACTCAAATCGCCAAAGGAAATTAGGCCGAACCGTAGGTTTGGCCTAGGCTTCAAAGGACCGTTCAAGGTGGATTGGAAGCCCCTCACATGGACTCTATCAAACCACTTCAGCAGAGGACCCGTTGTTCAGATGTGAGATTACCCACGCGAAGTATATGGGGGATCACATGCTGTATATTTGGCTGAAAAATGTCCGAGGATCACCAAAAGAGGCAAGATCAAAGATCCGGAATGCGAGTGGGACAAATGGTTCGACATACGGGACATTTCCGTTGCACTGGAAAGAATGTTCTCGTCTCCGCAGCTTGAAGGACCACCATTGATCTCCGGAATACCAGAGAATCTTACCACTCTTGCCAAGGTTCCAAACTATCCTCGTCCTCGCCAGAAGGACCCTGTCATCGACAGATCTTCATCCGTCCTCAACATTGCTGTCGACGGCTCATTAGCCGCCATCTTCTCCATCCACTCGTCTCAACCTTTGCTGATATCGTCTTCCTGGGCCAGATAATTGTCTGATGATCTTCCCAGATCCCCTTCTTTGCTTACATACCTGCGCGGGCTTTTCAACCCGCGCCAGGTCTTCAACCATGATCTGCTCTATGAGCCTCACAATTCTCTAGCCATAACCACTTTTCTCTCTCTTCCAATCTCTTTTCACTGCTTTGTCATTAAAAATGAAAATGAAAAAAAAACGTCAATTTTTAAACTCCCCAACACCACATCTTCGTTGAGGAAACCTCCTACATCTCCCACGAGTGCGTACCGCCCTGCGGACCACCCATCCAAGGTCCGATGAGCGACCTTTTCTACCCCTCCTCTGAGGGGTCTTCCCCTGTACATTCTACACCATCCTCTTCATCTTCATCTTCTTCTGTAAATATTGTCAGTCAATCTAGGAATAATAGGTCAAGGGTAGTACCTAGGAAGAAATCCAAGGGTAGGCATATCCCTCGTCGATTCCTTCTGGATTTGGCCGCCAGGTGTCAGGCCCTTCTCGCCATCCCCCAGTTATTAGAAGATCCCATCCAGCTACCGAAAATAGAATGTGAGGGCGACTGTGCATTTGATGAAGGGTATGGAGTCTACGAGATCACGGATGAAGAATGCCCCACTGAAGATGAGGGTGAAGAATATGAGGATGCGGCGGGCGCATACGCTAGTGGAATGAGGAGATTCGACGAGCCGTCAACCGCCGTAGAAGAATCCACCAAAGAAGTCAACTTGGGAACTGAGGAAGACCCTAGGATCATCCTCATAAGTGACAACCTACCACCCTCTGAAGAAGAGGCATTAATTGAGGTTCTCAAGGAATATAAGGACACGTTTGCATGGAGCTACGAGGATATGCCGGGTCTAGATTTAACCTTGGTCGATCACCGTTTAACCCTAAAACCAGGGTCCGTCTCGGTAAAACAAAGGTTAAGGCGTTTCCACCCTCAGATGGCTTTGAAAATGAAAGAAGAGGTCGATAAGCTCCACAAAGCCAGGTTCATTAGAGTCGTCCTTTATCCTCAATGGGTGGCGAACATTGTCCCGGTCATGAAGAAAGATGGGAAAGTCAGGATTTGTATCGACTTCCGGGACCTTAACCGCGCATGTCCAAAAGATGATTTTCCCTTACCTCACATTGATGTGTTGATTAATAACACGGCAGGCTACGAAACCCTCTCATTCATGGATGGATTTTTAGGATACAATCAAATTCGTTTGGCAGAAGAGGATCAGGAGAAGACATCATTCACTACCCCTTGGGGAACATACTGTTACGTGGTCATGCCGTTCGGATTAAAGAATGCTGGAGCTACTTACCAAAGAGCTATGATGGCCATATTTCACGACATGATGCACATATATCTGGAAGTGTCTGTGGATGACTTATTGGTGAAATCAAGGACCAGGATGGAACATCCAGAAGTTTTGGCTAAGGTCTTGCAGAGGTCAAGGGAGTTCCAATTGAAAATGAACCCGAAAAAGTGTGTGTTTGGTGTGTCATCGGGTAAATTACTGGGGTTCATTGTGAGCAAAAGAGGGATCGAAATAGATCCTGACAAAGTCAAGGCTATCAGGGATATGCCGCCTCCCAAGAATTTGAGGGAAGTCCGAGGTTTAATCGGGAGGCTGCAGTTTATTCGTCGATTTGTGTCCCAACACTCACAAAGGTGTAGACCTCTCTACGAGTTGACCATGCCAGGAGTAGCATTCCACTGGAATTCTAAATGTCAGAAAGCTTTTGAAGGGTTGAAGGAATATCTGACTAGTCCACCCGTTCTCATTCCACCCAAACCAGAAAAACCTCTAATCCTTTACGTCTCAGTCTTGGATGACTCCGTGGGAGCTGTCCTCGCACAAGCTGATGAAGAAGGCAAGGAACGGGCAACCTATTACTTGTCCAAACTTCTCAATCCCTATGAGCAGAAGTACACCGTCATGGAGAAAACCTGTGCTGCCCTCGTTTGGGTAGTGCAGAAATTGAAGCACTACTTCTTGGCTCATGAGGTCCACTTGATTGCTCGAATGAATTCTATCAAATTCCTTCTAGAGAAATCCGTCCTTACGGATAGGCTAGCACGCTGGCAAAGTTTTCTCTCTCAGTTCGACATCACCTACATCCAGCAAAAGGTAATTAAAGGCTATGCCATAGCCGAGCATCTCGCTCACCATCCTCTTCCCAAGTTCGATCCCGTCCAATCAGAGTTTCCAGATGAGGAACTAATGTCCGTCAACCAATCAGATGAGCCAATGTGGACGCTATATTTTGATGGAGCTCTGAATTCTCAAGGGAGAGGAATCGGCGTCGCCCTCCTGTCGCCTGAAGGCCTCACATTCCCATTGGCATACCAGCTCAAATTTCCAGTCACCAACAATATAGCCGAATATGAAGCCCTTCTAGCTGGCCTAGAACTCGCCCATTCTTTTCGTATCACTGAGTTGCGAGTCGTAGGTGATAGTCAACTCATCCTTCGCCAGGTGCTCACTAAATATCGCACTCGCGATCCCAAACTCAAGCCATACCAAGAACTCACTGCTGCCTTTGCCAAACTATTCACAAAACTGATCTTTGTTCATGTCCCTCATCATCAGAATATTCTCGCCGATGCCCTCGCCTCGTTGGCATCATCCATAAGGTTCCCTCTAGGAAGATGGTTTAAGTCCATTTCCATCTACAAACTTCACGCCCCTGCAATCGATGATGCTTCCTACGTAAATATCAAAGACAGGATAGCGAGAAGATCCTGCAGGAAGATATCCTTGAGAAGTGGGAGATCATGTTGGCAGAGGCCGAAGAAGAACTGGCTGATGAAGAGAAACTATGGTTCTATGAAATCGTCAAATACTGCCAAGATCAGTCTTATCCTGAAGGGGCCACCACAGAGGATAAGAAAGCCATAAGAAGGGTGACTCAGAAATACACATTGGTTGGAGGTCTACTCTATAGGAGGAGCCTTACTGGTATTCTGTTAAGATGTCTTGGTGACGATGAGGTTTGGAAATGTGTAGAGGAGACGCACTCGGGTATGTGCGGTGGCCACGTGAATAGTCAGATGCTCGCCAAAAAGATCATTCGGCAAGACTTTTGTTGGCCCACTATGGAAGAAGATTATGCTGTCTATGTCCGTAGGTGTGTCAAGTGTCAACTTCACGCCGATAAAATCCATTCACCATCTTCCTCACTTCATCCAGTATCCTCCCCATGGCCTTTCTCCATGTGGGCATTCGACATCATTGGTCCCCTAGGTGATCCCAATTCCCTCACCAAGCAGAAATCTTTCATCCTTACTGCGACGGAATACTTCACCAAATGGGCCGAAGCCGAAGCTTACACGAAAATCAAGGCGTCAATAGTCTGCAAGTTCATCATGAAGAACATCCTCGCCAGATTCGGCGTCCCAAGCACAATCGTCACCGACAATGGGCCACAGTTCATTTCTCAGGACCTACAGGACCTCTGCAAAAGGTACGCAATTGCATTGCATCATTCATCGCCCTATTACCCACAAGGTAACGGCCAAGCGGAGGCCACCAATAAAATATTGCTCAAAATCATCAAAAAAACCTGCGAGTCTAGTAAGTTTTCAGACTGGCCAGAAAAACTTATCGAAGCCCTATGGGCCTATCGCACCTCAATCCGTACCCCCACCGGGCAGACCCCATTTGCCCTTACTTATGGTATGGAAGCGGTAGTCCCATACGAGACTCTGATCCCTTCTCTCAGGATACAATTGGACGAGGAATTTCCCCTCGACGATCGTCGTATTTCACTCCTCACCCAGTTGGAACTCTTGGATGAGAAGCGGCTGGCCGCTGTCGAACACGCGCGTGTGTATCAAAATAGACTCGCTCGCTTTTACCAAAAGAAAGTCATTGAGAGAAAATTCAAAGTCGGTGAGATGGTCGTAAAAAGAATTTTTGTCAAACCTGGAGGGCCGCGTTCTAAGCTCCAACCCAATTGGGAAGGACCATATGTAATTCAAGCCGTGTACCCTGGCAACGCCTACAAGCTAATCAACGCCGAAGGGACCAAGTTATCCCACCCTTGGAATGGGCTTTATCTTAAGAAATACTACCCTTAGCACAAAACAAACAAAAAAATGATGAAAAGATAAAAACATCAAAAACAAAGAAATACCGAAAACCACTAAAAATATGGAAAATTCAAAATACCGATGCCTAGCAGTCACCATGTAGTTAAGTCCCTGCATCTAACCTTCATGTTAGGATAGGGTCCATTAAGGCTTGGTAGGCACCGGGTCTTGGTTTGCCAGAACCGTGGAGATCCCTGTCCGGCCACGTCGGCCTATGCTCGCTCGAAGGAAGCTAACATGTGCTCACTTATGTATTTTATTCAAAAAAGTCGATAGCATCACCTACGGTGGGGCCCCACCCAGAAGATCTCTGGAAGCTGTAATCTTTATTCTTTTCTCTTCGACGAAATGAGACAGTCGGCGCCCTTAAAACGCTGAGCATGAGAAACCGAAACTCAAACCCCAAAGGCAAGAGTAGGATCAATTTCCTCGAGCATCGATCAGAGCACGAGAAGAGGGCAGTGTCCCCGCAGGCATACGAAAAGGGAGCCCACAAACGTCAAACGACTATATCTCCCTCACAAAAAGAAATACAAAGTTAAAATCAAGAGAAAAGCCTGGTCGTGACCGTGCCTGTTGCGATAAACGGAACCCCTCAAAGTAAAAGTCTGAATCCACAAAAGGGGCCGTGGAATGTAAATGCTCGAGATTTGGCCGAAGTTGTCCGAAAGGAAAGAGTTAATGGGCCCTTATTCGCTCGTCGGGTTAACGGCTTTGCCGGTCCTCTCAGGAGGTTTATCCCCTACACTCTTCCTTCTCCCTCTAAAGATGAAGGTTCGATGGAGTTTCTGAAGGGTGAAAACTGCCTAGGGTCTGCGACCTTATTTTAATATACACATTGGTTGCCTACTTTGAAAAGTAAAAGCTATCGCTGCGAAGGAGTCTCCGTGTTTCTGGCTGGTCAAGACCCCTATTTACCGCCTTGATGTCTTCTTGTTTAACCTCGGGCTTAGGCCAATGCAAGCGCGTCACCTATGGGTGCGACGGCGTCTGATTCCGGGTCAGCGTCGCGCGGTTGGTCGTTAGGGTTCCAGGGTGTTTCATCATATACCATCTAGAGTTGTGAGGAAACAGACCCGGGTCGGGCAAATCTCTTACCTCAAACACCTTTTGGGTGAATCCCTGTGGTCGGAAGCGACTGGGAGCCTAAGCATGGCATGACGGTATTGTCATCAGGGTAAGTCTTAGCCGGCGGTATCATCATTCGAGGGGTCTAGAGGCCCAAATCAACCTAGATGTGTACTTAGGATACCTGGGAGGTTAGTAAGAAACCCCTATTCTCACGTAGGTTAGGTGCCATGTGGGTGCTTGCCGGGCGTTAGTAACAAAAAAAATCGAAATGATAAAAGTAACAAAAAAAATGGAAAAGAGAGAATGTACATATTTGCAAACAAAAAAATCTTTTTATGATAAAACAACAAAAAAATGCCAAATATAAAAAAGAAAACAAATCAATTTTGCATGATTGCATTTGCGTGCAGCATCTCACTTTTAATACCGCTTGCATTCGTGTGCTTGCCTGTCGCATTTATCATCACTACATCTTTCTCTCGCCTTCCTTAAATAAAGGCTTGGCCCCTTGACCAGTTATCAAGGACAGTCACAGTGACCATTTGCTTATTGAGCAAGGGGCCAAGTCAGAACATAAAGTCTGATTTGTTTGTTTCAGTGATGTGTATAGGGATTCAGGCAACAGAAGCAAAGGTGAAAAACAAACAAACCGAACCTTGTATTTTATTCCAAAAAACCAAAAATACATCAAGTTCCGCCCTCTCTCTCTGCATTACTCGTCCCACTACTCTCCGGGCAAAACGCTCTCAAAGGCGCTACCCAACTACGAAAAGCGGTACTCCTACCGCTCTATACTCCCCTTCCTATTCCCACACCTCGGCATTGATCCACAGAAGTAGCAGAGAAGCTACCAACACGAAAGTCACGCTCTTGTGCTCTTCGGTAGCGCTCCTCACCATCTCTCAGCCACTGTTCAGCAAGACCAAGGCTGATTCGGAGTTCGAATAGTTGGGCCTCCATGGCCCTTCGTTCCTCCCTTTCAGTCAATATGTTGGCTCTTTCTCTCTCTGCGTCTCTTTCTTTCTCTGCACGTTCTCTCTCGCGGTCTTCCCTCTCCAACTGGAGAGTAATCCTCAGTTCCACGGCATCCCTGGAGGAGTGATCATCAGGATGACGCCGCAGTTCCCTCTCCAGTTCTGCTATCCTAGCCTCCTTCTGCGCAGCTTGGGCAAGCGCTTCTTCCGTCTCCTTTTCCTGCCGAGTGTACCATCTCAGATACGCGATAAGGCGTAAACCAAGAGAACTCAACACTGAAACTTTTACCTGCATACAGAGCATCCCTTCTGCCTCCGCAGCACGCTGCGTAGCGTGAGCAAGTTGCTCATGAAGCAAGTCAAGTTCTGAGGTGGAAATCCACAAGCTGGAAGAGGCACCACCTACTCCCATCGCTGGGGAATCCGCGCCAATCTGGGCATGCTACGACCGCGTGAATTAGCAGCCAACATCTGGAATCTGAGGTTTTAATTAGGAATGTACTGTACACCTACCAAGGCGCTCGTAGCTCCGCGGGTATCGCCCAATTGTTGCTCCATCTCTGCCAAGCGAGTTCGTAAATTCGCTATCATGGCATCCCGGACATCCTGCAGCCATACGAGTCAGCATTTCCACCAGAAAACCAAAAAAAAAAGGAGAAAGAAGAAAAGAGAAAAAGGGGAAACCTACCTCCACAAATTCCCGGGGTTGGAACCGCTCTACGTACCTTGTCTTGTATAGACGCAAGTAGTCCTCGCTATCCCGCGCATGCGATTCTACAATCGTGCCATCCCGTTGCCAGTCTTCATACTGTTCAGGGAACCGCACGCGCCAGTCAATGCAGGTCGCCGGTCCTCGCGTCTCTCTCCCAACGCGAGGTGGCACAGCTGAATCCACCCATTCTTGAGCCAGTCCCAAAGTCCTCATAACCAATCATAGCCGAAGTGGCTCGATTTCATTCAGGCAGTGCATCCACAGTTCCCGTCCAAACCGGGCACGACCTGCTAGAACCCACGGCTGGTCGGCATCGACCATGTCTGAGTAGGGTCTCCAGTTTACCATTGCTGCAGGGAACTCCAGTAGCTCCCGCCTTAGCACCATCAGTTGGTAGGTTAGGGGTGCCGCACTCATGATGGGTTCCCACCGCCAGGCTAGCGGCACCATCGCGGGTCGCCAATGTCGAGCTCTCCCCATGGGGAGGTAATAATAGCTCCACAGCTGCTCGGCACAGGTCATCAGTACCTTGCAAAAATATAAAAAAAATACAAAACAAGCAAAACTAAAAATACCTGGATAAATGGTGTGAAACCACTCACAGTCATCTCACGGTCCGCTTCTTGGAACAGGCCTGCAAACAAGTGTGCCAGCATGGCGGCTCCCCAGGCATAGTACCCTACTCTTTCAAGGTCTGATAGCAGCTCCAGAAAGTAACATTGGATACCGTCCCCTTTCGAGCTCAGTACCAATCTCCCCAAAAGGAAGAGGAGAAATCTCCTCAAATCTATGTTGCATCTTTCCCAGTTGCCGAAGTATGTGCAGTACACGGCACGGCATCCTATCTCCATCCTTTCCATGAACTCTTCCAAGGATTCATCGTCCCGACGACGAGTGTCGGTGAGCCCTAATGCATCCATAAGGGACGCCCTAGCTACCGACCTATTTTTCCGACCATCTAGGTCCAAACCCAGTAGCTTCCGAGCACCCTCTCGGTAATCCGCATAAGTGACCCCGGTCACTGCCTCGCCCTCCACCTTCAGGCTTGTGATCCGGACCACATCCTCCAAGCTGGGCACCATGTGCCCCCAGGGCATCAGGAATGCCCGACTCACTGGGTCCCATCTCTCACACAAGGCTTGGATCAGGACCAGGTCGAGCTGGATTGGCTCGATCCGAAGAAAGGTGCCAAAACCCATCACGTCTAGCCTGGCCTTTTGAAAATCTAGGAGACCTCGGTATGCTGCCACTACCAACTCCCATGAGATCTGTTATTTCATCACACTCTACGCATGCAGGGAATGGAGAGGAGGTTTGGTCAGAAAGAAAGGAAGAAAAAAAAATGAAAAAAAGGGCAGGAAAACTTGGCTTACGAGTTGTGATTGGGCCCTTTCGCAGAAGTGCCCTTCGAGGTCCGAAAGCCTCCTGGAACTACTACCACTGGATCTGCTTCTCTTCGAGGAGTGGGAAGATTCGCCCTCTATCCAACTCTCAGAATTTTGAACTCCTCCTCTCCCGTGAGAACTTGTGCTCCTCGAGTTAGCTCTCGATATACCTGGGAGGATAAAAGGGACAAGAATTTATAGAAATAGAAGGAGTACAGGCCAAGATTGCCTCCATCACCTTTAATGATAGCCCTCACAATGAGGCACGTACCATGCGGTCCCGTATGTCACTTCACCGCTCGCACAGGGTGATTGATTGACGACTAGCCCCCTATGTTGTCTAAGGATACCCTATCATGTTTTAGAGGACGTCCGCAAAATTTGACACAACATTCGGGAAAAGGGACTAGGGCCGTCATTATTGACTTTGACGGCAGATTCCTGTGGAAAATAGTCACAACAAGACGCGATTCTCCACTCGAGGTGGAGTCTCGACAGACCCATCACATGGGAACAGTGCAAAGGAGAAGAAGTGTAGGGAAGAAGGAACGCACAAGAGAACAAACAAGCAGCAGAAAATCAAATCACTCCATAAGCTGTCATAAACACTACAATCGTAGAAAGGTGGCGGGTCCACTAGCTCGCCAACTCTTGCCATTATTTTCATGCTCGTCCCTCTAGGCGTCCCTCTCCTCTCCCCTGAGGTGAGGGTCCCTCAGAAGCCTCCTGGATCCCCGTGCAGTAGCACCCGCCTCGCCTCGTGGCGCCGGCTCCACAGCAATGACTCGCTGCTCCTCCCCTGGCGTGGTGAAGAAGCCACTAGCGGCAAAGCGACCAGACTGGCGCAGTCGCTCCCCGAACTCTCGCGCTCTCTCGTAGCGCGTCTCCATCCCTCCTAGCCTCTGCACGATGGCCTGAAGGCCCAGCTGGAGCTCCCTCACTTGGGCCTCCAAGGCCCTCTTCTCGGTCTGATCTCGCTGTCGCTCGGACCTTCTCTCGGCTTTCTCTCTCTCTGCCTCTCTCCTCATCATTTGCAGAAGAACCCTTAACTCCAGGATGTCTGGAGAATGCCTCTCCTCACCGCGATGTCGCAGCTCTTCTACAGTCGTCACCCAGGCATCACGCTCCTCTTCCGCCCGGGCAGCCCGAGCCACCGCACCAGCAAGTTGCTCCCGAAGAGAGGCAATCTCGAGAAAAGGGGCCGAGGAACTGGAAGATGCGCCGCCAGTCACTCCCACCATCGCTGTCTGCTGGGCACGCTGGAACGAACAAACAACAGCCATCAGCTAAGCTCCACATTTAAAAAAAGAAAATGCAGCACTTAGCTTACCAAGAGCGACAGTTCCTGTTGAGTGGCGGCCAGCTGCCGCCTGACCTCGGCTAATTGGGCACGCGACCCGTCGATGTCGCGCGTATCCCCGGCTTGGGGAAGCCCCGCATAACTCTCTCTCTGTCGCCACAGGAAGTTGACACTATCCTGCACCAGTACGCTCCCTTGCTGCCCAAGGAGACGTATGCGCCAATCTTCAAGCTTCGCCTTGCCGCGACTCTCCTTCCTGACGCGGCTCGGCTCGTCTGCACTCGCCCACTCATCGGCCAGGCCAAGGGTCCTCGCCGTGTCCTGCACCAAGAAAGAAGGACCTCGCATCATAACAAAGAACGCGTCCCCTGTCTAGGACGCGTCCATCATTTGAGTGCAACACTCGCCGAACCCTTTCCCCCCTCGCGCGGCTCGCTTCAAAACTCAAAGTGGATCAAAAGAGGAAGAGATCGGAGGACCTACCAGACCGTGTTCACCTCCCTCCACGACATCGGGCCCCTCGGGTCCCTCGGGAGCTCGAAGTGGCCCTTCCTCCTCCATAGACGCCGTTCCGTGCTCTGGCGCGTCCCTCCTTAGGCGAGGGGTCCTGCGTCCCTCTCCACCTTCGCCGTGGTCCAGACCGCCGAACTCCATCGATCGAGGGGAAGAAGACAAAGACGGGCGAGCGAGTTTCGGTGGAAGGCGGGCTCGTTTGCGGGTAAGGCACGAGAGAAGAAAGGCCACCCGTCGCTTTAAATTTGAATTCAAGGATTAAGACGCGTCCTCGCGCCTAGACGCGCCCAAAAAGGGGAGAAAGGAAACAGAATCTTCCCGTGCAAAGCGTAGTTCCCCGCTGTTCAGGGTAAGGTCTCGTGGAGCGTGCCTCGAAGGACAACTCAGTGCAAAGAAGAAAGTGTGGGAGAGAGAAAAGTACATACAACACAAGAAAGCCATTTTCATTTCATATAATAGCCGAAAGTACATCATGCAGTAAGAGGGTGGAGTGTACAAGCAACTCTCTAACTCTCACCATCACCCTCCTGGTCATCTCTCTCCTCCCTCCTCTGACGGGGATCCCTAGGGGGCCTCTGTGACCTCTACGAACCCTGAGAAGCCGTGCTCGCCTCTCTAGGGGGCACCATGCCGGCCTCCAAGGTGCGGCGACGCTCCTCGACCGAAGAAACTAGAAAGCTGCCCATAGAAAAGGAACCGGACTGACGAAGTCGCGCCCCGCGCTCCTTCGCCCTCTGATACCGCTCCTCACTCTCCCGAAGTCTCCCCTCCGCCGTGCCAAGACTCAGCCGGAGCTCCGACACCAGGGCCACCAGAGCTCTCCTCTCATCCCAATCTCGATATCGCTCTGCCATCCTGTACTCCCTCTCTTTCTCTATGGTCTCCCTATCCCTCTCCCTCTCTCTCTCCACGCTCTCCCTATCCCTTTCCCTCTCCTCTCTCTCCCTCATCGCCTCTCTCCTCGACAGCTCGAGGGCAATCCACAGATCCACTACGTCGCGAGGAAGCTCCTCAGCCTCCCGTCGCCGCTCCTCCTCTAGCTCCGCAATCTGGGCGTCACGCTCTGCCACCCAGGCATCGCGCTCCTGCTCAGCACGAACAGCACGGGCCAGGGCCTCCCGAATCTCGGCCACCTGTCAAAGCATGCATGCACCGTAAAAGAACAGTGATAGAAGGAGAGCAGCCAGAAGGAGAGTCGAGGTCAGGCAAACACTCACTCGAGCCTCGCGGTCACGCTCGGCCTCCTCAGCCCGAGCCACCGCATACGCCAGCTGCTCCTGGAGGGCAGAAACCTCCGGAGGAGGGCCCCGCGAACTGGAACCCGCTCCACCAGCCGTCCCGACCGCCGCTGTCTGGTGGGCCCGCTGAAACACAGAGCAAACGACAGTTAGAGGCCAAGTATCAAAAATCCAGGTCACAAAAAATGCATCCCATAAACTCACCAGGATCTCCAACTCCTGTCGGATGGCCACTAACTGCCGTCTGGCGTCTGCCAGGTGGGCCCGCAGGTCAGCAATCATGTTGGCACGAGCATCCTGCATTGCACATAAGTCAGTGCCACATGCATATACATATAGAAGGGTGAAGCATTTTCATTTCACTTACCCCTGCCATACCACCGAGGAAGAGGCGGTCCCCGTACGTAGCCCGGTACCGTCTCAGGTAATCAATACTGTTCTATACATGGGACACCACTGGGACCCCGCCCTGCTGCCAGTCCTGGTACTGTGCTGGGAAGCACGTACGGCAGTCCACAATCTTCGCCTTCCCCTTGGTCTTCCGCCCGATGCGGGCCGGCTCATCTACATCAACCCACTCCTGGGCTAGCCCCAATGTCCTCATAACCAGCCTCAGCCGAAGCGGCTCGATCTCGTTCAGGCAATGGGCCCACACGTCCCGCCTGAAACGAGGAAGACCCGCTACAACCCAAGGCTGGCCAGCGTCGCCCATGCCTAGGTAGGGTCTCCACACCACCTGCATCACCATTTAGTTACCATTCAGTCACATGCATAAACACAAAAAAATCATACGCATCATACCATGGCCTCAGGATACTCGCTCAGCTCCCGACGAAGTGACACCAGCTAGTAGCTGTGTGGTGCCGCTACCACAACCGGCCTCCACTGTCGCGCTAGAGGCACGACCCTCCTGTTCCCATGCCTAGCCCTCCCCATCGGGAAGTAATAGTAGCTCCACACCTGCATTCATCATACATCATTAGCACGAGTAATTGCATATTTAACTACGGTAAAATGCATAAATAAAATATTTACCTAGAGAAAAGGTGCGAAGCCACTGACTGTCGTCTCCCTCTCTGAAGTCTGGGAGAGATCGGCAATCAAATGGGCAAGCAGAGCCGCTCCCCACGCGTAGTGCCCCACTCTGTCAAGGTCCGCCAGGATCCCGAGGAAACGGCAGTGGATGCCATCCCCCTTCGTCCCCAGCAGAAGGCGGTCCAAGAAGAAGAAAAGAAACCTCCGGAGGTCTAGGTCCACCAGCTCTCGCTCGCTCGGGTCCTGGGTGAAAGCTGCACGAGCGTCTCCCTCCAGTCGTGCCAGAAACTCCGCTCCAGTCTCGCTAATCCGCTGGCGCGGGTCGATGAATCCGAGCGCCTCCATGATCTCCACTCGGCCAACTACCCTGCTGTCCCTGTCAGTCACGCTCGTCTCTAACCACAGCAGGTCCAGGACACTCCCTCGGTGGTCGGGGTAGGTGACCCCGCTCACCGCCTCTCCGTCAACCCGTAGCCCGGTGATCCGAGCCACGTCCTCGAGTGTCGGCACCATGTGCCCCCAGGGCATCAGAAACGCCCGGCTCGGTGCGTGCCACCGCTCCCTCAATGCCTGGATAAGAGGAAGGTCGAGCCGAAAGGGCTCGATCCTAAGGAAAGCCCCGAAGCCCATGGCGTCCACACGCGCCCTCTGAAAGTCTGGCAGCCCACGGTATGCCGCCACCACTAGGGACCAGCTGATCCGGCCCTTCATCACGCCCTGCACACCACAAAAACCAACAAAGAACACATCAGCATCATGAACAGTAATAAACAATAACACTGTATATACTACTTATTTATTTTATTTTATCTTCAAAAAAATATTTATGTTTTTTTTGGAGGCGTCCAACACCTTGGACGCCTCCTTTACATTTTCTTTATTTTATTTTTAGAAAAAACCCAAAAACCAAAACAAAAATAAATAAAAAAATATATATATTATCATGGAGACGTCCTAGGCCCTGGACGCCTCCTTATTTTTAATTCTATTTTTATTGTTTACGTAAATAAATAAATAAAAAAAGAAAAAAGAAAATGTGGAGGCGTCCAGGCGTCCAGCCTCCACCTCCACGGCAATCTCCTCCGCCGCAGCAGCCTCCTCGGCATCATCCCTCAGCCTCCTCGGACGACGAGCCCGTCGTTTCTGCTTCTCTCCACCCTGGCTCGATCCTCCTTGCTCCATTGGGACTAAGAATGGGTCGTCTGGGGTGACTGGGTCGTCAGAATGAACAGTACAAGTGAGCAGGGGGTGAGGCCCCCCCATATATATTGAATCCACTTTAATTGGGGCGTCCAGGGGCCTGGACGCCCCCACCTTTTTTTTATTTTTTTCAAAATTCAAAAACTTAGGGGCGTCTAGGCGCCTGGACGCCCCCAAAACAAAAAACCAAAAAAAATAAAAAATAAAAAATTAGGAGCGTCCAGGACACTAGACGCCCCCAAAATAAAAAAACCAAAAAAAATAAAAAATAAAAAAATAGGAGCGTCCAGGACACTGGACGCCCCCAAAACAAAAAACTAAAAGAAATTATAAATAAAAAAATTAGGGGCGTCCAGGCCACTGGACGCCCCCATAATAAAAATTTCGAAAAAAAATATAAAAAAGGTAAGAGTATGTATATAATCCAAACAAAGCACAAAATAAAAACACAAAGAAAAAGAAAAATCACCAAAAAATAATAATTAAGGGGACAAGGGTCCAAAACATCCAAATGCCAGATTTTATTCCATCAGAAAAGTAGAATGAGCTACATCAGGGGCTTAGGCGCCTTAGGCCTTAACTTCCCCAGTTCGGTTACATAAGCCCTCCACAGCTCGCACTCTTCCCCCACGTGCGCTAAGGCCTTTCCCGCAACACTTGTCTTCCAGGGTGCTTTGACGGCCTTCGCTTCCTTCGCGTCCGCTTCAGTGCCCAACTCCCTCTTCTTCAAAGGGACGATACCAGTCGGTAGTGGGAACGAATGGCGTGGGATGCCGATCTGGAGACAACACCGATGCGCATTATAAAGGATGAACTCGGTCGCGCCAATCAGTTGAAGATCAACTTCGGGGGAAGGCCTCATGAGGAGATCAAGCGAAAGTAAACATGCCGGTGCGCAAGTAAAGAAGCCTTGTGTCACGGTGCGGACGTGAGACCGCCAGTCTTCACGTTTCTTCAGCCACGGAACACGGTTCGCTACAGTGCCACCAAAGCCTAACACGTCGGCTATGTGGTGAAGCGGGCTTTGTTGGAAAAGCTTCGAAGCGGTTGGCATTCCCTCGCGGTGGTCGAATTTGAAATGCAAATCAAGCCAGCAATTCAAAATAAGTGCGCAACGAAATGGAGGCTTACCCATGCTCGAGGCAGTAAGACCGCTGTAAAGATAGGCAAGGACGGCGGGTCCTACCCTCTTTCCACGCCAGATCCCACAGATAGCAGTCAGTTGGTCTTCCTCCACCATGTTGTCGGTATAAGGAAACGAGAGAGCACCCGCCAGATAAATGGTGAACCCCTTCATGATTCCCTCCAAATAGTCATCGTCTGGTGACCCTCTCAGGGCGTCCATGACCCACTCCGCAAGCTTTTGGAGATCGATCCCCTTTTGAGTACGGACCTTTCTGGCTGCGTCGGGCGGCATGAAGCTTCCAAGGATGCTTTCGGAAGTCCCACGTGTCAGCATCCGCATAGCCTTCACCTTCCCGTCACTCTTAAATTTCTGCAATCCGAGCAGAAGTTCCACCTCCTCGAGGAGGATGGTCACCTCGAAGGTCGGGAAGATAAAAGTGTGGGTCTGGGGATGCCAGATCTCCACTAGTGCGTCCATAGCCGCCCAGTCCATACGAATCTTCTCGTAGTGTTTGGCGTGAATAAGGAGCCCCTGCAGATGCCACTTCGAGAGTATGGCCCTCATGCCGATGGAGATGTTGGAAGTTAGCTTTGAAAGCCATGGCAGTTTGGAAAACTTCCTCGGGCCTGGGAAGAGTGGATATGGCTAGAAGAGAAAGGAAAGAATAAGAAATGAAGGAAGTAAGAAGAAGGTTCACGTGGAGAAATTTGAAAAGAATCAGCTTACCATATGCGACATGATCGTCCCACTCAAATGACCCTCGAGGTCGGAGAGTCGCCTGATCTCGCTGATAGGCCTGCTCCTCTTCATAACGTGGGAAGACTCTCCTTCCATCCTGAAATCTCTAGATTCTCCTCTCTTTCCTCTCCTGAGCTTCCAAAACCCACCTTGATGCTTTTGAATGAACTAGCCTAAGGGGAGTTCTTATAGGAAGGGTAGGGCGCTACAGGACGGAATATGTCACATCAGCGGTCAATGTCAGGATTTTGGCTAGATCTCCTTTCCATTGTGGTGCGATTCTGTTACGATTCTGTTACTTTCTGATGTTATTAATCCATGCTGGCCTGTGCAGGTTTTACTAACAAACGTCTTTGTCCTATCTCCTGTCCCACCTTTCAATGGTTGGTCCCACCATGTCATGCATCGTAGTATATGATACCTACGCTACTATAACATGTCAAGGACCTTGCGGCCCGAACGAATCTGAGATTTGAGTTCCCCTTCAACAAAAACAGTGATGATCCCGGAAGAATTTGGGTTGTACGGATAGGCCGTTAACTTGTGGTAGCATGGGGACGACGGTTCCATTCAGTGAGTTGGTGCGCGGATAAACGGGCCCCAGCCCAGTATCAGCTCACCGGACCGGTATCCTGACCCGTTCTTAACAAGTTGACAATATTATCCTTGAGTATTTTCTATTTTAGTTTGTTTTAAATTTTTCTTTAAACCCAGCATGCATTCATATAGGACTTTGATTTATTGCGGAAGATCATTCAAGTGATTTGATTGTGAAAGCCGTTGTGTTTCAATTCCTACAAATATGAGATATTCCATTCCGAATGAAATACTGAGTTTCCTTGAAACGGCCCTACACTGCTCTTCCAAAGGTGACCCTTGTTTGGACAGACCCTCAGATATTCCTTTGCTTTTTACCTTGCTTGACCCACCTTGGCCGCATCACTTCCACGTTGACTGGTAACCGCTCCCCAAAGGTGAAACCTGCAAGTTTATGACCCAGGTACTTCCACACCCAGAAGTTGGTCTCTTTTTGTTTCGTGCCTGAGCGCACATCTCCCCGTCCCTTATTTGATCTCGTCCAAGCAAATCGTCAAAATTTGAAAGACCTCCTTCAAGGTCGCCTCATTGAAACTTCAGGAAAGATTCCAAACAGTAACGTCAAAAGCGTGTCTCATCACACCTTGGCATCAACTTATCAGTCCGCTCCCACTTCATTTCACTCCACTTCGATACCATTCCACTACGTGTCGCTCCCTTGCAAAGCAGACGCCAAGGCGGGGCAGCTGTAGACACGCCATTCCTGACGTCTCCTGAGAAAGTCTCATATTACTATACGACGCCCCGCGACGGCTTACACATTTTGAATCGCTCGAGTGCTTCCTTTTCTTGTGTCTTCTTCCGCCCTTCTCAGCATCCGGAATCATCTCGTCACGGCATTCGGACGGCATCAACACTAGTCGGACGCATCAGAGGTTCCGAACCCAGGAAGAGTGCCTGCCGGGCGGCCGTCAACGCCTGAACTAAGGACCCGGGTGGGTATTTTTGGGGGCATCCAGGCCCTTGGACGCCCCCATTCTTTTAATTTAATTTATTTTTAATTTTCAAAGCCCAAAACAAATAAAAAAAATATATTTATGGAGGCGTCCAGGCCCCTGGACGCCTCCATAAAAACAAAAATAAAAAATATATAATGCCAGCTTTGGCATAAAAAGACAAAACAAAAACAAAAACAATATATTTATGGAGGCGTCCAGGCCTCCCTCACGGGCGCCGACCACCGAACGACGGTTTGTCGTGTGTGAAAAAATCCAAATTGTGGAGACGTCTAGGCAGCTGGACGCGTCCATTTCAAAATCACGGGGCGCCGCTCATAAAACCACGCGTTGTGCCAAACCGTGTGCGGCCGTCGACAGGGTTCGGTGGACCTGTTAGAGGCGTCCGGGGCCCTGGACGCCTCCACAAAAATATTCAGAAAAAATGAATAAAAATAGAATAAAATATTAATTCGGCCCTGATGGAGGTGTCCAGGGTCCTAGACGCCTCCACCTTCCGGAGCCCTATAAATAGAGGCCCACCCCCTCAGTTCTGGAGGAGCTTCTAAGAGATCCGATAGGCTGCCGGAGCCCAGAGACTACCGGAGTCATTTCTAACCCGTGGGGTCTTTTGTAGGTGGAGGTTCTGCCGGCTTCTCGGGTGCCCACGCTCGCGAGAGGAAGGTCGTCTTCATCCACCGCGCTTCCACGTCGTCCCTACGCTGCCGGAGCTCCGCCGGATTTCACCCTCGGCTCATCCAATAAGCTTTTTTTCTTCCCCTTTTTCTCCATAGTTCTTTACATTCATCATACTGCATCTTCTATCTCCCTACATAAGGGCGCCGTCTTTTGCATACTTCTTACATTCATCATCACATTTTCCTCCTACTCGAGTCCGAGAGGGGTTTAAAACCACACCAACCAGGTGTGTGTCAGGTCACGATCTCGTTACTTTTATTGTAAGGAATTGTTACTACACTGCCATTTTCTAATTCCGTTCGTTTATTGTCTACTGTTTTGCAAGGGTAACCAAGGAAAGCCCTCTCCATCGGCCGGCCGAAGGGGGAGGAAGAAGCAACCCGCCATCTCCCGCTCTTGAGGTAGGCGCGATCACTTTCTTTATTTTGGGGTCTTTTGGCCCCTGGCGATCACATCTTATTCTCGAGACCGCGGCGAGTCACTTCCCCAATGGCCGTTTAAATTCCCATTCTTATATGTTATATTCTTATCTATTCATGTTCTCGAGGCCGCGGCGAGTCACTTCCCCAATGGCCGTTTAAATTCCCGCTCTTATATTCTCTTTATATTTTGCTATATTCTTATCTACTCATATTCTCGAGGCCGCGGCGTGTCACTTCCTCAATGGCCGTTTCAATTCTTGCTATTTAATTTCTGCACCATTCCCGTCCCCCCGAGGTCGCGGCGGGTCACTTCCCGCTATGGCCGTTTAACCCCCATATCTTGCTATATTACATTTGTCCCGCTCGCCCCGCCGGAGCAATCTCCCGTGGTGGCCCCTTCTCTTTCCTCTTATTTCTGTGTTGCAGCAAACAAAAGAGGAGCCTGCGCGCTCCGCGTCCTCTCCGCTCTTCGAACCGCGTGACGTCGCTCACAGCTCCCACGGACAACTTCCTAAAGCTATGAAGGCGGGCCTTGGCTGAGAGTTTCTACCCCGAGTCTACTTCTAGTATCAAGAAGCGGAACCCCGTTCGGCATCCGGAGCTGTGATTTCTCATTTTTCTCCCCCAGGTGCGCTGTTCTATCCACTCTGGGACTGAATAGACACCGGATCACTGTTCGGGCTGTCTCTGTCTACTCCGACCTCCTCTGGCATCGCCTTGGGCCTCCGTTCGAAGGGGACTCGACAATGAATCCAACTACTCTAGCCAACCCTGAATCGGAGCTGAGGAACGTCCGTGGTATCCTCATCTTCTAGCTGTAGGGGTGCAGAAGCTACCAGAACCAGCAAACAGAGCCCCTATTCACGCCTTTGCCCCGACCAGCACCGCCTTCCAGAAATTCCCCCAAAATTTGGACGTCTTCCTGGGTCAACTATGAAGGTTCTCCAACTAGTTTTGTCGATAATGGAGTTCGGGAGAGGCCGCATCGGTGCCAACTTTGACAGCCTGTCCCCTGTTCCAGTGGGCGGATAGAACCGTTGATTTTCCTTCATTAAGTTCCTAGATTGATTCTCCCCTTCCCGCCCGGCCGACTTATATCCCCTCCCTGTGGGAGGTAATGTTTGAATGTAATTTTGGCTTCCCTTCCCCAAGTTCAACCCCCTTTCATGGGGCGTAGTGATGTAAAACCTTGAACAGGTCGAAGCTACACCGGCGCGGCGTGTGGGGAACCCACGCTTCCCCACTCGCCCTCGTCTCCAAACGGGACCGGTTTCTTTAAACCGGTCGAGTAAGTTCTCTACTCTTGCTCTCCTTTGGATGCCATGTTCCTTCAATATTAGTTCATAAGCTCTGCTGCTCTGTGAGAGTGAGCGCCCGGTCCTCTAGCCCTATTGCTTCGAGTGACCGCCGTGGGAGAGAGTGTGACCCGTGCCCATTGGCACCCGGTCGGCCCCTTTGAATTGGGCCTACATACCCTTGGGAAGTCCCTTAGCCCTGCTGGCCCTCTACCAGCAAGGGCTCAGCCCACACAACCTCGACTCGGCATCGCTGAGTTACCCCCGAGTTTGGGTGAGTGCCGGGTGAGTAGGCCGCCGATATCGGCCCGTTCGACTTGCGAATTGTGCTTGCTTGTTTAGGTCCAAGGGCGTATCACATCATAGTGCTTTCTAGACAATTGGGTTTTAATGGTACATCCAACTCGGGGCCCTAGTGGGAATCCCAGGCTCGCGGAGAATTACGGAGGCCCTTATTTAGTAGTCCATTGGAAGGAATATCCAAAGGAGAGGTTATCATGTTCAAGATTATGTTTCTATAAGTGCAAAGTGTGTAACTAATGGCCATATACCGGAATATATGCCATGAACTTACAGAAATGACTCTGAGATAGGAATAGAATGTGTACAGTGAGAAACCAACGTTCAATCTCGTTCATACAAGCACTTAAACCATAATTTAATACAAGACTATAAGGTTTTTGCCAAGAAACTATCATATGTTTAAAATAATCCTAAGATCCATAAAGAACACGAAATCACTGTTATGAATCAGTAAAATAAAACTCAGAGTAATTCATAACATTAAGACAGGTTAGAACATAGTTAACTAGGCTTACTTATAAGTTAAATGGACTGCTCTTGATCTATCACGGGTTGACAGAAAAATAAACATTGGCGGTCTATCACAGAACCGTTACATGAAGTTGGCGATTTATCGTAAGGCCGCCAGAGAGATAAAAATGGTCTATTTCTGGTCCGCCAGAGATTTCATAAACGAACGAGTTTAAAGAGCTTCTAGCGATTTATCGTAGGCCCGCTACATGCGGTTGGCAGTCGAACCTTAGGCCGCTAGAGCACGGCTGACAGTAAACTTAAGTAAAAGGATCTAATGTTTAAAACACATCATGTTTGGAAATCAACATATTTATAAAACTTCTACATGCTAGAATGAGAAATAGGCTACAATATGCATGGGACTCATGTATCATGACAAGGAAATACTTTAGTTCATTAGGGGTAAGAGACATGCATGTAGGTCCTATTGAAACATGAAATTCTCCACACATAAAGCATGAAATCGAGTAAAACCAGAGGGCTTTTATCCCTAGAATGATATTTCAGCCGTTCATGAGATGACCTACCTCTACTAAGACTTCTAGTCTTAGAATTTCGGACTGGAAGTTAACCCTAATCCTGAACTTCCTATGGTAAATCAGCAACTTCACGCTGCTCTAACTCCTTACTCTCTTGACCTAGGGACATGAAATTTGGAGGGTAAGAAGTAGATATTAAAGGGAACAAAAAGTTCTAAAGGCACTAATGCTAATTACCTCATTTTGGTATCCTAATTCCTTGATCTTCACTGAACATTTGCACAGTTTCCTGGGTCGCTAATATGGAACTAGCAACTTTGTAGGCTTCTATCTCCTTGTGTGCTTGATCTCCTAGCATGAAATTTTGAGAAATATTAGTCCTATATATTAACAATAAAAGCTTCTAAAGAACCTACCTGAAATAATATCGTCTTACCTTGGTTTCACGCGAGCCAATGTAAGGGTCGCGCAGGTCAAAACTAGGTTCTATTTATAGAGTTTTGCTAGGGTTTGAGGATTAGATCGATCCTAGAGTCCTTATTAAACCTTAGATCGATTCCTGAGAGTCCTTAAGATGTTTACTAGTCCACCCATCTCGATCTCTAGGAGATAATTCATCAAAAATCTAAATTTTTTGCTCTTTCTTCACTTCACGGAACTGACAGAATGTAGCGGTCGCTTAATGGGCCGCCATATGTGTCTTAGCGATTTTACGATAGACCGCTACATATCTTGGGCGTCGAATTTGAAATGAGTTCAAACTCTAGTTTTGGTTTATTCACTTTATTATCTATTCAAGGTGTATTTAACCTTCTAGAACATGGGCCAAACTTCATGGGCTTGGTCCTTAAACCCTTTGGGCTTCAATTAATTAGGCTAGGTTAATTGTTTATCATAATCGGGCCTAAATAATGGTTTATTTAACCCAATATTTATTTATTAATTTATTTTCTACCTTTAATAATTCCAAAAAATTCCTAAATTCATCAAAAATAATTTATAAAAATTCTGGGGAATTACAACAAGACCCATAGTTAAGAATGTAAAGGGTCTCAGATGGGTCGTTCCATTATGAAAATGGTCAACAAGGAGGCCGCTCAGAATGAGAAGGTTCGTGGGCCAAGCAAGAGTAAACAGTTCTAATTGGGCCGCCCCATCATAGAACGGTCTAGAGAGAGCCGTTTACAACCAAGGTCGATGCACCCAGAAGGTCAACGCACATGCTAGATGAACGCGGTCACCCCAAGGACCACTCAGAATCACAAGTGGTCAAGCATAGACCGCTCACTGACAATAGCGGTCCCAGAAGGGCCGCTATTAACAGGACATCCCCGATTCCAGGCTTGGTAAAATAACGCGATTCGATCGAGTCCAGAGGTTCAAGTTTTGAAGGTACAACCCACCCGGCGTCCTAGTGGGAATCCCAAGCTCACGGGGGCTTACATAGGTCTCATAATGGAGGTCCTAGTCCGACGGAATGAGTATCCGGCGGAGAGTCCCAACCATTACAAGAATTGAGGCTAATAAAACATCAGAAAATGAATGTATGGCGGTCAGTCAACACCACCAGAGTGGAATGACTGTCAAATAACCTAGATAATTTCCACCATAATCATAGTACATAAGCATTGTGACATATTTGAATTTTTTATATAACCAAGATCATGTAGGGAAAGCAATATGATAGAAAGAAAGAGATATACACATGACCATGGTTCGATCAGTTTATAAGTTCCATAATTTACCAGTTCTTTGTGTGCGTTTCTCACCTGCATAGGCATAGCTTAACAAGAAACGACATACTTAACACATGGAATAAATCAATCTGTGAGAGATACGCGGTCTAACTAGAGCCGCTGACAAGATCTAGCGATCTATCGCTAGGTCACTCAGGACATGTAAGTCTGAAACCCTACACGCCTTACGTGGTCTATCGATCAACCGCTAGGGTTTCCAAGCGATCCAGAGAGAAGCCGCCTGCCCAATCGCACGGTCTATCATTGGGCCGTCTATGACAATGGGGTGTCAACGCAAAACAATATAAACGGTCAAGCCACGACCGTCGACCCCAGACCTGGCGGTCTATCGTAAGGCCGTTCAGTACTGCACGGTTCCTGTAAAACTGTGGCCTGTTTGCCGTTTCAGTGCCCGGCCAATATCTGACGGGGCTCACTAACAACAAGAAATCTAGTCGATATAGAGCATAGAAATTGGGCAAAAGCATACCACTAGAAAGAGAATGAAAAGATGCATGCCATGGATTGATTAATTGGAACTTTAAGCATGCTAACCTAGCCTTTAATCAAAGATAACAATGGTAACCTTAGTTTTAACATGCTCCGACTAAAACAACTAATACTCACATGATATAGAATGAAATTTAGGGCATTTGGTATCAAATGAAAGAGGGCTTAGAGACAAATCCAATGATGTATTATGTTTGAGATTTGGCCTACTAGAACCTACCTTAAACAAGGAAGAAGAGGGGACAACGACGCCGGCCGCGATAGAAAACCCCTTCAAGAGGTCACCGGAATACACCCTCGTCCTCGCACCTCGCTGGCCGCAGCTACCAAATGTCAATGCTAGGAGGCCTTAGGATTAGTTTTATAGGATTAATTGATTTCTAGAGGGATTCATCCTGAACAATGGTAAGTCTAACCTAGGTAAGTTTGATGAGAAAAGTAATAAAGGAAATTTCCTAGGTTATGCACTTAATTCTAGAGCTTACATATTGTTTAATAAGAGGATTTTGGTTGTTGAAGAAAGTCCTCATGTGATTTTTGATGAATCTGAATTAAAACTGACCAATCAATCTATTCCAATCTTGGATGCAGATGAAGCTGCCAAACGCTCGAATGATGCTAAGGCTAAGGATGATCAAATTGAAGGGATCTCCAACAAGGATGAAAATGATGAAGATCCATCAATTGAAACACTTCAAGAACAGCAAGTGCAGCATCCCGACTTGCCAAGTTCCTCTAAGTTCTTGAAAGATCACCCCGCTGAAAACATCATAAGTAATCCTGGAGATGGGGTAATAACTAGATCTTCACTAAGACAAGTGGAAGAAGAGGATTTGATGGCTTTTACCTCTCAAGAAGAGCCTAAGGATATTCATGAAGCTCTTCAAAATGAATCATGGATTCAGGCTATGTATGAAGAGCTACATCAGTTCAAAAGGAACAAAGTGTGGTCTCTCGTGCCGCGTCCCAAGAATCATCCCGTAATTGGAACCCGTTGGGTTTTTAGAAATAAACTAAATGACACGGGATTGGTTGTTAGGAACAAGGCCTGGCTTGTAGCCAAAGGGTATAGTCAGGAGATGGGCATTGATTTTGATGAGTCCTTTGCACCGGTTGCTAGACTAGAAGCAGTCCGGATCCTATTGTCCTATGCTTGCTCATTTAACTTCAAATTATTTCAAATGGATGTTAAATATGCTTTTCTTAATGGGTAAATCAAAGAGGATGTTTTTGTAGAATAACCTCCAAGTTTTGAAGACCTAAAACATCCACAACATGTGTACAAGCTGTAAAAAGCCTTGTACGGATTAAAGCAAGCACCAAGGGCTTGGTATGAAAGGCTCATCACATTCCTCATTGAAAATTATTTCAAAAGAGGTAAGGTTGACAAAACACTCTTCACGAGAAAATCAGGTAAAAACATATTAGTAGTTCAAGTATATGTTGATGCTATAATTTTTGGAGCTACTAACAATGCTTTATGTGATGAATTTATAGAAATTATGCAAGGAGAATTTGAGAGGAGCTTAATGGGTGAACTTACATTCTTTCTTGGACTGCAGGTTAAAAAAACGTTAGAAGGCATCTTCATAAATCAACCCAAATATACCTTAGAGCTGTTAAAGAAATATGGGATGGCTGAAGTAAAGCCCATGTCAACTCGGATGGCCACAATCACGAAGTTAGACAAGGATGAAAAGGGTAAACCAGTAAATTCTACATTGTTTCGAGGTATGATCGGATCACTACTGTATCTCACAGCATGCCATCCTGACATTCAATACAGTGTATGTCTACGTGCTCATTTTCAGTCATGTCCTAAAGAATCTCATTTATTGGCTGTTAAACGGATTTTTCAATACTTGATTGGTAGAATAGACTTTGGCTTGTGGTTTCCCATCGGTAGTTCATTTGATTTGATTGCATACATCGATGCAGATTATGCTAGATGTATTGTTGATCGTAAAAGTACTAGTGGGTACTGTTAGTTTCTCGGTGGGTGCCTAGTTTCATGGGCCTCTAAGAAACAACATTCAATAGCTCTCTCAACGGCCGAGGCTGAATATGTAGCCGCCGGAAGTTGTGGAGCCCAAGTACTTTGGATCAAAAATCAATTGCTTGATTTAGATGTTGAAATGAAATGTGTTCCATTCTTGTGTGCCAATACCAGTGCAATCAACTAGCCAAAAAATCCTATACAACATTCTAGGACAAAGTACATTGATATTCGACATCATTTTCTGAGTGATCATGTAGGAAAAGGGGTCTTTGAATTGAATTTCATTGACACACACAATCAGTTAGCTGATATCTTCACAAAACCCCTAAACTAGGAACAATTCAGCAAAATAAGAAGAGAACTTGGGATATGCAAGGGTGAGAGCATACATACCTAGGTTTGCACTTAGGTTAAGAGCTGCACATATAGAAAATCATCTACATAAAGGGTAGATTGCCATGCATACTCTGTGTGATTACTACCAATAACTTGTGTATATATATACCCCTGCATGCTTGAATGTAATTATACATAAAGCCCTCCTTAAAATTTTTCTAAGGCCGAATATTTCTTGATTAAATAAGTATGGACCCACAGACCTTGGGATCTGAGGCACTTTCTGAGGGGGAGAGTTAGAGGATTTTCTCTATACCCCATCTCTCTTCATTGTAAGTCATTCCCTCTCTTTACCCATAGGTGTTGGTTCAATCAAGAAGGAAGGTTGATGGAGATGTTAGATATATATATATATATATATATATAAAGGGAACTTTAGGGCTAGGTTGACCATTTCGGTCGACCGTCGCCCCAGTCTGGTCGACCGTTTCCGACGAACCGGACTGACTAAAACATCGACTGAACCCTTTTTTAAGGGCGTCTTCACACTCCATTACTTCATTCCATCGCCTCCCTTCTCTCTCCAACATCTTTCCCTAACCCTAGAACACCCAAACTCCACCTCTCAAGCCCAAAAACCTCCTCATTCTTCCACCCGCACAAGATCCTGTCTGTTCATCATGGTTTCGAGACGAAATCTTCGCAGCGGTTTGTGCGACCCAGAAGCTCCTCCCTAGGTTCTAGATTGTGGAGAAGATCATTTCAAGCCTTCGGTGTGTCTTCTGGTCCATCTTCATCCCAAGGGTTGAGTTTGATCTTTTCAAGGGTTCCCACAGCGGCTCTTCTAGTCTAGGATGCCGCCTAGAAGGAGTTCTCGGCATTCTACCCAAGGGAAACCTAGTGCTTGGAGACGTAAGGGTCCGGCTCCTCCACCACGGTGGGCTCCTGCACCACCTCGTGCACCTCGGTTCCCTCCACGGCCCATTATCGACCCTCGACTGGTCAATTTCAATGAGGTGAACAAAATTCTGCCCGATCTTTGTACAGTCTTTGAGATTCAATAGGGATGAATTGATTTTGTCACTAGATATACTCGATACTACCCCAACCTAGTGTAGCAATTTTATGGCAATTTGGTTGAGAGGAATGAAGAGTTATATAAAGTTGTTCAAGGTGTTGAGATTCATATTACTCCAGACCTTTTTGAACATGCCTTAGGAGTTTCAGCCAGGGGTGCAACCATGGTTTTTGTTCATGGTGCATTTGAGGACACCTTTATTGCTATGATGAGCTGTGAATATGTGCGTGGTGTCAGTGATTTGATCACATTAAATGCCAATTATTTTCCCCCACTGCAGCGAATTCTGCACCACATGTTTACTTCACTTATCTATCCAAAGAGTGGTAGTCAAAATGAAGTTACAGAGGTTCACAAATTCATATTTTACCATGTTATGAATGGGAATTTAGTCAACATGGGTCGACTCATGACAGATTTGATTCGAACATGCCGTACCCAACTTCGGAGATCCTTGCCGTATGCTTCACAACTGAAAAGAGTATTCATATATGCTGGGATCACTTTGGCAAATGAACTGTTTATTCGAGTTAGACAAGATGATATGTACAAAAAACATAAGATTTTCATAGATTTTGGACACTATTGGGGTCCAGATGGTTAGCTTCGCAGAAATGTGCCCGCTTATGGAGAAGAATCTGAAGAAGAAGAGGAAGAAGAGCCACAGTAGTAGCAGGGTCAAGGGGAAGCCCCCCTCCTATTCAGGAGGTGGACCAGCCTCCTCCACCTTCTCCACCACATGTCGATCCAGAGATGCCTCCTCCACCACAGTTCTTTCATGGGGAGTCCTCTACTCAGGGCGCTGGACAGCCTTCTTGCGTAGAATCTGAGACTTTTGATAGACATTATTCTAGACTAGTCTCTCGCATGGACACCTTTGGGAACCAACTCTCTACTTTTGGGGATCACATAGACACCATGGGTGATATGCTGGAAACCATGTCCGATCACATAGATTCTTTCTCCACAATCCTGGACACCTTGTCCACTCAGATGACCACTCTCTCCACTCACATGACCACGCTATCCCAAAGCCATGAAGACTCACGTGAGGCCTTTCATACCATGAACCATGTTCTTCTTGACATGCAACGCCATGACCTGGCCCGTGATAATACCATTGCTAATCTTTAGCACCGCCTTCAGTTTCAAGACCACACCCTTGAGGATATTCGATGTCACCTTGGATATCAGCCACCTCCTGAAGATCAGTCTCTTGCAGATGGCCACTGAGGATTTTCTTTTGTTTCCTACCTCCAGTCTGTGTCCTTGGGTCTTGTGTCTTATTAGGTCTACTCTTCATTTATCCTATCCCCTCTTTTGATGATGCCAAAGGAGGAGAAGTAGTTAGTACATGGTTCTACATAGTTTATGCATACATGTCCTTGTGCTTTGTATCGATGTTCATTTGTGAGGTTCATTTGTGAGTTATTGCGTTTTGTTTGAGTCAGTCTTTGCATTTGTCCTGTCATGAGTGTCTAGTAGAGGTTTTGCATTCTCAAGCATCAATGTACTTTGTATTGAACAATTGAAATGAAATGATGAAAAGAATGCACTTGGTATTTGACATTACATGATTGGTTCTTGTCTCTCATTTCCTCCTCATTTGGCAAATAAAATGGTTGAATGGCTTGTGTGGGTTTGGCTTAATAAAATGATTACATGGTTTGATCACCTTGTGGATTATTAGCTTTGCCCATCCTCAATTTGGTTCTATGTATATCAAATGGTGTCAGATGAAAGACTGTCTAGCCAGTTTGAAATCCTTCACTATGCGTGAGTGTAAACTCCGCCTCGTAGAAGAATCATGTGGGATATTGCTCGAATTCAATGCATTGTCTTAATGTTCCAAATTTTGCTCAAAGGCATGCCAATGCACTTAATACTCTAAAAGTTTTGTCATCATCAAAAAGGGGGAGATTGTTGAGTCTCTCTAGGTGATTTTGATGATAACAAAACCCCGGTATGGCTAACAGGTTAATAACTTCCATAACTGCAGTAGCAAGAGTTCTTGTAGGTTCACAAGGCCATTTTCATCAAGCAAATGATCAAATCTATCTTGCCTTAAAAATGCCCACATTAAGTCAAACCAAGCTTAAATCAATTCGATTAATTTGCAAACACAAAGTCTTTAGTATATGAACATGATTCTTGGACTAAACTCTGTTATTTTGCAGGATTTCTAGAGTTCGGTCGACCAGCTTGACTAGTCCGGTCGACCTAACTTCCCAGCACCCCGAACTCTGAAGATTTACAGAGTTCGGTCGACCGCCGGCCCTGGATCGGTCGACTGATTCTCTTAATGCTGAAATGTTCAGATTTTATAAAAGTTAGGTCGACTGCCCCACCAAGTCCGATCGACCGAACCCTTCGAAGCCCCTATTTTTGACTTTGTTCTCTCCACGAGGAAAAGCATCTAGATATATATTTTTTAATCCCGAAAGTCTCCAGACATGCCTGAAATTATGGATTTGTGTCTTGGCATGTCCCTTGACCATTAAAGTGTTATATAAACATCTCTTTGGGGTATGAAACCCTAATCACATAAGGGAGATCTAAGGAGGCTGCCAAGGGAGAAAAAGGGGCTGCAGAAGAACTCCATGAATAGTGTTTCATCTAAGCATTCTTCATCAAATCTCAAGCATTTCAAGATCATCTTGAAGCCATTCAAGTGGAAATCAAGCTGAGAAGCAAGCTTCATCAAAAACCTTCTTCAACCACTATGGGGGAGCCTAAATCTGGAGTTTTTCATCTGTGTTTCTACTTCTATTTTCATTGAGCCTTAAGTGTATGTTCTTGTAATCTCTAAACACTTGTGTATGTGTGGATCTACCTAGATCTACGTGTGTGTGTATATGTATTTTTCATTCAGATCTGTGTGTGTTTCGGTGCTCTTGCACCTTGGTTGGAGTTCCTATCCTCCTACAAGTGTGTGTGTTCAGATCTTGTAATCCTCTATAAGATAGTGTGTGAATCCTCACAGTTTGTAAGGGGTGGACGTAGGTTGCCGTCATTGCATCCGAACCACCTAAAAATCTCTGTCTTTTGTGTGGTTTGATCCTTTTCTTCTACCCCTATTCTGTGCTAGCATACACACTATATCACTCTCTTGCGCTTTCCTTTCAGATCTAGCATAACTTGTCATTTATACATTAGATCTTTGGTATATCAAAAGGTAGATTCAGATTGACAAGGTCATTCTTGTCAAGAAGATAATACCTTGCGCGAGCAGAATCTTCAGATTTATATCTCCGCCAAAGTACCAATGATCTACTATGTGTGATAGGTTTTGATAGATCTATTTGTTATTTCATCAGATCTAAGTCTCTAAAAGATTGGTTCTTCATATATGTTTAATTCTGGTATAAGTTTTGTAAATTTTGTAATCACCCAATTCACCCCCCTCTTGGGTGTCATTATCACGGGACTTCAATCCGGTGGTGCCCTCATGCGCTAACCTAGTGGCACCTCATGCGCTAATCCGGTGGCACCCTCATGCGCTGAACCGGTGGGCCGTCTCCCCCACTCACCCTGTCATCCGGTGGCGTCTCCCCTAGATCCGGTGGCACCGCTGAGCTTGTCATCCGATGGCACCATTTCCACAGTGATCCGGTAGCTACCTATGGCAATCCGGTGGCTATCCCAAGTCCCCCATCTGGTGGCAAGACTAGCATCTGGTGGCCTATTTTCTTTGCCCATCCTGTGGCCTCCAGACACTCTTTATCTGGTGGCCTGTCTCCGCTACTCATCTGGTGGTAACGGCGGGAACCAATGGAGAACGAGAAATGCCCACGGCTTCCAGCGACTGTTGGACATTTCCAACCACTAGGAGTCCTCGTCCACACTTCACGGCACGCAGTGGCTGGGGCTTCAAGCATTACCTGTTTCGTGTAAGCCTTGAAGGGCACCCTGCTACTGCCAACGTCCTGCCCCTTCCAAAGAAGGAAAGATGCCAGCCAGCGTACGGCGAGCAACACTGGCAAACACCAGGCGATTCCCTCATTGACCCATGATCCAGCGACACCTTCGTTGTGAGCCGGGATATAAAAAGAAGAGGTGAAGAGGAGAGAAAAAAAAGAGAGGAGAGACGCTGGTCACATTCTCTAGCAGCCTGCTACTCAGACTACCACCGCCTGTGCGTAGAGAAGAAGGAGAAGGAAAAGAGTGAAGAGAGAAGAGAGCAAGAGAAGAAGAAGGGTGAGTGAGAGAGGGAGTAAGGCTTAAGAGGGGAGGAGCCAATGCTCTATCCCCTCCCCACTGTATTTTATCCCTTTCCTTCCTTCCCTTCTTCCTTTATGATGTATTAGCCGCCGTGCTGCTCTTTTTTTTTGCGAAGAACAAAAGAAGAGTTTGTGAAGTGTTTCATGATGTATGTCTGCATCTCATGTATGTTTGCCTTCATTGTCATCTTATGTTCCTCTGCATTTTTCATCACACCTTAGCATAGTGTGCTTCTCTTTCTTTTCTTCATTTGTGCTCTGCTCAACAGAACCACCGAGCCTTCCCCTCTCTCTCCATTTCAGCCAATGGTGTGCCCTCTTATGGGGGGTGATGTCCAGAGCCAACGGATCCCCAAACCCCATGGGTGAGGCTGCCATTCGAAGCTCTAATGGATCATACCCTCAGATTTCCCTCTTGCTTCTTTCCTTCTAGTTCTCCTCTTTAAATATTCATCACACGAACAACAACAGTTGAGCCCTGCCAGTTCATGACTGAGGCCCAAACATTACTTGCATCAGAACCCCTCCCTTTCATCTTGATCAGGTGGCACCTGCCACTCTTTAGCCAGTGTCTGCTCCCCCCTTTGAGCCAGTGGCTTCATAAAAGCTTTCATCTAGTGTCACAAACCACCTTCATCCGGTGGCTTCATGAAGTCTGATCCGATGGCCCTTCCCAAGTCGTGATCTGGTGGCTTTGTGTTGACGCCTGGAAAATGAGCAGGGGCGGAAACAGAATTGAAAAGAAGATCAGACCAACAGTAAAAGATCAATGATGAAGCTCGTCAACCATCTACCCGGCCGAAGCCTTTTTCCGGCCAAGCTGATGTCCGATGCCATTGTCAGTCAGACGACGGCACTGATGAAATAACAGTCACCTGGCTGAAGTCTTTTCAGACTAAAGCTGATGTCTGGTCTTGTCACCGTTCAGGTGACGATACCGATGAGATGATGTCTGACTTTGTCATCATTCAGATGGCAATGCCGATGAAACCCCAGTCTACCGACTGATGAAAATCTATGAATGATCTCAATAGAAACTGTGTCACCAGTGGAGGGCCTTCTCGGGTTCTGATACATTTGAAAGACCAATAAAGGCCGAGGTGTGTGTGAGGTCTAAAAAGCCCTAAATGGGCCTATAAAAGTGGCACCGGGATCCCCTTTTCGAAGCCCAAAAGCGGCGCCGAGAAGCTGAAGTCCCACGCGCCGAGAGGTCTGCCTACGATTGAGGCGCGCCGGGACAGGCCGGCTGATAGGATACCAAGGAGGGATATAAAACCCCTCATTAGAAGAGAAAGAGAGGGCAACAGAGAGAAACCAAGAGAAGAGCGGAGAAGAAGAATAGATAGCCACAAAAAAGGAGAAGAGAGGGGAGCCTGCAATCTGATCCGAGAGAGGAAGAAGTAGAAGGGCAAAAGAAGAAAAGAGTTCGAAGCCTGATCGAAGGTGGGCAACGGGGAGGGAGAGGAGTCAATGCTCCGCCCTCCCCTCCCCATTTTCTGTAGTTCATTCTTTTAATTTCGATTGCTTCTACCTCTTCCCCCTTTTGATGTATGCTGTGATATCACAGCCAGTTTTACTCCGCTAGGGCAAAGCATAGTCTCCCTGTACCTTCTTTTATGTATTGCCTCCGATGTGCGAATGTAATTGTGATATTCGAATGAATGAACACTACAGGCTCCCGTTGATGCCTGCTGTCTATTTCTCCGAAACCCTATTGCTATCTCCCCATGTTTTCTATCTCTTCTTAGATCCAGTAGCATGCTATCCCCCTTCCCAGTTCGATTGATCGCCTGCTTATTCGTCTGGTTCTCGAACTTTGCTCGTGCTTACTTCCGAGCCAGGGACAGACTATCCCTTGGCCTCTGAAGCAAAGCGTAGATGTATAGCAACCGCTGCTCGGTTTTAGATGTTACATTCATGCTCATCGGCTCTGCTGAAGTCATCCCCGGGGCCAGAGACAGCCATCTCTTGGCCCCCAGATGATGAAGAGTATATCAAAATCATCCTCAGGGATTATTATGAACGCTGGTGACAGAGATACCCTAAACCATGTTTCCCCCAAATCACTCTCCGCTTCTGGCCTTCCCTTTGAAACCCAGGCCAAAATCAGTTGCAGTCTGATGAATTGATCTCTTTTGATTTCCCAAGGCCCGTCTATCTTGGCCTGAATCACCAGGAAAAACCCCTGAATCCTCAACAGACCCAAGAACAGGGTACCGTAAAGCTCTGTTTCTCATCCCGACGCCCTCATACATCTCGGCTCCACAAACAGTAAAACGGATGAACAGTCCTCGGCGCGAGCCTTCCTATGCCAAGAACCCCACCTCCTTACCTGCGCCGAGAAGCCTGCGCCGGAACCCCTTGGCCTTATTTCCCTTGTGCCGAGAGCCCCCCTTGGCCCTCTTGCCATCCCGCCGGGAACCTCCTTTGCCAGTTCCCGGCGCCCAGAATAGTCCCCCACAAAGCAACCTTCCCGGCGCAAAACTTCATGCGCCGAGAACCACCTTGTGCTAGCTTCCTGGCGCGTGGAATGGTGCCTTGCAAGGAACCCTTCCCGGCACGGTGGTCTTCTCGCCGGGAACTCATATACCCATTCAAATCCGTGCCGAGAGGCTGCCCTGCCACCCAATGAACCTCCGACACCTCTATCAAACCCACCTAGGGATGTCCATGAGTCACCAGAACTATCCCGAGGATAAAATTAAAGGGAGTCAGACTCCCTTATGTTCCACTGATCCGTACCGGGTTTATGATCAACCCCTTTAGCTAAGGTGAGCTCTGCCACTGCATGAGCGTCACCGGCTCCTATAAAGGAAGAGTCAAAGATTGCCTTAGAGCATACATGTGCAATGTGGGAGGTTCGCTCCCTCCTTTTCTCGGCTTTCATCCCGGCACTCCGTGGGTGATAGCCTATTCTCCCCTGGGCATAATCCAGATTATGGGGAGGTGCTGCCGAAATGTCGATCGATGTTTTAACCCCGATAAGTCCCGGGGGGAGCACATCACATGCCCCTCGTCCGGTCCAATCTTCTGGGGAATATGAATGCTGCGAGGCCCTTGGCTGGATGAGAAATATGAAAGGGGATATCTCCCCGATGATGGTCCGGATCCCGTCCTGCCATTGCGTGGACGGTGTCCTATTCCTACCCGGCACGACCCACATAAGAGGTGGCCATGTCGGTGTAGTAATCTGCTGTGCACTAAATTATCTGCCCAGAATAACAAGAGCTTCAATACCACACACTGTTATTTTTCTTTTATTATCGCCCCGAGTGGCCTCCTATTTTGGCGTTTAATCAAGGGTTGTCCTTCTTAGGAAGGGCGTAATTAACGTCATAGCCTTTATGGTATGGCAGACTTTTGGTCCCGACTCGGACTTCACAATCGACTGACCAAGTCAAGTCGAGCGCATAATGAAATCGTCACACATGTGACTGGCACGCCTAATAATCAATAAATACAAATAGGAGAAATCTTCAAAATAAACAAACACATCAAGGATGAGAGAAACAAAATCTCGTGTCCACAAGTCTGGCACGCCCGGTGGGACATAGTCTCCCTTCATCTCTACGCCAAAATAGGAGGCCCAGTGGGCCCCCCCTCAAATTTCTGATTCTATGCTTTCTCTATTTTCAGGAAGCTACGATGGCGGCTGGAATCATGTCTGTATGCTTTGATCAACAAGCGGTCGATGTGCATGTTTGAGAGGGCTACCTAGCGGTACCTCTTTCGTTTGGATCGATGCCGCCTGCTGTCGGGATGCCCAACTGCCTGGGCCTCATCTTCACTGACTTGCTCGAAATTGACAACCAGGAGCAAAGGACTGTTGTCGAGACATTGACGCAAGCTACCAGCCCCAAGATGAGCCAGGTGATGTAGTATACTCCTGAGGTCGTGTCCTGCTTCGTCCATCACGAGGCGAAAAGGGGCACATCCTCCGCTGCTGGAAGAAGGAGGAGATCCGACAGGAGAGCCCGATCCACTGCTGCGGGTCGTCGGATATCCAACTCAGGAAAGACAATGCTGATTGGAGATGTCCGGGTAAACCTCAGTGGTTGCCCAAGGGCGGTCAAGCCGGACGTGATCGTCCCGATGGTGCCTACTACCAACAGGTTCCGGGTACTAGCTGCCAGGAGGGTCGACATGAAAGAGGAGGATAGAAAGCCACTGGCACCAAAGCCGCCCAAGTTCAGGCAGATCTGGCGGCCGAAGAAAATCCAGAGCTGGGTCCCAGCTCAAGAGGAAGAGAACATTGCTGATACCACTATTGTCCGCTTCAGGGCAGGAAGCAGAAGAGGAGAAGGAAAAGGCATAAGAAATGCTGTTGCTATTCACCCCAGGGCTCGGGGTAGGAGAGATGAGAAAGAGAATGAAGGAAGAAATCTGACTACTATTCACCCCAGGATGAGGGGCAGAAGATATGAGCAGAAGGAAGACCTCACGGTCACCCACCCCATGGCTGGGGGCAAAAGAAGGGAAAGGAAGAATTATGCTGCTGCTGCCAACCGCTGCCCAGATGGGAGTAGAAGGTTCAGGGAGGAAGAGGAAATGAGAATAAGCGAACCAGTCGCTGCTGCCACTCTAAGAAGACCAAGAGCCTGTGCCAGACAGGCCGATATATTCAAATACTGCAAAGCCGAGCACTTGACTGCTCAGGTGGAGAGACTGGCTTATCAGCAGAAGAGCCAGGAAAGATTGATGCTCCAACCAGAGCCACGAAGGCACAATCAAGAGGAGATGAAACAAGTGGCTCAAGACTACTTTCACTACCTGGGGAACTCCGCCCTCGGGCAACAAAGATTATCCTGGGCCTTGGGCACCATGGATGAAGAAGAAGAAGAAACCCTTCAAGAAGTGATGCTCAGAGTCTCCTCCTCCGATTCTAATGACTATGAAGAAGGCCACAGAGCTAGGTATGGGAAAGAAGACCTGCACAGGGAAGAAGCTAGAGAAAGAATATCAGTCTTTGACCGGCTCAAATACCCCGATCAGGTGAGAAGGAAAGTCTACAGGCAGAGGGAAAAGATGCAGATATTTGCCTGCAATATGGCCGGGCTTGTCAAAGGGCAGGATATGTTACCGACACAGCCAGATGAACTGCTCAGACTAGCAACCAGACCAGGCCCCGTCACAAGAAGAGGCCAGGAGGCAAAAGATAAGATGAAGACTAATGATGAAGTCCGCAAGATCACCACTATGACAGTTAATGTGGTGACAGCAGAAGATGAAGACAATCCCTTCGTCGATGATGCTGAAGGGACTTCAGAAGATCTACAGATCACGTCAACCCTGGATCCCATGATCCAGATGATGTTTAGAAGATATCAACAAGAGATCAGTGCTCTCAGAAGACAGCTAAATGAGAGGCATGAAGCTACACCGGTCTCCAAGCAAGCCGAGCCTGTGGGGCAGACTGCCAGCTCAACAGAAATGGCTATCCCAGCTAATCCTATCCCAGCCGATAAGGGCAAAGCACCGAGCCAACCCGTTCTGCAGCAGACGGTAGCTCAGCCCTCTGTATCTCAGACGCAGCCTGCCGCGCCGGCCTTGCGCGCAACTATGATGACAACTCCTTACGGTCAGCAACAAGCTCACTTCTTCCCAGAAAACATAGATCTAGCCATAGCCCAGAAGCTGATGATTGAAAAGATTGTGGAGATGAAGCTATCTGAAAAGACTGGTGATGATGCTAGTACCTACGATGTGTACAGGTACCGTATCCTCCCCAGTATGCTGCTAAGAGACTACCGCCAGGCGTCAGTAAGCCGCCGAAGTTTGAGAAATTTAATGGCCAGGGCTCTCCCAGGGAGCACATAGCCTACTATACCACAATTATGGGTGACTTGGCAGCTGATGAAGCTTATCTGCTTAAGTTCTTCGGCTCATCCCTCACCGGGATAGCCTTTGAATGGTATTCAAGCCTGCCGGCTGGGTCAGTGGTCGATTGGCCTGATATGCAAAGAAAGTTCCGCGACAGATTTCACGTCACGGAAAGGGAAATTACAATAGCAGAACTATATGCAACCAGGAAAAAGCAAGATGAAACAGCACTGGACTACATCAAAAGGTGGAGGAACTTAACTATGAGATGCAGAAGACCTCCTCATCAAGAAGATGCAGTGCAAATATGTAAGCAGAGCCTCAGGAGAGAGGTACTGGAAAAGTTGATTGGTGCAGATGTCAGAACATTTGACCGACTGAACAATATAGTGGCGGAGGTCGAGACGTTCCTGTCCAAGCGTCCGACGGCCAATGCTCCAACTGTGCCGAAAGGGAAATCTAATGATCGACGACCGTCGCACTCTGAGGCTAACACCGTCGATTTCAGAACCTTCGAGCAACAGAAAGGAAAGAAGGGGGCAGATGAAGCTCCCCCGCCAGCAGACACAGCATAAAGAAATGATAAGGTCTCTCTGAGAAACAAAATGAGAAAGCCATACTCTTTCCCGAAAGATAAGACAGCCGCACTATTCAACTGGGCATACAAGTTCAACAAGGTAACATTGCCTGAGCCAAAGAGACCCGATGACGCGGCAAAGAAAGGTGATCCACTGTTCTGTCCATATCACCGTGCGCTGGGGCACGCAATTGAAGATTGTTACATCTTCAAAGATATTATGGAAGGCATGGTGAAAAAGGGCGAGCTACAGCTGGGAGATTACCAGGTAGAGCCACCTCGTCCACATGAGCCTCCGGCATTAAAAATGGACGCCAATATGATTTCAATCTACCAACACCTGCCTAAGGAAGCCGTCGAGGAATGCACCAGGCATACTTATGAAGCTTGCTTCCTCACCCCACTGAAGGATCAAGAAGGGTGGCAGATAAAGCCAATAAAGAATAGAAAGAAAACTCCCGCAGCCAGTATCAGTGGAGCAGTTATTCGCGGTGTCACACCAAGGCCCGAACCACCTCCAGTAAAGCCAGTATGGCACATGGCTGAAACAGGGCCAGTCATCCGGATCCCCACTCATAACCGGAGAAGACAAGTCCCCCTACCTGCACATAAGGAAGTAAGTCCTGCAGCCAGGCGTTTACAGCAGTATATTAATGGGCTCGATGAATATGAACAGAAAAAGCTCGGGCACTTGCTGGTGAAAGACTGTATACTCTGGGAACAACTCGAAGAATTGAAAATTAAAGAGCAACCGGGGACAGAACAGGGAAAAGATGGGGCTGACCCTTTCTGGGGGAAAGAACCAAAGAAGCCAAATTCCCAGAAAAAGAAGAGATGGTCTAAATGCAAAAAGGAAAAGGGAGTCATGACAGTACAATGCAACACCCTGCCAGCACTCTTTACCTCGCCCGGGGAGAACGATGAGGATGAAACATCAAATGCCCCGCTAGAAGCCAACCATGCCGAGGCCTCAACCTCAGCACATGCAACACGCTCCGGAAGAAGGTGGGGGTGCCCACCACCAGCCAATCTTAACATTATGTTCAGAGGGGAGCAACCCTACCAGATTCCTGAACCAGAGGTACGAGGTGTCTAGGTTCCCCCCCCCCCCTGCCAGCTTGTACCAAGAAAAGAAGAAAGGAGGTCAAACTCCAACATTTCTGGAATTTCTATCCAGTCTGGAAAATGGGCAGTCGATACAGGCTGGGCCAGATAAAGGCAAGAGACCTCAGCAATCGGCGCCTGTAGCCTACAAGCAGAATGAGAAAGAAGGGGATAACTCTCTAACGGCACCAGGGGCCGTTGCTATAGAAGAAGCCCCCTAAGAAATCAGTCCAGAGGATGAAACCAGCACTGGTCAGCAGAGGCCACGGGCACCACATGAACCTCCAAAACCCCGATGGGAGGAAGAAATGAGACTGTCTAATGTCAGGGTGGGCAGCCGGATCATGAAAATGCTAAAGAAGCTCCCTACCAGATTCTCCATCTGGGAGATTCTCTCTCTGAGTGAAGAGGCTCACCAAGTAATTGTTGATGCCTTGTAGTCGCCGGCACAATATGAAGCACTCTTGACAGAAGTGAATTCTGGGCCGTCAGTCACATTCACAGAAGATGACATGCTGATTCTGAATTTCGGCCATAACAGACCGCTGTATATGAGGGGCTCCCTGAATTGTCATCCACTGAGCAAGATACTGATAGATCCCGGGGCTACCGTGAACATTCTCCCATACCACATCTACCAAAAATATTACTTTGATCTTCAGCTTACCAAGGTCAGAGACATGAAAATTGCGGGATTCAACCAGAAATGTGAGACGCCCCTTGGGGTGGCTGATTTCAACCTCACATTGGGGGACCTCACTACCGTGGTGCGATTTTATGTAATCGACTCCAACACCACGTATAAGGCCCTGCTGGGGAGACCGTGGCTGCATGAATATCAGATAGTGCCGTCCACGCTACATCAATGCATTAAATACTGCCACAAAGGAAAAGAAGAAAGGGTGTGTGGACGCACTTTTTATTTAATAAAATCATTTTTTATTTGTTTATTGGCATTTATTAAGTGCGTGGGCGTGCCAGTCACAAAGTGACGATTTATTATGCGCTCGATCTGACTAATCAGACGGTTGTGTGGTTCGTGTCGGGACTGAAACCCGCCGCGCCATAAAGGTCACGGCGTCATTTACATCCCCTCGGAGAGGGGAACACCCTTGATTAATCGCCGAGAAAAGGGGCCTCATGGCCAGGAAAATATATCGAGAGAAACAAGCCGATAGCGGTCTCGAATCAGTCGGAAAGCCCTATGTCTAGGGGAACAAGCATTCGAAATATGTCGGTCACTCAAGGGACCATTTTGATATTCGGACGAGCGTCCGGCTTTAGAGAATCGTGATCATCACGGGGAAAACTGGAGCATATGTACTGCAAGTTTATTGTTCAAAGGGATAGGAGGCATTCGGTTGAATCCCGGTTAGAGAGGTCGGAAACCGATAAGTTTATTCGCCCGGTGCAAGACCAAGCTACGATCATATTGCGGTGGGCCCCCCCGCGGTCGAAGTCGGGCTCGCGTGGGCATCATTAATATTTCCGGTGCCGAAGGGCAGCGGGAAAGTGTCCCGGGACTAGATTCCGAAACAAAGATTTGTACAGAGATAGCCGACTGTAGGCCTAGGATGTGGGTCAGGCGATGACCATGGTTGGGGTGAACCCGAGGTCCAAATGTGACTCACGAAGGTCTTATTGATATTCTCGCACGTAGGGTTCGGGGAAGGCGAGAGCCGTCTCGTTCCATTCAGATTTTGTTGGTCATTCATGGACCATTTTATGCTCAGACAAAGATCCGTATTGAAGACGTAAACGGAAATAAACCAGTACAAATGTCAGCCGTGAGTACGGCAAGTTTTAATGCAAGCACGGGATTCGATCTTGGGATATACGTCGGTCACTAACGGACCATTCAGTATTCGGACGTAAGCCCATATTCGAAACATCGAAGACCACGACAAAGACATACCGAAGGTACGGCACATTTCTTGTGGGTGCGGGATTGGATCCCGGTATATACGTCGGTCACTAACGGACCATTCCTTATTCGAACGGAGGTCCGTATCAGTAGCGTCAAGGATGACGATAAAACCGTAAGGATGTCTGCCGTAGGTACGGCAAGTCTAATGTGGGTGCGGGATCGGATCCCGATGAAGATGGGTCAAGCTGATGATCTATTGGCCCGAGGTGGTTGCAGACTATGGCCATATCGGGGTTTCCAAGGACCACGTCTGATGCCACGGGACGTCATTACTTTTCTCTTCACGCACAGTCTTGGGAAACAAAGGTTCCAAGGTATACGTGCGTGTCGGTCACGGTCGGACCATTCATTGTTCGGATGCGAGTCCACGTTTGAAGCATCGAAGACGATGATAAAACCGTGCAAATGTCTGCCGTAGACACGACAAGTTTAATGTGGGGTTGCGGGATTAGATCCCGGGAGAAGCGGGTCGAGTTAACGAACTATTGGCCCGAGACGTGTTCGGATCATGACCATGTCGGAGGTTCCGAGGTCCACGTCCGATACCACAAGGCATCATTGGTTTTCTCTTTGCACCAAGTCCGGGGGTGTGAATTGTTAAGTGTGGAGCCCGAACTCGCCATCGTGCGCCCTCGCACGCGGATCGACCTGCGCGATCAGGTCGCGGGGTTTCTTTTATTCCTTTATTAGTATTAAACTTCTTTTTTTATATTTGGTTAACTCTTCTTTACGAAATCACGCCGGATCAATGGGAAGTCTGGGGGGGGCGCGCCGGAATAGAGGGCACCAGATTAGCAGGATGCCAAGGAAGGAGGGCGCGTCGTTTAACGGGATGGCAAAGGGAATAAGGGCGCGCCACTTTTGGCCGCGCCGGAATAGGATGGCAAGGGGGGGGGGCACGCCGGGTATGGAACCTCAAGGGGGCGCCGTATTAAGAGTAGGCAGGGGGCGCGCCGTTTTAACGGTTAAACAAAGGGGGGCGCGCCAGAATTGGACCATTCAAGGGGAGAGGGGCGCGCCGGTTTGAAGGGCGCCGGGTTAGAATTGAAAGGGGTGCACCGGGTGTGATAAAGGGAATGGTTTTGAGAGGTTAAACCGACGCGATGGAGCAGGGGCGCGCCGGAATAGGGAGATATGGAGTGGAAATGGGCGCGCCGCTTAGCATCCGAAGAAGGAGATGGGGCTATTGTGAGGAGGGTTAAAACGGCGCGATGGAGCAGTGGCCGCGCCGGATTAGCCCCTCCCGATGGTTTCTTGCTTTTGACTGTGTGTTTTCTTTTCTTTCACCTGCAGGTTGGGTTAATGACAGGTTTGTTCATCCATTTGAAAGATTAGGTTGATGAAGAGGGGGTTTAATCGTTTTAGTGGTTTATTGAGGTGAATTAACATGAATGCTTAAGTGTTCATTCGAAGGGTTTGTTTGTTATACAGGAACTCAGAAGGTTCATTCTGTTCAGGGGCTTCAAGAGTGGGGTTGATTCAGTCCGAAGAAGCTTCGTTTTTTCATCGTTATGTGTTCTTGTTCTTTGTTCATCTTGTTCTTGGCCCTGGCAAGAATTGGTCAGCATCTCCCCTGGACCGAGACTTGTCGGAGATAAAGGAGAGTCACCACACGGATTGCTCTGGGGTAAACTCTCACAATGCGGAGCGGCCTCACGGCGGTCCGTTAGCCCAAGTGCGAGTGCGGAACGCTCGAGGGCCAGCCTACAAGAGCGCCCACGACTCACGGGCGATGTTTGCATAAGCGGGATGAATGTGTGCCACGAGAGGCCATGAATATTCATCCCCTGACGGGCTCCTTCGAAGGCCATGCTATGGAGAAGCAAGCTTCGAAGGGCCTGGATGAGGAGAAGGCAGAGAGAAAGAGAGGGAAGCAGAAGAACACCGTATGTTGCAAAAAGGGCTTTTCTTTTTATTCGTTTGCAAAGAGAAATACAGCTGGGAATCTACCCTAAGGCGAGAAAAGGGGAGAACACAGTAGAGGGAAAGGAGGGAATACACCGATGGGGGAGGGGGAACGGAGCACAAGCTCCTCCCCCTCCGAGCTCACCTCTCACTCTCACTCTCCTCTCTCTTTCTTTCTTCACCTCTCTGGCGTGGATGGGTGGAGCTTCCTTCTCTTCGGGTGGCCTTCTCCTCTTCTTTTTCTTCTTCTCTTCACTGCATACAGCCGAGGGGGTTCGAGCAGCTCTCTTCTATTCTTCTTCTCCAGTGGAGCATGCCTCTTATAGAACGGACAGTGGGAGAGAGGATTCCCGCCACCCCTGCCTTGTTCGCAACAACATTGTTGTTGTGTTGGATGCTGCTGATTCGTGCCATACACTGGCGCTCATCCTAGGACGGATGTTCGCAAGTTTGCCGGGAGGATCTGCTGCCGCTTCTCCACCATGGATGCTTGTCTTCACTGTCGATGCAGCTACGTTGTCGAACGGAGGTGGAGATAGGGCTCCAGAGCATTGAATGCCCATGGAGACAGTGCTTCAGAGCATTGAATGCCCTCTAGGCACCAGGCTGATGCAAAAATAGGGTATCGGCTGGCGGATGGGATGGGTTGATTGCGCGCCGGGGAAACGCTTCAGAGAACGGCTTGTTCGTATCACCTAATCCGGCGTGGGGAAATAGTAACCGCGCCGGAATAGCTTTCCTTTTGCTTTCAACGTGAGCACGCCATGGCAAATATTTGAAGAAAAGACTTTTAGAAATGGGCAAATGGGCGCGCCGGTTTTGTCATCCTCAAGGGCGCGCCGGTTTAACAAGCTAAAGGGGGGCATGAATCAAAGGTGAGCGCGCCGTTTAAGCAAGGGGGCGCGCCGTTTTAAGGCGCGCCGTTTTAAGGCCCTTCCGCGCCGTTTTAAGCACCGAATAGATTCTTTTCGAAGCTATGGCCATTTATGTGAATGTTGGCATTCCCGAAATGTTCCGGTTGCGATGCATGGCTTCGACAATTTTCTGTTCGCACCCTCCGGGACTCGGTCCCAGACTTTGTGTGACTTTCGATGCATGTCGAGACTGTGTCGGAGTTCCCAACTTTTCTCTGATTCAGCTCTCAGCATGGCCAGTCGGAGCGTTGTAGCTGTATCTTCTGCTTAGGGGGCTTCCTTAGCGGGTAGCGGACCACCAAGCGAGTTCTCGTCCTGATCGGGCGAGGCATGAGGTTTATTCGACATTTCTATCTTCGACTCGTGCTCAAATGTGTAGACGCGAATGTCGCCATGATCATCATCGTCATATTTTTGGCGTCCACAGGGTGTTTGCGGATCTGCATCCCTTCGAAGTATTCGAGTGTCATATGCTCGATGCATCCTACTACACGGAGGTGTCACAAAAGGGTGAAGAGAAAGAAGCTGAGGTCAACCAGAAGAAGCCGGTGACAAAGGTAAGAAATTGGTCTCCACCGCCACCAAGGGGCTATATTAAGAAACATGAAGTATCTCACATTTCTTATGTTGGTGACTTTGCTCGGATCACCCGTCCTAGCATCCACCCAGATGATACTGACGAAGAAATGAAAGAAAAGTACATACAAGTGGGGGTTCCGTAGGGTTTAGTCAAGCCCATTGCCAGCATAGAATACCACATGGTGCTACCATTAAAGACCATGGAAGTCCCTCACTTCTGCGAGCCTCCTATCATATTCTACACCGGGGAGTCAGTCGAAGACGATGATCAAGACTGCATGGTCCCTGAAGAATCTGCAAACCGGATGGTGCCGATCACGGGCTTGGACTATACTACCCAACGGGTTTTGCAGATGTTCTCTAAGATGCAGATGCCATCACTACAACCTGTTGCCCAAAAGAGGGCGTTCCAGGAGCTATGGGATCCGCCCCGGGATAATAAAGAACTGAGGAAGATCACTCAGCACCCGGGATTGGGTTATACCCTTCAAGAATTCTATGAAGTTGAGGTGGACGTCATCTCTGTTTCCTACCAACATGAAGACCCTCCCGAGGTGGGATATGACAAGTACCCCTCAGAAGATGAAGAAATCATTTATCAATCCGTAATGAGCAATGAAGCCCCAGACAGTCAGCCGGAGACGGGGACATCTGATGAAACAAAGAAAGATTGGTGCTGGGAAGACCTACCTTGCAAAGAGGATCTGTTCCATGCTGAAGCAAAGTTTGATACGGGAACCCCGGATGAAGACCAAATAGCCAAAGAGCTGAGGGAATGCCTGGAGTTTGAGCGCATCCTGGAAGAAGTCCGGGCCCTACAGAACGACGATCCCTCGGCAAAGCCTGCATCAGAAGAACCTCTAGGGGTGGAAGACTCCATTTTTGAGTTCCCTTCTGAACCAGTCACGTCCTCGGGGCGGACTGAACAGAATCTAACAATATTGGCCGTATATGATGAGCCAGCACCCGCTGATGACCAGTATGATGAAACAGAGAATCATGAAACTGAAGAAGATTATATCCCAGGAGGCTTCATTGACTTGCAAGAAGCCCCACCCGAGGTCGAAGATGGAGATCAGGCCACCGTCGATGAGCTTGTGGAAATAAATCTGGGGACCGCAGATGAGCCAAGGCCGACATTCCTCAGTGCACTGCTGGAGCCAGCTGCCAGGGAACAGTATGTACAGTTCTTGAAAGAATTCCGAGACTGCTTTGCATGGACATATGATGAAATGCCGGGACTGAGTTCTGATGTGGCACAGCACCGATTGGCAATAAACCCAGAGGCTAGCCCTGTAAAGCAGCCTTCCAGGAGAATGCGCCCTGAATTAATAAATCAGATTAACAAAGAGGTTGACAAGCTGATTGATGTAGGCTTTGTTGAAGAAAATTAGTATACTACATGGTTAGCCAACATAGTGCCTGTAAAAAAGAAAAACGGGCAGATCAAAATATGTGTTGATTTCCGGGACCTTAATAAGGCCTGCCCGAAAGATGATTTCCCAGTGCCAATCACTGAAGTGATGATCGATGCGACTAATGGTCATGAAGCCCTATCATTTATGGATGGGTCATCCGGATATAACTAGATCTGGATTGCTGAAGAAGATAGAGTGCACACTACGTTCCACACTCCGAAGGGGATATTCCACTACAAAAGGATGCCGTTTGGCCTCAAGAATGCCGGCGCTACCTACCAAAGAGCTATGACCAAGATCTTTGATGATTTGCTCTTCAAGAAAGTAGAGTGCTACATTGATGATTTGGTAGTAAAAACTAAAAGAAGAGAAGACCATTTGCAAGACCTGAGGGTAGTATTCAGAGGCTGCGCAAATATGAACTCAAGATGAATCCCATGAAATGTGCCTTCAGTGTGTCTAGTGGAATATTCCTCAGGTTTATTGTCCGGCATAGGGGCATTGAAATCGACCCATCCAAGATCAAGGCTATCCAGGAGCTCCCTCCACCGAGGCATCTGCCCGAGCTGAGATCTCTGCATGGGCGTCTGGCCTATATCCGACGATTTATATCAAATCTGTCGGGAAGATGCCACCCCTTTCACAAGCTCATGATGAAAGATGTGCCATTCCTCTGGGACGATGGCTGTCAGGAAGCCTTTGAGAAGCTGAAAGAATATCTCAAGACCCCTCCAGTGCTGGGGGCACCAATTAAGGGCAGGCCCTTGATACTGTACATCGCAGCCACATACTGTTCCCTGGGGGCAATGCTGGCATAGATAAACGAAGAAGGCAAAGAACAAGCCTTGTACTACCTGAGTAGGAGGCTGATTAGAACTGAAGAAAGCTACAGCTACATAGAAAAGACCTGCTTGGCACTAGTCTTTGCTGTCAAGAAGCTCCGACACTATATGTTGTCACATGAAGTCAGATTGATATCTGCAGCAGATCCGCTCAAATACATATTGACTCAGCCAGTACTGAAGGGCCGGTTGGGCAAATGGGCAGTGATCCTGATGGAATTCGATATTACCTATACACCCTAGAGGGCGATAAAAGGACAGGCCGTGGCTGATTTCTTCGCAGAGCATCCTGTGCCGAAAAATGATATGCCAGGGACTGAGTTACCCGATGATGAGACACTCGAGGCCTTCCAGACCCAGTCAGTTATGTGGCAACTATTCTTTGATGGAGCATCTAGAACAGAGACAGACTCCGATGGAAAGACCAGAATACGGGCTGGAGCCGGTATTGTGCTAAAATCACCAGAAGAGGAGGTCGTGCATACTTCCTGTTCTATAAACAAGCCCTGCACCAATAATGAGGCCGAGTATGAAGCTCTGATAATCGGGCTATATATCAGCCTCAACATGGGTATCCAAATGCTTCAAGTATTCGGGGATTCGATGTTGATAATAAAACAGATCCAAGGGGAGTTCGAAGTGCGGAAGCCAGAACTGAATCCCTACCACCAAAAAACTGTGCGCCTCATGGCGAAATTCTACCATATTGAGCTCAAGCATGTGGGCCGTGGACACAATGCCCAGGCTGATGCACTGGAAAAGCTGGCCAGCTCACTAGCAGTCCCACCAAATAAGACACTGAACATTGTCGTTATGAACCGGCGGCAAGTCCCCAGTATGCTAGAAGGGTGCCCCGAAGAAGACGAAGTTGCCACCATCAGCACAGAACAAGCGTCTGATTGGAGACAGCACCTGCTGCAGTGGTTTCTACACCAACAACTGCCGCAGATAAGAGAAGAAAAGATGAAACTCCTAAGAATCAAAGATTCTTATGAACTCAGGAATGGAATTCTGTTTCGAATAATGGCAGATGCACGCAAGAAGATTCTACTCCGCTGTCTATCCACTGAGGAAGCCTGGCAAGCGATGAAAGAAACACATGCTGGGAGAGCAGGTGCCCACCAGGCTGGTCCCAAGATGAAGATAGAAATCAAGAAGCTGGGCTACTATTGGCCCACCATGTTTGAAGACTGCTGTAAATTTGCAAAATCATGCTAGTGTTGTGTAGTGGACAGCGGATCTAGAGGGGAGGGGTGAATAGATCAGCCCCACTTTTCGCAATGTGGCCCTCTATATAGCTAGTTAAAATGAATTACAGCAGAATAGAAACTAGCTTCCAAGTGCGTTATGATTTGCTTAGCAAGATAAGCAAGATATATAACAATTCGATCCTAAGCATGCACCTAGAACGAATCAATCACACAAGCAAACCACACTAGACAGGATTTTAAGGTGGTTCAGACTGAATCCTCAGCCCTACGTCCACCCCTCACCAAAACCCGGTGAGGCTTCACTTGTGCACCGCACAGAACCGCAAATCGGAAACCACCGATTGCCTTCCTACTCACCACCTGGTAGGGATGTCAACCGCAAATTGGAACAACCTCCAATTGCCTTCCTACTAACCACCAGTAGGGATGAATCACACTTTCAATGTTTAAACAATAATGAAAATGAAACAAATGTGAAGGAACTAAAACAAGAGATTGAGTTATGAGTGAAAATGAATTGGCCCTTGTATGGAATGTTGATCAGCAACAAGGCTCCTCTTGGCTTCAACTCAATCTTCTTGATTCACCCTTGATTGGATGAATGTTCTTCACGGAGTACTGTTCACGTGAACATTACCTCTTCCTTCAATTCTTCTCTCTTGATCTTCTCTTTGAACTTCTTTGAATGAATGAAGGAGATGATGAAGCTACCTTGAACCTTGATTGCTTCTTTAGCTTCTAGGAGTTTGAATGCTTGAAATATCACCTTGAATGAGGTGGAAAGAACTTGAATGGATGAAGATGATTTCCTTTGAAGAACTTGAATCAAACCAACTTCCTTGGATCACTTTGATAGCCTTGCTTTGATGTAATCTTCCTTGAGGTTTGCTGGCTTTGATTTGAGCTTGATTCCCCTTTGATTGGATGAAGAACACCTTCACGAACTACTGTTCATGTGAACAGTAGCTCGTCTCCAAGCTCTCTTGCAACCACCCTAGATCTCACAAGAAGCCCCTTGAAGCATTAGGGTTTCTAACCCTCTTGTGTTGGTTTTATAACCCTTGGAATGGTCCTTGGACACCCCCTAGACTAGATCCACAAATCATGGGTGTTTAGGTGACTTTTGGATTAAACAAATCCATGTTGAATGGCTCTTTTCGAAGTTGGAAACAAAGTCAACATTGAAGGCTCGGGGCTGGCGGTCGACCTGCAGATCCTGGCGGTCGACCGCTACTGTGAAATCTGCAAACGGGCGATCCCTAGGATTTCCGGTCGACCGCCACTGGCTGGCGGTCGACCGCTACTGTGAAAGCCTGTAGACGGTGGAGTCCTGGCTGGGGCGGTCGACCGCCCCTGTGCTGGCGGTCGACCGCCAACTGGGCAGAACCCGGCCCATCCCGGGTTGGTCCGTTATCCGCGTCAGCTCTGTCGTTCAACTTCTTTAACAACCGCACAGGTCGATCCGCGTGCGAGGGCGCAACATTCAGCGTTCACGTTCACCATTTCCATTTGATTCCTTGTCCATTCATTGGCGCACCTGTCATGAACAAAAACATCACGTATGTCAATCACATGAAGGTGAAAAACATCAATGACTAATAGTGTTTAGCCATTATAAAAGCCAAGAATACATTAGAACTCATATGACCATAGAATGATGTCGAATGACCCAAGTGACCATATGAACTCAAGTGACATTGGGGCACAACAGCCAGAAATGCCAGGAGCATGCTACTGTGCCTAGAAGGCCTCCTACGACTCTGCACCCTACAGTCCCAGTTGGCCGTTTGCACAATGGGAACTAATGTAGTCGGGCCACTGCCGACTTCCTCAGCCGGACATAAGTACATACTGGCCATAACAGATTACTTCTCCCGATGGGCGGAGGCTGTAGCATTAAGAGAAGTGACTGGTGAACTGGTCGCCAGATTCATCAAGCAGAACATTATCTTTCGGTTCGGGATCCCCAGCCGAATAATATCCGACAATGGAAGTCATTTCAGAAAACAGAAGGTCTATCGGCTTGCTGAGAAGTATAAGATCGAATGGAGGACCTCCACTCCTTACAATCCACAGGCAAACGGATTGGCAGAAGCTTTTAACAAGACTCTCTGCACCTTGCTGTCCAAGGTCGTCAGTTCTAATAAGAAGGACTGGGAAGAGAAAATGTATGAAGCTCTGTGGGCATACCGCACTGTCTTCAAGACACCTACAGGGTGCTCACCATACTCGCTGGTATACGGCTCAGAGGCAGTGGTTCCGCTAGAGCTGGAAGTCCCGTCACTCAGAGTGGCAGTCCAATATGGCCTGGCCCGTGGCGAACAGACCAATGCAGAAAGAAGACTAGAAGAACTTGCTGAATTGGAAGGGAAGCGCCTCCGAGCTCAGAAGAGTATCCAAATGTATCAGGCCCGCATGGCCACTGCATTCAACAAACTCGTAAGAGGACGAGAATTCAAGAAAGGTGACCTCGTCATGGTCAAGAAAAAAGAAGTCATGGCATCCAACCCAAAAGGAAAGCTGAACGCTAATTGGGAAGGTCCTTATGTGATACAGAGAGTCTACGAAGGAGGGGCCTACGTGGTTGTTAACCATCGAGGGGAAATCCAATTCTCGCCACTCAACGGAAGACATCTAAAGCTGTATCATACAGCACAACCAACATTCCCCGAGTAATCGGGTAAAATCTACCCTTTCTTGGTATAGTGGTACTCCCCCCTAGCCAAGCTACACCCTTTTCCCGGTCTAGCGACACTCCGCCCTAGCCGAGCTACCCTTTTCTTGGTCTAGCGGCACTCCGCCCTAACCGAGCTACCCTTCCCTTGGTCTAGTGGTACTCCGCCCTCGCCAGGCTACCTTTTCTTGGTCTAGCTGCACTCCGCCCTAACCGAGCTACCCTTTTCTTGGTATAGCAGCACTCCGCCCTAGCCAAGCTACACCCTCTTCTTGGTCTAGCGACACTCCGCCCTAACCGAGCTACCCTTTTCTTGGTCTAGCCGCACTCCGCCCTAACCGAGCTACCCTTTCCTTGGTTTAGCGGCACTCTGCCCTAATCGAGCTACCCTTTTCTTGGTATAGCGGCACTCCGCCCTAGCCAAGCTACACCCTCTTCTTGGTCTAGCGGCACTCCGCCCTAGCCGAGCTACCCTTTTCTTGGTCTAGCGGCACTCCGCCCTAACCGAGCTACCCTTTCCTTGGTCTAGCGGCACTCCACCCTAACCGATCTACCCTTTCCTTGGTCTAGCGGCACTCCGCCCTAACCAGGCTACCCTTTCTTGGTCTAGTGACACTCCGCCCTAACCGAGCTACCCTTTTCTTGGTCTAGCGGCACTCCGCCCTAACCGAGCTACCCTTTCCTTGGTCTAGTGGTACTCCGTCCTAGCCAGGCTACCCCTTCTTGGTCTAGCGGCACGCCGCCCTAGCCGAGCTACCCATCTCTTGGTCTAGCGGCACTCCGCCCTAACCAAGCCACCCCTTATCTTGATCTAATGGCATTCCGACCTGTCACCCTCTAAAAAAAAAAAAAGAGAAGAGAGAGGAAGAGAGAATAGAGGATGACAAAATAGGGGCTAAAAATAGAGATGCCCCGCCAGACTTGTTCAGGTGTTCTGAGCAAGGGCAAAAATGGCTAAAACCCAGCTGTGGTGAAAACCCGAAAGGGCACTGCAGGCAAAATCGGGTACCCCGCCACGTGAAAACCCGAAAGGGCGCGTGGGAAAAAGCAAGAGGGGGCTGGCTCCGGCGAAAACCCGAAAGGGCGCTTGGATCAGTAATGCGGTGATTCCAAAGAAAGCCTCACCTCCCACCATAAAACTCCTCGTCGATCGACCGGCGCCTTGCCCGATCAACGATTAAACCCATCCGGGATGGACCTTACGTCTATTCTGTTAAAGCCTTCATGCATTGCTCAAGAAAAATTCCCTCGATAGTAAGCCCACCACCACGAGACCGGCTACTGATCGAGCGGCACACTGCCCGATCAGCGATAAAACCTTGTCCGGTTTAGACCTTACGTCTATTCCGACTAGATCTACATTTCTCTTTACGTCCCGCCGTGACGAAACCCGCCATTGATCGATCGGCACCTCGCCGTCAATGTCTACCCGATCTATGATGAAACCTATCCAGTTTAGACCTTCCGTCTATCCTGATGAAATCTATGAAATCCTTGCATTGGTATAAATCCAATACCGATGATGAAACCCGCCATTGATCGATCGGCACCTCACCCAATATCAATGATAAAACCCTCTCCAGTTTAGACCCTACGTCTATCCTGATGAAACATATGAAATCTTTGCATTGGTATGAGCCAATACCAATGATGAAACCTGCTATCGATCGGTTGGCACACTGCCTGATCGACGCTAAAACCCATCCAGGGTAGACCTTCCGTCCGCTCTGACATAGCACAACACTGCTCTTTGAATCGATTCAGACCCTCTGTCTGGATAGATCATGAAATTCTATTCCTTTGTGTTAATGTCAAACCTTACATTAGCAATGAAACTCACATTTCCGGCAAATGGCTCCGTGCCCGAGCTGCTAGCTATTCAGACCTTTCGCCTGAATAGGTCATGAAACCATATTTCCCTTTGCATTGATGTTGACACCCACATCAATGATCGTGTGTCCATGATAAACATATGGCGCCATGGTCCATAGGATGAAAGTTCTGGTCCCAGAAAAGACAATGAAAAAGGAAAAGAGAAAGAAAACGACAAAAAAAAGTATATATACAAAAATGGGGTTGAAAATAGAGATACCCCTCCACACTTGTTCAGGCATTCTGGACAAGGGCAAAAATGGCTAAAACCCAGCTGTGGTGAAAACCCGAAAGGACACTACAGGCAAAATTGGGTACCCCGCCACGTAAAAATCCGAAAGGACGCGTGGGCAAAAGTAAGAGGGGGCTGGCTCCGGCGAAAACCCGAAAGGGCGCTTGGGTCGGTAATGTGGTAAATCAGAAGTTCCATGCCAACCGGCACGTTGCCTTCACCTCCCCTTCACTGATGAAGCCTTCTGTCGGTCATCTGGCTCTATGCCCCACCGATGATAAAGCCTTTCCGGGATAGATCTTACGTCTACCCTGATGAAATCTACATACCCTCTTTTCACATGTCCCACCGACAATAAAACCCGTCACCAGTCTGATAAAGTCTGGCCAGTTCAGACCTTACGTCTGTCCTGATCAAACTCCTAAACCTTCCCTTGATCGATCGGCTCCTTGCCCGGTCAACGATGAAACCCTACCAGGATAGACCCTACGCCTATCCTGATGAAACCTACGTATTTCTTGGCAAAGTCCCACCCGCGATAAAACCTGCTGGAATAGACCTTACGTCTGTCCTGACGAGACCTACACCTTTACATACGTCCCACCGTTGATCGACCGGCACCTCGCCCGATCAATGATGAACTCCTCTGTCTAGTTTAGACCTTACGTCTATACTGATGAAACCTATGAAACTCTTTGCGTCGATATAAGCCCCTTATCGACGATGAAACCAACCACTGATCGACTGGCACCTCGCCCGATCAGTGATGAAACCATGTCCAATTAAAACCCTGCCAGTTTAGACCATTTGTCTATTCTGATGAAACTTATAACACTTTCTTTGCATCGATATGAACCCAATATCGATGATGAAACTAGCTATTGATCGACCGGCACCTCGCCCGATCAATGATGAAATCCTATCCAGTTCAGACCCTACGTCTGTCCTGATGAAAACCACGTACCCTTCAAGGTCCCACCTATGATAACCTCTACCCAGTCTAGACCTTACGTCTACTCTGATGAAACCTGTAAAACTCCTTTGCATCGATATAAACCCAATATCGATGATGAAATCATATACTGGTCGATTGGCACATTGCCCCGACTAGCTTTGAAATCTGCCCGGGATGGACCATTCGCCCGTTCCGGATAATGCTCTGAAGCCTCTTCGTTCACATTCCTGCAAACCGTCTCCCTTGCGGCACGTATGGCCAAGAAGGACGTTTGCTACCACCAACAGAATTCGGTTTAAAGCACCCCCCCGGAGGCCGTCACGTGGTGGAGTGAGTTCCCCATCCTTTCTCTGAAGGGGTGGATGCTCTCCTGCTAGGTACGGGCTATTCGCATAGGGACCGCTGAAACCGCTGCCAAATCGCCGTGAAATATTGATGGTGCGATAAGTAAAGAACAAACCACATATGAGACTGGTGTAAAGATTCCTTTCCATTGAATAAAAAAGGGAATACAAGAAGGGCCCCTGAGGGGGAATTGTATTACAAAAAGGGGGAAACAGATATTCACGGGAGCCGGAATATGTCTTCGAAGGCCAGAAGCCCTACATGCGGGGCAGCCCCAAGCTCATGAAGTCGAGCCTCCTCCTCCTGTAGCCGAGCAGACTCATCCTGAAAGGATGCCACCTGCCCCTCCAACAGAGCTACTTCCTCCGCAAGCTGCGGCCGAGAAGTTGTTATCTGCGACAGCTCAGCTCGGAGGTCAAACAGTTCAGCCTCCAGGATGGTTATCCGGCTGCGCACGAACTGCTCCCGCTGCGCCAGAGACTGCAGTTGGCATTGGCGCTCCTGATGAACAGAGTCCGTCTTCTCCAGCTCAGATTTGCACTCCTTCCTTTGCAACTTCAAAGCTGCCAGTCTGTCAGACATAATATGTGCCAAGAAGTCCCGGTGATGTATAAACTTTAACAACAATAGAACCCGCTGGGCCCATATTTCCATGGGACAGCCCATCGCCTGTAGACCAGCGGTGAAATGCTTGGCTATCTCCTTCAGCCGCAGATAAGTCAGTTCAGGCTGGGACTCCACCAGCTGGCGCAGCATGTCTAGATTTTGCCAGACGAAACTCTCGGATGAAGCGAAGCCAGGAGAAGGAACTGGAGCTACTTCGAAAGTCACCTCACTGTCAATATCCACCCATAGTGTAACATCAGGCTGGGAAGAGGAAGACGGGAGGTCTGCTGAAGGTGCCAACTGAGCTCTCTCTGCAGTCCCTGACGAAACCAAGAGGCCTTCCACCTCCATCTCCTCGGGGGTTGCTATTTGAATGCTCGTAGGGGCAACTTTAATAAGTGCTGGAGCGGCTGCTTCCTGGGTCCCCAATGTGATACCCGCATCTTCAGCATCCTCTTCTCGGGGCACCTCCTCCTCAGATTCCGAGAGCACGGAGATCGATTCTGGGTCAGTTATGGACAATACTCCGGTCTCTGTGGCAGCTGCCTCCCCTTCTTCCATCCCCGCTTCAACGACCAGTTCCTTCAATGTCAAGGCGACAGGGGCTACGGACTGAAGAGGCAAAAGTTCAGTTTCCAGAATTACTGTTATGGGAATTTCTAACTCCGGCGTAATGGTCATCACTGCGGCCGGTATAAAGGCAGAACCCCTAACTGGGTCCGTCTCAGCTCTGAAATCCAAGACCCGGATGAGGGCCGAACTCTCCCCCGAGGTCCTCAAGGCCAGCAATGCTAAGTCTGTAGAAGACTGTACCCTCACCGGCACAGGGCGAATTATCTCAGAAACGCCTGAACAGGCGGCTGACGAAGCAGGAACAATAGCCAAGGTGTCAGATAGAGTGGCTTCAAAGGCTGCAGTCGCTACCGGGCTAGCAACAGGGGATTCCTGTGAACAGATCAATGCAACATCAAGCAGCAGATAAAAAAATAATAATAATAATGAGGAAAAGGAGAGAGACCCACTTCTAATGTGATGTCGATATCCTCAAAGGAGTGCAAGGAAGAGGAAAGCTCCACTGCTGAAGCAGCAAAGGGAGGAGTTATATCTGCCTCGGTGTCCAAGCCAGCAAATTCTTCCTGTAGTTCCTCCTCAGAAGACAGCACCAGCAGTTTGGAGGGGGTGAACAGTGGAACAATGGCAGTACATACGAGTGGGGCCTCTGATTGGGAGATACCCTCCGTCTCGCTCTCGCTGAAATCTGCTCCTTCTCCCTCTGCCTCGAAGCGGTCGCGGAGCTGCTAGAAGAGATTTCCACACTATCCCCGGGCGGGACTTGCGTCCCTAACGGCTGCCTAGATGAAGATCGGGTAACTATGCGCCTCACAGGGACGAGGCCCCGTTTCGTCTGGGTCTTATGGCCCTCCTGTGGCTGAGTTATATCGCCAGCTGCTCCCATAACTACAGCCCGCTCACCGGCCGTCACTGCAGGGAAAGGTTCGTGAGAGAGACAATGAACAAATAATCGAAATGTGCAAGAGAAGATGAAAAAGCACACTTACCCTCCGCCTCACTAGCCAGCGTGGGGGAGGCCAATCTGGTCTCCACCACAGAAGGTGTCACAACTGGCTCTTGGGCTGTGCAAAAAGGGGGGGGGGTCAGATTCGAAGATTTCTGTAAAATTCAGCAAAAGACGATGAAAGATACAACTGCAGGCTGTTGATGTTACTCTTGACTGACGTCTGGGCGCCCTCCCTTTGAGATTCAAACTCATCAAAGGAGGGGATATCAGGAAGAGGGGTCCCAGGGTCCGTCATTGCTGAAGCCGACTGCCGAGCATGGGCCTTCTTAGCCTTCCTGGCCTTCCCAACTATAGTCTTCACTGTAGAAATCTTTCTCTTCTTGCCCGGAGGCAGGGGAGTGGTCGTCGGTGCTGCTGCAGGGACTTCGAAATAAGCAGGCTTTTCAGCTTGCGCAATGATTTTTCTGTAAAGCCCCTGTCGCTTTATATCTGGCCTATCTGTTGAAGACATCAAAGAAGCAATGAGACCAGTAGATGCAGAGTTTAAATAACAAACAGAAAGCACTACAGTCAGAAAGGAAAGATCATACCTGCTGGGCCATCATAAAAGATAGAAAGCGGCCAGTACAGATAAGCTACCTCCTTGGAGCGGAAAGCAGCCTCCTTGACAAGCCAACAGACATCACCAAATGTCTGGCACTTCTTCACTAAAGATGCCAGATCACTATGACCATGAAAATCAAGACATCGAAACAAGTCGAGGTGGTCCATGCCCCAGTCGTCGACATAATGAAAAGAAATAAACAATGGCTTATTCAATATGCCGGCTATCGGACTCTCTGCAGATAACCCATGTACATTTAGCAGAACAAACAGCCAAGACGTGTGCTTGTAGTACGTCTGAGTCATATCTTCCCTGCGCACAAACGTCCTATAGGGATGAAATCTATCTGTCGGACCCTTCCAGGGGACGACTGTCAGGAGCGGCTCTTCAACAGGGAAAGGGTACTGTTGCGCCTCCAGACGAGCGCCTCCTACATGGCACAGATGTTTCAAGTTCTTCATAAAGTGTCTTCGTTGATAGCAGCAAAGACAGGAGCGGGCGGCTCGGAGCCTTTTTCCTTCAAAGCCCGACGCTCGGCCAGATAATTCTCTGCCTCCCTCGGATGTTGTGAATAACTCCTTTTTAGGTGGGCCTCGGGGATGTCAAATACCGGCCCGGGTTGTTGTTTCAGGAAAGAACGCTCGGTCACGTCCTAGAATGCACCCCTGCCATCCCTGTAAAAGCTGGTCCGAATGTTCCACCATTTGATATACTCTGAGGTGACACGGGGAACACGGTTGGAAACAGTGTGAACTCTGAAAACTGCGCCATCATGGCGATGATAGAAATCCCACCACAACCGGCCATCACCGACAATGGTGGACCCGTGCTTGGCCCGGCTATCCAGGGGAAACTGAGCAACTGATGTAGGGATATGCTGGTCATAGCCAAAGTTCCGCCCGAAGCGGAATGGATAATATGGTTCCAGAAGAAGCAGACCACCCTTCCTGAAAATTAAAACACTGGGTCTAATGGCCATGGCCCATCTAACCAGCTCCGGCTCCAGAATAGACCGAACAGCATTAGCCCCTGAAACGGGGTGAACATAGGTCTCTACCTCTTCCATCTTACATTCTCTTTGAGAATGAACCAAAGGAGCTGAACCTGCTGCCAAGCTCCAGAAATGAATGCTGCCAGGGGCATCCACTGGTACCCTTATCAGTCGGCCCCTTATTTTGAACAACTGATCAGAGAAAGAGCCAGGTTCAGCACTTGCAAATTCAATCATTCTGGGTAATACTGTATCTGCCTGCAGAGTTCTAGGAGCCAATTCAGGAAACAGACAGCAGACCCAGGCATTGAAGAAATGAAAAGGACCCACGGTCCTCAAAGAGAGGGGAGTCCGATGCTTGTACAGATCCCCCAAAGATTTGTAGATTAAACACAAGGCCACTGGGCAAAGTGACAGCCTCATTCCCCAGGCCATATGGCATGCCGGGTATATGGCTTCAGGCCGAATGATTGTCTCATCCCCTTGAGGGAGAGCGAAAGTGCACAACCAGAATGTGAAGTAAGCCGCACAATGTGTGATAGGGTCCACCCCTACTGGATTTGGACCACCATTGCCTACACGGCGTAATGAAGATGGCAACGCTGACTTATAGCGAGGAGCCCTTATCTGCTTGATGGCAGTCGGACCCATGGAAGGGAAGTCTGCATATTTTAAGGGACCATCAAAGAAATACTGAATCCACTGCCCTATCCGGACCCTCAGCTTGCTGCCTTTCTCTCGAGAATGGTAACCCTTGGAGGATCCTCTACTATGCGCCAGACAGATGGAGCGATAGGCCTTCATTAAATACCGGTAGGAATAGCCAAGTGAATACTTGCCTTCGCCATCTGAGCTATCCTTCTCAGAATTTGCCAAGCAGACCTCTTCATATGGCTCGCCGTCAATAGGCAGACCAGAAAGCTGCGACAAACTCTAGAGGTCGAGAGATGTTTCACCCTCTGCTGTATAGAATATGTTGAACAAAGGGCAGAATGCTTCGAACATTCCACAGCACAACCCTCGGGATATGGGATAGCGGAATCTAGAAGCAAAGACACTGTGATATACCACGGCTCTGATCAGCAGAGGGGCGTATTCCTTTAAAACAAACTCGGTGAACTCCACCGCTCCCACTCGGAATAGGTGGGCGTTAGTGATCTTGGTGTCTCCAAACCAATCGGCAGCTAGATGATACTTGAACTGGACGGCCGAACAATTCAACACAAAGGGTTCTTCTCGGTACCCCCACTTTATCGGCGCCAGGAATAGACCATAGCCAGGCTTCTCCCTATGAACTCGGCCACTAGCATTATCCCACCGGGCAGGTGTAAATTCCGGGGCCCGGGTCAACATTTTCTTCTCCGGCTCCAGCTCTGATATACCGAGGACTGCGTCCCAGTCACGCTTCTCCCCAGGAAAATAGATGGCCTTGTGGCGGTACACCGACTCCTTCAGGCTATCTCCTTCGGCAAGGATGGCAGCTTCGACAGCACAGGCTATCCGATAGTCTCGCATGCCACCCACTGTGAAAGTTCGGATGAACGGCATTAAGTGGCGGTCCTTTGGAAGATCCGGCCGATAGTCGTTGCCCCGTCTGAAGCATGTCTCCATGGCAGTGGAATATACCCTCGATGTTGATACTGTATCCGTCTCAGAATCAGACGATTCGTCAACGGCAGCAACTTTGTCATACCCGAAGTCCAGGCTATGCACGTTCAGCCAATTTACTACAGCCCGTGATATATCTGGCTGCACTGACGAGCTCGCCCCAACAGCTCCAGAAGATGCAGCAGCAGAGCTGGAAGCCATTGTAGTGTCTGCAGCCGAAAAAGAGATGTGAATGAAAATCCCAAAACAAGAGGCAGTCTTGTAAAGATTGTAATATGAAACCCTATGAAAATTTCGGCAGCACCTCCCCTTATTCCGGGTCTGCCCAAAGAAGATAGGGAGTCACCCACCAAGAGGGAGTGATCCCGAACATAAAATGGGACTCAATCCCGTATGATGAACCTACCCGAGAATGAATGGGTCAAGAAGGGGGGGGACGCAATAAGGCTCTCGGAGGGGGGGAGCTCACCGCCGCCTCCGAGATGAAGAGAGAGAAGGGAGAGGCAAGAAATGGGGTAAAAACCCTCTCGGGGGGGTTAAAAAGGAGAAGAAGGAGGGGCTTCTCGACGCGAAGCAATGCGCGCCGAGAACCCCCCCTTCGACAGAAAGAAAATGCGCGCCGAGAAGCGGCCGCGCCGAGGGCCTACGAGCAACGGGCCGCGCCGAGAAGCACCCGCGCCGAGAAGAGTCCAACCTCGCGCCGAGAAGCCCAAGGCAAGGCCAAGAAGGCTCCAAAGTGCTAACAATAAAATCAGAAAATATGGAGATGAAAAACATGAAAATGAAAGATACATGTGCATAATATTGCTACAGCAACATGATTAAGCCGAAGGACAATGTCAAGGAGAGATTGAGGAGGATACCCTCAAATGATGAAGGGCACCTGCGGACCCCGTGCCGCTTATTCTGCACTTACGCCGTTCGCAGGTGGGGGGCATTTGTAGACGCCTGGAAAATGAGCAGGGGCGGAAACAGAATTGAAAAGAAGATCAGACCAACAGTAGAAGATCAATGATGAAGCTCGTCAACCATCTACCCGGCCGAAGCCTTTTTCCGGCCAAGCTGATGTCCGATGCCATTGTCAGTCAGACGACGGCACTGATGAAATAGCAGTCACCTGGCTGAAGTCTTTTCAGACTAAAGCTGATGTCTGGTCTTGTCACCGTTCAGGTGACGATACCGATGAGATGATGTCCGACTTTGTCATCATTTAGATGGCAATACCGATGAAACCCCAGTCTACCGACTGATGAAAATCTATGAATGATCTCAATAGAAACTTTGTCACCAGTGGAGGGCCTTCTCGGGTTCTGATACATTTGAAAGACCAATAAAGGCCGAGGTGTGTGTGAGGTCTAAAAAGCCCTAAATGGGCCCATAAAAGTGGCGCCGGGATCCCCTTGTCGAAGCCCAAAAGCGGCGCTGAGAAGTTGAAGTCCCACGCGCCGGGAAGTCTGCCTACGATTGAGGCGCGCCGGGACAGGCCGGCCGATAGGATACCAAGGAGGGATATAAAACCCCTCATTCGAAGAGAAAGAGAGGGCAACAGAGAGAAACCAAGAGAAGAGCGAAGAAGAAGAATAGATAGCCACAAAAAAGGAGAAGAGAGGGGAGCCTGCAATCTGATCCGAGAGAGGAAGAAGCAGAAGGGCAAAAGAAGAAAAGAGTTCGAAGCCTGATCGAAGGTGGGCAACGGGGAGGGAGAGGAGTCAATGCTCTGCCCTCCCCTCCCCATTTTCTGTAGTTCATTCTTTTAGTTTCGATTGCTTCTACCTCTTCCCCCTTTTGATGTATGCTGTGATATCACAGCCGGTTTTACTCCGCTAGGGCAAAGCATAGTCTCCCTGTACCTTATTTTATGTATTGCCTCCGATGTGCGAATGTAATTGTGATATTCGAATGAATGAACACTACAGGCTCCCGTTGATGCCTGCTGTCTATTTCTCCGAAACCCTATTGCTATCTCCCCATGTTTTCTGTCTCTTCTTAGATCCAGTAGCATGCTATCCCCCTTCCCAGTTCGATTGATCGCCTGCTTATTCGTCTGGTTCTCGAACGTTGCTCGTGCTTACTTCCGAGCCAGGGACAGACTATCCCTTGGCCTCTAAAGCAAAGCGTAGATGTATAGCAACCGCTGCTCGATTTTAGATGTTACATTCATGCTCATCGGCTCTGCTGAAGTCATCCCCGGGGCCAGAGACAGCCATCTCTTGGCCCCCAGATGATGAAGAGTATATCAAAATCATCCTCAGGGATTATTATGAACGCTGGTGATAGAGATACCCTAAACCATGTTTCCCCCAAATCACTCTCCGCTTCTGGCCTTCCCTTTGAAACCCAGGCCAAAATCAGTTGTAGTCTGATGAATTGATCTCTTTTGATTTCCCAAGGCCCGTCTATCTTGGCCTGAATCACCAAGAAAAACCCCTGAATCCTCAACAGACCCAAGAACAGGGTACCGTAAAGCTCTGTTTCTCATCCCGGCGCCCTCATACATCTCGGCTCCACAAACAGTAAAACGGATGAACAGTCCTCGGCGCGAGCCTTCCTATGCCGAGAACCCCACCTCCTTACCTGCGCCGAGAAGCCTGCGCCGGAACCCCCTGGCCTTATTGCCCTTGTGCCGAGAGCCCCCCTTGGCCCTCTTGCCATCGCGCCGGGAACCTCCTTTGCCAGTTCCCGGTGCCCAGAATAGTCCCCCACAAAGCAACCTTCCCGGCGTGAAACTTCATGCGCCGAGAACCACCTTGTGCTAGCTTCCAGGCGCGTGGAATGGTGCCTTGCAAGGAACCCTTCCCGGCATGGTGGTCTTCGCGTCGGGAACTCATATACCCATTCAAATCCGTGCCGAGAGGCTACCCTGCCACAGAATGAACCTCCGACACCTCTATCAAACCCACCTAGGGATGTCCATGAGTCACCAGAACTGTCCCGTGGATAAAATTAAAGGGAGTCAGACTCCCTTATGTTCCACTGATCCGTACCGGGTTTATGATCAACCCCTTTAGCTAAGGTGAGCTCTGCCACTGCATGAGCGTCACCGGCTCCTATAAGGGAAGAGTCAAACATTGCCCTAGAGCATACATGTGCAATGTGGGAGGTTCGCTCCCTCCTTTTCTCGGCTTTCATCCTGGCACTCCGTGGGTGATAGCCTATTCTCCCCTGGGCATAATCCAGATTATGGGGAGGTGCTGCCGAAATGTCGATCGATGTTTTAACCCCGATAAGTCCCGGGAGGTGCACATCACACGCCCCTCGTCCGGCCCAATCTTCCGGGGAATATGAATGCTGCGAGGCCCTTGGCTGGATGAGAAATATGAAAGGGGATATCTCCCCGATGATGGTCCGGATCCCATCCCACCATTGCGTGGACGGTGTCCTATTCCTACCCGGCACGACCCACATAAGAGGTGGTCATGTCGGTGTAGTAATCTGCTGTGCACTAAATTATCTGCCCAGAATAACAAGAGCTTCAATACCACACACTGTTATTTTTCTTTTATTACCACCCCGAGTGGCCTCCTATTTTGGCGTTTAATAAAGGGTTGTCCTTCTTAGGAAGGGCGTAATTAACGTCATAGCAATTATGGTATGGCGGACTTTTGGTCCCGACTCGGACTTCACAATCGACTGACCAAGTCAAGTCGAGCGCACAATGAAATCGTCACACATGTGACTGGCACGCCTAATAATCAATAAATACAAATAGGAGAAATCTTCAAAATAAACAAACACATCAAGGATGAGAGAAACAAAATCCCGCGTCCACACTTTGCTACCCTCCTAATCTAGTGGCTCTGCCACCCTTCCTGATCTGGTGGCTCTGGCACTCTTCTTGATCCGGTGGCCAGCCCACTTCGTTGATCCGGTGGCCTGCCCACCTCGTTGATCCGGTGGCCTGCCATCATTCTTGATCTGGTGGCTTGCCCACCTCTATGATCCGGTGCCCCCCCCAACTTGATCCGATGGCCTATCCACCTCATTGATCCGATGGCCTGCCAGCCTTCTTGATCCGGTGGCTTGCCCATCTCTATGATCCGGTGGCTCTGCCATCCCCTTGACCTTGACGCTTGGCCAACCCTCTTTATCCGATAGAACCCTTTTTCCCTTTCTGTGTTATGCTTTATCCGGTGTGCTTTCTCAAGGGTGTTCCCGCTTCCGTGCACACCATGAACTTTTAGAGCCGTCACTCCTTGTGGACGCGTACCCGCTTTACTCCCCCAAGCATTTGGGTCTGGGAGAGATGCTGCTAAATTTTCACCAGAACAACACATCTTAAAATACAAAAGAAGACAATAAACAAACGAAATAAATAATAATGAGACACCCCTGCTGAAACAAAAAAAACTGTGGAAGACATGAAGAAAATTGAACACGAACACCATCACAATGGACTATCAAATATAACGATGAGTTTGCATCCCTCGTGAGCATGAACCGAATTCCATACATGTACTGCACGCATGCATCAAGTGCATAATAGGCCCGTTGGCCCTTCATGAACATGATAGAAGAAGAATTCCCCGCGTTAGCCACTAACTCAAACATGTCATGCATGTTCTCTCATACGCCCGGCTGAAAGCCGCCACTATGCGTGAGTGAAACACTCCGCCTCATACTGGGGATTGATTCATAAACCCAATTAAGCCCCTTCGCATGCTTGAATTTGTGTGCGCTTGTTGATTTGCCGGGGTTCCCTCCTGCTTCGCTGTTGTGTGGTCGACTCGTCCCTCCTTCCAGCTTCTCTTTTCATCACTACTTTGCATTCATATGCATTTGCGTACATGTGTACGATTATACATATGAAAAGAAAAATAACACATAAAAGAAGGATCGGCCCGTCCAGTCAAACCATATTACTAACCCCTTTCCTAGGGCAATTTGCTGTTTGGGCCTCCCTGTTGGTTCGGTCGACCGAACTGCCAGTGCGGTCGACTGATCAACAGTGAGGTCGACCTCCTGCATGGCTGGGTTGACTTCTCCAGCCACCTTCCATTGCTGGGCTTTTCGGTCCACCAAATTCCTTTTTTCGGTCGACCGAACTCCCTGTCCTTAAAAGAAAAGGCAAAATAAGAGCTTGCACCTATTGACGAACGTTTCAGAGATCTCCTCTCCCCCCGGACCCCACGCAAGGGAACATCAACGCTGCCCTACAGGCCGGCCTCGAGCCCCCGGGATCATTCCCCAGCATGGTCATGAGCTAGCCTCGCTTTGGGCCGACATCCCTTTGGCACTTGACCCACTCTCGTATTGAATATTAAACGTGTCGTGTACTCGGCAGACATTTGCACGTGTTTTATCTCTGTCTTCATCATACTTTTAATACGGACCTCTGTCCGAATATGAAATGGTCAATAAGTGACCGATATGGTTTGAACGCTCACACCGGTAACACGTAGCTTTTAATATGATTCTAGACTTTCGTAGTCTTATCTCATCAACATATTTCTTTAGGTCGTAGGGCCCTTACTCCTAGCGCTTACTCAAGGGTTTTCTCTCCTCCGGGATGATAGGATGCAAGGCCTGGATACAGAGGGGGGGGGGGTGAATGAATCCTGCTCTAAAATCGCCCAATTAAAACTCTAATGCTCAAGTATGCGGAATTAAAAGCAGTTGATGAAATGTGCTGAAATTACTTAGAAGCAACTCAGCAAGACAACACAAATCTATTAGCTCTCACACGCTCCTAAGCAAACATATAAAGATCGCAGCAGAGAAAATAACGTATAAGGAAAAACACACCACAAGAGAATCCCAAGATTTTTAGGTGGTTCGGTCCAAAGACCTACGTCCACCCCTCACTCCAAACCGGAGTGAGGCTTCCACAAGCTAGGCTAGAAACTGCAGACTCAGTCTGCAACAAATTGCTGCCACACAGCTTGACCAAGGGAACAACCTCCCCTCTTCCTCCCAACCGGAGGGACACCCCAAGTGACTCCCAGCCACTTGGAAACCAGAGACGCAAGTCTCTCTCTTCCAGACCAGGAGGGAACACCTAGTCTTGCAACCACAAGACCAGAACCAGAGGATCAATCCTCCCTTCCTCCAAACCGGAGGGAAACCTAGAGACCTAAGTCTCTCTTCCTCTGAAACCCAGAGGGAAGCACAGGTGACACCAAGCCACCTGCAAACTAGAGGTCTCGGACCTCTCTTCCTCCCAACCGGAGGGAACCCGACCTCACACAAGAGAGTCGGAAGAACAACTGTTGAAGGTTTAAAAGGAAAAACAAAAACGCAGCAATAGAAAGCTGGAAGAATAAAATGCACAAAGGCTCTCGCAGGAGCTGGCTGGCCTAGATTTGATCCACGGTCCAGCAGGAACTGATCTTCAGTTGAAGCTTCCTTTGCTCTAGCTCTCTCTTCTTCATACTCTTCTTTTTCTTCTCTTTCGCAGGCTCTCTCTCTGTCTCTTATTTCTTATTTCTTCTTCTTCTTTCTTCTTCTTATGCTCACAGCCTCTCTGCTGCACTGTCTGTCTATCTCGATCACTCTTTCTCTTTCAGAACTGGTTATCTCCTCTTCATCATCTTATTTCAATGGACGGAGGCTTCTATTTATATCAGGTTCAGCATGTGCTAGGGCGTGCTCTTTTCGATTCCCGCCCAAGCTTCAGTCCACGTGGTGACTTCTCAGCATCTTGGATTGCGTGCCAGATGCCAGCCTAGTGTCACGTGCCCAGACTTTGTAGGTTTAATGAAACAATACTTCAGTCGATCAGCAGAATGTATAAACTTAATGTAAAAGCAGCAGTGTACAGACTTAAAGGATGCAGGGTGATAAGCAACCGAATGTATATACTTTAGAACAGCAGATGATCAAGTATGTACACTGAGAGAGTGTATAGACTTGTAACATGCGCTCTCAGTGTATAGACTTGTAACATGAATGCATTATCATAACAAGATAGAATGTGTAGACTTCTGTGAAGTGCATGAGAGAATCGGGTGTACAGACTTTGGGTGAAGCATGTAATGCAACACAGTGTATAGGCCTGAAGCTTGATGTCGAGTGTATATAGTTGAAGCTTATCAAACGAATGCATAGACTTCATGATAGCGAACGAGTGTATAGACTTAGTTGAGTGAGCATGCAGTGTATATACTTGAAACCCTTCAGCAACCTGAGTGTATAGATTTAGTGTTAACGTGCCAGAGAAACTAGTGTACAGACTTGCTGAGCTTTCGCTAAGTCTGTATAGACTTGATGAAAGAGTCCCTGGGAAGGCAGTGTACACACTTGATGGCATGAAGGAAAGAGTGTATAGACTTCGTTTGAAGGGGATGAACATGTGCTGAAGTGTGTACAGTCTACAAGGATGGATGTTCAGACTTAACCTCTGAAGAGTATATACTCTGCTGAAGAACGTTCAGTTGATGAACAAGCCACAGGCTGTATAGACTTCATATGCAATGCAACATTGTATAGACTTGATAGAGACGCTGAATGAGACGCAGATGCTGTATAGACTTTACATGTGAATGCATATGCCAATGTATATACTTGAAAGCATGAGACGCTGACTGAGGCGATCGGATGTACAGACTTCGAATCAAGGCTTGAATAGTAGATCAATGTCTAGACTTGGAACCCCAATCGCCAATGTATAGACTTTGATAACTGATGCATGAACAGTACACTAATGTATAGACTTGGAACATCTGAGGACCAGTGTACAGACTTGCAGAGCCGAACCCAATGTATAGGCTTGGCGGAGCACAGTCCAATGTATAGACTTTGTGAAACAGAGTCCAATGTATAGACTTGGTAGGTTGACCCATTGTACAGACTTTGAAGCCGAAGACAATGTGTAGACTTGTGAAGCTGGAGGCCAATGTACAGACTTGGCGTTCCACTATGGATGTATAGACTTGAGTGTAGTGAATGGATGTTCAGACTTTGAAGATCCACTGTGGATGTATAGACTTTGGCAAGAGATTGAATGTACAGACTTCAACACAGCTGCGATGTACAGGCTTTGACAAGGCAGCGTTGTGTAGACTTGGCCAGAACGTAGGAAAAGGTATGAGTTTATAGACTTGGCCAAGCGTAGGAAAAGATGTGGAGTGATGTGTAGACTTTGCGTTCAACTGGATGTATAGGCTTGGAGGGTTCACTGATGGCTGTACAGACTTGGGCGTTGTATAGACTTGGAATGCCAAAGCCGTTGTATAGACTTGATGTGCCAAAGCCATTGTATAGACTTGGCGAATGGCTTGAAACACAAGGACGCTGCTCGCTGTACAGACTTGATCAAGGCAGCTGAACAATGTACACACTTCCAAAGTATAGACTCTTCCAATATGCAGACTTTGGCTTGGAACAAAGGTAAAGAATGAGGAGTGTATAGACTTAACAGAGCCAGTGTATAGACTTGCAAACATGCATGAAGAGGTGTCCGATGTACTGACTTGAACGCTTCGAAGGCCAAAACAGCGATGTCTAGACTTTGAAACAAAGGCAATGTATCGACTTTAAAAACCAAAGGCAGTGTATAGACTTGATGCAGTTCCTCTGCCAATGTACATATTTTGATTCCAAAATGCGAAGCACACGATGCAAAGACTCTATACAGACTTCATGGCATGCAGCAATACACTGGACGATGTATAGACTTTACATTCAATATGCATGAGACCTTGTACATGGGCTGTACAGACTTAGTGTGTGCTAGCATGTGGATGTATGGACTTCATGAACAAGATGCAATGCTGACTGATGTAGACACTTGGCAAATAGAGTGATGTATGAACTACCCTGTACAGACTTTAAGACTTAATGAGCAACCCAGTGAATAGACTTGGCGATTGTGTGAGCATGCGAAGTACAGACTTTGTGTTGTGAACACAGGCTGTACAGACTTGCTAAGATGCATGAACAAATGGCGTTGTATAGACTTTATGAAGAGCACACGAAGCAATGTGTGGACTTGGTGACTGACGCAGACAGATGAGTGAACAGTCTATGCCATGCTCACAGTTAATCAATGTACCAAGTTCTGAATGAGTAAACACATAAGACATCAATTTGTCATCATCAAAACACACGTAAACTATGTCATCATCAAAACATAAGTCAACACATATGACATCAAACATATGAGAGTCATAGTGTTTGTCATCATCAAAATATAATATCCAACAATCTCCCCCTTTTTGATGATGGCAATACTATGAGTCTTATGAATGAAGGAAATGGAATATTCAGACTAGACTCATCAAAGTATTCTCCCCCTTTGACTTCATCAAAAAGAAAAACAATACTTTGATAATCTAGTGATGTCATATGAGACACCCAATATAGTTCAGCAGATGAGTGCAACATAATATCAGAAGCATTTAAATCAATTCTCCCCCTTAGTCAAACAACTTATGCAGTCATGTATATGCAACAAATACTCCCCCTTTGACATGGCAGAAGATATAGAGCTAATGCAGACATACAACATGGTCAGACAATCTAGCACATTGTCCCCTTATGCATATAGTCTCTCAACCAGACCAGAGAATTCTGCCCTTATTATCCATGATGCAAGAGAAATCTACAAGGATGAACTCTTGTTATCCAAAGGCTGCAACTCTCATATATGACAACCAGTCTGAATCAAAACTCAGTGATAAAGAGCAATAGGATGAGCAGATTCAACAATTTGTGAAAATTGAGATATTGAACTTTTCAGCAAGGTACCAACTTCATAAAATCAAAATTTTAAGTTCTGTATTCCTCCATCATAAAAGCTTATGAAACCTTTATTGTCAGATATGGTTTAAGAATGATGTAAACTGAAATTTTTCAAAAGAAATTGTACTCCTATCTGAACCAACACTTAATAAAAAGGAACTACAAGCTCATATAAGATTCTAGTTCAACCAACTTCTATCTTACTTAGTTTACTTTCCATGACAGCTTTAAGAGAAACATAAGTGAATGCACCTGAATTTTACTTGTTCTTTCAAAATTTGATTTACACTTGTTCATATCTTTCTTTAAAGAACAATTTTAGTTTATCAGCACCTTTTGACGTGGAGAGACACCTTGATCAGAGGTCAGAATCCCCAATTACTCAGTGTGACAATCATATTGCTTCTCCCATTTTAGAGAACAGAGATAGCAATAAAAGTATCTTTGGCATGAGGATACACCTTGATCAGAGGCCAGAATCTCCAGTTACTCAATACAACTATGCCATTGCTCTGCCATATTTTCACAATAATTTCCAATCATCTCTTTAAACAGAGTTAACCATGGTACTTCATGACACAATCCTTTGGACATGTTTCTCAGTAACCACAGTCATTGCTCTGTCCATACTTTTACTTAAAAAGGATTCAGAACAAGTTAGTTGTTTAGGAACAACCACATACACTATATATCTCAGTCAACGTAGACATGGATATCAACTTTTCAGATTTCAGAAAGTCTTACATGAATTTACATGGAGCAGACAGTTAAAATTTATTAAGAGGTTGAAACAGATATTTTCAAGTTTCATGTGACCAAACAAGAGTACATAAGACTTAAACCACTTCCAGTTAACAAATGTTCTTAAGCATGTATAATGGAAGGTTCCTCATTAAAGATATTTTAACTTTTATGAAGTAGTATTTAGGCTGAAGGTTTACTTCATATCTCAGCAGAGTAATTCAAGTGAGAATATTCACTAAACAGCATGATTCTGAAGAATTGTAGCAAATGAGCTGTTCTTGAGCAAAGAGGTTCAAAGTTGACTGAATAGAGGAAAAGCTCTCATTCAGCAGATTTAGGAGAGACAAACAGATACCAATAAGGTATGCATTCAGATTATGAACAACTTCAGAAATAGTCAAGAAATCATTTGATACCACTTTAAATGATGGAATCACTGGCACTTCAGATATGACAAGATTAATCATATAGCTGGAGAGGAACGGATTAAGCATGCTCCCCCTATCTATATGCAGTGACATTTCCTTTCCCCTTTTTTTTTGTTTTTTCAAAGAAGTGATATGCTATGCAATGATTCCCTCTAACTAAAAACACTGAATCATCCTATATGTCATGCAGATAATGTAGATGATGAATGACTATGCAACTACAGATTTAACATGCTATGCAGTAAATCTAAAAACAGTTGAGTGATTTCAGATGTATGAATAATGCTCCCCCTAAATGTATGCATTCAATCTATCTTTTTGGCATTTTCAATGTAAAGAAATGCAATGCAATTAACTTCATGTATGCAGGGGCATGAAGTAAAATATTCACATGAAAATGCAGACATTCTCTGATATACAAATTTGACCCTTTGTACTTGGCGGAGAACTTGGCCTAAAAGACCATCTCACACATAGTAAGAACCTCTAGACAGATTTCCTCTGCCCTTTAGTAGCTTTCCATTTATATACCAAGTGGTCATGCATGACAATGCAATACAGACAGTCCTATATGCATCAGATTTTCAATGATTGTATGTCATGTGTATATTTATGCCATTCTCACATATGCACACAGCTCACAGTGCAAACAAGAAATCCCACAAAGATCAATGCAAGAGTCAAACTAATTAAAATAAAACATGTATGCATGAAGCTATGACTTCTCAGCTCAACCATAATTTTCATTTGAACAGATTTGAGAATTTTACCTGAATGGGGTTTTATCAACTTGGGTGCCTTGGTTTATTTCCCCCCTTTTATTCTTCAGCTTCCAAGGCACACCTGCAAGTTAGCACACTATTTTGCATGGGCAGGTACCCAAACAGTCTTGGGTCCTGCATGGTTAATAGTGACACCTTTGGTAGGTGTTCTAAACAACCTCTTAGCATGTAGGTCATCAGATCTCATCAGATGGTAATTATTCATTGAATGACCTAATATACAATAATAATAGCAAGAGGCAGTAGATTTCAGATTTAATTTATGCACATTCTGATTAGTATGAGTTCTATGTGCATATGCATGAAATTTTCTGTTAACAGAATTAAGATTCTGTTTACCAACATAAGCCAGCCAACAGTCAGAAGCTCTATGGCCTGGCTTCCCACATTCAAAACATGTAAGTGTTTTCTTTTCAAACACAAATTCATTTCTATCAGAAATATTTCTATTGACAGGGAATTTACCAGATTTATTGTTAAACTTCCTTCCCTGAGCATGCCAACATTAGGCTGCAATGTGGCCCATCTTGCCACAGTGAAAGCATGAACTAGAATTTCTTCCACCAGCCCTCAGCCAGCATTCAATGGCCCTGTGGCCTGTCTTTCCACACTCAAAGCATGTAATGAGCTTATCTTTAAAATCAAATTTGTTCTTATTAGGACCATGTTGGCTTGCAGGAGATTTACCATGATATGAATGAGATATTTTCTTATCATTTGCAAACCAGCATTGTGCAATTGTGTGTCCTAATTTATCACAGTGAAAACATTCAATTCTCTTTTTCTGAAATGAAGGATTTCTATCATGAAGGTTCCTAGCAGTCATATCATCATTCTCCATCAATTTATATTCATGCATCAGATGACCAAATTTATGACAATAATGGCATGACATTTTCTTTTTAGATGCATGTGAATGTGTGTGTGGACTTTGATCAACATGCCCTAATGAACCCTTTTTATTTATTTTCTATTTTCCAATCTTTTTCTGATTTTTGTTCTGTTCTTCAATTTTCTGAACAATGGGCTGTTTATCTTCTGAAGTTGTGGCTACATTTGAACCCTTTACAAAAGATGTCATCAACTTGCTCTGAAATTCTTTCTTGTTACCATTATTGTAGCCCATCCCTTCCTTCCTAGTGTTGATTTTTTACACCTAGTAGCTTGTCTAGGTTTTTCTGCCCACTTACGAATTTTGACAAAGTATTATTCAGATCATTTATTTCAGATTGAAGGGAAGAGACCTGATGTTCATAGTTGACTATGTCTTCTTCACAGACCAGAATTTGTTGATGCATCACATCATTCAAAGTTTTAAGGGTATCAATTTCTGATTTTAGTTTGAGCTCATTTTGATTTTCATCAACATATTTTCCTTTTTCAAATGTTAGCAATCTCTCTGACATGGTGGACTTCAACTGTTTTAGTTTCTCAATTTCCTCCTTTAGACTAGTGTTCTCCTGCTCAAGTTTATCATCATCAAACAAAACATCAGTTAGGAAACTTGGATATTCTGATTTACAGTTTTCAAAGTTTTCCTGAAATTTTAAGTTTGCAACACTAACAGCCTTGATCTCTTCATTGATCAATTTGTTTTCATTCTCAAGACTGATTAGTTTTTGTTCAGATTCTTCACATTGGTTTCTGAGTTTAGTGTTTTCAGATTTAACATGATCAAGTTCTGATTGGATTCCATCTAGTTTCGACACTTGTCTTCTGAGTATCTCATTTTCAGTTTTCAGAATTTCAGGATTTTCAAAATTTTCAGTTCCAGAAATAGGATCCCCTAGACTTGTTAATTTCTTTATCAGACTTTTATTCTTCTTCCTCAATTTTTCATGGGAGTTTAACAGATTAGCATAGGCATCCTCCCAGTCATCTAAAGTGAAACTATCGAAAGGATTGATTACCTCTTCAGCATCTTCAAATTTATCTTGATCAGTGCTTTGGTCGCTTTTATCAGCCATCAGGCAGTTGTCCTCATTCATCCTCTGAGCTAGCTTCAACTGATCCAGAATGTCCTTTGCGGACCTGCAGTCATAAAAACAAGAGTGTAGGGCCTTGTCAGTAGCTTCTTTCATTAATCTCAAGACTTTCTGATTCTCTCCATTTCTTGATCTATCACTTTTAGTCCATTTGGACTCTTCCTTTGGCAGTCTATGAGGACCATGTGAAATTAACTTCCACAGATCCGGATCCATCAATTCCACATAATTGTGTAGACTGCTAACCCATGAATTAAAGTTAGAACCATTGTAAACCGGTGGACAACCCATGGATTAAATTGGCAAGTAGATTTATGCAGCAGAGAGTAAAATCAGAAATGCACCAAGGGACAACAGGATCCTCTGCAGATCGTTGGATCTGATCAATCAGAGAACCTAGCTCTGATACCAATTGATAGGATGCAAGGCCTGGATACAGAGGGGGGGGGGGTGAATGAATCCTGCTCTAAAATCGCCCAATTAAAACTCTAATGCTCAAGTATGCGGAATTAAAAGCAGTTGATGAAATGTGATGAAATTACTTAGAAGCAACTCAGTAAGACAACACAAATCTATTAGCTCTCACACGCTCCTAAGCAAACATCTAAAGATCGCAGCAAAACATATAAGGAAAAACACACCACAAGAGAACACCAAGATTTTTAGGTGGTTCGGTCCAAAGACCTACGTCCACCCCTCACTCCAAACTGGAGTGAGGCTTCCACTAGCTAGGCTAGAAATTACAGACTCAGTCTGCAACAAATTGCTGCCACACAGCTTGACCAGGGGAACAACCTCCCCTCTTCCTCCCAACCGGAGTGACACCCCAAGTGACTCCCAGCCACTTGGAAACCAGAGACGCAAGTCTCTCTCCTCCAGACCAGGAGGGAACACCTAGTCTTCCAACCACAAGACCAGAACCGGAGGATCAATCCTCCCTTCCTCCAAACCGGAGGGAAACCTAGAGACCTAAGTCTCTCTTCCTCTGAAACCCAGAGGGAAGCACAGGTGACACCAAGCCACCTGCAAACTAGAGGTCTCGGACCTCTCTTCCTCCCAACCGGAGGGAACCCGACCTCACACAAGAGAGTCGGAAGAACAACTGTTGAAGGTTTAAAAGGAAAAACAAAAACGCAGCAACAGAAAGCTGGAAGAATAAAATGCACAAAGGCTCTCGCAGGAGCTGGCTGGCCTGGATTTGATCCACAGTCCAGCAGGAACTGATCTTCAGTTGAAGCTTCCTTTGCTCTAGCTCTCTCTTCTTCTCACTCTTCTTTTTCTTCTCTTTCGCAGGCTCTCTCTCTGTCTCTTCTTTCTTCTTTCTTCTTCCTTCTTCTTCTTTCTTCTTCTTCTGCTCACAGCTTCTCTGCTGCACTGTCTGTCTATCTCGATCACTCTTTCTCTTTCAGATCTGGTTATCTCCTCTTCATCTACTTATTTCAATGGACGGAGGCTTCTATTTATATCAGGTTCAGCATGTGCTAGGGCGTGCTCTTTTCGATTCCCGCCCAAGCTTCAGTCCACGTGGTGACTTCTCAGCATCTTGGATTGCGTGCCAGATGCCAGCCTAGTGTCACGTGCCCAGACTCTGTAGGTTTAATGAAACAATACTTCAGTCGATCAGCAGAATGTAGAAACTTAATGTAAAAGCAGCAGTGTACAGACTTAAAGGATGCAGGGTGATAAGCAACCGAATGTATATACTTTAGAACAGCAGATGATCAAGTATGTACACTGAGAGAGTGTATAGACTTGTAACATGCGCTCTCAGTGTATAGACTTGTAACATGAATGCATTATCATAACAAGATAGAATGTGTAGACTTCTGTGAAGTGCATGAGAGAATCGGGTGTACAGACTTTGGGTGAAGCATGTAATGCAACACAGTGTATAGACCTGAACCTTGATATTGAGTGTATATAGTTGAAGCTTATCAAACGAATGCATAGACTTCATGATAGCGAATGAGTGTATAGACTTAGTTGAGTGAGCATGCAGTGTATATACTTGAAACCCTTCAGCAACCTGAGTGTATAGACTTAGAGTTAACGTGCCAGAGAAACTATTGTACAGACTCGCTGAGCTTTCGCTAAGTCTGTATAGACTTGATGAAAGAGTCCCTGGGAAGGCAGTGTACACACTTGATGGCGTGAAGGAAAGAGTGTATAGACTTCGTTTGAAGGGGATGAACATGTGCTGAAGTGTGTACAGTCTACAAGGATGGATGTTCAGACTTAACCTCTGAAGAGTATATACTCTGCTGAAGAACGTTCAGTTGATGAACAAGCCACAGGCTGTATAGACTTCATATGCGATGCAACATTGTATAGACTTGATAGAGACGCTGAATGAGACGCAGATGCTGTATAGACTTTACATGTGAATGCATATGCCAATGTATATACTTGAAAGCATGAGACGCTGACTAAGGCGATCGGATGTACAGACTTCGAATCAAGGCTTGAATAGTAGATCAATGTCTAGACTTGGAACCCCAATCGCCAATGTATAGACTTTGATAACTGATGCATGAACAGTACACTAATGTATAGACTTGGAACATCTGAGGACCAGTGTACAGACTTGCAGAACCGAACCCAATGTATAGGCTTGGCGGAGCATAGTCCAATGTATAGACTTTGTGAAACAGAGTCCAATGTATAGACTTGGCAGGTTGACCCACTGTACAGACTTTGAAGCCGAAGACAATGTGTAGACTTGTGAAGCTTGAGGCCAATGTACAGACTTGGCGTTCCACTGTGGATGTATAGACTTGAGTGTAGTGAATGGATGTTCAGACTTTGAAGATCCACTGTGGATGTATAGACTTTGGCAAGAGATTGAATGTACAGACTTCAACACAGCTGCGATGTACAGGCTTTGACAAGGCAGCGTTGTGTAGACTTGGCCAGAACGTAGGAAAAGGTATGAGTGTATAGACTTGGCCAAGCGTAGGAAAAGATGTGGAGTGATGTGTAGACTTTGCGTTCAACTGGATGAATTGGCTTGGAGGGTTCACTGATGGCTGTACAGCCTTGGGCGTTGTATAGACTTGGAATGCCAAAGCCGTTGTATAGACTTGACGTGCCGAAGCCATTGTATAGACTTGGCGATGGCTTGAAACACAAGGACGCTGCTCGCTGTACAGACTTGATCAAGGCAGCTGAACAATGTACACACTTCCAATGTATAGACTCTTCCAATATGCAGACTTTGGCTTGGAACAAAGGTAAAGAATGAGGAGTGTATAGACTTAACAGAGCCAGTGTATAGACTTGCAAACATGCATGAACAAGTGTCCGATGTACTGACTTGAACGCTTCGAAGGCCAAAACAGCGATGCCTAGACTTTGAAACAAAGGCAATGTAACGACTTTAAAAACCAAAGGCAGTGTATAGACTTGATGCAGTTCCTCTGCCAATGTACATATTTTGATTCCCAAATGTGAAGCACACGATGCAAAGACTCTATACAGACTTCATGGCATGCAGCAATACACTGGACGATGTATAGACTTTACATTCAATATGCATGAGACCTTGTACATGGGCTGTACAGGCTTAGTGTGTGCTAGCATGTGGATGTATGGACTTCATGAACAAGATGCAATGCTGACTGATGTAGACACTTGGCAAATAGAGTGATGTATGAACTACCCTGTACAGACTTGAAGACTTAATGAGCAACCCGGTGAATAGACTTGGCGATTGTGTGAGCATGCGAAGTACAGACTTTGTGTTGTGAACACAGGCTGTACAGACTTGCTAAGATGCATGAACAAATGGCGTTGTATAGACTTTACGAAGAGCAGAGTGTGGATTTGGTGACTCACGCAGACAGATGAGTGAACAGTCTATGCCATGCTCACAGTTAATCAATGTACCAAGTTCTGAATGAGTAAACACATAAGACATCAATTTGTCATCATCAGAACACACGAAAACTATGTCATCATCAAAACATAAGTCAACACATATGACATCAAACATATGAGAGTCATAGTGTTTGTCATCATCAAAATATAATATCCAACACGGGGAGATATAATTAGGTAAGAAATTACATCATCGACTAATTAGTATTTAATTAGAGCTAATAATTCTCTCTTAAATCAGATACTACAGTACTGCTACAGTCCAATGTCTTCGCCTTCTCAGAATCGTGCCGCGAATCTTGCCGTTCGTGTTAACACGTGGGATAGGATTCACGTTTATATATTCTATGTAAGGCCCCGGGATCCGATTCCCAATTTATGGGCATAGATTTTTTTTTCCATCGGACCCTGAAGCATTACTTCGTACGTATCGCGGAAGCACAAATATATAACCATGCATACATATGCATGAGATAGAGAAACCACAATTACATGAAATGTAAATAGCATCTCAACCATTCATAATCCACAAAGAAGAGTACATATCCATTGTTCCAAAATAAACATGAGTCCACACATACCCACCACCCCCATAACCATACATATGAGAGAGATAATCATCCATAGCCTACCCAGACGAAGTATGGACTAGCACTACTCCTCAACCGCAGCCTCCTCCCCAACCTCCTTCTCTATGTCTCCTGAAAAATGTGTGTCACAAAGGGGTGAGTGTGACACTCTATAGGCAGCCTAAACAAATCGGGGTTAAGTCGCATTTATATATGTATACATAACCAATATATATATATATATATATCTTTCAATGATCACAAGGCAAGAGTACTAAGTTCATATATCATTTCCAGAACCCACCAAAAGGATCCTAATGTTACTCAATACTTCATTCATTATCGTCTCCTTAACAATAATTCATACGAAAAAAATTCATGTTCATTAGCTAGCATGTAAGATAGCGATGCATGCAACAGAACCACGGTGAATGAGCAGTTAAACATCATTGTATTTTCATGAATTTCACATTTTTGTTATTCATGGAACCGAACAGCTGTCGTAAACACAGGAGGCCCATACACCACAACGAACGAAAGAGTACTGCGCAGACCCTGGAGTGAACTCCCACCAAGACTCCTGCCGCACGGGGTGTTACATATCGTCGTCCCCTGGGTTCTATGGCGTTACATATCGCCGTCCCACAGAATGAACCAGCCGAATCAATAAGTTTTTGGCCAGGGCGTTACGTATCGCCGTCGCTTGGGATCTTTTAATTCCGCGGTGTTACGTATCGTCGTCCCGCAGAAGAAAACGAGGTCATACCTCACAGAGTGCTGCTATTTTCCATTAATAACATTCACATCGTATCTGCATTCACATTCATACTCATTTTACGAATATTAGTATGATACTTTATCATAATAAGCATGCTTCCAAATGGTTTAAGTAGATAAATCACAATCATAACTTTATTTGATGTGGACTAGAGCATGATCATGTTTCTGTATGAAAGAGGACATGTTTATTTCTAGCCTACACATGCATGGAAAACTACTTCTAACTACAAGTACATAATTTCTGTGAGCATGAAATTTTTACGGTGGGTTACAAACTGAGAATTCCACCATTTTCTAATTTTTTAATTTTTTCTAAATTAAAATGCCATTTCAAAACTCTCCTTTTCTAAGTTTTTGAAATTTCGGGCAGAACCACAGGTGTATCGACCTAACCACATGTGCATCGACCTTACCAGGGTCTGCTTCACATGTGCACTGACTTGTTCTTCATATGCACCGACCTGACTCCACATGTGCTCAAACTTGTCTTAAGGACTTCAACACATATGCATTGACTTGTTCTTCATATGCACCAACCTGACTCTACATGTGCTCAGACCTGTCTTAAGGATTTCAACACATGTGCACTGACTTGTTTTTCATATGCACCGACCTGACTCTACAGGTGCTCAAACCTGCCTTAAGGACTTCAACACATGTACACTGACTTGTTCTTTATATGCACCGACCTGACTCTACATGTGCTCAGACCTGTCTTAAGGGTTTCAACACATGTGCACTGACTTGTTTTTCATATGCACCGACCTGACTCTACATGTGCTCAGACCTGTCTTAAGGACTTCAACACATGTGCCCTGACTTGTTCTTCATATGCACCGACCTGCCTCTACATGTGCTCAGACATGTCTTAAGGACTTCAACACATGTGCACTGACTTGTTCTTCATATGCACCGACCTGACTTTGCATGTGCTCAGACTTGTCTTAAGGACTTCAACACATGTGCATTAACTTGTTCTTCATATGCACCGACCTGACTCTACATGCGCTCAGACCTATCTTAAGAACTTCAACACACGTGCACTGACTTGTTCTTCATATGCACTGACCTGACTGGGGGTTCCAACACATGTGCTCTAACCTGACTGGGGCTGCAGCATATGTGCACTGACCTGACTAGGGGTTCCAACACATGTGCTCTAACCTGACTAGGGCTGCACCATATGTGCACCGACCTGACTAGGAGTTCCAAAACATGTGCTCTGACATGAGTAGTGATGCACCATATGTGCACCGACCTGACTAGGGGTTCCAATACATGTGCTCTGACCTGACTGGGGGCTACCCCACATGTGCACCGACCTGACTAGGGGTTCCAATACATGTGCTCTGACCTGACTGGGGTTGCACCATATGTGCACTGACCTGACTAGGGGTTCCAACACATGTGCTCTGACCTGACTGGGGGCTGCACCACATGTGCACCGACCTGACTAGGGGCTGCTCTAACCTTCCCAGGGACTGCCCTTCGATAGAGACTTAGAGGGAACTCACGAAAGCCCGTGACTTGATGAAGATAAAAAAGTAGAAAATGAACATGGTGGTCTATCCCACCTACCCTTAGTCCCTCTTTAAGGTGTAGAAAATATTTTGAAATCATTCTAATGCATTGTTGACCCAGAAATTTTGAGGTTAGGTGCCTACCTTGAATTGTTAAACTGACAATCCGAGGATGATATCCACACCCCAGATTCACCTAAGCTTCACCTTTCGATCCGGGGTTGAGATCCACACCCTAGATCCTCCCAAGACTTCGCCCGTCGTCCTAGGAACTGTAGGCCCGCCCTCCTGTGCAGGGCCAAGGTCCCTCACCTCTCTTTCTGACGCAAGAGGAACCGTAGATGGTAAAAAATTAAAAATAGGTGTTGCTAAAGGCTTACCATCCTTGAAACCCACATGCTTATATAATGTTCAACCCTCCCAAGGTTCTACCCATGACCTATAAGGCTCCATACTGCTCCCAAGGTCACTGGTTTAAGGAGGGGTTAATGTTAAGCACCTCTTCGGGTTTGAATAGGGGTGGCCCTTCGTCTACCCTGTCATAGATGCGAGTGGGCGTGCTCTTCTGTTGGGAATTAGGTTTGGGTGTCTTCATATGAAATTAAGAGAACTTCTTGATCTTACTTTAGGTCATAGTTTCATCAAATTTCGTCATTCTTAGCCCGAGTTATGAGTTTTAAAAAATTAATAATTATTTTCCTCTATTCCAGTCGCGACCCTTCGGTAGCCCGAGGCAATTCGAGTATAAATCTAGTATCCATGCATTATTTGGCCTCGACCCCAATAGGGAAGTTGTAGCTAACATCCCATTCGAAATTATGGCGTTGGTTTCAACTAATTCTAACATCCCTACATTAAGTTACAAATTTCCTGAGGGTCATTTAATAATCTATCTTGATTTCTAGCTCATTGAGTTCATGGGCCCGAATTATACCCAATTGGGCCAGTGCCCAATTGGCGGTCATAACATCCTCTCCCCCTTAAAATAATTTCATCCTCAAAATTGACTTGAGAAATTTCAAAAAAAAAGAAAACTTTTACTCACCGAATAATTGAGGGTATTCCTGGGGCATCTTATCCTCCGGCTCCCAAGTTGCTTCCTCGAAATGAGAATTCCTCCATAGTACCTTCACCAGCCGGATGGTTTTATTTCTCAATACCTCTTCCTTCCAGGCTACGATCTCGCTGGGCTGCTCCACATAAGACAAGTCTGGTCGAACCTCTAGGGGCTCATATTCTATAGCATGTGAGGCATCCTGGATATACTTCCTGAGCATGGAGGCGTGAAAGACTAGATGATGTGACACCACTCCTTGGACCTATATTTGCAAGCAACCGGACCGAACATCGATCTCTCACAAGCGGTTCACCCGTGTCGCGCATACCCGGTTCCGTAGGTGGACCGACGATGGTGGTGAGGGTCCGAGGTTTGACCTTGAGGTTCCAAGGATATGGCCAGCTAGGGATGGACCCCAATGGGCCAGGGATGCCCAATTTCAAGGGCGGCCGGCACGCCGAGGGCGTGGGATGTAATGACACTCTCACAACTCACCCGCGGTGGAACTCGATTAGACGGAATGTTGGGACGAGCACTCTCTCACTGCCGACGGCGCAACTAGAGATAATACTAAGCTATGCAATAGTGAAACCAGCAGAGGATGGGCGCTCAAAGCTCACCTGATCGGTGTGAAGATACCGATCCCGGTCAGAGACGAGGGCGAGCGGGGAAGCGTGGGCTACCCGCAAGCCGCACCGATGACGCTTCAGCCGAAGACCTGCTAGTACAAAACTACGCCCCACGCAGGAGGGTGGATCTCGGGGTGGGGGAATGGGCTTACACCAAACACTACCTCCACACAGGGAGGGGCGCTAAGCCGGCCAGGCGGGGAGGGGAGGTTAACTAAGCTAGCGCCGAACGATCTGCCCGTTCTGGAGTAACCGGACAGGAAGTCAATGTAGATGACGCCACGCACTCCACCGAACTCAGAATTCGACGAAACTGGCGGTAAAATGTCGCTGACAGACCCAAGAGTGCCTGTGAATTTTTGTGGGTGGTCTCGACGTCGTCACTGGCTGGGGAGAGCTCTGGAACAGGATCCCGGCGCTCTGGTTTGAACTGGTCCCATGGTGCAGCAGCAGGTGGAAGTAGTCACCACGCCCGCTCCCGATGTCGAAACGCGGAGGGACCAAGACGAGTTTGACCGTGGACGAGTCTTATTCGAGCAGCAGCCAGGGGGACACCAGACAATCTCGGGGCAGAGAGGGGGATCCTGTTGAGTGACAAGGGGTCTGGACAGGTCCTGAGTGGCCTGTTCAGCGCATCTGGGGGAGAAAATTCGGAACCGGCAGTCCTGGACTCCGAACGAGGTCCCGCCTGCTGTGTTGGACAGAGGACTGGTGGATCTTCGACCCTGCCAAGTAGCGCGCCTTGGAACGGAAGGATGAGACCGTGGAAGCTTCTACACTACAGCTCTGGTCCTGGTTCATGTCCCGGTTGCGCAGTCAGACGACAATGAACCCTCCGGACAGCAGGGATGTCGGATGCCGGCGAGACCACCTCGGCTGTGAAGCTATCTTGACGACCTTTCTGTCGATATATGGTACGCCTCCAGAAGACGCCGAATGACTTCGGGGCAGGTTCTGCAAGTCGGGCTCCAACTGCTGCCTGCGAACTAAGATGGATAGAGTGATGGAAGGTGATGGGAGACGGAGTAGATGGGGTGGGAAATGGGGTGGATGGGTGTGGGGGTGACACCTGACTATGTGGGGGTCTGTTAGGGGGTGATACAAGGTGTGGGAGGGGCAGAAAGGGGGTTGGGAGGTGGTCTAGCAAGTGGAGGAAGGGGGAGCTGTGAATTTGGGTTGGGAAGGAGAGAGGGGGGAGAGAACTCTCCTTTGGTTTGAATGTGGGGTTAATGGGGGCCTAGGGAATGGGAAGGGTTGCCTTGGGGAGGGGAAGGGGTGCTTGGGAGAAGGGATTCTTCCTTGGGAAAATGAAAGGTTGTATGGGGAAGGGGAAAGGTTGCTTGGGAGGAGGGAGAGGTGCCTAGGAGAAGGGGATTCCACCTAGGGGTTGGAGGGGAATTAAATGGGAGGTATGGGGAAGGGGGAGGAGTCTTAATGAGAGGTGAATGGGGAGGAGAGAAAGTGAATTTCAAAATTAGGGGTGGGGAGGAGAGAGAATGGGGTTCGCCCCCTTTAGAGCGAGAGAGAGAGAGAGAGAGAGAGAAATAGAGAGAGTGCTAGAGAGAGGGAGAGAGGGGAAACTCACAAATTTTATGGAAACTCAACTCAATATCATTCATTCATTAGCTTCAAATGGTGGGATTGGGGTCCTATTTATAGGAATCCCACAATTTAACATAAGACCCTGAGTTTTAGACTAGTGACAATAAACTAAGGGAGAAGGGGGTGCCCATGGGCCTAGCCCACTTAATTGGGCCCAACTGACTCATTAACCACTCTAATGCCAATTAAACTAGGTAGATGACACCTTAACCTAGGGACTTGACTCAAATAAAAGGAAAATTACATAATAAGAAAATGAAAAATACATCATATGACTTGGAATAAAGTGACGAACAAGATGTAGCACTGCTGGCGAGCATCAGGATCCTCGAATAAATGAGATCGCCGGTGATGTCCCCATCATACCCGCGGGGTGCGGAGAACTCGACTCCGTCGAGTATGGGTCCTCCGGGGAAGTGGTCCTCTAAAGCAGCTCGGGGTGAACCTCAACCTCCTAACTCAACCCTACATCCGCAACCAGGGGACGGTCCTTCATCCTCTCACGGTGGCTTGGGCACACCCTCTTGCTGGCGATGGTACCCTGCTTGCCCAGTATTGCCTCTGTGTGCACACGTCGGGCTCTCAGGCTGATATGTGGAGGATCTCCGAGGGTATCACTCACAAAGGTGGGGGTAGGCTTAAGGTGCTCACTGGGTTCCACCGCGGTGCCCATATAGGGTGCCAGATCTGCCGCGCCAAAAGTTGGGTGTATCCCAAACCCCATTAGCAAGTCCAACCCGTAAGCCGGGTTGCCAAAGTCACTCGGAACTTGGCAATGTGCAAGTCCTCGTGCCCTCAAGTTGGACGTGACTCTAGGGTAGAGCCACTCCAATGCCACCATCAATAGGTTGCCTACTTGGAATTCCAAGTGGCGCTCGCGAGCCTTTTCTCGCTCTTTGTGAACCTCACTGCTCGTTGTGATTTGCTTGCGTGTATGCTCATGCCATGCATTATGATGCGGTGAGTGGTTGTGAATGTGGGTAGTGTGAAAAGGTGGACCGGGGCAACCATAAATTGACCTATCATGCTTTGATGCCATGTGGACCTTGATGAACTTAGGTGGACCGGGGCAGCCACAAGTGGCCCTATCATGCATGGACTTCATAACAATGGTTGGAGAACCGGGGCATCCGTAGGGGAATCTATTGCGCATGGGTATAGCAAATGCCGGGGGTCCTGGACATCCGTGAATGTTCTTAACATGCCTAAGATCAATGATGAATGTGGGAGGACCTTTGGACCAATCATGCATCCGACTTGACATGTGGGTGTCATGTATGAAAGGACCCGACTTTCTATTCATGCCAAGTGGTGTGATGTGATAAGACACAGGAATTTCTTTCCCATAGGTGACTTCCTTGTGTGGGGTGGTGGGGTGGCCTTCGAGCTTCCACTCAAAAGGGTCGTAGGGGTCAAAGAAGGTATGTGTCATGGAGTGGGGCACTTCATTATTTCCTAGGTGTATTTCACCCATGGTCATGGTACCCTTGGTGTGTGCCGGGTCTTGAGAGAGGTGGGCTTGGTCTAACATGGTTGGTTGGGATAGGAATAGGTTGGTGGTGAGTAAGGTGGGTGGGTATAGGAAGGGATCGAAGGGGTCATGGTAAGGGTCACCTAGGGAGAGGAACTCTAGGTCCTCATGGTCCTCACAATATGGTGGTGGATCTTCCTCCTCTAGTAAAATGATTGGGCCAAAGTTTTTGGTGGGATGGTCAGCCATGAATGGAGGGCTTGATGTTCTACCCGAGATAAGCAACTCTAGTTTATGGATAGCATCGGGCTCATTGGGTGTAGGGAGGAATAGAAGAAGGTCGCTTGTGTAGCAACCCATAGTGTAAATCGAGGAGATGGGCCCGACACATAGGTGTAGGAGGTCAAGGCTCCTAGGTCGTTCGGACACTGTGGTCAACATGCCAGTTAACTTCATTTGCCAAGGTAGACCCTTAAGAAGATCCCCTAATGTTTCCACTTGATAGGATGATTGGATTGTGGTGTGATAGGTGGATAAGGGTACTATGGGGAGGTGTTGTTCCATGGGAGGGCAAACATGGGCCATGATATCTCTAATTGGGTTCTCCTTTAGCCAACGTAAAAGGGGTTCTCCTAAGATGAGCTCGGCCCCAACTAGGGAGGGTGGTGTAGGGTGGAGACCACTGTGCGAGGTTTCTTCTTCAACATGGACATGTGTTCCCCCCACAATTGGGATGGTGACCATGGTGTTCTCCTCCTCTAGGTGGTTGGGTGTGTGAGCCATGATGCTTTTTACACATGGGATGGGAACTTTCCGGCCTAACTCATGACATTGTGACTCGTATTCTTCTTCCCAATCGGGGGAGGCCTCATGTACCTCAATCACATTCTTATCCCTTTGGGGTGTGGGGGTTTTACTCTCCAAGGGAATGTGAAGGTCTTTTGGGGATGGGGTGATGAAGGTTGGGGCATGGTGCACCCGGGGTGGTGAGGGTGTTCGAACTTGGGTTGGGTTTGGGAGTGGAAGAAGTGGAGACCTAAGTTGGGGTAGGATTGGGGTTGGTAGTGGAAGATGGGTGGGTTGAGGAGGATTGGGTTGATTGGTTTTGGGGGGTGTGTCCCTTTTAGGGGATGATGGAGGGGTGGTGGTGGGGACCGTGGAAGCTTGTGGGATGTGGGTTTGATGAAGAATTTTGGGTTGGGTGGTGGCCAATTTGGTTTGAATGGTGGTGGTGATCGGGATTGGAATCATTTGGGGTGGTGGAGTTTGGGCCCTAAGGGAGGTCTTGGGTTGACTGGAAGGGAAAGGGGGAGTGGGAGTGCTCCTCGGGTTATGGTTCTCAAGGTAGGAGTGGGAAGGTCGGGGAGTGAAGATCTTCATAATCTCAATCTTCATCTCTGTTGTGCCTCTGTGGTTTTGATGATTGGTTTTGATGTGAGTCATACACTGTGAGTCACCATGCATTGATGTTCTGTTTTGATAATTGATTTGGTTTTGATGATTGGTGTTTGATGTGAGTTACTGTGAGTCATCTTGCTGAAATGAGTCATCTTCATATGTTCAGTCATTCTGATGTTCAGCTTGTTTATCAAAGCATTGCATTGCTGTTCTGTTAGTTTATCAGATCATAAAGCATTTGCATTGCATATTTGATGTTCAACCATGTTATCTGCTGCATAAAGCATTCATACATCACAGTCAGCATAGTGTGGGCCGACCCCCTCCCAGATAAGTGTAGTGTATACACTCTTCGGTTGGGTTCAACTGAAGTCTGCACATCAGCCTGCATGATTTCAAAGTATGTACATTGCACAGCATGCATCAATTCCAAGTAGGTACATCGTCTGTTCATGAAGTATATACATTGTACTTGTGTTCAATAGCTTCAAGTGTATACACTCTCACATAATACACACATGCTTAGCTGCTGTTCTAAGTCTGTACATTGCCAAAGTCTGAACAGTCATCGTCTTAGTGCATCTCAAGTCTATACATTGCTACAGTAACGCAAGTCTATACATCGTTCGTCTCATATGCACATTTGAGTCAAAGTCTGCATAGCATAAGTCTATACACTTTTGCATCTCATTTAGCGTCTTATATGCATGTTGGAGTCAAAGTCTGTACAGCCCAAGTCTGTACACTGAGGACGCTTGTTAGCTTTCAAAGTGTATACATTGTCTACAGTGCATCCAGCTAGTCTATTCATTGGAGCGTCTTGTTCAGCGTCTCATGGCAAAGTCTGCACATTCTATTGTTCAACGTCTGCATGCATTACATGAAGTCTGTACACTGCATCGTCTCAACTTGCGTCTCACTGAGCATCCATTCACTGCAAAGTCTATACAGACATCATCGTCTTAGAGATCGTTTTATGCCTTCACCTAAAGTCTGTACATCCACCGTCTTATCCAGCGTCTCACGCTTGCAAAGTCAATACACTGGTCGGTGGAACAAAGTCTGAACATCCTTCAATGAACTTTGAAGTCTATACATTCGCTGCAGAGATCACTGTCAAGTCTATACATTGGTCCGTCTCTTGCAGTGTCTCATCTGGTCAAAGTCAACACATCACTTGAAGGCTTCTCCATCAAGTCTATACATCGTCTGTCTTGCTTTAGCTTAAGTCTGTACAGAGTCAGCGTCTCGTTGACCGTCTCTTGTTGTGTCTTCATGTTATTTCTGTGTTTGTGTCTTAGTGTTGTTTTTATGTCTTCGTGTTGCTTCTTTCTATCTTCGTCCAGGTTTCCTCTGATCGCGTGTTTTACTACCGTCTTACTCCGTGTTATTTCCTTCTCACCTCGTGCTGTTCTCATCTGACTTCGTGTCGTTCCCTTTGTAGTGTTAGCTCTGTTACTGTGGTACCTCGTGTCATTCTCTCTTTACCTCGTGCTGTTCTCATCTGACTTCGTGTCGTTCTCTTTGTAGTGTTAGCTTTGTTACTGTGGTACCTCGTGTCGTTCTCTCTTTATGTCGTGCTATAGTCATCTTATGTACCTCGTGTCGTTCTCTCTTTATCTCGTGCTGTAGTCATCTTATGTACCTCGTGTCGTTCTCAGTATAGTGCACCTTTTGTTGTTCCTACACACCTCGTGCAGCTTTAGCTTGAGTGTCAACCGACTTATTTCAGGTATATATATAGAGAGAGAGAACCCTGAGTATTAATGGTTTTAATCTCTTTGCAGGAGAAGAAGAAAAACAAAAAGAAGAAGGTGGTCCGAGGAAGAATATTCCCCAGTGACTGGGCGGCACGTGATCCGAGGCTGGAAGGGCAGACATGATTGTGACACGTGTGCTGAAGCTGGCTGAGAGACTGACACGTGGCCAAAAGTTCTGGGCGGGAAATGTGAAAGCCACATGCGCCCAGTGCTGCCCTCCTGCTGGCTGCTGTTATAAAAAGAAGAAAGGCTGACCGAGCGAAAAAAAAAAAGTGTGAGCCGAAGAGAATAGAGGAGCAGAGATCGAGAGAGTGAAAGAGTAGAAGAAGAAAAGAGCTGCAGCAGAAAGCAGAAGAAGAAGAGAAGAGAAGAGACAGAGAGAGCCTGCGAAAGAAGAAGAAAAGAAAGAGAAGAAGAGCAGAAGGAGAAGAAGAGAAAAGAGAGAGTTAGAGAGCTCGTGAGGGTTAAGAGAAAAAGAAAGTGAGAGAGAAGAGAAGAGGAAGAGAAGCTTACCTGAAGATCTGTCTACTGGACCGTGGATCAAATCCAGGCCAGTCAGCTCCATGCGAGCCACATCTGTGTTATCTTTCTTTACAGCTTTCTGATCGTTGTGTATTTTTCCTTTCTTATTTTTTCCTTTTTCATTTGGTTAGCTTTGTACTTCCGATCCTCTGGACTGAGGTCGGGTCCCTCCTGGTCTGGAGGAAGAGAGGTCTACGACCTCTAGTTTGCAAGTGGCTGGAAGTCACTTGTGTGTTCCCTCCGGTTTGGAGGAAGGGAGATCTGATCTCCGGTTCTGGGCTTGTGGGTTGCAAGTCCAGGGGTCCCGCCTGGTCTGGAGGAAGAGAGGTCTTTGACCTCTGGTTTGCTGGTGACTGGGAGTCACTGGTGGGTTCCCTCCTGGTCTGGAGGAAGAGAGACTTCGGTCTCTAGTTTCCAAGTGGCTGGGAGTCACTTGGGTGTCCCTCCGGTTGGGAGGAAGAGGGGAGGCTGTTCCCCTGGTCAAGCTGTGTGGCAGCAACTGTTTGCAGACTGAGTCTGCCTGGTTCTAGCGTTTGCTAGTGGAAGCCTCACTCCGGTTGGGAGTGAGGGGTAGATGTAGGTCTGGAGGACCGAACCACCTAAAAATCTCTTGTGCAGTGATCTGATTGTTTGCTTTGCTTCCGCTAGATGCTTGAATAGGCGCGCTCCAAGTGTTTGTATTTGAGTTGAATCGAATTGGTTCTATTCTGTGTCTATCTATAGCATTCAAGTTTTTATTTGGCCATTATTCTTAGAGGGATACATTCACCCCCCCCTCTGTATCCGGGCCTAGCACCCTAACAGTTGGTATCAGAGCAGTGTCTGCATACAAGGTGCAGCGACCTGCAGATTCGATCTCTGGTTTTCGGTGCTAATTTGTTCTTAGTGCATAAATATTCCTGTTGCATTAATCTGTTGTGTTCTCATGGCTCATCCACCGATCTTCAGTGGTACGCATTTTAATGCACGGTTCGCTAGTCTGAAGAATTATGTTAAATCTGTGAATCCAGACCTGTGGAAAGTAATTTCACATGGTCCTCATGAACTACCAAAGAAAAAGTCCAAATGGACTGACAGTCAAAAATCACTGCATGAAGAAAATCAGATAGCTATAAATCTGATGAAGGCAGCTACTGATAGAGCCTTTCACTCATGCTTCATTGATTGCAGTTCTGCTAAAGACGTTCTGGATACACTGAAGCGAACTCAGGAGATAAATGTGGACAGCTGCATGATGGCCAACAGAAGAAATCAAACTGAAGAAGATGATGATGATGAGGTAAATCTCTTCGAGAATTTTTCTCTAGAAGATTGGGAGAATGCATATGCTGAATTATTTGAATCTCATGAACAGTTAAGAAAACAATACAAAAAATTGAAGAAGAATAGTAGGTCAGACAGTTTCAATGCTCCATGTGAAAACTGTGCTGAACTAAAAAATGTTCATGATACTTGTATGTCTGATATTCAAATGATAAAGAAACATATTTCATTGCTGAAAATTGAGAATCAAGATCATGTAAAAGAAAACTCTGAACTTGAGAAGAAGCTTAGCCAAACTTGTCATGAGTCTGTTCAGAGTAAGGATTTGCTGAAAGAAGTTGAATGTGTTAAATCTGATCTAAACAAGCTGAAAAGTGAGAATGACTCTCTCAAAAATTTCTCCAAAGAAAATGAAGAAAGTTTAGAGAAACTTAAAAAGGAGAACACATTGCTGATTGAAAAATTGAATGCCATAAAATCTGTAAACTTACAATTACAGAAAGATTTTGAAAAATAACAAAAAGAATTGAAGGAATTTGAGGCTGGAAGAAAACATGAAGCCAATTCAGAAGATCAGCTTCTAATAAATGAATTGGTTCAAAATGATAAGCTTAAAGAAGAAGTTAAAAAATTAAAATTGTTAAACAGTGCCATGTCTGAAAGACTTCTCACATTAGAGAAAGGAAAAGTCATCTGTACAAACGAAACTGATGAAGTAGATGAGCTGAGAAAGGAAATTTAAAAATACAAAACAACTAACAAAGTTTTGAATGAAGTTGTCAACTGCAGTGAACAAGAGATTGCAAGCTATGAAATACACATTGCATCTCTCGAAAATGAGATTCAAGATTTGAGAGTATCATTGTCTAAATTTGTTGATGGGCAGAAAAACCTAGACAAGCTACTAGGTATAAAAATTAACCCTAGGAAGGAAGGGCTAGGCTACAATAAGATAAACAAGAAAGAACTTCAGAACAAAGTTATGACATCTTTTGTAAATGGTTCAGATGTAGCCACCACCTCTAAAGACAAACAACCCATTGCTCAGAAAATGTTGGGAACAAAGGATAATTTTAAGAAAGAGGGACTGGGCTACAGTCCAGTCATAAGGAAGGTCGATGGATCCAATTTGAAAACTATTTTTGTTAAATCTTCTGAACAGGAAAAGCCTTCTACTTCATCTCCACCTCAGTATAAGGCTAAGAAAATAGAAAAACATGATAAAAATCAAAAAATGTTTGGAAAACAGAAAATGAATAAAAAGGGTTCATCAATGCATGTTGATCATAGTCCTCACACACACTCACATGCATCTAAAAGGAAAATGTCATGCCACTACTGTCATAGATTTGGACATTTAATGCATGAGTGTAAATTGATGGAGAAGGATGACATGAGGGCCGGGATAATGAATGCTAAGAAACTTCATGATAAAAAGTCTTCATTCCAGAAAAAGAAAATTGAATGTCTGCACTATGGCAAACTAGGGCACAACATTGCACAATGCTGGTTTGCAAATGGTAAGAAAATGTCTTTTTCACATCATGCTAAATTCCATGCAAACCAACATATTTTTAATAAAAATAAGCCTGTTTCAATGAACCAGCACATCATCTGTTTTAACTGCAACAAAATTGGTCACAAGACCTCTGAATGCTGGTCAGGTTCGTTTAGAAGAAATTCTCTCAATTGCTCTCACTGTAGAAAGCATGGCCATACAGTCAAGGACTGTTGGCATATTCAGGGTAGAAATGTGAATCTCAAACATGCTAAATTCCCTGTAAGATAATTTACAAAACTTTCATGTTATAACTGTGGGAAGCCAGGCCACAGAGCTGGAGATTGTTGGCATGTTCAGAATAACTCTGCTAAACTCCATGTTGCGAAATTTATATGCCATCATTGTGGGAAGCCAGGTCACAGGGCTGCAACCTGTTGGCTGGCAGGATATCAAAACCAAACTGGTTTTGGTAAACAGAATTTTTATTCTGTTAACAAAAAATCTCATGTATATACACATGGATTTCATGCTAACAAGAATGTGCATAGATTAAATCTACAATCTGGTGCATCTTACTATCATTATAGTAAACTGAACTCTCTCTCTGCCAATGAACTTCATGACAACAGTAATGTGGATAAGAGGAATTTGAAATCTGCTAATTCATGCCATTGCTGTGGACAAATTGATCACTCAATGTATAATTGCTATTTGATGAAATCTGATGACCTTCATGCACGAAAATTGTTGAGAAAACCTGCTAGGAGTAATACTGTCATGTCAGGACCCAAGACTTCTTGGGTACCTGTTTGTGCAAAATAACATTGCTATGCAGGTGTGCCTTGGGACTGAAATAAAAGGGGTAATAAACTAAGGCACTCAAGAATTAAAACCCCTTCCTGAATCGTTCTGGTAAATTTCTTGCACTTCCTGTTTTTAGTTCTACTGCATGACATACTAAATCTATTTTTGCATAATCATTCTTCATCTGCATTGTCTGAATTGATGCCTCTGAACTCTCCTCATCTGAAGTGCATATATGTGATCTGCATATATAGTATATTAAAAAAAAAAATCTGAACTACATTTGAATGCTGTTTGAAATCTGTCCATTGCATTCTGAAAAATCTGATTAGCTGAAATTTGATCCATGCATGCTGCCCATGTTGAATTATCATGCATGACCTCAATGGTATATAAATGGTAAGATACCAAAAGATAGGGAAGTCTGTATGGAGGTTCTTACTATGTGTGAGGTGGTCTTTTAGACCAAGTGCTCCGCCTAGTACCATGGGTCACCTTGCTGGTTAGGACAGTCTGAATGTGCATGAATCATTTGGAATCATATGTTCAGTTTTCAGTGCAAACATTGCATGTTTTCAGGGGGAGTTAGTTGTATATCCTTGCATAGCATTCAATGTTGAGTCTTTGCATGTCCCTGCATACATATAGTGCATTGCATTTCCTTATATTGAAAATGCCAAAAAGAGAGTTTGAATGCATATTGTGAGGGGGAGTCAATGCATTGCATATAGGTTATCAAATGCATACATGTGTCAGAACTCATTGCATATCCTTTCTTATTGATTTTGTTGACAAACCTTAATCATATTCTGAAAACTTTGAGCTTCACATTCTCTCTTAACAATTGGTATTTCTCCTATCAATTGGTATCATTTGGGTTCAGAATTCCATCAGTCCTTCATGAAGATTTCAATGGGACTATCTCGATCATAAATCTGAAAACTCTTGAACTAGAAATCTTCTATTATACATTTTTATGAATGACTGAAATAACTCATGTGGTTTAAGTTTAATGTATTCAATGAGTTTGACTTTAAAATCTCTTAAAAATATCTGAAGCATGTTTAATAAACATTAACCATCTGTTTCGTGCTGTGTCTTGAAAACTTCTGAAATCTGCACTTTTGAATACATGACTTCAACTGATTAAGTACATGAAACTATTATTGATTTGAAGCAAATGAATTTTTCTGAAATGTCTAAAGGGTAATATCTGTCAGAGCAATGACATTCGTCACTGAGAAACACATGTCCAAAGGACTGTGTCATGAGGTGCCTTAGTTAACTCTGATTAAGAATTCATTAAAATTCAGGCAGAGCAATGGCATGCACACTGAGAAATACAACTCACTCATCAAGAAATGACTTGGAGTGTGTCATGATGTGTAAATGCTATCTCTGTTCATATATAGCATGACAGTTAGTCACACTAAGTGCTTAGGGATATTGGCCTCTGATCAAGGTATATCCTCTAGTTACAAGGTGTGCACTGAACTAGACTGCTCGTAAAATTTGTAGCATGAAAAATTGTTGAACATATCTCAATATCTGAATATTGATGCTAAAATCAAATTGCTACAACCCTAGATAAAATAATATGACTTCATAATTGCTTAATCTCAATACTAGTGCATGTAATTCTGAAAGAAGTCAATAAATTTGATTGTGTAAGACAAAGGGAGGACAATCAAGATAAATATGAGGGCTTGGTTCATTTTTATTAAAACATGGTTTTAGATATCAATACAAAATTTTATTGATAAACTCTACATACATCATGTTTAAACCATGCTGTTCAAAAAGCTCATTCATAAGGCCCTATAATGGAAGACTTTGAAAAATTATGTTTTGGATTTATGAGATTGATATCTCCTTGAAAATCTTGTTGCATTATTTTTGTTTGGAGCTTATTTGTAAATCTGATTATTTGAACCTTTTCTGCTCACTGTCCTTAATTCATTGACCTGAACTGCCTCTGTGGTCTCCTTCTCAACAATATCAATTTGGAGTCATGCAACACATGCATATCAATTGGCATCTATTCAGGGGGAGCTTTCATGTCACATGCATCATGCTGCATAGAAACTCTTAAAGGGGGAGAATTGTGTTCTTGCATTTTGGTATCTGCATCTACATTCATTCCTCCCCATGGTTAATCTTGATTATATCAAAGGGGGAGACTTTTGCCAAAGGGGGAGATTGTTATTCAATCATTGCATGGTGGTTTCTTTTGCAATCTCAAACTATATTTTTTTTTGATGAAGTCAAAGGGGGAGAATAGTTTGAGTTATCAGATTGGCTCACTGTGTAGAGTTGCCATCATCAAAAAGGGGGAGATTGTTGTGCCTCTGTGGTTTTGATGATTGGTTTTGATGTGAGTCATACACTGTGAGTCACCATGCATTGATGTTCTGTTTTGATGATTGATTTGGTTTTGATGATTGGTGTTTGATGTGAGTTACTGTGAGTCATCTTGCTGAAATGAGTCATCTTCATATGTTCAGTCATTCTGATGTTCAGCCTGTTTATCAAAGCATTGCATTGCTGTTCTGTTAGTTTATCAGATCATAAAGCATTTGCATTGCATATTTGATGTTCAGCCATGTTATCTGCTGCATAAAGCATTCATACATCACAGTCAACATAGTGTGGGCCGACCCCTTTCTAGATGGGTCGACCCCCTAGATAAGTGTAGTGTATACACTCTTCGGTTGGGTTCAACTGAAGTCTGCACATCAGCCTGCATGATTTCAAAGTATGTACATTGCACAGCATGCATCAATTCCAAGTAGGTACATCGTCTGTTCATGAAGTATATACATTGTACTTGTGTTCAATAGCTTCAAGTGTATACACTCTCACATAATACACACATGCTTAGCTACTGTTCTAAGTCTGCACATTGCCAAAGTCTGAACAGTCATCGTCTTAGTGCATCTCAAGTCTATACATCGCTACAGTAACGCAAGTCTATACATCGTTCGTCTCATATGCACATTTGAGTCAAAGTCTGCACAGCATAAGTCTATACACTTTTGCATCTCATTTAGCGTCTTATATGCATGTTTGAGTCAAAGTCTGTACAGCCCAAGTCTGTACACTGAGGACGCTTGTTAGCTTTCAAAGTCTATACATTGTCTACAGTGCATCCAGCTAGTCTATTCATTGGAGCGTCTTGTTCAGCGTCTCATGGCAAAGTCTGCACATTCTATTGTTCAACGTCTGCATGCATTACATGAAGTCTGTACACTGATCGTCTCAACTTGCGTCTCACTGAGCATCCATTCACTGCAAAGTCTATACAGACATCATCGTCTTAGAGATCGTTTTATGCCTTCAGCTAAAGTCTGTACATCCACCGCCTTATCCAGCGTCTCACACTTGCAAAGTCAATACACTGGTCGGTGGAACAAAGTCTGAACATCCTTCAATGAACTTTGAAGTCTATACATTCGCTGTAGAGATCATTGTCAAGTCTATACATTGGTCCGTCTCTTGCAGTGTCTCATCTGGTCAAAGTCAACACATCACTTGAAGGCTTCTCCATCAAGTCTATACATCGACTGTCTTGCTTTAGCTTAAGTCTGTACAGAGTCAGCGTCTCGTTGACCATCTCTTGTTGTGTCTTCATGTTATTTCTGTGTTTGTGTCTTAGTGTTGTTTTTATGTCTTCGTGTTGCTTCTTTCTATCTTCGTCCAGGTTTCCTCTGATCGCGTGTTTTACTATCGTCTTACTCCGTGTTATTTCCTTCTCACCTCGTGCTGTTCTCATCTGACTTCGTGTCGTTCCCTTTGTAGTGTTAGCTCTGTTACTGTGGTACCTCGTGTCGTTCTCTCTTTATCTCGTGCTGTTCTCATCTGACTTCGTGTCGTTCTCTTTGTAGTGTTAGCTTTGTTATTATGGTACCTCGTGTCGTTCTCTCTTTATCTCGTGCTGTAGTCATCTTATGTACCTCGTGTCGTTCTCTCTTTATCTCGTGCTGTAGTCATCTTATGTACCTCGTGTCGTTCTCAGTATAGTGCACCTTTTGTTGTTCCTACACACCTTGTGCAGCTTTAGCTTGAGTGTCAACCGACTTATTTCAGGTATATATATATATAGAGAACCCTGAGTATTAATGGTTTTAATCTCTTTGCAGGAGAAGAAGAAAAACAAAAAGAAGAAGGTGGTCGAGAAGAATATTCCCCAGTGACTGGGCGGCACGTGATCCGAGATTGGAAGGGCAGACAAGATTGTGACACGTGTGCTGAAGCTGGCTGAGAGACTGACACGTGGCCAAAAGTTCTGGGCGGGAAATGTGGAAGCCACACGCGCCCAGTGCTGCCCTCCTGCTGGCTGCTGTTATAAAAAGAAGAAAGGCTGATCGAGCGAAAAAAAAAAGTGTGAGCCGAAGAGAATAGAGGAGCAGAGATCGAGAGAGTGAAAGATTAGAAGAAGAAAAGAGCTGTAGTAGAAAGCAGAAGAAGAAGAGAAGAGAAGAGACAGAGAGAGCCTGCGAAAGAAGAAGAAAAGAAAGAGAAGAAGAGCAAAAGGAGAAGAAGAGAAAAGAGAAAGTTAGAGAGCTCGTGAGGGTTAAGAGAAAAAGAAAGTGAGAGAGAAGAGAAGAGGAAGAGAAGCTTACCTGAAGATCTGTCTACTGGACCGTGGATCAAATCCAGGCCAGTCAGCTCCATGCGAGCCACATCTGTGTTATCTTTCTTTACAGCTTTCTGATCGCTGTGTATTTTTCCTTTCTTATTTTTTCCTTTCTCATTTGGTTAGCTTTGTACTTCCGATCCTCTGGACTGAGGTCGGGTCCCTCCTGGTCTGGAGGAAGAGAGGTCTACGACCTCTAGTTTGCAAGTGGCTGGAAGTCACTTGTGTGTTCCCTCCGGTTTGGAGGAAGGGAGATCTGATCTCCGGTTCTGGGCTTGTGAGTTGCAAGTCCAGGGGTCCCTCCTGGTCTGGAGGAAGAGAGGTCTTTGACCTCTGGTTTGCTGGTGACTGGGAGTCACTGGTGGGTTGCCTCCTAGTCTGGAGGAAGAGAGACTTCGGTCTCTAGTTTCCAAGTGGCTGGGAGTCACTTGGGTGTCCCTCCGGTTGGGAGGAAGAGGGGAGGCTGTTCCCCTGGTCAAGCTGTGTGGCAGCAACTGTTTGCAGACTGAGTCTGCTTGGTTCTAGCGTTTGCTAGTGAAGCCTCACTCCGGTTGGGAGTGAGGGGTGGATGTAGGTCTGGAGGACCGAACCACCTAAAAATCTATTGAGCAGTGGTTTGATTGCTTGATCTGCTTCCGCTAGATGCTTGAATAGGCACGCTCCATCTGCTTGTTATTTTGTTTAATCGAATTTGCTTAATTCCGGAACTTGCCTAGCATCTGAGTTTTTAAATTGGTCATTATTAGTAGCAGGATACATTCACCCCCCTCTGTATCCGGGACTAGCACCCTAACAATCTCTTCCCATGAGTCTTTGGGTCCTTTGGCTTCCCATCCAAATTCATCCCCAGGTGACCAAGCCCTAGGGCCGTGGTTCCTTTTTGCTTCGACCCGGTCAAGTCGGGTGGTGAGGGTATCTAGACAGTTATGAATCTTGTTGATGACAGTGCCAAATTGGTCCATGGGTACTTGGGGCATCTCCCTAGGGTGGTCATGCAATGGAGTGATGGAAATCATGATGCAAGGGAGACTCAAATGTCAATGCCCTAGGACTAGACTCGTAGAGACAAGTCTAAAACTTGCTCTGATACCAAATTGATGTGACACCACTCCTTGGACCTAGATTTGCAAGCAACCGGACTGAACACCGATCTCTCACAAGCGGTTCACCCGTGTCGCGCACACCCGGTTCCGTAGGTGGACCGACGATGGTGGTGAGGGTCCGAGGTTTGACCTTGAGGTTCCAAGGATATGGCCAGCTAGGGATGGACCCCAATGGGCCAGGGATGCCAAATTTCAAGGGCGGCCGGCACACCGAGGGCGTGGGATGTAATGACACTCTCACAACTCACCTGCGGTGGCACTCGATTAGACGGAATGTTGGGACGAGCACTCTCTCACTGCCGACGGCGCAACTAGAGATAATACTAAGCTAAGCAATAGTGAAACCAGCAGAGGATGGGGGCTCAAAGCTCACCTGATCGGTGTGAAGACATCGATCCCGGTCAGAGACGAGGGCGAGCGGGGAAGCGTGGGCTACCCGCACGCCGCGTCGATGACGCTTCAGCCGAAGACCTGCTAGTACAAAACTACGCCCCACGCAGGTGGGTGGATCTCGGGGTGGGGGAATGGGCTTACACCAAACACTACCTCCACACAGGGAGGGGCGCTAAGCCGGCCAGGCGGGGAGGGGAGGTTAACTAAGCTAGCGCCGAACGATCTGCCCGTTCTGGAGTAACCGGACAGGAAGTCGATGTAGATGATGCCACGCACTCCACCAAACTCAGAATTCGACGAAACTGGCGCTGAAATGTCTCTCACAGACCCAAGAATGCCTGTGAATTTTTGTGGGTGGTCTCGACGTCGTCACTGGCTGGGGAGAGCTCTGGAACAGGATCCTGGTTCTCTAGTTCGGACTGGTCCCAGGGTGCAGCAGCAGGTGGAAGTAGTCACCACGCCCGCTCCCGATGTCGAAACGCCGCGAGACCAAGACGAGTTTGACCGTGGAGGATTCTTATTCGAGCAGCAGCCAGGGGGGACACCAGACGATGTCGGGGCAGAGAGGGGGAGGCCGTTGAGTGACGAGGGGTCTGGACAGGTCCTGAGTGGCCTGTTCAGCGCATCTGGGGGAGAAAATTCGGAACGGGCAGTCCCGGACTCCGAACGAGGTCCCGCTTGCTGTGTTGGACAGAGGACTAGTGGATCTTCGACCCGGCCAAGCGACGTGCCTTGGAACAGAAGGATGAAACCTTGGAAGCTTCTGCACTACAGCTCTGGTCCTGGTTCATGTCCCGGTTACGCAGTCGGACGAGAATGAACCCTCCGGACAGCAGGGATGTCGGATGCCAGTGAGACCACCTTGGCTACAAAGCTATCTTGACGACCTTTCCGTTGATGTATGGTACGCCTCCAGACGAAGCGGAATGCCCTCGGGGCAGGTTCTGCAAGTCGGGCTCCAACTGCTACCTGCGAACTGAAATGGATAGGGTGATGGAAGGTGATGGGAGACGGAGTAGATGGGGTGGGAAATGCGGTGGATGGGTGTGGGGGTGACACCTGACTATGTGGGGGTCTATTAAGGGGTGATACAAGGTGTGGGAGGGGCAAAAAGGGGGCTGGGAGGTGGTCTTGCAAGTGGAGGAAGGGGGAGCTGCGAATTTGGGTTGGGAAGGAGAGAGGGGGGAGAGAACTCTCCTTTGGTTTGAATGTGGGGTTAATGGAGGGGTTAATGGGGGCCTAGGGAATGGGAAGGGTTGCCTTGGGGAGGGGAAGGGGTGCTTGGGAGAAGGGATTCTTCCTTGGGAAAATGAAAGGTTGTATGGGGAAGGGGAAAGGTTGCTTGGGAGGAGGGAGAGGTGCCTAGGAGAAGGGGATTCCACCTAGGGGTTGGAGGGGAATTAAATGAGAGGTATGGGGAAGGGGGAGGGGTCTTAATGAGAGGTGAATGGGGAGGAGAGAGAGTGAATTTCGAAATTGGGGGTGGGGAGGAGAGAGAATGGGGTTCGCCCCCTTTAGAGAGAGAGAGAGAGCTAGAGAGAGGGAGAGAGGGGAAACTCACAAATTTTATGGAAACTCAACTCAATATCATTCATTCATTAGCTTCAAATGGTGGGATTGGGGTCCTATTTATAGGAATCCCACAATTTAACATAAGACCCTGAGTTTTAGACTAGTGACAATAAACTAAGGGAGAAGGGGGTGCCCATGGGCCTAGCCCACTTAATTGGGCCCAACTGACTCATTAACCACTCTAATGCCAATTAACCTAGGTAGATGACACCTTAACCTAGGGACTTGACTCAAATAAAAGGAAAATTACATAGTAAGAAAATGAAAAATACATCATATGACTTGGAATAAAGTGGTGAACAAGATGTTGCACTGCTGGCGAGCATCAGGATCCTCGAACAAATGAGATCGCCGGTGATGTCCCCATCACTAGATGTACTTGCGACAGAGAAGGCGGAAGTGCAAGTCGATAAGCCACATTGCTGACTCTTTGCAAAATCTCTAAAGGCCCGATATATCTGGGGCTGAGCTTTCCCCTCTTTCCAAATCACATGACTCCCTTGGTAGGAGACACCTTTAGGAACACATGGTCCCCTTCTACAAATGTCAACTCTCTCTGCTACTGGTCTGCATAACTTTTCTGACGGCTCTGAGCTATGAGGAGTTGCTGCCGAATCACAGATATCTTCTCTGAGCAGTCCAATACCAACTGTGGCCCGAACAGTTGCTTCTCGCCAGCTTCATACCAACACACTAGTGACCTACATGGTCACCCATAGAGCGCTTCATAAGGTGCCATTCTGATGACGGAATGGTAACTATTGTTGTGTGCAAATTCTATCAAGGGTAAATGATTGTGCCAATTCCCCCTCCATTCAATACTGCATGCCCTCAGCATATCTTCTAGAGTTTCGATAGTATGCTCGGATTGCCCATCGGTCTGAGGATGAAATGCCGAGCTGAGCCGCAACTCTGTCCCCATAGCCTACTTCAAACTCTTCCAGAACCTCGCAGTGAATCGAGGGTCCCGATCAGAGATGATAGATAAGGGTGCACCATGTAACCGAATGATTTCGGTGATGAACAGCTTCACTGAGGATTCGATGGGAGTATGTTTGTTGATGGGTAGAAAGTGTGCAGTCTTTGTGAATCTATCCACAATTACCCAAATGGTATCATGCTTCCTTCTTGTCATGGGTAGACCAATCGCAAAATACATGGTGATTTGTTCCCATTTCCATTGTGCCATCTCAATGGTATGGAGAGGACCGCTAGGTCTTTGATGTTCAATCTTCACTTGCTGACAAGTGCGACACTTGGACATGAACTCTGCTATGTCTTGCTTCATTCTTGACCACCAATACATCCTCTTCATATCTTGAAACATCTTAGTGCTTCCCGGGTGGATGAAAAATTTCAACCTATGAGCCTCCCGCATCAAGTCCTTCTTTAACTCCGCATCATCTGGTACACAAATCCTTCCTCGAAATATGATCAGTCCATCAATCCCCACTTGGAAGTCCTCATTATTCAGTTGCTTCTACAATGCCATGTCCTGCTTTTGCACCTCAGCAATTCTATCTAAGTATGCAGGTCTAGCCGACAACCCAGCCAAGAGGTCGAATTGCTTCCTTTTCTCGGGTCGTGATTCGATCACACCCTCCATCATATCCCACTCTCGATGTAAACTCAACGCCATCAATTTACGGCTGAGAGCATTCGCCACCACATTCGCCTTGCCTGGATGGTACTGTAAGGCAAAGTCATAGTCTTTCAATAGCTCGACCCATCTTCTTTGCCTCAAATTGAGTTCCTTCTGAGTGAATATGTACTTGAGGCTCTGATGGTCAGTGAAAACCTCAAACCGAACCTCATATAAATAGTGTATCTAGATGCGCAAAGCGTGGACCACTGCTGCCATTTCCAGGTCATGACTGGAGTAGTTCTTCTCATGGTCCTTTAACTGTCTCAAGGCATAGGCGATCACTTGTCCATTTTGCATTAGTACACAACCGAGGCCGATCCTAGAAGCATCTATATAAACAGTGAAGCCATCATGCCCTTGAGGGAGCGCCAACACTGGGGCCGAAGTCAACTTTTCCTTGAGCATCTGAAAACTATCTTCACACTCCTCAGACCAGATAAGTTTCGCTCCTTTCTTGGTCAACTTAGTCATCGGGGCTGCAATGGTAGAGAAACCTTCGATGAACCGACGGTAGTATCCAGCCAGACCAAGAAAGCTTCTAATCTCCATGACTTTCTTCGGTGTTTCCAACTTTGACACTGCTTCTACCTTGCTAGGGTCCACCGATATGCCGTTCCCGAATATAACATGTCTGAGAAACATAACTCGGTCTAGCCAAAATTCACACTTGCTAAATTTGGCGAAGAATTTGTTCTCCCTAAGGGTCTGCAGAACCACTCTCAAGTGCTACCGATGCTCCTCCTGACTGACAGAATATATCAGGATGTCGTCTATAAAGACCACGACAAACTGATCTAGATAGGGGTAGAGGATCTGATTCATCTATTCCACGAATACATCAGGTGCATTGGTCAACCCGAATGGTACTACTAAGAACTCGTAGTGACCATACCGAGTCCTGAAGGCCGTTTTCGACACATCTTCGGGCTTGATTCTGATTTGGTGATAACCTGTTCTCAGATCAATGTTGGAGAAGACCTTGGCAGATGATAATTGGTCAAATAACTCTTCAATCCTCGGCAGAGGGTGCTTGTTCTTTATGGTGGCCTGGTTAAGCTTGCGGTAATCAATGCACAGCCGCATGGACCTATCCTTCTTCCGCACGAATAGGACTGGTGCTCCCCATGGAGACACGCTGGGCCTGATGAAGCCTTTGTTTAGCGATTCCTATAATTACTTCCTGAGTTCGGCAAGTTCTGTCGGAGCCATCCTGTACGGTGGAATGGAGATAGGTGCGGTGCCCGACACTAGCTCAATAGAGAAATCTGCCTCTCAAGCTGGTGGTAGCCCCGGTAGATCTTCGGGGAATACATCAAGAAATTCTTGAACTAAGTCCAAGTCCTCCAAAATCTTGACAGAGCCTTCTTCAAGCACCACACTAGCCAAGAAATAGTCACACCCCTTGCTAATCAGCTTGGAAGCCCTGATGGCTGACACCATCATTCTCCCCGACTTGCTCTTTGGGCATTGGAAGAAGAATGTCTCCTTTCTCGACTTCTGAAAGATCACTCTCTTCCGATGGTAGTCTAAGAGAGCACAATGTCTGTCTAACCAATCCATTCCCAGAATGAGGTCAAAGTCGTTCACATCTAGGACGTATGCTTCCCCTAACAATATCCTCCCATTGATGTTGACTTCTATAGTAGGGATCACAAGCTTGGCCGGACTTGTTTCCCGATCGGTGTACTAACTAACATTTCCCTGAAGAATGTGGCCTGGGGTCTGTTCTTCAGTTGATTAACAAAACTAGTGGATATGAATGTGTGTGTAGCCCCCGGGTCAAACAAGACCTTTCCATAAACACTATCAACAAGGAGCGTACCTTCAGCCACGGTAGGGGTATTTTTTGTCTCTTCTTGCATCAGTGCATAGACTTGCCCTCAGTACTAAATCTTCTCCTGCTGGGGAATTGGCTTTTGCTGGGCCTTCTTGGGGCAGTTCCTCGGATTGTGTCTGGCCTTGCCGCATTCATAGCACTTGCCTTTTGCCCTCCAGCATTCTTGTCCCAGATGGTTGCACCCACAATGGACACAAAATGGAACCCCAGGTCCGTCCCTCAATATCGGTCCTTGGCGTGCCACCTTTTCCTTATTTTGCCTCTCTCCTATCTGCATAGGCCTTTTCCCCAACGTCTTCTGCTCCTCAGTGAACCTATACATGGACATTCGTTAGGACTTAACCTTACGTGTCCCCTAAATTCTTATGGTTTCAGCTATTTCCTTGCATTTTCTCGCTCAGCTAGATGAGGAAGCCTCAATGCTGTTGCATAAGAGTCAGGGTCTTGGGTTGCAACATAGCGTCGGACGCTGCTACGTAGGCCGTTGATGAATTTCTTCACCTTTTGACGTCCGTCATCCAATATGTGTGGAGCATATTGACTAAAAGCGGAGAATCTGGCCTCATAGTCAGCCACCGTCATGTTTCCTTGCTCGAGGCTCAAGAATTCTTGCTCCCTAGCATCTCGCACATGTTCGGGGAAATACTTTTCTTGGAAGACAGCTAGGAATTCTTCCCATAGTATGTCTCCATTGTGCCCTGTGAAGGTGGTCCTCAACTTGGCCTTCCATCACAAGTCAGCTTGATCTTGCGATACAAAGGCTGCCAGCTTCACTTTTTCCTCCTCAAGACATCGCATTGCGCTGAATTTCTTCTTCATTTCACTGAGCCATGACTCAGCCACCTCTGGACGGCTCTCCCCCTTAAAATAAGGAGGTGCCAACCTCAGGAACCGATCAAGCGTCGGCAGGTCATGATGTGGTACGGGCGCGGGCTGATGCAGCATCTATTGCTGCTTGGCCTACATAAGCGCTTGGAAACTCTGCATGAACACGTCTAGGTTAACCCCTGCATTGGGCACATGTCCGCCGCCAACTGCCGGAGCATGGCCAGCCCCGTCATTCGGTCCATTTGGGTCATCTACCCCCGATCCCCTCTCATCCGCCTGGGGAAGATCCCTTTGCCTTCTTGGCGGCATAGTTTTGAGAAATAAACAATTAGTATGTGAGAGGGTTTTTAATGGGTTTTACAATATACTCTACCATCCCCCCCCTCAAGCCTATCCCTTCTTCTACTACTTGGCCATTCGAAATGGTTGTAACCATGGTTTGTCTCTCGTGCTCTGATACCACTCTTCAACGCCCCGGGATCCGATTCCCAATTTGTGGGCATAGATTTTTTTTCCATCGGACCCTGAAGCTTTACTTCGTACATATCGCGGAAGTACAAATATATGACCATGCATATATCCGCATGAGAGAGAGAAACCACAATTACATGAAATGTAAATAGCATCTCAACCATTCATAATCCCCAAAGAAGAGTACATATCCATTATTCCAAAATAAACATGAGTCTACACATGCCCACCACCCCCATAACCATACATATAAGGGAGATAATCATTCATAGCCTACCCAGACGAAGTATGGACTCGCACTACTCCTCAGCCGCAGCCTCCTCCCCAACCTCTTCTCTATGTCTCCTGAAAAATGTGTGTCACAAAGGGGTGAGTGTGACGCTCAGTAGGCAGCCTAAATAAATCGGGGTTAACTCGCATTTCTATATGTATACATAAGCAATTTATATATATATATTTCAATGATCACAAGGTAAGATTACCAAGTTCATGTATCATTTCCAGAACCCACCAAAAGGATCCCAATGTTACTCAATACTTAATTCATTATCACATGCTTAAAAATAATTCATACGAGAAAAATACATGTTCATTAGCTAGCATATCTGATACCCATGCTTGCAACAAAACCACGGTGAATGAGCTATTAAACATCATCGTATTTTCATGAATTTCACATCTTTGTTATTCATGGAACCGAACAACTGCCGCAAACATAGGAGGCCCACACATTACTATGAACGAAAGAGTACTGTGAAGACCTTGGAGCGAACTCCTACCTAGACTCCTACCGCACGGGACGTTACGTAACGTCGTCCCCCGGGTTCTGTGGCGTTACGTATCGCCATCCCACATAACGAACCAGCCGAATCAATAGGATTTTGACTAGGGCATTACGTATCGCCGTCCCCTGGGATCTTTTACTTCGCGGCGTTACGTATCGCCGTCCCGTAGAAGGGACCGAAGTCCTACCACACATAAAGCTATTGTTTTCCATTCATAACATTCACATCGTGTCCGCATTCACATTCATACTCATTATACGAATATTAGTATGATACATAACAAGCATGCTTCCAAATGGTTTAAGTAGACAAATCATAATCATAAGTTTACTTGATGTGGACTAGAGCATGATCATGTTACTGTATGAAAGAGGACAAGTTTATTTCTAGGCTACACATGCATGGAAAACTATTTCTAACTACAAGTACGGAATTTCTGTGAGCACGAAATTTTTATGGTGGGTTACTAACTTAGCCTTCCACCATTTTCTAATTTTTCATATTTTTTTGAATTAAAATGCCATTTCAAAACTCTCCTTTTCTAAGTTTCTGGAAATTGGGGCAGAACCACAGGTGTATCGACCTAACCACATGTGCATCGACCTTACCAGGGTCTGCTTCACATGTGCACTGACTTGTTCTTCATATGCACAGACCTGGCTCTACATGTGCTCAGACCTATCTTAAGGACTTCAACACATCTGCACTGACTTGTTCTTCATATGCACCGACCTGACTCTACATGTGCTCAGACCTGTCTTAAGGACTTCAACACATGTGCACTGACTTGTTCTTCATATGCACGGACCTGACTCTACATGTGCTCAGCCCTATCTTAATGACTTCAACACATGTGCACTGACTTGTTGTTCATATGCACCGACCTGACTCTACATGTGCTCAGACCTGTATTAAGGGCTTCAACACATGTGCACTGACTTGTTTTTCATATGCACCGACCTGACTCTACATGTGCTCAGACCTGTCTTAAGGACTTCAACACATGTGCACTGACTTGTTTTTCATATGCACCGACCTGACTCTATATGTGCTCAGACCTGTCCTAAGAACTTCAGCATGTTGAACCCCCTCCTTGTGGGTATACTGAATGGATTTTGATGATGACCAAACACTATATATTTGTATGAATTGAAATTGAGTTGTTCTAACGTCAAAAGCTTTGGAAATGCACATCCTTGATGTAGTCTTGGAGCTTTTGGAGGTACAAGAGTAACTTCGTCTGGTAAGACGTTTGAACTTAAATTGTAATGCCAAATCTAATTCAAAATGTATGTCTTTACAGGGCAAGGAATGTGCCTAAGTGCTTAAGGAACTCAAGGACGGTTGGTGAGATCAACTTCAACTTATTGGCCCTTGATTGTGTGGTTTGAAGTTCATTATTTTGATCTCAAGGGTTAAATTGGTTTAGAACTTTTCTAAGCTTAAATAGTTTGGGTTTCATTCCCTCTCATGTTTTAAAAATCATCTTGAAACCCCCTGACTTGTTCTTGGACTTAGTGGGCCATTTAATCAACCATTTGGTAGTTCTGGAATAAGGGTTGACCCATTGGGTCGACCCCTAGGTCCCCGGGTGCTAAAAAATTGGGTCTTTGAACTCTAGCTGAAAGGGTCGACCCCTTGGGTCGACCCCCAGCCGCAAGGGTCGACCCCAAGGGTCGACCCCTTGTAGTTTGAATTAAAATCTGTCGGATCCCTTTCTCTTAACGGCAAGGGTCGACCCTTGGGGTCGACCCCTGGTACGTTTATTTTTTACCCACACGGATTAGCCCCGAGGGTCGACCCCAAGGGTCGACCCATTAGCCCAGAAACCCTAAAACCCTCATGAGGGTCGACCCCAAGGGTCGACCCTTTCAGTCTCGAACCCGAGCCGTGAATTTTGACTTCTGTGGCATCGCACCAAAAGTCATCCCAGCATCCCTAAAACATTCCTGAAATTATGGATCTGGTCTCTAGGTCGTCCCTGACCATCCTATACCAATAAATACATATCATTTGGGTGGAAACCCTAAGAGAGTCTTGGTGAGATCTGAAATTGGGTTTTCTCTCTAAACCTTGTGTGTGCAGGGTCGCAGCAGCAACTCCAAGCTCCACTCCCACCTTGTTTTAAACTTGAAATCGAAGGGAAAAAGCTTGAATCAAGCCTCAAGACCATCTACAACTGAAAGCTACGTCGGATATCAAGCTACAACCTTTGTTCGTGCGGCACTGCTTCATACTTTCTCCAAGATCGTTCTTCCACTTGCAGAAGTGCTGAACTACATCCGAAGAAGCGAAAGGGGGAGCTTCAACCACAATAAACATTTCTTCACTCTCCATTTTCTGAATCTTTTTGCTTGAGATTGTGCATCTGTTGTAAATCTTAAATCAGATTCTTGTGTGTGGTGTTCGTGTTCGGAAACACGAACGTGTGTGTGTGTGTATGTTTGGCAGCCCAGATCGGGTGCCGTGTGTGTGTGTGTTTGCTTTTCTACACAGCGTGTGTGTGTGGCTCACTTCATAGTGAAGTCTTAATCCTCACGTGTGAGGGGTGGACGTAGGGGACACGGCAGTGTACCCGAACCTCCTAAAAACTTCGCGTGTCACTTGTGGTTTGATTTTACGCATTCTTTGTCGAGTGGGCTTTACGGTGAGTTGAGTGTACACCACCTCTATCATCAAGCACCTACCTTGATGGGGACATCATCTCCCATGCCCACGTTCACAGCTCGTCTCCTCGCCCCGGTTGCATCCGGCATGGTTTAGTCATTTAATTTTGAGTCCTATGTAATTTTATTTGAGTCATTTGACGTATTTTCCCTTTTATTTGAGTCATATTCCTAGGTCTTGCATTTATTTTCCTAAGTTTGAGTGTCATTAGATTGTGTAATGTGCTATTGGGCCCAATTCTTCGGACTTGGCCCATGAGCCCCCCTACCCCTTCGGTTATTTGTTATTGAGTCTTTTGTAAGGGACTTATTGTAAAATGTGGGTTTCCTATATATAGGGCCCCATTTCCTTCATTTGGAGGTAATGAATCAATCAATGAAAAAAATGTCATTTGAGAGTCCAAAGCTTAGTTTAGTGGAGTGATTCCAACATTCTTTAGGTGAGAAACCCTAGGGGAGAGATTCCCCACCCTTCCCTCTCTTAATCCCTCTTCTTTTACTCCACTTTCTCTCTCCTCAACACCCAATTTCGAATTTTCTTCTCTCTCCTCCCTTCCCAACCACCTCAACCCCCACCTACCATCATTAAAGCCCTCCACTTCCCCATGGCCTCCATTACTCCACCCCCTAGTCCCAAGAAGATCCCTCACCATTCCAACACCATCTTCCACATTCCAACACCACTTTCCCCATTCCAACACAATCAACCCCTTCCCCACACAACCCCACAACTTCTAAGGCCATTTCAAATTTGAAATCCACCCTTCCCTCCACTCACTTGTGCCCCCCCCTCACTTTCTCCTCTCACCCACCTTCCCAAATTCGTAGCTCCTCCTCCCACCACCTGTTAGATCCCCTTCCAGACCCCATTCTTCCCTTCCCCCACCTTAGAACACCCCCTCCTAGACCCCCTCACAGCCCGGGCTTTCCCCACACTCATCCACCCCCATTTCCTCTCCCATATACCCCATTCCCCCCCATCATCATCAACCTACAGCTCTCAACTGAAGATCTACAGTAGACCAGCAACTTGCAGCGGCCACCACGACCTCCTCCGGACGATTTTGAAGACCCAAGAGCCATCGTCGGAAGCATCTGCCAGTCGCCTTCGCAACCGAAGTGGTTTCGTCTTCTTCCGATCTCCGAGTCGTCCAGGAGGTCCATTCTCCCACAGCTGCGTGGTTCTGCCTCGGCTGAGGACCTGAGCCAGATTAGAAGCTCTGCCACGACGAACCCCGAAGTAATCAGTCCTCAAGTTCTTCTTCAAAGTTCTTCATCGGCCTGTCTACTTTTAGAATCAAGAAGCAGAAGCCCATTCAGCATCCGGGAACAAAAGTTACCAATTTTCTTCCACGGTCGCGCGGCTCTGCCTTCCCCTGTCTGCATAGACACCTCCTCACTCTTCTGGCTCCACAGATCGTCTCCGTTCTCTTCTGGCATCCCCGTTTCTTTTTCTGCAAAGAGGACTCACCCACGGTTCTAACAGCACTGACGGCATCAAATTTGGAGTTCGGGAGCGGCCAGGACAGCCTCTGCATCCTACTGTTGGTGACCTGCCCCTGCTCATCCGAGAAACATAGGCCCTGTTCAAGCTCCTGCCCCGACCTGCAGTGACTCCAGAAGAATTTACAAAAATTCTGAGGCATTCCCCTTCCTTTTACGAAGATTTCTCCGCTGGTCTCGCCATCAGAGAAATTCCTGAGCAAGATCTACATAAGCAACACCGACCCTCTATCCTGGTTCGCAGACAGCAGGCAGATTCGGCGTCCACCCCTTGTTCCTCGTTCTTTGCTTTGGTTTCCCCACCCCGCTTGGCCGGCTGAAGGCCCCTCCCTGCGTGGAGGTAGTATTGATGTAATATCATTAACCCCCACCCCAAGTTCCCCCTCCTGCGAGAGGTGTAGTGGTGTAATTTGTTTGGGCAGGTCAAGCGACACCGCCGCGGCGTGTGGGGATCCATTCACCTCCCCGCTCGCCCTCGTCTCCGACCGGGACCGGTTTCTTCAAACCGGTCGAGTAAGTGCTCAAACCTTCACTCCACTTAGTGCTTATCTTTCAATATTAGTTCTAATTCTGCTGGTTATGCGAGTGAGAGCCCGATCCTCAAGCCCCATTGCCTTGAGTGATCACCGTGGGAAGAGTGCAACCGGTGCCTTCGGCACTTCATCGGCCCCGTTGAATTGGGCTTTCAAATCCATTGGGAATCAAATCTTGGCCTTTCTGGCCCTCTACCAGCAAGGGCCCAACCCCTCAACCTCACCTTGGCATTGCCAAGTTACCCCGGGCTTGGGTGAGCGATGAGAGAGCGGCGGCCCAAATTGGCCCATTTAGATTGCGATTGTGCTTGCTTGCATTAGGTCCGAGGTTGTGTCACATCAAGTGGTATCAGAGCAAGTTCACAACTTGTCTCTCCACAAGTTGGTCCTAGGGCATGTTTATGCATTTAGAGTGCTCGGTTGCATCTCCCATGTCCATTAGAATGGCCACTTCATACCCGTCATATCCATCCCCATCAACTTTCCCAAGAAGCCGAAATCCTCATGGAAGCTCCATTGCCAACAAAGTGGGTAGCAACACCTCTATCATAGAAGCCCTACCTAATGTCCTTAATCGGCTTGAAGATATCATGTCTCGACTCGACCGACTTGAAGGAAATAGCCGTCAACCAAGAGTGAATGAGAGTGACCTTTGGGGAGATCTAGAAACCATATTTTTAGAACACTTGAAAATCAAAACCCCCACCTTTGATGGATCCAACAGCCCAAGCCTTTACCTAGATTGGGAGATTTCCCTAGACCAATTCTTTAAAAGTTGCCCCTTGAACGAAGAAAGGAGAATGAGGCTAGCCAAGGCACACCTCTCCAAACAAGCTAAAACTCATTGGTTAGTTGTGGAAGGTTTAAGAAGGATCCGTAGGGAGGCCCCCATTAGCACTTGGGATGAGATGAAGGTCGAGCTTAGGAAAACCTACACTCTCCAACCCTCTCCCTCCTACTCAAATCGCAAAAGCCCAAGGAGCACTTCAACTCCTTCATCCCCACCCGGTCAATCCAAGACCCCAATCACCCATTCCCTACCACTTCCCATCTCTCCCACCCCAACCACTACATTTACACCCCACCTCCAAGTCCACACCACAACCATAGGTCCCCATACCCAATTGGTCCCCATGGCCAACTCTCCACCTAGGCCCATGGTAACCCTCACCACTACCTCTCCATCACCCCCAAAAGGGTACACTCCTCCCAAAACCAATCAACCCAAACCCCTTCAACCCACCCATCTTCCTCTCCCTACCCCAATCCAACTCCCACCAAAGCCTCCACTACTACCCTTACCTATCCTAACCCAAGTTTCCCACTACCTACCACCCCGGATACACCATGCCCCAATCATCACCACACCCTCAAAAGCCCCTCTCACCTCCTTGGAAGAAGAACCCATACCCGATCTAATAGTGGTGAACACCCAAAACCCACTCCCTACCTTGGAGGAAACCCAAGTCCAAGTTGAGAAAGAAACATCACACGATGGTCCTCACCTTACATCACCCTCTCTAGTTGGGACCAAGCTCATCTTAGGAGAACCCATTGTTAGTTGGCTAAAGGAGAGCCCAATTAGAGAGATCCGGGCCCATGTTTTCCCTCCCATAGAACAAGACCTTCCCTTAGTGCCCTTATTCTCCTATCACACCACAATCCAAGCATCCTATCAAGTGGAGACCTTAGAGGACCTTCTCAAGGGCATAGCATGGCAATTAGAGATGACTAGAATGTTGACCCCTATGGTAGAACAACCTAGGAGCCTTAGCCTCCTACACCTTTGCATAGGGTCTATCACCTCGGTTTGCACCATTGGTTGCTACACTAGCGACCTCCTTGTATTCCTCCCTACACCCGATGAGCCCAACCTTCTCCTCGATTTAGAGCTTCTTATCTCGGGTAGAAAGTCAAGCCCTCCACTCATGGCTGACCCACTTGCCAAGAACATTGGCCCAACTATCATGGAGAAGGATGACTTAGCACCTTTTAAGGATCTTGAGGACATGGAGTTCCTCCCCCTAGGTGACCCATTTTATGATCCATATGATCCATTCCAATGGGAGTCAAGGGACTCATATGACCCAACCATCTTACCAACCACCCACCCTTTCCTACCCTCACCCACCATATTGGGCCAAACCCACCTCATCCATGACTCGGGTTACACCTTGGGAGCCATGACCTTGGGCCACATATTCATAGGTAATAAGGTTGTGCCCCACCCCATGATGACCACCTTCTTAGATCCATTCGATCCTTTCCAATGGGAGTTCAAGGGTTGTCCGACACCTATACACATGGAAGTCACCTTTGGGAAAAGTATGCATATGTCTAGGTTTACTACACCAATTGGCATGAACATTATGTTGGGTCCATTCATTCACATCACCCACATGTCAAGTAGAAAGCATGAGTGGTCCAAATTCGGATGTAGTGGTCCACCTTCACTCATCATGAGTTGTAGGCATGATAGGAGTATTCATGGATGTCCGGGTCCCCCAGCATTTGCCACCCCCATGCATGACCGGATCACCTATGGATGCCCCGGTCCTCCCCATTCCATCAAAGTCTTCTTAGCGTCAAAGCATGATTGGTCTACTTTTGGTTGCCCAGGTCCACCCATCACCCCTAGAATGTCAACATTCACGAAATTGCATGAAAGCCTTTGCAAGCACATAAGCAAAAAGAATGAGGCTTATAAGAGGCGGGCCGACTCTCATCGACGTCACCGAGACTTCCATGAGGGTGACTTTGTGATGGTAAGGACGGAGAGGCTCTCCCCGGGAGCCAACTCTAAACTAAGGCCACGTGGGGCTGGTCCCTTCCAGGTCTTGAGGCGTATTGGTGCAAATGCCTACGAGTTAGATCTCCCTGAGGAGTATGCAATAAGTCCCACATTCAATGTTGCCGACCTAGTGTCATATAAGGGACCCACGGTGGTACCTAGTGAGGAGATTGAGCCTACTTCTTCCCTTGAGAGAGCACCCACCCGTGAGAAGAGATCACCAGCCAAGAGAGCCCAGCGTGAACAAATTGAACAAATATTGGATGAACAAGTCACTACCACTCGGAGCAAGGTATACGAGCGCTATCTCGGCAGGTGGATGGATCGGTCTCGTTCGGAAGACTTGAGGGCAGTACCACTTCTACACCCTCGGAGGGAAGGAAACTTACTCGACGGAGTCGAGTTCTCCGCACCGGGGGAGTATGATGGGGACATCACCTCCCATGCCCACGTTCACAGCTCGTCTCCTCGCCCCGGTTGCATCCGGCATGGTTTAGTCATTTAATTTTGAGTCCTATGTAATTTTATTTGAGTCATTTGACGTATTTTCCCTTTTATTTGAGTCATGTTCCTAGGTCTTGCATTTATTTTCCTAAGTTTGAGTGTCATTAGATTGTGTAATGTGCTATTGGGCCCAATTCTTCGGGCTTGGCCCATGAGCCCCCCTACCCCTTCGGTTATTTGTTATTGAGTCTTTTGTAAGGGACTTATTGTAAAATGTGGGTTTCCTATATATAGGGCCCCATTTCCTTCATTTGGAGGTAATGAATCAATCAATGAAAAAAATGCCATTTGAGAGTCCAAAGCTTAGTTTAGTGGAGTGATTCCAACATTCTTTGGGTGAGAAACCCTAGGGGAGAGAGTCCCCACCCTTCCCTCTCTTAATCCCTCTTTTTTACTCCACTTTCTCTCTCCTCAACACCCAATTTCGAATTTTCTTCTCTCTCCTCCCTTCCCAACCACCTCAACCCCCACCTACCATCATTAAAGCCCTCCACTTCCCCATGGCCTCCATTACTCCACCCCCTAGTCCCAAGAAGATCTCTCACCATTCCAACACCATCTTCCACATTCCAACACCACTTTCCCCATTCCAACACAATCAACCCCTTCCCCACACAACCCCACAACTTCTAAGGCCATTTCAAATTTGAAATCCACCCTTCCCTCCACTCACTTGTGCCCCCGCCTCACTTTCTCCTCTCACCCACCTTCCCAAATTCGTAGCTCCTCCTCCCACCACCTGTTAGACCCCCTTCCAGACCCCATTCTTCCCTTCCCCCACCTTAGAACACCCCCTCCTAGACCCCCTCACAGCCCGGGCTTTCCCCACACTCATCCACCCCCATTTCCTCTCCCATATACCCCATTCCCCCCCATCATCATCAACCTACAGCTCTCAACTGAAGATCTACAGCAGACCAGCAACTTGCAGCGGCCACCACGACCTCCTCCAGATGAGTTTGAAGACCCAAGAGCTATCGTCGGAAGCGTCTGCCAGTCACCTTCGCAACCGAAGTGGTTTCGTCTTCTTCCGATCTCCGAGTCGTCCAGGAGGTCCATTCTCCCACAGCTGCGTGGTTCTGCCTCGGCTGAGGACCTAAGCTAGATTAGAAGCTCTGCCACGATGAACCCGGACGGAATCAGTCCTCAAGTTCTTCTTAAAAGTTCTTCATTGGCCTGTCTACTTTCAGAATCAAGAAGCAGAATCCCATTCAGCATCCGGGAACAGATGTTACCGATTTTCTTCCACGGTCGCGCGGCTCTGCCTTCCCCAGTCTGCATCGACACCTCCTCACTCTTCTGGCTCCACAGATCCTCTCCATTCTCTTCTGGCGTCCCCGTTTCTTTTGCTGCCAAGAGGACTCACCCACGGTTCTAACGGCGCTGACGGCATCAAATTTGGAGTTCGGGAGCGGCCAAGACAGCCTCTGCATCCTACTGTTGGTGACCTGCCCCTACTCGTCCGAGAAACATAGGCCCTGTTCAAGCTCCTGCCCCAACCTGTAGCGACTCCAGAAGAATTTACAAAAATTCTGAGGCATTCCCCTTCCTGTTACGAAGATTTTCCGCTGGTCTCGCCATCAGCGAAATTCCTGAGCAAGATCTACAACAGCAACACCGACCCTCTGTCCTGGTTCACAGACAGCAGGCAGATTCGGCGTCCACCCTTGTTCCTCGTTCTTTGCTTTGGTTTCCCCACCCCGCTTGGCCGGCTGAAGGCCCCTCCCAGCGTGGAGGTAGTATTGATGTAATATCATTAACCCCCACCCCAAGTTCCCCCTCCTGCGAGAGGTGTAGTGGTGTAATTTGTTTGGGTAGGTCAAGCGACACCGCCGCGGCGTGTGGGGATCCACTCGCCCTCGTCTCCGACCGGGACCGGTTTCTTCAAACCGGTCGAGTAAGTGCTCAAACCTTCACTCCACTTAGTGCTTGTCTTTCAATATTAGTTCTAATTCTGCTTGTTATGCGAGTGAGAGCCCGATCCTCAAGCCCCATTGCCTTGAGTGATCACCGTGGGAAGAGTGCAACCGGTGCCTTCGACACTTCGTCGGCCCCGTTGAATTGGGCTTCCAAATCCATTGGGAATCAAATCTTGGCCTTGTTGGCCCTCTACCAGCAAGGGCCCAACCCCTCAACCTCACCTTGGCATTGCCAAGTTACCCCGGGCTTGGGTGAGCGACGAGAGAACTGCGGCCCAAATTGGCCCATTTAGATTACGATTGTGCTTGCTTGCATTAGGTCCGAGGTTGTGTCACATCATACCCTTATCCACACCCATTCACGAGTGTGATCATGTTCGAGTGAGGACTAGTGCTTGTATGTTTAATTAACTAGTTTTCACTTGGAAGTAATTTTTAATTTGCCAATCAATTCACCCCTCCCCTCTTGATTGCCACCATTCGGGTCTCAACAATTGGTATTAGAGCTTTGGTCTCTGTTTCACTTGACCACACGGTCGTAGAGCAGATCCCTTTTTATGGCAAACAAGGGGATGATGTCCGAAGGGCATTCGATCCAAAGACCCCCGTTCTTTGATGGATCAAACTACCCTTATTAAAAAAATAGAATGTATGTTTTTCTACGAGCCCAAGACTATGACATGTGGCGCGTCATTAGCAAGGGTCCATATACTCTGTCTCAAAATGAGGATGAGTGGGATGATGAGGATATAAAGAAGTGTTCAGCAAACTTTAAAGCCATGAATATAATACAGTGTGCCATTCATCCTAATGAATACTCACATATTTCCATGTGTTCTTCTGTGCAGGAGATGTGGAACAAGCTGCGGTTGATCTATGAAGGAACATCGAAAGTAAAGGAAACCAAGGCGAATCTGTTAGTCCGGGATTATGAGTTGTTTATGATGAAACCAGAGGAGTCCATTTCTGATATGTTTGCAAGATTGATGGAAATAACAAATGGACTAAAGGGTCTAGGTAAGGAATATTCAGATAAGGAACTCGTCAGAAAAGTTTTGAGATCCCTGTCATCACAATGGCACACAAAGGCCACTGTAATTAAGGACTCAAAGGATCTCAGCACCTTGAAATTGGACGAGTTAATTGACTCCTTGATGAATTACGGAATCAACATCAAAAGGAGCGAGGACGATCACAAGAAGAAGAAGGTAGTCACACCATTGGCCCTAAAGGTGGCCACATGGAGTGATGAAGATGAGGAAGAGTCGGCTAATAAAGATGAACTTGATGAGCTGGTTCAGAAGTTAAGTTTCATGGCAAATGAAGACGACGCCAATGGGGTAAATTCTGAAACCGAATCTCTTACATGTGAACAATGGTGGTGAGGACACTCGAGCTCGAGATAGGCGCGACGCGGAAGATCGACATTACAGGACATGCAGCACTGTTCGGGATGCGCAGACTTCACTTTGGCTTGGAGAGGATCCAGAGAGCTACCCATGAGCTGGAGTTTTTTTTTATTTATCACTATGGATGTTTTTGTAGGCCGAGCTGTGGCTAGTTGGATCTTATTAGTAGTTTTCTTGCATTTAGTAGGTTGTTCAGGGCTAATGGGCCACATTATTGGTCCCTCTCCAGGGCCCAATTGGGCTGGCCGCCCCCAGTCTCTTGGAGGCCCACCTTGGGTGGTGCGCCTACCACCTTGGGCTAGGGTTTGGGTGCCCCCTTATCCTTTCCTCCTCTTGGAAGGTGGCAGCCGCCCCCCTTCCTTGAATTGAGGACCCTTGTGCTCCCCTCCTCCTTGATTCTAGGAGAGGGTCGCACAAGCCCTTCCCAAAATAATTGGCGCCCCTTTTTTATTTCTCTCTTGGCTACGGTTTCAACCCTAATTGCCCCCCCCCCCCATATATACTCTCTTATGTGGTATTGGATTAACTAATGAACATTTTATTTTGGAAGAATCCTTGGTTGGCAGCGCAAGTTTATTCCCTCCCTCTTGTGGGTGCGACACCCACCTCTCTCCCTCCCCCTTTCCTCTTCCTAGGGTGCGACGCCCTAAACCATCTCCCCTGAAGTTCCGGCTGCTGGTGCTGATAGGAGGCGACCTCCTCGACGTCCTACAAAGTCCGGAGTTCCTCATCGTGGTGCTGCTGCGGTGTGGAGGATCCTTGGCTACCCTGCTGTCTTGGTGTTCCCGAGTGCATCTGCCTCCAGTATTAGGTCGGGAAGATCAGGTTGGTATGCCCATGTCCGTTCATCAAACCACCCCGACCCGTTCTGCAAACTTCTTCCCCTCCACGTCCCCCACCTCCCCTGAAAATTCCATAATGCAATTCGTCCGGTAGAGAAAGTTGTCTTCATAGACCTTTTCCTTGCGCAGGCTGTCTCTGGGCAGACCTGTTGGAAACCAGAGCCCTGAAGGTCACGTTGGGACGCCCTGTTCCCGACCTCTGATCCCATCAACCCCTTCTTCACTTCTCTTCCCCTACATGTCCCCTACCTCTCCTGAAAATCCAACTTCAAAAATCCATCGGGGTGAAAAGTTCCCTTTAGAGGCCTTTTGGTCGCACAGACTGCTCATGTGCAGTCCTGCCGCGACAGTGCCAAAACCCCTCCAAAGGGACGCCCCCCTATGCGTCTCCAAATGACGTGGGGCTTTCAGCATTGCTTCACCACGTCCAAAACCCTCCCCTAGAATTTTATTGCAAGCTTCTGAGCCCCCGTGCCCTACTTACCCCATCCACCTTCACAGCTCTCAGTTCTGACTGCACTGAATTGCAGAACTAAGTGTAGACACGCCAAAATTGATATTATTTTGATTATATTTCATATCGCTCTGCGATGCCCCATTTGACCCTCAAATCAGTATTATTTGAGTTTTTTTTCCCACTTTTCATGAATTTTCCCCTAATTTCCCCTATTTTTTTGTTTTTCCCATTTTCTGGGCATTTATCTCCCCTTTTATGATTTTTTGAAATTAACGCCTTTGGAAAGGGCACTTTTTTGAATCACGACCTGACCTGAGGCGTTTCTTAAAGAAGTGACGACCGCTGGAAAGGGCGGCAATTCCTGGAATTATCTAATTTTCGAAAAAGAATAAATTTTTTAAAAAATGTTAATTCACGCCCTACATTGGGGCGTGTTTCATTTAACGCCTCTCCCTGAGGCGTGTCTTACAATTTCCAAATAAAAGAAATGTTTATTTCTAAAATTAATCCAGGAAGAAACGCCCTGACCCAGGGCGTGTTTTGAAAAGACGCCCTATGACAGGTCGTCAATTCTTGAATTGACGCCCTGACCAGAGACGTGTTTCATCTTCTGGCTTCGCAGCCCTTTCCCCAGAGAGTCCTTGCTTCGTTAGACCCCTGCCTTGGTTGGGCTCTTGCCCATTCTTATCCTTCCCCTTATTGGACTCTTGCCCATGTTTATCCCCTTTTCTCCTATTTAATAGAGCCATTGGCTCTGTTGTTTGGTTGGACTCCCCCTCTTCGGACTCCCCCTCTTTGGACTCCTCCTCTTCAGATCCCCCTTTACTTGATCCCTTTTCCGAATTTCTTCTTCCTCCCCCCATTGATTCTTCTGTTTTCTTCTTTCTTCCTCTTCTTCTTTTCTTCTTCTGCCGTCTTCTTCCTCTTCTTATTCTTCTTCCCCGTTTTCTTCTTCTGTCTCCTTCTTCTTCTTCTTCTTCTTCTGTCTCCTTCTTCTTCTTTTCTTTTTACAGGAACAAAAGGTAGGAGGGCTTTGACTAAGGAGGATTTCTAACGTTCAACATCTTCATCCCTTGGGAGGCTTCCTCCCATCGAGCATTCAAGCCAAAGGAGCCACCAAACAAGATTTTTCTATCTTATCTCCCCTTATTTGTATTTTTCATTAGTTCATAATACATGCATCATGTTTCATTGTTATATTGATTTTTCTCAACCATCATATTGAGATCTCCCCATAGTGCAACTCTTGCACTCTTTCCCCTTAATTTTTATTCTTATCTTCATGCATTGATCATATCTCCTCACACCCTCTTTGCATAGGGGTTTAAGGGCAACCACCCTTAAGGTGTGTTTTTTTCACATGTTACCATGCTCATCCTTTTATTAAGAATTGATGCTACACTCACCATATTTCTAATTCAATCTTTTATTGGTGTTTGTTGATTGTTTTGCAAGGGTAATCAAATCAAGAAGAACTCTCTTCATCGACCGGCCGATCTAGAAGAGAAAGGAAAGCACTCACATCCCCGCGCATTTAAGGTATTTTCGCGATCCTTCCGTGCTTTTTATTGTTATATTTTGAGGCCTCGTGTCTCTGGCGATCACAAACTCCTCTTTGCACCTCGTGCATGCTTATTTATTCTTTTTTTGTATTCATTCCTAAGTGGATTTATTAGAATCTACAAATTGGCGATCACGGTGGGACCCTTTGTGTTCTTCTTTTGTATTACCCCTTTCCCCTTTGGCACCCTCGCGTGCCCTTTCCCTTTGGTACCCACGGTACCCCTCCTTTGTGCCCCTCGGGCACTCTCCATGTGCTTTGCACTCTCCCCAAGTGATCTGTCAGCTTGTTAGATTTTCTTTTTGAAAATTCCACTTATCCAAATTTTTTGATGAGCATGTTATACTCTGCTGCATTTTATTGATTGCCCTGTGACTGTGAGAGTTTGATATTGTTGGCCGTGGGGTCTTTCTGGGAATTAACGCCTCTGTCAGAGGCGCTTTTTAATTTCACTCCCTCACCCAGGGCGTTTTATGCATGTCTCACGCCTTCTGACAGGACGTCTTCTATCATACCCTGCTTATCTGTGAATTCACGTCCTTCTCCAGGGCACCTTTTTATATTGTAACGCCTCACACTAAGGCGTTTTATTCATTCGGCCGTGCGTACCCCTGACAGTTGACGCCCTCGACTAGAGGCGTCCATTTGATTTGTAGCGCCCCATACCAGGGCGTGTTTTTACCTTGCCTGTGTGGGCCCTCACAGTGATTCACGACAGTGACGCTGTCGTTTCTTTTCTGGATAGCGCCCCTCTCCAGGGCGTCTTGTTATTTGATAACGCCTCACATCAAGGCGTTTCTTTCTCTCGGCCGTGCGCACCTCTGAGAGTTAACACCCTGCCCCAGGGCGTGTTTTAGATTTGACGCCCTCTCTGTGAGGCGTCATTTCCTCAGGTAGCGCCTCACACCAGGGCGCGTTTTTATTAGTAGCGACCGTCCACAGGTCGTCTCTTTCCTGTGATTTCACAGAGCCTCCGCTTATTCATGCTTCATTGATTTATATTATTATTTGGCTCTATTGGTGATTTGCCTATCCCCTTGCACATATTGCATTCATTCATTTGCATTGGTTTGGGAGACCTCTTCTCTCCTCACTAGGATTCCACACCCCCTCTTGGAATCGGGACGACCCTCCATTGAGCATTCCGTCTCTTTGGACCGAAGATCCCTTTTCCAAGCCTCCATAAGTCCCCGCACCCGTGGATTCTCTCACGGACGCCGGGCAGGTTGTACCCTTTGAAGTCCCGAATTAGTTGGCCTAAACGTGGTGAGAGAGTGTTCCTAGTTGGCATTGGAGTTAAATCATATTTGAAACTAGGTTCCTCCCCTTGTGTGAATCATATCAATTTGCATAAAATCATTAATTCACCAAGATTCAAACATAAGAAATCAAGGTAACCATCACAACTTGTGTGTTTCTTTGCAAATTGTTTGCACACTAAATTGCTTGAATGGCTTACTTTGATAGACAAAATAACATGTTCAATTCAATTAATGTTCATGAGGGTGATCAACCTAGCACATCTTATTCCCCTCAAATTCAACATGTTCATCATTCTCACCATACTTTCAAGGGACCACGTCCTCATTCTTATGGTGTTGCCCGACCCATGGGCAATGTCCATCCTTATGGCCCCCTACTCAATCACGAGCCACTATTCCTTCGGTACCCTCTCGTCCCAATGATGAGAAGGTCTCCCAAATTTTGCATGCATTAGGTCATCTCACCCCTCAACAGATCCAAGCCCTTAAGGCCGTTGTTGAGGGTGCATCTCCTTCATCTCCCCCTTCCAATCCTAATTGGGTGGCCCATCACCCACCTCCTTCTTCTATTCATGACCCTCCACGGGTGGCCCATCACCCACTTCCCTCTTCCACTCATGTTCCTAATCGGGTAGCCCATTACCCATCTCCTTCTATTCACACTCCTCCTCGGGTGGTCCGACACACGCCTCCTTCTATTCCTCCTCCATCACGGCCCCGAGGTCCATTTACTTCTTGCAATCCGGCCCGTCCGGGTTCTTTTACGGGTCATCCCGTCAACTCCCCTCCACGGCCTTTTTATGCGGCCCCTCCTCCTTCAAGGCCCTGCCAGCCCTCGGTTGTTCAAGTCACACCCCTCCAACAATCTCTGCTTGATAAGATTACTTTGATGGAGGAACAAATAAAGAGGGTCACGGCTCCTCCTACTCCAGTCAATCCTCTCCATGCCGCTTTGGACGAGATTACAAAGATGGAGAGAGAATGGAAAGACAGGAGGGATGATTACGGCGTCGGCGGCTCAAGTGAGCAAGAGCCGGCATTCGAAGAATCCGAGGCAGTATACGATGATGATGAAGCTCCGCAGGCACCACTTCCGAGTTTCCTTAACTTTTCACTTTCCCCATTTTCATTCGATGAACCCCCTGCTCAGGAGGAAAGCACTCCTAATTCAACCCCTGTTTATGAGACTAGTTGGTGTTACGATGATGGGTCGATATTCCAATCGCCCGCGCCAGCGCCTATTGAGTCTCTTCCCATTCCCACTGCCACTCCTAACACCGCTCGCCCCGTCCGGCATTGCCTCCGCACCAAACCGTCACCCATTAAACCTCCACTAATTACACCTCCATCTACTTGCCATCAACCTTCACAACGCCAGCCTCCCCCAAGCCTTCCACTATAAAACCTCCACATATTGAGCCTTTAGCCTCCACCGAGCCTACCATTGAACCTTCCCCAATTCAACCTTCCATTATCCCTTTAACCCTAAAACCTACTTTACCTACTCCACCACTTAACCCTTCACCCTTACCTACGGTTAATCCTGAGCAGGGTCCACCACTTTTTGCACTCGAGCCAACCCCGACTACTTCCGAGCAAAGGGAGAAGCTCGACGTGTTTGAACCTCCGTCTCCGTTTATCCTTCCTCCAACACTTTCCACTACACCTCCCATTACACCTTCCATTAAACCTCCATTATCCATAAAGCCCTCCGCCTCACCACCCTTTACTACTCGGAAGGGGAGTGCTTCTGCAAGAACTTGTGCCAAGGATAATCAAGCGCCGCGCTAGGAGAATTTGGTCGTGGCTGTGCCGTTCAAGATTCAAGAATTTATTTACCGGATGCCGATCCGGGTTATTGTGCCAAACATGGTCGAAGGGGCCAGGTCACCACCATTGCTCAGAGAATGCCAAGCATTGATGCCATCCAAGGGCCGGGTAGGGCACCCTTTGTTCCATCTTCCAAATCTTGATTCCATTCCTCCATACAAGGGGCGAATGCCCATTTTGTTCAACACTTCTTGTACACCACAATTAATGGGCATGGCAATGCTTCATGTTCCAACTTTCCAACTCCCTCACATCATTGATCCTTGCCTTCCAAGGGGGTTGTCATTCATTAGTGAAGCTTCTTCCATTGGGCCAATTGGCTATACTCTTTCACTGCCATGGAGGGGCAGTTATCTTGGCGCTAAGGGGCCGTCCCTTATTTGTTCCACCTTCTATGCATCCATTTCTATCACTTTTTCTTCATGGTCCATTCCCGGGGTTAGGAGGAGGATCTCGTCCTCTCACCCTTCACATTCTTCATCTTCTTTGCATCTCACGCATTTTGTTGCATTCGCGCATTCACTGCATTCATCGCATCCATCATTTTGCATACACCTCCTGCTTCCCGGGTCTCCAAACCCATATCTTCCCCGCCTTCCGGCACCGCCGGATCCTCCGCATTTCCCATCTTATTCATATTCATCTTCATTACCCGGGCATCGCGCCCCTTTCCAACCTTTTCATCTCCCAGATTTCTCTCCCTTCTTCCCAGGGCATCGCGTCCCTCGGCATTTTCTTCCTCCAGAACCTCCGGACTTTTCCTTCGGGCACGACGCCCCTTTCCATCTTCTCCTTACTGATTTTCTTCCTCCGGAACCTCCGAACTTTTCCTTCGGGCACGACGCCCCTTTCCAACTTCTCCTTCCTGATTTGCTTCTTCCGGAACCTCCGGACTTTTCCCTCGGGCACGACGCCCCTTTCCATCTTCTCCTTCCTGATTTCATTCCTCCGGAACCTCCGGATTTTTCTCTCCTCCTTGGGCATCGCGCCCCTCGGCATTTGCTTCCTCCGGAACCTCTGGACCCTCCATCTTTCTTCCGATTCATCTTTCTAATCTTTCTGAACATCACATCCTTCATTTTTTTCTCCCTTTTCCATCATCTTTTTCCCTATTTCTTCTCAGGGCATCGCGTCCCTCGATATTTTATCCCTCCGGAGCCTCCGGATGATTTCTCCTCTCACGATTCTCCTCCGCCTCCGGACCCTCCGGGTCCGCCTCTTTCTATCTACCAATTTCTTCTTCTAATTCCTCCTGATTCTGGGTCCGACCCAACTTCTTCCACATCCACTGCCTTGGGCATCTGCCCATTCTCCCATTACTTTCGAGGCTTTAGTCCTCATTCCTCCTTCTAATTCTCCTCTCCTTCTGTAGACTGTTCCATGTGATCAGGGTCTCCGCGCCTTAGTGAGGGAGTTCTAGCCCTCGCCTCTTTTCCTTTTTTTTCCTTATTCGTCTGAGTCTGGTCTTGGCACCACTCCTTCTTGTTAAGCCACTTCCAAACCCTTTGCTTCCAATCCTTTACCTGCCTAAGAGGACTATCCCACGATGATCAACCTCTCGCGGCAGCTGCTTTAACAAAGGTTGCAAGGTAATATATTGACGTAAGTATGCATTTATATGATATCATTCCCTCATTACTTCACGCATGATTTTCCAGATGAAGTGCTTCCTAACAAGATTAAGAGTGGTGTTTTAGATCTTTATCTTAGGCTTTTGTTAAATTAAATCATTGTTAAAAAGAGTCTTTAGGCTTGCTATACAGCACTTTGGTTATAAGAACCCCACGCTGGGAATTCAACATTCTCTCCCTGCTTGTTAAGATCAACCCTCAGCTGGGCACCTCACACACTTCACGGCGTCCTTAGCCAGCTCCTTTGGTTAAACACCACTGCTACCTTGGCCATGCCATGAGTATATCTGAAAGTCTTTTCTCTTCTTTACTCGGCCACGTGCAGGGGCAAGAGGTTGACGGATGAGATGACCCAACCTTGGTAATCCCCAATACGAGAGGAGTCTCAAATAGGGGTAGTCTTGACCCAAACTAAATATGAATTTCATGATATACATCTCGCCAAAAGGGCTTTGATGAAAATCAAGTCAGAATTTTGATAAAAGTAAAATTGTGAATTATGGCATGACAAGAGTGGCAAAGTCCCCGCAGGGAAAACCCTGGTCGCATGCATGTCGAGGGTCTGAAAATCAAAGGCACAAAGCCCCGGCGCAACAGACTACCTCTTTGAGGGTTAACACCTTGGAATGAATTTAAGTCTTGATATCTCCCATCCTGCACAAAGCTTGTCACAATTATTCTTCTCTTTTCCCTCCAAGACCGAATGCTTCTCGGGTATGGCCTTGGTAGGGGCACCGTTGACCATAGACGGTCGGTTATAGGGCGCCACCTTTCAATGCACGCCCAGCTTTGGGCAATTTTTAGCGAAAAGGGAAGGAACGAGGACCCCTAGTCAGTGGTTGGAAACACCCTTGGATGCTGCATTAGCTATGTCTAAACCAAAATTAAAAAAAAATTGAATATTGCAAAAATCAAACAAAAAATCAGATATTTCTACCAAAAATTCACAAATTTTTGAATATCTTTTCCAAAACTCATAAAAATTTACATATTTCCAAAATCCAAAAATTTGCATTGTATTTTCTGATGGTGTTTTGCAGGAACAGCTTTGCAGAGACCAAAAGCACGGGATGAGTCCTCTCTCTACTTATTACTATCAATATATTGATTCTTCCCAATATTCTCATGACATGCCACCCAGGGGCATCATCTCCCTATATCATTCTGATTATCATATCTCATGATTATTCATCTCCAAATCTTTCAATCAACTCCTGCTCGTTTCATCTGATTACTCCGCCGATGGGCATTATCAGATCCTGATTATTTAACTCCAAAACTTGATTAGCCAGATTGTCATTCTCATGACAAACAACAAATAATGATGCTTTGCTATGCCATGATTTGACTTATGCTGTTCATGATATATGCTATGATTGGTTGCTTTGATTCATGCTATGCATGCTATGATTAAATGTCTTATTCATTGCTTGTTATATCTTGGCTAATGAATTTTTGAGCGCAGGAAGAGGCTCTTGGTCCCGCCGGCAGGGCATCATCACTCAAAGTCCCACGGTGCTTGCAGCTCATTTCTCAGTTCCCATGCTTATTGATATCACCATCTCCCTGTATGCATTCTACTATATGTTACATATGCTACTTGATTATATCAAGGACCTTGTGACTTTGGTAAATCTGGAATTTGAGTTCCCCTTCATCAAAAACGATGACGATTCCAGAGGCATCTTAGTCATACGGATAGGCCGTTGAGCCGTCCGAGACTGGGGACGATGGTTCCTTTTTATGAGTTGGTGCGTGGATAAACGGGTTTCGGCTTAGTATCAGCTCGTGAAATCGGTTTCTTGACCCAGTCTTGGCAGCTTAGTAATATTATCCTTGATTATCTTATATTTTCATTTGATTTAACTTTTCCTTTTAAACCCAGCATGCATTCATGTAGGAATTTGAAACAATTGTTGAAAAATCATTCTGATGAGCTGACTTTGAGGGTTAAAATTGATCTTAATCTTTCCAGATATGAGATATTCCATGCCGGATTGAATCTTCAGTTCGTTTTGTTGCTGTTTTGGGTGATTTTCTCGAAAGCTCCTTGTTTGGATTTTTATCATCTTATTTATCCTTTCCTTTGATCCACCTTGGCTGCAGCACGTCCACTGGCTGGTCATCGCTCCCCAATGGTGAAACTTACAGGTTTGTGACCTGGGGTACTTCCACCGCACTGGAAGTTGATCATCTATTTTATCTCCTTCGTGCACCGCGTGCACAACTCCCCTTTTATCCAAACATTGTTGATTTCATTGAATTTCTCGAGATTTGCTTCATCTCGTGCTTTTGATTTGATTCTCATCAAGTGATGTTAGTTGCGTGTCTCATCACACCTTGGCATCTACTTTTAGTTTGCTACGCTCCCTTGCAAAGCAGGCGCCAAGGCGGGGCAGCTGTAGACACGCCAAAATTGACATTATTTTGAGTATATTTCATATCGCTCTGCGATGCCCCATTTGACCCTCAAATCAGCATTATTTGAGTTTTTTTCCCACTTTTCATGAATTTTCCCCTAATTTCCCCTATTTTTTCATTTTTCCCATTTTCTGGGCATTTATCTCCCCTTTTATGATTTTTTGAAATTAACGCCTTTGGAAAGGGCGCTTTTTTGAATCACGACCTGACCTGGGGCGTTTCTTAAAGAAGTGACGACCGCTGGAAAGAGCGGCAATTCCTGGAATTATCCAATTTTTGAAAAAGAATAAATATTTTAAAAAATGTTAATTCACGCCCTACATTGGGGCGTGTTTCATTTAACGCCTCTCCCTGAGGCGTGTCTTACAATTTCCAAATAAAAGAAATGTTTATTTCTAAAATTAATCCAGGAAGAAACGCCCTGACCCAGGGCGTGTTTTGAAAAGACACCCTATGACAGGTCGTCAATTCTTGAATTGACGCCCTGACCAGAGGCGTGTTTCATCTTCTGGCTTCGCAACCCTTTCCCTAGAGAGTCCTTGCTTCGTTAGACCCCTGCCTTGGTTGGGCTCTTGCCCATTCTTATCCTTCCCCTTATTGGACTCTTGCCCATGTTTATCCCCTCTTCTCCTATTTAATAGAGCCATTGGCTCTGTTGTTTGGTTGGACTCCCCCTCTTCGGACTCCCCCTCTTTGGATTCCTCCTCTTCGGATCCCCCTTTACTTGATCCCTTTTCCGGATTTCTTCTTCCTCCCCCCGTTGATTCTTATGTTTTCTTCTTTCTTCCTCTTCTTCTTTTCTTCTTCTGCCGTCTTCTTCCTCTTCTTATTCTTCTTCCCCGTTTTCTTCTTCTGTCTCCTTGTTCTTCTTCTTCTTCTTCTGTCTCCTTCTTCTTCTTTTCTTTTTACAGGAACCGAAGGTAGGAGGGCTTTGACTAAGGAGGATTTCCAACGTTCAACATCTTCATCCCTTGGGAGGCTTCCTCCCATCGAGCATTCAAGCCAAAGGAGCCACCAAACAAGATTTTTCTATCTTATCTCCCCTTATTTGTATTTTTCATTAGTTCATAATACATGTATCATGTTTCATTGTTATATTGATTTTTCTCAACCATCATATTGAGATCTCCCCATAGTGTAACTCTTGCACTCTTTCCCCTTAATTTTTATTCTTATCTTCATGCATTCATCATATCTCCTCACACCCTCTTTGCATAGGGGTTTAAGGGCAACCACCCTTAAGGTGTGTTTTTTTCACATGTTACCATGCTCATCCTTTTATTAAGAATTGATGCTACACTCACCATATTTCTAATTCAATCTTTTATTGGTGTTTGTTGATTGTTTTGCAAGGGTAATCAAATCAAGAAGAACTCTCTTCATCGGCCGGCCGATCTAGAAGAGAAAGGAAAGCACTCACATCCCCGCGCATTTAAGGTATTTTCGCGATCCTTCCATGCTTTTTATTGTTATATTTTGAGGCCTCGTGTGTCTGGCGATCACAAACTCCTCTTTGCACCTCGTGCATGCTTATTTATTCTTTTTTTGTATTCATTCCTAAGTGGATTTATTAGAATCTACACTAAGCACCACCTCCTTTCACTTCCCACGCCCTAAACCACCACTGCATGCCATCCCACCACTTCTATCCAACCATCCCACGACCCTCACCGGTCCACTAGAGAAAACCTCGCCCCTTTTGCCACTCGGAAGCCCCAGGTCCAGCCCGTTCTCTCGAGCCCTATCCGGCTGCCTGCAGACAGTCCAGAAGCGCAGGACCTGCTCCAACACTTCGCCACGGCCTCCACGGCATCCCTTTGCCGTTGCCACTCCACCGACGTTCCCGGGACATCACCTGCAGCGACCACGCCGGGTTTCGTGACCGGCGGCTACTCAGAAAGGGGCGCACTGAGCCCTCTCCCCTGCTGCTTCCCAGCTCCAGGCAGATTGGCCAGTAGTCTGCACGCCCGCTTGACGGCCGCACCGGAGCTTCCCTCCCATGCCGACGGCGTCCGGGGTCTTCCAGAGCGTTCAGCAACCCTCACTGCCCACTTCCAGGGGTCGTACTTCCTCCTTGGGGACCGGGACTCGCCCTCCTTTCTACGAAGTTCAGATCGGTTCGTGAGTACCACCATCCGCGGCCGTACGTGGGCGACAAGCTACACTGACCCGGTACCCGTCACCCCACCTCGCACGATCCTGGAGATACTTTGTAGCCTTTTACCTCCCTACGAGGAGTGGGCATTAGTTTGGATTGTATCTATTTTTAGCTTGTACCGGTGATCGTGAGACCTGGCTGGGTTTCTTCCCCACGCCCCGAGCATGGAGGTATGCGTCCGCTTCCTTGCATGGTTAGCTTGCTCCTTTAGTATTCACTCTTGATGCCACTGCTAGTGAGCGCAGTAGGGTCCTAGCTCGTATACTTATTTTATTATTCACTACTGCGGTGAGAGAGTGTGACCATCCTGTGACTTATCCGAGTCACGAGTGTGGAGTCGACCACCCTAGGCTCGCCGATTTCTCAACCGTGCGGATCCACGCGCTTCCCTCCTAGGGGCACTTGCGAGCTTGACTTTCTTGTTATATGGCTTAGTCCCTGCTTGGGAATCTAAGGTGTTGAGTTAAGCTATTCGGATAGTCGTGACGTTGCTGGTCGTAGGAGTCCATTTGGTCATCTTAGCACCTAGAGTCCTAGTTCGCTTAGCATCCCACATCAAATGGCAGATTGATTATGAGTCTTTGTATGAAAAATGTAAAAAATTCAGATCTGAAAATAGAAATCTGAAAAAGAAAATTGATCATTTTGTGCATGCTGCAAAGTCTTGTGAGAATTGTCATGTGTTGAAATCTGAAACTGAGAAGTTGATAAATGAGAAAGAAATTCTTGTGTCCAAAAATGAATTTCTTGAAGAAGAGATTGCATGCATGAGAGAGGAGCAATTCACACTAAGTAAAATGCATGATGATTTGAAAAAATAATATAGAACAAGAAAAACTTGAAAGCATGGCATGCAATCAAGCAAACGAAAAGGTCAAAAATCAAGTCCATTCTCTAATGCATGAAAACCATGAGTTGAAGGATGCTATTGCCATTTTTAAAAATAGAAAAACTTTACAATCTGAAACACATTCAACTCATATGCCTCCCAGAAGTTCATCTCCATCCACGTCAAAAACACATATGCATAATTCATTCTTGAATAAAGGAAGGAGAAGAAACAGGGATAGAGCCATTACATGCTTTTATTGTGGAAGCTTAGGCCATGACATATATGGTTGTAGAATTCTAAAATTTGATGATGAAAGCTTTACTAGAATGAGAAATAGATCATACACATCTCATGTTTCTAACCATCGTGGACCCAAGCTTGCTTGGGTACCAAAATCTGCATAAGTACGTTTGTTGTGATTGCAGGTCTGCTTGAGAGCTCAAATGAATAGGTGGTATTTGGACAGTGGATGCTCTCGGCACATGACGGGAAATAAAGAATTATTTGCGGACCTACATGAAAAGATGGTGGAACAATGGCATTTGATGGTAAGGACAAAGGCAAAATCATCGGAGAAGGTAAGATAGGTAAGAATCAAAATCATGCCATTGAGAATGTCTTGCTTGTGAAAGGCTTGCATCATAATCGTTTGAGTATAAGTCAACTTTGTGATAAAGGATGCAATGTGACTTTTGATTCTAACCACTGCATCGTTGTGAATAAAAATACTCATGAGATATAGTTCATTGGTTTTAGGCATAACAATGTATATATGATTGATTTGGATAAACCCTCTCATAAAAATCTGTGTTTGGTTGCAAGGAATAATGATGATGTTTGGCTTTGGCATCGCCGACTTGGGCATGCTAGTTTAAATATTTTGCTAAAACTATCTCGAAATGATTTGGTAGTTGGATTGCCTAAGCTGAAGGTTATTGATGAAGGAGTCTGTGGGGCGTGCAGTATGGGTAAGCAAACAAGGACATCATTCAAATGCAAGAATGATGTAACTACATCAAGGCCCCTCGAGTTAATCCACATTGACCTATTTGGACCAAGCAGAACATATAGCTTGGGTGGTAAATTGTATGGCTTTGTCATTGTGGATGATTACTCAAGATTTTGTTGGGTTTACTTCCTTTCACATAAAAATGATGCCCTGATAGAGTTTGAAGCATTTTACAGGGTAGTTCAAAATGAAAAGGGGTGTTGCATTAAAGCCGTGCAGAGCGATCACGGTAAGGAATTTGATAACCATGAGTTCAGCAACTTTTGCAAGGCTCAAGGCTATACGCATGGCTTCTCCGCACCAAGAACCCCCAAACAAAATGGTGTTGTTGAAAGGAAGAACAAGACGCTAATTGAGATGGCAAGAACCATGCTAAACGAGAATAACTTGCCGAGATACTTTTGGGCTGAAGTAGTGAACACTGCTTGCTACATTGTCAATCGTGCCATGGTAAGACCACTGTTGAAGAAAACCCCTTATGAGCTGTACCGAGGTAAGAAGCCAAACATCTCTTATTTTATACCGTTCAGCTCAGTTTGTTACATTCACAACAATGGTAAGGTGGACCTGGCTAAATTTGACCCCAAAGTGACAAATGTATATTTCTTGGATACTCTCTTAGCTCAAGATCTTATCGAGTGTATAACTTGAGAACTCTTGTAGTTGAGGAAATCCCCCATGTCATCATTGATGAATCATCTTCTAAAAGCACTAATGAAAAATCTATTTTGCAGGATGATGAATTGAATGCCGGTAATATCGGGATGATGGAAGGAAAAACTGAGAAATAAGAAGTAAAAGAACCACAAGAAGATGATGCAAATCCGGAAGATCAGTTGGAAGAGCAGCTTCCAAGGCAATGGACTTTCGAAAAGGACCATCCGCCGGAGAATGTGATCGGCAATGTTGAAGACGGAACAAGAACACGAGCCTCCTTCAGGGAAGTTGAAAATTAGGACTATATTACCTTACTTTCCCAGTTTGAACCTCACTCTATTGAAGAGGCCTTGAAGGATGAGTCTTGGATCATAGCTATGCAAGAAGAACTACACCAGTTCCAAAGGAAAAAAGTGTGGTTCCTCGTGCCATGTCCTAGAAACCACTCAGTGATCGGAACAAAGTGAGTTTTTCGAAACAAAACAAATGATGAAGGAGTGGTAAATAGGAATAAGGCCAGGCTAGTAGCTAAAGGCTATAGCTAAGAGCTTGGAATTGATTTTGATGAGTCTTTTGCTCCAGTAGCAAGACTCGAGGCAGTGAGAGTTCTATTAGCATTTGCATGCTGTAACAACATTAGATTGTTTCAAATGGATGTTAAAAGTGTATTTTTGAATGGCTACATATAGGAGGACGTGTACGTGGAGCAACCACCCGGGTTTGAGGACACGAAGCATCCAGACCATGTGTACAAGCTAGACAAGGCACTCTACGGTCTGAAACAAGCACCCCGGGCATGGTATGAACGGTTAAGTGAATTCCTCATTCAAAATGGATTCAAACGAGGTAATGTTGATCAAACCCTTTTCACGAAGTTGAATGGTAAGGAAATCTTAATTGTTCAAGTTTACATAGATGATATTATTTTTGGCTCTACCAAAGTTGCTCTCAGCAAAGACTTTGCCAAATTGATGCAAAGTGAGTTTGAAATGAGTCTTATGGGAGAATTTACATTCTTCTTGGGATTGCAGGTCACACAGACGGCTGACGGTATGTTCATACATCAGAAGAAGTATGCAATGGAACTGCTGAAAAAGTTCAATCTGACCTCTACCAAACCACAACCAACTCCCATGTCCACCTCAATAAAAATTGATCAAGATGAATTTGGTAAATCCGTGGACCAAAAACTCTTCAGAAGCATGATAGGTTCCTTGTTGTGTGTTTGTGTGCCAGCAGGCCCGACATTCAATTTGCTGTGTGTTTGTATGCACGATTTCAATCTAATCCAAAAGAATCACACATGTTAGTCGTTAAACGAATTTTCAGATATATTGCTGGTTCAGTCAGTTTGGGATTGTGGTTTCCGCGTAATTTATGTTTTGACTTAATTGCTTATTCCGACGCCGATTATGCAGGTTGTAAGGTGGATCAGAAAAGCACCAGCGGGTATTGCCAGTTTCTTGGGGCATGCGTGGTCTCATGGGCCTCCAAGAAACAAAACTCAGTGGCACTATCAACCGCCGAAGCCGAGTATGTGGCTGTCGATAGCTATGTTGCCCAAGTGCTATGGATCCAACAATAAATGATTGACTATGGTATGTCCTTCAAAAACACCTCAATCCTTTGTGATAACACATCCGCCATAAACATGTCTAGGAACCCTATTCATCACTCTCGCACCAAGCATATTGAAATTAGACATCATTTCATTAGGGATCATGTAAGCAAGGGTGATGTAGAAATCAGCTTTATTGAAACAGATCGTCAAATTGCCGACATTTTCACCAAACCTCTTAGTGAAGAAAAATTCACAATATTTAGAAGAGAACTAGGGGTCTGTAGGATAGATGATTCTGCATCATGATCGTATGCACTAATGTATGTATAGGTCACTGCATAACTTGCATTTGCATTTTTGTAATGCATAACTGAATTTTCCTTTGTCATACATGTGCATTATGTTGTGTGAAAAACAAAAGAAAAACCAAATTGTGTGAACAATCATGTTAACGTGTTTCTGCATTTCTTCTATGTATATTGTATACACACATGTTTATTGCTATTTCTATGGCCGAAATCACGTTGGATATATTTACATGCCAACAATGGAGCACAAACTGATCAAAATATGAAATCCGGATCATTGGACCATAAACGTCAAATATAATCTTAGTTGTTTTCTCAAACATATCCCCAATTGATTTCAACCCTTAAAATACTCACATTTCCCTTAGTTCCAACAAAATTTTATCATTGGGGACTCGAGCCGAACTCCCTTGGCCTTCCCGTTACCGTTTGTCTTCAATCTGTTGAAAACCAGGGTATGGGTCGACCCCATGGGTCGACCCTCGGATAACCCGGTTCTGTACGGGGGTGAGGGGTACAAGGGTCGACCCAACGGGTCGACCCAAACCGGCCGAGCGGGTTCGCCGCGACCGCGTCATCTGCGAACGGGGTTCCAGCCCTACGTTGGCCCCTCCCATGCTTATAAAACCCATTCTATCCCCTTCTAAGCTTAGCCACCACACCTTGCAAGCCCTAAAAATCCATTCTTGGCTTCAAATCTTTCAAGCCCTAGCCGCGGTTCCACCGGTGGCCACCAGCGTGCATCTCCTTCTTGCGGCTCCAAGGGTCATTTTTCTGCTCTTCAATCCACCTGAGGTAAACACTTAGTGAGTGTAGAGGATCTCTAATCCATGTTTTAGTCTTCCAAGTTGAACCATCTCGTTCTATACCCCATCAAGTGATTCTTTCGATTTGTGTTCAAGATGGCCCTAAGGAGATGCCCCTCTCACAGAGGAGTTGCATCGAGCTCTACTAGGGAAGCTCGTTCTAAACAGGCCGCTCAAGCTACAGCTCTTAGAGGCCACCCATCGGCCAGCAAGGTCTTGGATCGGAAAGTTCTCCGTCCCCGGGCGGTCGATTTTGGTAATCTAAGCCGCTATATTCCAAGCCTTGTCGATATTCTTTGCAGTCAACCAAATCTGGATTTTTTCATGTCTGCACATTGTTGCATTTATCCCAATCTGGTGCATCAGTTTTATAGTAATTTGACTATGGCCGATGACACACCAATTACACAAGTGAATGGGATTCAAGTTATCCTCTCAGCGGAGCTTCTAAGTGCTGCTTTTAATTTATCAATTGAAGGGTATGCTTTTGGCGATATTTTGGTTCCAGATGAAACAATCTATCAATACATGACATCCGAAGATAAGGGTGATAAGTCACTTGCTGGATTAAATGCTAATCATTTTCCTCCCTTACAACACACATTGCATCGGATGATTACAACCATCTTACTGCCGCGAGGGGGAGGTCATGACAAAGTCACTGAAATCCATATGTTCCTATTCTATTGTTTCTTGGGTGGTATCCCAATCTGTTTTCCCGCACTTATTTTGGAACATATGTGTTCAAACATGAAGCACAAGAACAGAACTTTACCTTATGTCACTACTTTGACTGCCATTTTTGTATACATGGAGCTGGATCTGTCCAAGGAATCCTCCCAAACTATTCGAGAGGCTGATATTTTTACAATGCACTCCATTTGTCACAACATGGGCTATGAACTCAGAAATGGTGAGCTTGTTCGCCAACTGAAAAGTGCCGTTCCAGCCGATAGTTCTGATGAGGAAGATGAGGATGATGGAGAGCCGGCAGGTGAAGAACAACCCCATGCTCCTGCTGCAGAGATGCCCTCCGAGACGGTTCAGCTGCTCATGGGTTGCTTAGATTCTATTGATGATCGGTTAGACACGTATGGGGAGACTTTTGATGCTATAACAAAGGACCTTCATGATCTGAAGCTTTCTCACGATGAGTACACTCAGTCTTTCACTGACGCCTTGGCCGATCAAACCCACATGTTACAGGAAATTCTGGATTATATTAGACGTTCATCACGTCCATCCACTCTGGATGATGATTGAAGCGGTTATGCTCCTGCAGAATGGCATCCTACTTATCCTTATTCACCCCCTCCTTTTTGATGATGCCAAAGGGGGAGAACTTTTAAGCATATATGTGTGCCTCGGCTCTTCCACTGCTTATATGATATCGTGTGTTGTATGCTTGCATGCATGTGTGCCTTTATCACAATTTATTTTCATTAGCAGTATTGCATCTCAGTTTCATCTCATGCATTGGATATTGTCATTTGCCTTTGAACTCAGACCTTGTTCACCTTTAAATTATGTTGTCAGCAGAAATCTTGCCTTTTATGGTCAATCTTATATGTTTTGATCGGTATGGTTCATGCAATGATGTTTCTTGAATGATTCATGTGAAGTATGAAAGTTTTACTCATGATATGGAGTTTGATGGTTGAATTCCATATAAATGCTACATCATTTTTGAAGTCATATGTTTATGCAAGGCATATAGTATTTTGTCATCATCAAAAAGGGGGAGATTGTTGAACCCCCTCCTTGTAGGTATACTGAATGGATTTTGATGATGACCAAACGCTATATATTTGTATGAATTGAAATTGAGTTGTTCTAACATGAAAAGCTTTGGAAATGCACATCCTTGATGTAGTCTTGGAGCTTTTGGAGGTACAAGAGAAACTTCGTCTGGTAAGGCGTTTGAACTTAAATTGCAATGCCAAATCTAATTCAAAATGTATGTCTTTACAGGGCAAGGAACGTGTCTAAGTGCTTAAGGAACTCAAGGACGGTTGATGAGATCAACTTCAACTTAATGGCCCTTGATTGTATGGTTTGAAGTTCATTATTTTGATCTCAAGGGTTAAATTGGTTTAGGACTTATCTAAGCTTAAATAGTTTGGGTTTCATTCCCTCTCATGTTTTAAAAACCATCTTGAAATCCCCTGACTTATTCTTGGACTTAGTGGGCCTTTTAATCTACCATTTGGTAGTTCTGGAACAAGGTTGACCCATTGGGTTGACCCCTAGGTCCCCGGGTGCTAAAAAATTGGGTCTTTGAACTCTAGCTGAAAGGCCACAAGGGTCGACCCCTGGTAGTTTGAATTAAAATCCATCGGATCCCTTTCTCTCAACGGCAAGGGTCAACCCATCCATGCGAGGGTCGACCCCTGATAGGTTTATTTTTTACCCGCACGGATTAGTCACAACGGTCGACCCCAAGGGTCGACCCATTGGCCCAGAAACCCTAAAACCCTCGCGACGGTCGACCCCAAGGTCGATCCTTTTAGTCTTGAACCCGAGCCGTAAATTTTGACTTCCGTGGCATCTCACCAAAAGTCATCCCAGCATCCCTAAAACATTCCTAAAATTATGGATCTGGTCCCTAGGCCGTCCCTGACCATCCTATGCCAATAAATACATATCATTTGGGTGGAAACCCTAAGAGAGTCTTGGTGAGATCTGAAATTGGGTTTTCTCTCTAAACCTTATGTGTGCAGGGTCACAGCAGCAGCTCCAAGCTCCACTCCCACCTTGTTCTGAACCTGAAATCGAAGGGAAGAAGCTTGAATCAAGCCTTAGGACCATCTACAACTGAAAGCTACGTCGGATATCAAGCTGCAACCTTTGTTCGTGCGGCACTGCTTCATACTTCCTCCAAGATCATTCTTCCACTTGCAGAAGTGCTGAACTACATCCGGAGAAGTGAAAGGGGGAGCTTCAACCACGATAAACATTTCTTCACTCTCTATTTTCTGAATCTTTTTGCTTGAGCTTGTGCATCTGTTGTAAATCTTAAATCATATTCTTGTGTGTGGTGTTCATGTTCGGAAACACGAACGTGTGTGTGTGTGTATGTTTGGCAGCCCAGATCGGGTGCCGTGTGTGTGTGGCTCACTTCATAGTGAAGTCTTAATCCTCACGTGTGAGGGGTGGACGTAGGGGACACGACAGTGTATCCGAACCAGCTAAAAACTTCTCCTGCCACTTGTGGTTTGATTTTCCGCATTCTTTATCGAGTGGGCTTTACGATGAGTTGAGTGTACACCACCTCTATCATCAATCACCTACCCTTATCCACACCCATTCACAAGTGTGATCATGTTCGAGTGAGGACTAGTGCTTGTATGTTTAATTAACTAGTTTTCACTTGGACGTAATTTTTAATTGGCCAATCAATTCACCCCTCCCCTCTTGATTGCCACCATTCGAGTCTCAACACAGCACATGTGCACTGACTTCTTCTTCATATGCACCGACCTGACTAGGGGTTCCACACATGTGCTCTGACCTGACTGGGGCTGCACCATATGTGCACTGACCTGACTAGGGGTTCCAATTCATGTGCTCTGACCTGCACCGACCTGACTAGGGGTTCTAATACATGTGCTCTGACCTGACTGGGGGCTGCACCACTTGTGCACCGACCTAACTAGGGGTTGCAACACATGTGCTCTGACCTGACTGGGGCTGCAGCATATGTGCACCGACCTGACTTGGGGTTCCAACACATGTGCTCTGACCTTACTTGGGGCTGCACCACATGTGCACCGACCTGACTAGGGGCTGCTCTAACCTTCCCAGGGACAGTCCTTCGATAGAGACTCAGAGGGAACTCACGAAAGCCCGTGACTTGATGAAGATAAAAAAAGTAAAAAATGAACATGGTGGTCTATCCCACCTACATTTAGTCCCTCTTTAAGGTGTAGAAAATATTTTGAAATCATTCTAATGCGTTGTTGACCCCTAAAATTTGAGGTTAGGTGCCTACCTTGAAATGTTAAACTGACGATCTGGGGATGATATCCATGCCCCAGATTCACCTAAGCTTCACCTTTCCATCAGGGGATGAGATCCACACCTCAGATCCTCCCAAGAATTCGCCTGTCTTCCTAGGAACTGCAGGCCCGCCCTCCTGCATAGGGCCAAGGTCCCTCACATCTCTTTCTTACGCAAGAGGAACCGTAGATGGTAGGAAATTGAAAATAGGTGTTGCTAAAGGCTTACCATCCTTGAAACCCACCCTCTTATATAATTTTCAAGCCTCCCAAGGTTCTACCCACGACCTATAAGGCTCCATCCTGCTCCCAAGGTCGCTGGTTTAAGGAGGGGTTAATGTTAAGCACCTCTTCGGGTTTGAACAGGGGTGACCTTCGTCTACCCGGTCATAGATGTGAGTGGGCACGCTCTTCTATTGAGAATTAGGTTGCGGTGTCTTCATATGAAATTAAGAGGACTTCTTGATCTAACTGTGGGTTGTCATTTTATCAAATTTCATCATTCTTAACCCCAGTTATGAGTTTTCAAAGATTAACATTTATTTTCCCCTATTCTAGTCATGACCCTTCGGTAGCCCGAGATAATTCGGGTATAACTCTAGTATCCATGCATTATTTGACTTCAACCTCAACAGAGAAGTTGTAGCTAATATCCCATTCAAAATTATGGCCTTGGTCTCACCTAATTCTGACCTCCCTACATTAAGTTACAAATTTCCTGAGGGTCCTTTAATAATCTGTCTAGATTTCTAGCTCGTTGAGTTCATGGGCTCGAATTATACCCCATTGGGCCAGTGCCCAATTGGCGGTCATAACATTCTACACTTTAAAGACATGAAGAAAATTTTTTATCATTTATTTTATTTTCATCTTCAATTATTTTTTTTCGCATATAAATGCATATAACATTTTGAGTTGCTACATCCTCCCCCACTTAAAAGAATTTGGTCCTCCAAATTCATATCATGTAATAGTAATTTAAAAATTCAAATGGAGAGTTCAAAATTCTAACCTGAGATCAAATCTGGATACTTCTTCTTGATTGACTCTTCTAATTCTCAGGTAGCCTCCTCGAATCCACGCTTACTCCATTGGACTTTTACCATCGGTATAGCCCTATTCCTTAGTTTGTGTAATTTCTGATCTAAGATCTTGATCAGTCTTTCTTCATAAGACAAATCATTTTGTAGCTTCAAGTCATTGAATTGAATCACATGCGAAGGATCATACACATATTTTCTTAGCCTGGATATATGAAATAGATCATGGACACCAGCCAATTGTGGAGGCAAAGCCAACTTGTATGCCACTTCGTCGATTCTTTCCAGAATCTCAAAAGGTCCAATAAATCTTGGACTCAATTTTCCTTTGATATCGAACCTTTTGATTCCTCATGTAGGTGAGAACTTCAAGAAGACATGCTCCCCCACTTGGAATTCGAGGTCTCTTCTTCTATGGTCGGCATAACTCTTTTGCCATGATTGAGGAACTTTTAGCCTTTATCGGATCAACTAGATATTGTGAGTTGTATCTTGAATAATATCGGGACCCATCAATCCCTTCTCTACAACCTCACTCCAGCATAGATGTGATCTACAACTCCTGCCATACAGTGCTTCAAAAGGTGCCATTTGAGTGCTAGACTGATAATGTAGCAACCTGGATAAATTAGGGGAAATGAAATTTTCCTAATTAGATAAATCCTCTAAATAAATAAAACAAGGGCCCAACTCAAACATAGATTAGATAAAGCTCAAACACTTATAAATGGGCTTGGCATTAAAAAGCCCAACCGATATATATATTAAGGGGCCTCACACATGGGCCTTATGATTTCATATAATAAGATTTGAGGGTATAAACATAATATCTATACGTATTAAGACCCCTCTTGCTATGCTAAACCTTATCAAGTTCGAAGCTGGCTTTTCAAATGGGATGTTAGGGTTTCAAACCCAATAAGGAAGGTGGCTGTCGTTTTCGCAGTGGAAAGTTGTGCATGGGAAAGTTAAAACCCATTAGGATTCTTTACGTGGAATTCCAACCATATTAGGATGCCATGAATACTTCGAAACTAAAACCCTATAAATAAAACCCCCTCTCGAACGAGCAAAAGTTACTGTTGCTACTCATTCTGCATCGTCCTCCTCCTCCTGTTGCAGCATCATGCTACCGTGAACGAAGGGAGAAGCCCTACTTCTCCTTCTATTTTTCTTCTGTTAACGCAGACGTGCTAAGGAAGGTTGTCCTCCTTCTACGCCCGTTGTTGCTACTACATCCTCATCTTATAGCCGTGCCAAGAAGAAGCACCTGCTTCTTCTCCTTCTTCCTGTTCATGCATCGCAGTTGCAGTTGCTGCTGTTATTTTTGTTCGAGTGCTGCTGTCGCTGTTGTAGCTGCTCTTATTATTATTTCTCTCATACCTCTGTTCATCTTCGTCTAGCGACCCAAAAAGGTAGGTGTTCTCAAGATACGAAGCCCAACATGATAATCATAGTAAATCCATGCATATAGGTTGTCTAGCATTTATTCCATGACTACTGTTGTAGTTTTATGAAGTTTTGTCTGAGTTCTGTAAATAGCGACCAAGGCATGGCGGCCTATTAAATGAACGCCCGCGTGAGCTGTCGCCAATTCTTCTTAAATAGCGACAGTGGCCAGGGCGCAACTTACTGAACGGACATAGCCAAATCGCTAATTCTTTTACGTATTTAATAAATACCACATGCTTAAAAATTAATATCTATATAACCTGATGTTAAAATTATTGCGTGAACATGTTCCAGGAATCCTCATATTTTTCTATATCTATTCATGTCTTTACTTTCCTGATTATGTGAACTCCAAGTTTATGAACAGTGTTATGTGTCTAAAAATGTACCTGCCCGATGTGTAGCATCAGACAAAGAATGAGCGACAGTCTCATCATCGCTATTTAAAGAGTGAACGCCCCTATACGGTGGCGTTGTTTGTAAAAAAATCAAGTAAATAGAATTTATACTGAAATTTATGAATGTGCGACCTAGATCAGGGCGTCATTTAAAGAATGAATGCCAACATACACAGTCGCTATTCATAATTATAAATATTAATTTCTGGAAAATTCTAGGATTAACGTCCGTATAGAGTGTCGCTAATTCTTATTATTTTCTTGGAAAATTATGTTATAATTAAGATTGAACGACCTTTCAGAAAGCCACTATTTCTTGAAATAGCGACTTCTGTTGAGGCGCAGATTCATGTCTCTTATTGCATTTTTAACCCATATCGTGGGTTTACTTGGCACTCTCATCTCACATCATTAGATGGAGTCCCTATTTTATTTCTATTGATTACACACTTAATTCTTGGTGATGATTGGACCCCCCACGAGATATTCCTTCCTTTGGACTGATACTTTCTTCATTGAGACCTTCGTAAGTCTACGCTAGCCTTGGATTCCCTCAAGACAGCCGAGCAGGTTGTACCCTAAAAACCTATGACACCATGTCTTGTCACGTCACTCTGAAGTAACGTGATTCCTTAATCCTCATAGAGCACTGTTTCTAGCCACTTTGAGAAGTCTGTTCTCTATTAGTAATTGGTGACAATGAATTGGGTGCCAGAAGGAATTACGACTAGGTCAGTGGTGCTATTTCACTGATATAGCGACCAGTGTATGGATGCTATTTCATCGAGCCTGTACTATTCATAGGAATTAGCGACCAGACCGTGGGCGCTATTTCTGTAATTGATGGCACTGAGTGGACGCCAATTACCCATATTCATGACATGTCTCAGGTTTTCATGTGATTTATCGGTATGTCATATTTATTCAAGTTCTGTCCTTGAAATCTTTCATTCGTGGCATCTACCTTATCATCATACAATGGTTATTCCTTTGGAACTCTATATTGGCTATAAACTATAGTGTATGTCTAAAATATGCATGACCCAATACCTGCGCATATAGGGCCCGATCTGGTCCTGGGAGGAGCACCCGAAAGTACTTGTGCCCATGGGAGTTGATTGATCACAGTGTGGCATTGCGCCAAAGTGCATGACTAATTGGATTTATGGCATTCCACGACTCGTATTTGACTTGACTTGAGATGACTTGCATGACCCAGAATGGGTAATTACTTGCTTGATATTATAATAGTCAATTCATATGACATGACTTGATATATTTACATGCTTGACCTTCTTGACAAATTTTACATGAATATCCTGAAATCTTGCTAGTTCATTAACTCTTGATACTCTCTCTCTCTCTCAAAATTTTCATGCGTACATGCATAGCTAGACTTGCATTCATATAACATGTAATTTACTTAAAGTAAGCTTATACTTGATATATAATTCCTACCGAGCATTCGCTCACCTAGTATTTTTCTTCTATTTTTCAGGTAACTCCGATGACGAGAATCAATCGGAACGGGAATGAGTAAAGAGTGTAGAGCCACCTAGTCATGGAAGCATCTATCTAGTCGTGTCTTTTTTCTATTTCTTGAGTCGATCATTGTAATTTTCTTTATTGAGTCTAGAACGTCCTTTAGTACTCTTTTCGTGAAGGAGATTATGTAATAGATTTACCTTAATGGTTGTTATGAATAAATTAGATTTGGTTATCTTGCAATTTACGCATCTCTGTCTATGGTGTCGAATTACCTCATGCTCTGATTGACATGATCGATATAAAGTCGTCAAGCATACCTAGTTCCTTCTGCGCTCGGGGCGTGACAGTTTTTGTGGTATCAGAGCCTAGGATATTCAATTCCTAGGAAAACCAAATCCAACGATAGGTTTATACCGTTACCTGGTGAGATGGGTAGAGCCATGTGTTAAGTTAACTCAGGAACTTAGACCCTTGGATTAATCACACATTAATATAGTTACGTAATGCTTGTAGGACCATGGTCGCCGAACGTGCTCAATGGCACTACATGCAACACACTGTCCAAGGTCTCACTCAGGTGCTACAACAAGTGGTGCAGGGCGGAGCCAATCGTGGAGCAGGAGATCTCCACAGGAGTTTTTGCAACATGAACCCACCAAAGTTCATTGGTTCGATCGACCCCGACGATGCCGAACATTGGATTAGGGAAATAGAAAGAATATTCCATGTTATGCAATGCACGGATGAAGAAAAGGTGTTATTGGTGACTTTTCAACTAGAACGGGATGCTCAATTCTGGTGGGAGTCGGTAGAAGCTTCATTACCCATGAACATATCACGTCGGGCGAGTTCGTTGAACACTTCAATAGCAAGTATTTCTCGGATCGTATACAAGAGAAGAAAGCCACGGAGGTTGCCGTGCTTAAACAACAGGCTCTATCTGTGGCCGAGTACGAGGCCCAATTTTCCCATCTGTCAAGGTACGCACCGCACCTAGTGGGTACCGAGAAGATGAAAGCTAGAAGATTTCTTAATGGGCTTAGGCCCCAATACATTACCCAACTAGCACCGATGGACATCCAAGTCTATTCAGAGATGATCAGGCGAGCCCAGCTGCTAGAAGATGCCACAGAGTTGTCGACTGGATCCGTGTAAAGGATAAGAAGGAGCATGTTACAAGCTCCGACATGTTCAAGCCGACCTTCAATAAGAAGAGGACTAGCAACGGAGGAGATTCCTCCCAAGAGAAGAAGTTCAAGAAGAATAACAAAGCCTTCTCTATCACTACCACACGTTCAAAGGAGGTGTGTAAGCATTGTGATAAGGTCGGCCATAAGGCCGAGGAATGCTGGAAGAGATTGGGAGCTTGTCTCCGTTGTGGGTGTCGTGAACATCGGATTCCCGACTGCCCTCTACTAAATGAACAAGCTGGAGATGAGAAGCGCCCGATGAAGAAGCAAGCACATCTTCAAGCTCTTCAAGAGGCAGAGCAAGATGAAGGCAGACTGGTGGAAGGTACATTAAAGATTTGCTCTAAGTCTTCTCGTGTCTTGTTTGATACCGGCGCGACACATTCTTTTGTTTCTAAGAAGTTTGCCGACCTATTACCTATGGAACCGGAGTGGATAGATCTAGTTATTTCCACTCCTCTCGGAAACGAATCTGAGATCACACATCATTATCTAAATTGTGAAGTCATGGTGAAAGGGAAAAATCTACATGCCGATTTAATATGCCTAGACATGAATGATTATGATATTATACTAGGAGCTGATTGGCTATCCACACACAAAGTAACTGTAGATTGTCGGAACGGTAAAGTAACTTTTGTTGATTGTCTGAAATTAGTTTACACTAGTTCATGGAGTTGGAACAAGTCACCTCTTATTTCTGCTCTTCGAGCCCATAAGCTAATAAGGAAAGGTTGCATATCCTTCCTTACTTTTGTCACTGTAAAAGAGACTAAGGAGTCCAAGATAGAAGACATATTAGGATGCCATGAATACTTTGAAACTAAAACCCTATAAATAATACTCCCTCTCGAACGAGCAAAAGTTACTGTTGCTACTCATTCTGCATCATCGTCCTCCTCCTTTTGCAGCATCATGCTACCGTGAACAAAGGGAGAAGCCCTACTTCTCCTTCTATTTTTCTTCTGTTAACGCAGACGTGGTAAGGAAGGTTGTCCTCCTTCTACGCCCGTTGCTGCTACTACATCATCGTCTTATAGCCGTGCCAAGAAGAAGCACCTGCATCGTCTCCTTCTTCCTATTCATGCATCGCAGTTGTAGTTGCTGCTGTTATTTCTATTCGAGTGCTGCTGTCGCTGTTGTAGCTGCTCTTATTATTATTTCTCTCATACCTCTGTTCATCTTCGTCTAGCGACCCAAAAAGGTAGGTGTTCTCAAGATATGAAGCCCAACATGATAATCATAGTAAATCCATGCATATAGGTCATCTAGCGTTTATTCTATGACTACTGTTGTAGTTTTATGAAGTTTTGTCTGAGTTCTGTAAATAGCGACCAAGGCATGGCGGCCTATTAAATGAACACCCGCGTGAGCTGTCGCCAATTCTTCTTAAATAGCGACAGTGGCCAGGGCGCAACTTACTGAACGGACATAGCCAAACCCCTAATTCTTTTAAGTATTTAATAAATACCACATGCTTAAAAATTAATATCTATATAACCTGATGTTAAAATTATTGCGTGAACATGTTCAAGGAATCCTCATATTTTTCTATATCTATTCATGTCTTTACTTTCCTGATTATGTGAACTCCAAGTTTATGAACAATGTTATGTGTCTAAAAATGTACCTGCCCGATGTGTAGCATCAGACAAAGAATGAGCGACAGTCTCATCATCACTATTTAAAGAATGAACGCCCCTATACGGTGGCGTTGTTTGTAAAAAATCAAGTAAATAGAATTTATACTGAAATTTATGAATGTGCGACCTAGATCAGGGCGTCATTTAAAGAATGAATGCCATCATACACAGTCGCTATTCATATTTATAAATATTAATTTCTGGAAAATTCTAGGATTAACGCCCGTATAGAGTGTCGCTAATTCTTATTATTTTCGTGGAAAATTCTGTTATAATTAAGATTGAACAACCTTTCAGAAAGCCGCTATTTCTTGAAATAGCGACTTCTGTTGAGGCGCAGATTCATGTCTCTTATTGCATTTTTAACCCATATCGCGGGTTTACTTGGCACTCTCATCTCACATCCTTAGATGGAGTCCCTATTTTATATCTATCGATTACACACTTAATTCTTGGTGATGATTGGACCCTCCACGAGATATTCTTTCCTTTGGACTGGTACTTTCTTCGTTGAGACCTCCGTAAGTCTACGCTAGCCTTGGATTCCCTCAAGACAGTCGAGCATGTTGTACCCTAAAAACCTATGACACCATGTCTTGTCACGTCACTCTGAAGTAACGTGATGCCTTAATCCTCATAGAGCACTATTTCTTGCCACTTTGAGAAGTCTGTTCTCTGTTAGTAATTGGTGACAATGAATTGGGTGCCAGAAGGAATTACGACCAGGTCAGTGGTGCTATTTCACTGATATAGCGACCAGTGTATGGATGCTATTTCATCGAGCCTGTACTGTTCACAGGAATTAGCGACCAGACCGTGGGCGCTATTTCTGTAATTGATGGCACTGAGTGGACGCCAATTACCCAGATTCATGACATGTCTAAGGTTTTCTTGTGATTTATCGGTATGTCATATTTATTCAAGTTCTGTCCTTGAAATCTTTCATTCGTGGCATCTACCTTATCATCATACAATAGTTATTCCTTTGGAACTCTATATTGGCTATAAACTATAGTGTATGTCTAAAATATGCATGACCCAATGCCTGCGCATATAGGGCCCGATCTGGTCCTGGGAGGAGCACCCGAAAGTACTTGTGCCCATGGGAGTTGATTGATCACAGTGTGGCATTGCGCCAAACTGCATGACTAACTGCATTTATAGCATTCCACGACTCGTACTTGACTTGACTTGACATGACTTGCGTGGCCCAGAATGGGTAATTACTTGCTTGATATTATAATAGTCAATTTACATGACATGACTTGATATATTTACATGCTTGACCTTCTTGAGAAATTCTACATGAATATCCTGAAATCTTGCTAGTTCATTAACTCTTGATACTCTCTCTCTCTCAAAATTTGCATGTGTACATGCATAGCTAGACTTGCATTCATGTAACATGTAATTTACTTAAAGTAAGCTTATACTTGATATATAATTCCTACCGAGCATTCGCTCACCTAGTATTTTTCTCATATTTTTCAGGTAACTCCGATGACGAGAATCAATCGAATGGGAAGTATTTCTCGGATCGTATACAAGAGAAGAAAGCCACGGAGGTTGCCGTGCTTAAACAACAGGCTCTATCTGTGGCCGAGTACGAGGCCCAATTTTCCCGTCTGTCAAGGTACGCACCGCACCTAGTGGGTACTGAGAAGATGAAAGCTAGAAGATTTCTCAATGGGCTTAGGTCCAAGTCTATTCGGAGATGATCAGGTGAGCCCAGCTGCTAGAAGATGCCACAGAGTTGTCCGATTGGATCCGTGGAAAGAATAAGAAGAAGAATGTTACAAGCTCCGACATGTTCAAGCCGACCTTCAATAAGAAGAGGACTAGCAACAGAGGAGATTCCTCCGAAGAGAAGAAGTTCAAGAAGAATAACAAACCATTCTCTATCACTACCACACGTTCTAAGGAGGTGTGTCAGCATTGTGACAAGGCCGGCCATAAGGCCGAGGAATGTTGGAAGAGATTGGGAGCTTGTCTCCGTTGCGGGTGTCGTGAACATCAGATTCCCGACTGCCCTCTACTAAATGAACAAGCCGAAGATGAGAAGCACCCGGTGAAGAAGCAAGCACATCTTCAAGCTCTTCAAGAGGCAGAGCAAGATGAAGGCAGACTGGTGGAAGGTACATTAAAGATTTGCTCAAGTCTGCTCGTGTCTTGTTTGATACCGGCGCGACACATTCTTTTGTTTCTAAGAAGTTTGCCGACCTATTACCTATGGAATCGGAGTGGATAGATCTAGTTATTTCTACTCCTCTCGGAAACGAATCTGAGATCACACATCATTATCTAAATTGTGAAGTCATGGTGAAAGGGAAAAATCTACCTGCCGATTTAATATGCCTAGACATGAATGATTATGATGTTATACTAGGAGCCGATTGGCTATCCACACACGCGGCAACTGTAGATTGCCGAAACGGTAAAGTAACTTTTGTTGATTGTCCGGAATTAGTTTACACTAGTTCATGGAGTCGGAACAAGTCACCTCTTATTTCAGCTCTTCGAGCCCATAAGCTAATAAGGAAAGGTTGTATATCATTCCTTACCTTTGTCACCGTAAAAGAGACTAACGAGTCCAAGATAGAAGACATACGTGTAGTTCGGGAGTTTCCCGATGTGTTTCCAGAAGATTCGCCCAGAGTACCCCCACAAAGAGAAGTGGCCTTCACCATCGAGCTGGCCCCTGGTACTGGCCCAGTTTCTGAGGCACCTTATAGGATGTCCCCCGCTGAGCTCAAGGAATCAAAAGAGCAATTGATAGAGCTCTTGAAGAAGGGATTCATCAGGCCGAGCACTACCCCGTGAGGAGCGCCCGTACTATTTGTAAAGAAGAAGGATGGATCGATGAGGCGCTACATCGACTATCGACAATTGAACCACCTTACTATCAAGAACAAGTACCCGCTGCCGAGGATCGATGAACTATTTGATCAAATATCTGCATCCAAGTGTTTCTCAAACATTGATCTCTGGTCAGGATAACACCAACTGAGGATCAAGCATGAGGACATTCATAAGACTGCATTCCGGAGCAGATATGGGCACTACGAATTTGTTGTTATGCCTTTTGGACTAATGAATGCCCCTGCAGCCTTTATGCAGTTAATGAATAGCATATTCAGGCCTCATCTGGATAAATTTGCAGTGGTCTTCATTGATGACATATTGATTTATTCAAAGACTGAAGAAGATCATGAAGAACACTTAAGGGTTGCATTACAAATATTGAGGAACAACCAACTTTACGCTAAACTTAGCAAGTGCGACTTCTGGCTCGAGAAAGTGTCCTTCCTAGGACATGTGATCTCGAAGGATGAGATTTCTATTGACCCGTCAAAAGTCGAGGCCATGAGGAATTGAGAAGGATCAACCAATGCAACTGAGATCCAAAGTTTCCTAGGTCTAGCTAGCTACTACTGGCGATTCATCAAAGACTTCTCCAAGATCGCCGTTCCTCTTACTAGGCTGACCAGCAAGGAGATTCCTTATAAGTCGGACGAAGATTGTGAGAAAAGTTTTCAAGTCTTGAAGGATCATCTAACAACCACCCCAATCTTGGCATTACCAACTGAAGGGGAGAAATTCAAGGTATATACCGATGCGTCTGGCATTGGCCTCGGATGTGTGTTAATGCAACAAGGGAGAGTCATTGCTTACTCTTCCCGACAATTAAAGAAGCATGAGGAGAACTACCCGGTGCATGACTTAGAGTTAGCCATTATAGTATTTGCTTTAAAGATCTAGACATACTATCTCTACGGAGAACAATTCACTGTGTACTCTAATCACAAGAGTCTCAAATATCTATTTTCGCAGAAAGAATTAAACATGAGACAGAGACGTTGGCTAGAGTATGTCAAGGACTTCAACTTCACAATATAATACCATCCTGGAAAGGGTAATCCTGTAGCTGATGCCCTCAGTCAAAAGTCGAGAGCGCTATTGGCCAACTGTATGATCCAAGAATGGAAGTTACTGGAACAATTTTCTAAGCTGGATATAAGCATGGACAAGGAAAAAGGGTGTATTACTCTATCGCACATGAGGATACAACCAGATATACTCTCTAAAATTCAAGGACTTCAGGACAATGACCCAGTACTGGTGGAAATAAAAGGCAAGCTAGAAGAACAACCCGATTTCAAGCTACCATCAGATCGAGGATTATTATTCCGAGAAAGGACTTGTGTACTGGATTGTCCAGAATTGAAGAATAAAATTTTAGAAGAAGCTCACCGAGCAAGGTACATGATTCATCCCGGATCTACCAAGATGTACCAAGACCTGAAACGGATCTTTTGGTGGAATAACATGAAAAGGGAGGTAGCGGACTTTGTGTCTCGCTATCTCACGTGCCAACAAGTCAAGGGGGAACACCAAAAGCCTACCAGTAAGCTACATCCTCTAGATATTCCCAAGTGGAAGTGGGGGGATATCGACATGGACTTCATTATGGGTCTGTCTAAATCTAAAAGAGGACATGATGGAATATGGGTCATCGTAGATCGATTGACCAAGTCAGCTCACTTCCTACCAATAAAGAGCCGATGGTTAGTTGATATTCTTGCTGCCTTATACATCAAAGAAGTTGTCAGACAGCATGGAGTTTCTGTTTCGATCGTGTCTGACCGAGACCCGTGCTTCACTTCTCATTTCTGGAAGGGTCTACAACATTCGTTAGGGACAAGACTTAACTTTAGTATAGCTTTTCATCCTCAAATGGATGGTCAGACCGAGAGAACAAACCAAGTTGTAGAAGACATGCTATGAGCTTGTATTATTGATTTTGGTGGAAGCTGACATGATCATCTACCCCTGGTCAAGTTTGCATGCAATAACAGCTACCGGGCAAGTATTCAAATGGCACCTTTTGAGGCATTATACGGAAGGAGTTTTCGATCACTAATATGTTGGGACGAAGTTGGAGAAAAGCAACTTCTAGGCCCAGACATGGTAAGGGATACCACCGAGAAGATTCAACTCATTAGTGCACACGCCCGGTGGAGTTATGTCCACTGAAAAGAGCTATCCTTCCTTGCCGGTGGTTATCGGAGGGAAAGAGCTAGCTAGACACTTCTATCTTTTAAAGATGAAGGATTATGATGTTATTCTTGGGTTGGATTGGCTCGAGAATTACTATGCTCTCATTGATTGCCAGAAGAAGTGAGTAATTTTTCACATCCCTGGCGAGAAGGAGTTTTTCCATTCTTTGCCTCAGATTGGGTCGAGGAAGTTTGTAGTCTCGGCCATGAAGGCAGCTCAGTTGTTGTGTAAGGGTGGTAGTGCTTTTCTTGCTTGGGTGGTAACCTCAGCCGAGGTCTCTCAGACCCCAGTGCTGGAGGAGATTGAAGTGGTTCAGGATTTTCCCGATGTCTTTCCGGAGGATCTACCGGGGTTGCCGCCAGCCCGAGATATTGAGGTCACTTATTGACCTTGTGCCTAGTACAACACCGATATCTAAGGCCCCGTATCGAATGGCACATGCCGAGATGGCAGAACTGAGGAAGCAGTTGTAAGAACTAATAGACAAGGGCTTCATTCAGCCGAGTGTCTCACCTTGGGGAGCCCCAGTCTTGTTCGTGAAGAAGAAGGACGGATCACTTTGCCTCTGTATTGATTACCAGAAGTTCAACCAGGTGACTGTCAAGAACCGTTATCCTTTGCCCCGTATTGATGATCTCTTTGACCAATTGCAAGGTGCTTCGGTGTTCTAAAAGATTGATTTGAGATTGGGTTATCATCAGCTCCGGATCAAGGAGGAGGATATTTCCAAGACAACTTTTCGAACTAGATATGACCATTACGAATTCCTGGTTCTACCCTTTGGTCTAACGAATGCCCCTGCAGCATTAATGGACCTAATGAATCAGGTGTTTAAGCCTTATCTGGATAGCTTTATGGTTGTGTTCATAGATGATGTTTTGATATATTCCCCAGATGAAGCGTCTCACAATGAGCATTTGAGGACTGTTTTGGAGATTCTTCGGGCACACAAGCTTTATGCGAAGTTCAGCAAATGCGATTTCTGGATGAAGGAGGTTCATTTTCTTGGCCATGTGATATCAGGAAGTGGCGTGGTAGTTGACCCAGCCAAGGTTCAAGCTGTATTAGAAGGGGAGGCTCCGAAATCCCCTACTGAAATTTTGAGTTTTCTCGGTTTGGCCGGTCACTACAAGAAGTTCATTAAGGGTTTTGTGACACATTTTTAAATGCTTTACGCGTGCCAGTCACCTAAGTGACAAATTATCGTGCGCTCGATCTGACTTGATCAGTCGATTGTGAGGTTCGGGTCAGGACCGGAAGTCCGCCACACCCTAAAGATTATGACGTTAATTACATCCTCTGAGAGGGAGGAAATCCCTTGATTAATTGCCAAGATAAGATGCCTTTCAAGGCCGAGCTAATATGAACAAGAATACAAGCGAAATGAGATTAACAGAATCACGTAAAAACATTTATTTATCATTTTTATTCATGCAAGGCAAGCATAGTTTATCATACTAGAACCTCAGTACGAGACGGAGAACTTAGGTCCAAAGACCACCATCACACATGACGAAATTTTTTGATACACCAAAATTCGATCATACAAACATGCATGAAAGCAACGATAGATATAATTATACGCAAGGCATATAGATATGATGGCAGCAAGCTCAGCCAATTAATTAATATATGCATATATTATAATGATTTTTTTAAAAAAATTGGTTTTTATTACTTTTATTATGTTTTTATTATATATTTTTATTATATATTATGTATTATATTTTTTGTTTAAATTCATGATTTATTACTGTAGGGTTGGTGCTAATTTATTTCTTTTAAAGGGCTGCATGACCCTTAATGGAAAAGGATAAGGGTCGACCTGAGGGAGAACTAAGGTCGACTTGGGCTCAAATAAGGTAGCTTTAAAGGGTCGAGTGGAGCTGACCTAAGGGAACATAAGGTCAACCTGAAGCCAAAAGGGAGATAGACCCGGGGCACAGATGAGGTATACCATGGGGAAGCACAGAGGTCGATGCGAGGCTAGGTAAGGTTGACTTTGGATGCAAATGAGGTAGACCTCGGAAGAATAAGGTCGACCTGAGGTGTATGGGGCATCGAGGCAATAGTGAAAAGGGAAGATGATGCATCGATGCAATGGCAAGGGGTAATGAGGGCGCGTCAATGCAAACGAAAGGAGGGCGAGCCAGCCTTGGAGGCTGGGTCGGTGCCATGGGCCGCAAGTGGGTAACAAATCGGTGGCGAGGGGAGTAATTCGGTGGCGTCGCCATGGAATCAAGGAATGTGCAGAGTAATTCGGTGGCGTCGCCACCGAATCAAGTGGTATGGAGGGGAAGTCAGTGGCGACGCCACCGAATCACAGGGACCTTCACCGATTAGGCCTCCCAAGGGTCCTTGTAGGGGTGTTTCTGTGGTTCTGCACCATGAAGAGCATATGAATGAAAATTTATGTGAAGTTAAGAATTTTAAAGGCATGACTGCCCAAGTATTAGAAGAAATTTTGTTATCTCTATTTGTTTCTCCATCTTTTGGTTTGTCTGTGTGAGGTTCATACTCAAGCATAGTTAGTCAGTTTCTGAATTCATCGATTGAAGATGCAGAGCCCCTGCCACAGGCCAATAACGAGCATTTGATACACGCATAACTCTTAATCAATCATGAAAATTCTGAAAACAATCGGGCAACATTTCCCCAGTACATGGAATGCTCCCATAATCAAGCGGATCAACACACGTGAAATCGGTGTTAAACCATAAATCAATGAGAAGCCCCAGATGGGACTGTCTCAAAACCTAAGATCAGCACATTGTGAATCCTGAGGGCCAGCCTACTAAGGATTCGTGCAGATCTGAGAGAGGTTGCTGAATGGTCGATATGTAGCCAGTTAGACGGCATTTTATATCTGACTATGTGCAAAGAGGTTTCCAGAGGAACATGTCATAGGGCGACAGAACCCCCGGAACCCGGAGTAAGGAGAGTGTGACAGAATGAGAGAAATGGTAAGTAGGGTTGTTCCCTTCCCCAGTGGTGGGCTAGCATATATAACTTGAGAAACAATTCGGCATAATCAAGTGAGATCAATGCGTTCCAGAGAATTAGCTAGAAAGGTTGTCATTCGCCACAAGGCAGAGCTCAAATCAGGCAGTCCTAGTCGGTGGATGTGACTCGTACCTGTCACAGGGTAAGAGGAGTTCGAAAGGGGACATATGCCTCTTGAGGCAAATCATCGAACATAAGAAGGGATATACAGTGGCTTTCGGGCAAATAAACGAACTATCATTGTGGCAGATATGGTAACACACCGATGCCCTTAAAACTGATGGGACAAGTGAAAAGGCATCTGGCAGCCTCCTATTCATTGCTCGTTCTTTCGCTTGGTGGCGAGTAAACACACATTCATGAACATCCACATATATAGATAATCGAACTGCATTAGTCGATAACACCATCGATGAAAATCATAGCCCCTGGGGAGGGATTTATTGTCACCCCGTAGGGCGTGGCCGTAGGCCATTGCCATAAACCATCACGGTTTCCTCTTTGCCAAGCGATCCGAGGATTCGTTGTGACTTTTAGCCCCTGAGGGCCTCCTCACGCTTGGGGGGAATGTTGAGAGGCTCTGAAGAAACTCAACGAAAGAAAGCACTAAAGCAGAGCAAATTGAGAAACAATCAAAGAGTATATACAACAAACGAGAAGCTTGGCTTTCTTACATTCTTCTCTGGAATTACAGAGGAAGATAAACAGGAGATACAATGATCAGAGGATTGGAGAGCCCAACTAAAATGAAGAAAGAAAAAGGATCAAACAACAGAGAATACAAAGGAATCGAGTCCCTCGTATGGGAGCCCCACCTTCTTCCACTCTTCGCCTATCCTTTCTCTATATTTTTATTCTGCCTCCATCGCCTTCCCCTTTCTATGTGTCTTTTTTCATCGAGGGCGAATACCCATTTTTATAGATGGATGGGAGCAAGGGAATCGGTGGCATCGTCACCGAATCGCCGACCCGCCATTGCCATGGACGCCACCGAATCAACCGGCCTACCATCGCTATGGAACGCCACCGTCTCAACTGCGAAAAGGGCACCACCGACTCAAAGCACTAAGGAGCATTTGGCGCCACCGACTCAAAGGATAAGCGCCACCGACTCAACATTCAAGACGCCACCGACTTAGTGCAGGGCATTTTTGGTAATTTTGACATTTTGCCCCGAAATTGACCCGGTGCGAGCTTGTGATCTAGAGTAGCCCTGGAGTTGATGCAGTGGCCTTGGAATATGCTGCGAAGCCCTGATTTGGGGTTTCTGGTGATTTTCGGCACGTGTCGAACCCCTATCAGTTTTGTCGGGTTTTGTCCTGATTTGGCATTCGGCATGCTGCTCTGTGCCGCCAACTCCACCCTGCAAATACGTGGAGCATCCTCCTTAGGAGGGTCACCCCTCAAAGCACTTTTTCCCAGAGTGGACATTTCTATGGCCACTTTACGGACCATCCCAGCATTCCGCGTGTGCTAAGCGAACTTCCCAGGTTTTCCGCTGATATCACCTTCGGCACTAGATATCGTGCTTTCGGGCTTGCTTTACGCTTGTATAAAGCATCCTCATGGACCGGGCATCCATTTTGGAGATTTTCACCCTTATGGGACCACTTTTCGGTCACTTACGGACCACTTCGGTACTCCAGACGTCCTGGTCGGTTCACTCGGGTTTTCCGCTGATTTGGCCTTCGGCTCCCCATTTTGAGGAACCAGGGGCATTCCTTCATCTCGGGGCTAGGGGGCGGGGGGTTCTTTATCTGGTGGGAAATGACCTGGTACATTCTCATCTTGATCGGACGGAGGGTGGAGGTACATCCGACATGATTGCTTCAGTACCTGTTCATTGGCTCTGACCGTTATACAGCCTTAGTGAGCCATGGTAGATGTTTTACCCCGAGATAGTGAAATGTGGAGTCCCCGGTACTTCTTGTGAGGTGACCTGAGGCTTCAACGGTCCTAGTGGATCCGTCGTTGACTTTCAGTTGGCTCCTTCGGGCACATAATTATCACCCTGTAATATTTTAGATGTCAACAAATGCCCCCAAGCTGCGGACGTCACGAGTGAGGGATGAGCAGAGCGGGGCCCGCGGATGTTCTTGCTTCCTTAGGATTTGGCATGTGGGGCCCACTTACTTTGGCATCTTGAGCCGGTGGCACTAATCAGACTTCATTGAGTCGGTGGCACGTTGAATCGGTGCTGTATCGATCACTGATTTGGTGACACACTCCCTTGAGTTGGTGATGCACATATCACCATTGATTCGGTGGCAACTTCACTCCCTTGATTCGGTTATGCATACATCACCGTTGATTCGGTGACGGGTTGTCTTAGCAGATTCGGTGGGCTAGGCCCTGAGTCGGTGGCACGCCCACGGCACCTTGATTCGGTGGCGGGCTGCGCTTGATTCGGTGACGAGCTCGAAAGGGCGGAGCGGTGAGTCGGCACCGACTCACCCTCCACCTTCTTCTCTTCTTAAACCCTATCGCAGGGTTTTCTTTTTTAACCCTTCATCTTTTTCCATCATCCCGATCTTCTTTTTCGGTGGCGGCGAGGGTTCTTCCTTCCAGTGACGAGGGTTTCCCCTTGGTTGTGGTGGCCTCTCTCTTCTTTGACAGTGAGGGCTTCTTAGTGGCCGACGAGTCTTCTTCCCCCTCCTCTCTTTTGCCGAACACGGTGGAGGCGACGGGCGGTCCTCCCTCTTCCCTTTCTTCTTCGCTGCCATGAAACGGTGGCCATCGCCACCCTTTTCATCGCGAAGGATGGCAGCGACAGTCAGCAACCGGGGAGCGGGCTTCGAAGCCCTATTCATTAGCTTTCAAAGGGGCTAGCCCCTCTTCACCCAATGGCTTCGGCTTGGTTCCTAATAGGCCAGCCCTTGGAATCGGCATTCCCCGTTGTCCATTCGGCCTAGGTGTACCACCTATGGCTCTATTTTTAGGGACCATTCCCCCCTCGCGTGTGGATGTGTTCCTCTTTGTTTGGGGACGCTCCCGATTAAGGGGAGACTCTGCCAAAATTTATTCAAAAATTTCCTCTGATATTATCCTTCTTTCTGACTTGATTGTTCTTTCAATTGCAGACAATGGCTTCACCGACTTCTGCTGCGGCTGCGCGAGGGATTGGCACCCCATCTGGTGGTCGCCCTATTGTGACGTGGTAGAACATTAATGAGCTTGATCAAGGGCGGAACCGCTCGGCGGCAATAGTGTCGGAGTCCTCCGACTCGGAGACTGACTCCATGGATGCCATGCGATTGACCATTTCAGACAGAGGTAATTTTTCTTTCGACCGAAGCCAAGGCTATCGAGTCGACTTCCCGAAGGATAAACATTTAATGTCTTTTCTTCACGCCTTCAACCTCTTGGGGAAGCACGACATCCTCGTTGTTCGGGCAGCAGAATACATCATTCTCTTGGACCAAGATAGCATAATTGGCTCCGTAGTAAGAAGTGAGCCGATTTATTTCCCAGGAGATACCCGTAAGTGGGACGCTGTCACTAGTGTATTAGAGCTTACCCCAGCAAAAGGGATGCTAACTCGAGCTCTAGAGTTTACTCCCGCTAGGTGGGACTTATCTATAAGAAATTTGCATAAGGAGAAGCCAATGTTCGGCCTTTTTCTGGCCCCATTGAGATGGCGATTCATAGAAGAACCATCCTTCTGGACTGTTTGGCAATCCGTTTCAAGCATCAGATTGCCGTTGGTTAGTTTGCCAACTTTAAAGCCACCGATGCACATGCCTTTCGAGACGGGGCTATAAAGTTTACTGAGTACGTGCTCTAGAATTATGTCCCAATTCTAATGAAGGCTGGAGTGTACCATAGTGTATATGCATCTCGCTTCCGGTACCCTATCTCGAAGGGTTTGTGCTGCGGAATGATGGAGGTGTTTTGTCCAGAGTACAACACCTTTTATACATTAGAAGGTGAAACATCTTTAGATTTATGGAGCTTGTATCAGCTATCCGGCCTCCCTATTGATGGTGAGCCATATGAAGAAGTCTGCTGGCCAGATTGGATCAAAGATCGCACTGACGGCGAGGGTTGCTACTACATCGTGTTTGCATATCGGTACCTTATGAAGGTGTACCGTACATTGTGGTTGTCTATTTAGGATGTTGCTGAATCTTCTTCATTCCTCTCACGTAAAGAATGAAAATGGGTGTGACTGGGCCTATGGCTGGAATATTTCTTTGATGGCAAGGAGAAGTACAAGGACTTTCCCCCTGTTGGAGCAGCTCCGAGCTGCCTGAAGAAGCGGTGTCGCCGGAAGACTCATTTATCTTGTTCCCTTCGTAGAGGGCATCGAGGTGGCCCTAACCCTGCGGGATTAGACCCTATTACACATTGCGCAGCCTATTTAATGTATTGGCTATATTCCTTTGCTCGACCACAGGGGGACGAGACAGTGATTCACGCTGAGGCTATATACCAGGCGTGCTTGATGGCTTGGGGTGTGAAGCTATCCCTTTGCCCTGCTGCATTATGTTTGATTTATAAAATGCTTGGAGATCTTCATCATAACCGTCTCCCGAGGACTCTGCGAACCGTAGGTCCACTTCACTTTTTTAATGCCTGGGTATGCCCATTGTTCCTGGAATTTGCTCCCCGGACATTGCAACCATCGAACTTATTCCCAAGAATGTTGGAATTCGCCGATGCCGAGCCGCAGCATGCGTCGGACCAACTCTTTTCAATTAGGGGGCAGTTGACAAAAGTGCCGATGAATGCCCCTGAAGCCCTACACTTTTGGATCTTGGCCGCTCATTCAAGCCCGCTTGTGAACCGCTCGCGGGAATGTAGATTTGGCGAAGTTGAGGAGTACATTCACCCCATCTCCGGTAGGCTCCATACATAGTCATCATTGGAACCAGAGTTCGTAGACTGGGTGTTGTCTATCAGGCGCAGCGTCCTGGGGTTCAGGAAGGGCATAAGTACCTATCTGGAACCTTAATACCCTTTTCAGTTTGGCAGAAATTTCGGATATGACCAGCAAATTTCCCCGTCATCAGCACAATTTTCGTTGGAGAGTCGATCAAGGGGAGGTTCTGCTGCTATTGAAGGAGCCCGCACCTGGTGGGACTATTTCCATCGCTGAGAAGCCGCTTCTTTCAGGGTACCAGCCCCTGGGCATTTTCCTCGTGTGACGCCAGAGTACATGAAATGGTGGAATGCTCGCACCGGCTTTTATTGAGTTTCTCGACATGATTGTTGGGATATTGCTGAACGCAAATTCTTGAGCTCCCAACCCTCGGCTGTATTTAAAATTGATTCACATCATCTGCGGAGGATTAAATCCCGCAAGGAATAGGAAGTGCAGGCTTATTTGGCTGCATGGAAGGCCACCAAGCACAAGACACCCAAGCCGTAGCCAGTGCTCCCCGAGATTAAGAAGGATGAATTCATGGAAACTCTTCAGGGGCTGTGCAGAGTTGACAGCGAGAGGACATCCCTACCGTAATCCCATTACCGGTGGAGGAACCCATCACTAGCCTGGCTCCATGGCGTCCGGAGGTCGATCACATATGTCCCTACAGGACTTTTGTAAGGAAAGAGGATTGGTGTCCGACTCTGTATAGCCAGACTTCCTAGCTGTTTGTGTTGTTGCATACTCACGGCCTCTCTATCAGTGACAAGGCCGAGGTGATATTAGAAAGGCCTCTGTTTATTGCCTTCAAATATGCCGATTGTAGATTATGGAAAATCCACTTAAGAAAAGAAGAAGAAAAAAAAATAAAGCACGTGGTGCTAATGGGAAGTGTGATCGCCAGAGGGGTTACCTCAAGAAAAATAAAAGTGATCGCATGTACCTTGTATTGAGCGTGAGAGATTGTGGACTTTTCCTTCCTCCTTCTACCGGCCGGCCGATGAAGGGGGTTCTTTGCTTGATTACCCTTGTAAAAAAAAACAAACACACAAAACAAGTGAAAGAATGGATTAGCCAAAGGTGCGTAGTATCAATGTTCTAAAGATATGAAATCAAACAACTGAAGCATGAACACACCTTGTGTGTTTTGGTTTTAAACCCCTTAAGAGGAGTAGCAAAGGTATGGAGAATATGAATGTAATGATATGCAAAGCAAGGTATATGATGTGAATGTGGCAATCTCTTCTAGCAACGTAGCTAGAAAGAATAAGAGGAAGATGATGACAATGCTAATAAAGAAGAGAGAACAATCTCCTCTCTGCTGTGTGTGCAGCAGTACTGGGAGAAAAATAAGTTGAATAGCAGCTGATGACCACCGTGGAAGAAGTTTAGCACCAGGAAGAAGAGTGATTGCTTGAAGAATAGAATCTGTAAAAAACCAAAACTCTCTCTTCCCGTTAAGAAAACTCACAGTGGCCTCTCTCTGTATCGTTATTGCATTCTTCTCTCTCTTTTCTCCTTTTTTTTTTCGCGAGGCGCACAGCAAGGGGTATTTATAGCCTTAAAATCCTTGCAAAACAAGGATTAAAACTTGGTAATGACCCTCCAATAAGAAACCCTCTTCCCAATCAAACACAATGTGTAAAATGGGGAATCGATTATTACTGGAAAGAAGCAGATGAAAAGGGAACGGAAGTGGAAATGTCGACCTTACAAAGGGCGTCAATTAAAAATGACGACATCACCAAAGGCGTTAATTAAAATGACGACGCGTACAGCGGCGTCAATTCCTGGATTTAATTATGGCAACAAAATACTTTCCTTATTAAAAATTCTGAAATGACACCTGTTCTGAGAGGCGTTAAACAATAGACGCCCCTAAGGGGGACGTCAATTCTTGATTTTTCATTTTGCTTAGGATTCGTAAAATTCCAGGAAATGACGCACTATGCATAGTCATCCATTTAGTCAGAGGCGCCCTTGGCTATGCCGTCAATTAAATGACGCCCCTACTTGAGGCATTAATTCCATTCAACACAGAAAAATGCCAAGAAATCACAATTAACACATGAAAAAAAAAAGAAAAACTTCATATTAAGCCAATATTGAAGTCCACTTTGGGACGTCACATGGTGACATGAGATTTACTCAACATAGCATCATCTTTAGCGTGTCTGCAGCTGCCCCACCTTGGCGTCTGCTTTGCAAGGGAGTGAGACGGAATAAAGTGAAAGTGAAACAAGCGACGTGGAGTAGAACGAACTGATAAGTAGATGTCAAGGTGTGATGTGACACGCCTCCGACACTAAGCGTTAGAAATCTTTCCAAGATTCTGAATGAAGCAACTCCGGATGATTACAAGAAAGCATTGGTCTGCTGGATTAAAGAGACTAAACTAAATGAACTAAAAATGTGAGCGAGGGCACGAAAGGGAGAGACTATTGGAGAGCGGTTACCAGCCAATGTGGACGTGCTACAACCAAGGTGGATTTGTAAGAAAATAAAATGAATTGAGATGAAAACCCAGCAAATGAACACTTTTCAAGGAACCAGCCTGAGCGGCTTCAAGGAGAATAAAGTACTTGATTTGCAATGGAATGTCTCATGTCAACTCAATTAAGGGCGAGCGACCTTCATTATTGGTGTAATATGAAGATTTTCATCATTAAGCTCAAAGTCCTACATGATGCATGCTGGGCTAAAAGAAAAATTAAAACAAAACAAAGAATAGAAAATAATCAAGGACAATATTGCTAAACCATCTAGATTTGGTCAAGAATCCAAATCTCTAAGTTGACACTAAGCCGAAGCCCGTTTGTCCACGCATCAACTCAAAAAGTGGAACCATCGTCCCAAACCTTAAATGACTCAACAGCCTATCCGTGTGATCAAGACTCCCCTGGAATTATCACTGTTTTTGATGAAGGGGAACTCAAATTCCAAGTTCATCAGAACCACAAGGTCCTTGATATAATATAGTAGCGTAGATAACATATAGTAGAAATGCATATAGGAAGATGGTGATAGCAATGAGCATGTGGGGGAACTGAGATGGAATAATGTGCAAACACCGTGGGGCTTGGATGGTGATGTCCAGTCGGTGGTACCAAGGGCTTCTTATCCTCCGCTCAAAATTTCATTAGTCAAGATATAAAGATGCATAATCGAAACACTCAACAACATTGCATAGCATTGAAAAGCATTATGGAAAGCATCATATATAAAGTCGTAAAAGAGGAGAGCATTCTAAGTATTTTTGTTCAATGTCGTCACGAGGATGACAATCTTGGTAAATCAGAAGATTGATGCATAAAGCTAGCAGGACTAGTAAGAGAAGCTGGCTCTTGAATGATCAGATTGACGTGAATAATCAGAGTGATACCCCAAGTGACAGGGATGATCAGATTGACATAAATTGCTCAGAATGATGGAGAGATGATAACTGAAGTGCCGAGGGTGACATATCATGAGAATATTGGGGAGAATCAAAAGATCGATACTCATCCCGTGTTCTTGGTCCTTGCAAAGGAATTGTCCCTGTAAAAAAAATACCATTAGAAAAATATAATGCATTTTTTTGGATTTTTTTTTGAAGTATGCAAATTTGTAGGGGTTTGAAAAGCATTTCAAATTTTATGGATTTTCAAAAATATTTGAATTTTTGGTTCGAATGTTTGAGAATATTTTAATTTTTTTGGAATTTTTAAAGAAATATTCGAGATTTTTTTGGAATTTTGGAGAAATATTAGATATTTTTCTTTGAAATTTTTGGAGAAATATTCGAGATTCTTCTTTGGAATTTTTTTTGAAAATATTTAATTGTTTTTTTGGGGATTTTTTTTTGAAAATAGTTAATTATTTTTGGGGATGCATCGACCTCGGAATGGCTAGACATGGGGACTGCACCGACCTGCTGATTGAGGGCTGCACCGACTTGGCCATGGTTAGACGACGTTGGAGATGCACTGACGTAGGATTGGGAATGCACAGACTTTGCATTGGGATGTATAGATGTTGCATGCTTGGACTTAGGATGCTTGGACTTTGGAGGAATGTATAGACTTAGGATGTATAGTCTTAGGATGTATAGACGTGGATGCAAGACTTAGGATGTATAGACATGGATGAAGAATACTTGGACTTGGAATGCTTGGACATGGATGCATAGACTTGGAATGTGTATAGACTTGGATGAAGCATGCGATGTATAGACTTATGATGAATGTATAGACTTGGATGAAGCATGCGATGTATAGACTTAGGATGAATGTATAGACTTGTGGGATGTGTAGACTTCGATGCTTAGACATGGAATGTACAGACTTTGCTATGCTTAGACTTCGATGCTTAGACATGGAATGTACATACTTTGCTATGCTCAGAATTATGCAAATATGCATCGAAATACGTGTGAACCAACGATGAAGAAATGCGAATGGGCGGGCATTATTTGAACTTATGATCTTGATTGTGGGTTCGTGTCAATCTAAGCATTTCCAGACTTGCACAACCTGCACTTCTGCACTTCAAAGCTCATTAGCTCATCAAAAGAATTATCAGCTCAGGACAGCTCACAATATGATCATAAGTGCATAATATGAATAATTTCATCAAGATATAATAGCACTTAAGTTCATGAATAACTGAAGAAATGACGACTCTCGCGAGTGGCGTCCAAATGATAAATGACGACGGCCATTGGGGCGTTATTTATAATTGAGGTTTGATTTGGAATTGGAGTGCAAATGACGCCTTCCAGGGAGGCGCTAAATGAATGACGACTCTGAGTGTGTCGTCAATTAAAGAAAAGATGCCAAACGGTGAGTCGTCAATTAACTGTTTTCGTTTCCTGCTCGAAATTAAGCTTCCAGCAACTTGTTCTATTCAGATTCAAACCGTGATTCCCGTTAGCATCAAAACATTATAAAAGGGGCATCCGTTCGTCTCCAGAGCTCACTAAACGATCGAGCTAACAGAGAACCGAAGCAACAGAGATATCAGATCTAGCAGAAGAAAGATGAACATGATGATGCAGAAGCCTTCCAAAAAGCCTAAGATGAGTTTTCCACGGATTTCTGAAGTTCCAGGCCATATTAGTGGGAGAATTGCCAACGACCAAGTAAGTGTTTTTTATGTTAAAGCTTTTATTTTGTTATTCCTTTCTTCCTTTTCAAAATTTCTGATTGCATTCTCTCTTCTTCTTTTCCTTCTTTCTTTTATGTTTTCAGGATTACCCAATTGTTCCCGGACCAAGGAGATTTCTAAAGATTAAGTGGCTTCCTTTATTACTCTCCAAACTCTCATTAGACATGAAATCTTTCCTTTCTAGGTGGCACCTTCTTGGCCTCATAACCCATGCTACCCATTACAATGACATTCACCTAGATTGGGCCTCAATTGGAGCTCTCATAGAACTATGGCACCCTCATACCCACACTTTCCTCTTTCCAACCTTTGAAGCTACCATACTCCTAGAAGAAGTAGAGACACTCCTAGGTTTAAGAAGGATGAAGCAAGGAGAGGAATCTAGGATGGCTCACATGGCTAAACCAATACAAGCTCATGACATACTCACTAGCCTCATTCAGAGCCCAAATCTAGTGAATCAAATTAAAGCCCATAAAGGAGTCAACCTTTTAAAACTAGCCTCATGGGTGTTCAAAAACATGGACAAAGCTCAAGAAGATGAAGATTTATTGGAGAGAGTAATGAAGGGGTTTGTCATATGCATAGCGGGAGCTCTATTCTTCCCTTCGATGGAAGACCATCTAGAGGAACATCACTTAAGTGCTATAGCTAGCATGTGGGAGGGAAAAAGAATAGGTCCGGCGGTATTAGCCAACCTATACAATGGGCTTACCTCGGCTTCCTTAGGAGGGCCCCTCTATGGGTCAATGCTTCTTCTATCTTGTTGGGTGGATCTTCACTTCAAATTTGATCCATGCCAAGAGACTCAAGCGGCCTCAAAGATATTCTCAAAAAGCCCACTTCGGTATAAGACGGATTCTTTGGGCCTATGTGAGAGAGTGATCAATCGAGTACCCAAACTCAAGAAGAGAAGCGATTGGAGAGACTACTTCAAGATGATGCCTAAGAGTGGATTTACTTGCACACCGGGGTTCCTCAAAAACCAAGGACTTCGCTCAAGACTCTCCTCCGGCATAGAGCTTCGTTTGATCGGCGGGATCGACTTCGTCCTTTATAATGCTCACCGGTGCCTCCCACAGCTCGGGCTACCTCGGCACCTCTTTGAAGAACCTTATCATCTACCTCCACTCAAAAGAAGGGAATTATGCTCAAGTGGAGACCAAGAAGAAATCAGGACTATAATGGCCCAATGGAAGGTCGGTCTACTCCAAAAGGCCAAGACTAATGTGGAAGAAGCAGAAGACAAGTGCAAATCATATGTACTAGCGCTTAGGAAGATAAGGCCTATGATGGCTCAATAAATGTAATCACGATTTTCCTTCAATGAAATAAAGATATTTCCTTTATTTGAGCCCAGACAATGAGTTTATACGATCACATCATCCAATTATATGCAATTCTGTCTAAAAAATTGAGTTTCGGGTTCTCTGTTCTGAACAACGCCTTCATAACGGGCGTCAATTGATTAAACAACGCCTGAGATGATGTCGTCAATTCCATTAAATCAATTCCTTAAAATAATTCAAAATCACAATTGACGCCCTTTTCGACAGGCGTTTCTTAATTCGCGCCTCAAGGCAAGGCGTTAATCGCTTGAAATTCCTTAAAATTGTTTTCAAAATAATTCCTTAATTGCATACAAAAGACGCCTTCAATCAGGTCGTGTATTCTGCAACGGACGCCCGTTTCCATCGGCATCAAATTCGAATAGTAATTATTATGATCAATCAAATCTATCACTTTCCCATTAATGCACCTGACGACGGTTGCAAATTCCCACGTAAATGAAAATGACGCCTACCCTCGGGTCGTCCTATCAACAAACCATGCCCTTCCTCAGACCGTCAATTAATCGAAAAATGGCTCCCATTCGGGCGTCAATTTATTTCGACCGTTAAAACCCTTTTCCCTCCTTCTCCTTCCTTCGTTCTCTTCTTTCCCTCTTTCCTTTCTGCAAACCCTAACTGAAAGCCCCCCCCCATTCTCATCTCTCATCTCTATCCCTCGCATTTTCACTCTCCCTATCTCTCGTTCTCATGGCGGGCGGCGCACAGAAACACCAAAGGGTGAGTGCCCCCGAGGTCGTGGATTTAGAAAATGAGAACGCTGTGGAGGAGCTTCTTACCGCGGCGGCCGAGGACGCACTGGCGGCGGAGCACGAAGATGAAGAAAGGGAAGATGGAGAAGAAGAAGACGATGGTGAAGATGATGACGACGACGATGAGGACGACGATGAAGAAGACGAAGGGGATGAAGAAGGAGAAGAAGAAGAACAAGGAGGAGAGGAAGGAGAAGGAGAGCAACCGCCGGTGGCGGTGGCGGTTGTCCCACGACCCGGCCAACCCCGACGGCCACTTCAATCAAGGCAAATCATCTGGGGAGGGTTGATCGTACCCGAGTGACGCAAGGTAGGCCCCCAAACCCTCAATTTTCATTTTTATTTCCATTTTATTACCATTTTTCATCATTTCCATAGCTCTCAGCCTCGGTTGAGGGAAAACCAGACCAATGACGCCCCCAGGGGTGTCGTCAATTAAAACGACGCCCAAACCTGGGTCGTCAATTCAATTAATTTATTTTTTCTGAAAAATGATTAATGCATGAAATCACGCCCTGTAGCATGTCGTCATTTTTAAAATTTATCATGTTTATTCATCTCGCTGTTAATTTCCATGCCATGTCATTTATTTAAAACACATGTGCCTCTGTTTATTTCATTTCGCATGTTAATTAGTTTGAAAACCCCAGAAAAATAACGCCCCCGACCGGGGCGTCAATTCATTAAGCAGCGACCACGGGTGTGGTCGTCAATTTATTATTTTCCAGAATTGTAATTTAGGATAGAAAATCGCCTTTTAAACAGCACCCCTCACAGGGGCGTTACTTAAACAAATGACGACCCAGGCCTGGGCGTCAATTCAGAATTTCTTAGAAATTAAGAAATTAATTTCAAAACAACACTCCCCATAGGGGCGTCATTTAAGTAAACAACGACCTAGGGCGGGTCGTTAATTCAAATTGCGCATGAAATTATTAGAAACACATTTTAAAATAACGCCTCTCTCAGGGGCGTGAATTGATTAAACCATGACCCAGGGGAGGTCGTTAATTAAAACAGAGAGCAAATGTAACAACAAATTAATATCCACATGAAAACTTAAGCGAGAATTTTTATTTTTGTTGCATGCAGGGGTTAATGAGGACACGGATCTCTTGGGTCCAAGTCCGAGCAGCTTACTATGGGCTCCCTGAGTTCCAGAGGGCTAGGGTAGACGCTATGGGGTTTGGACCCTTCCTTAGCATAGAGCCAGTGAGACCAGACCTACCCTTGATCCAGGTGCTCAGAGAGAGATGGGATAGGACTAGCAGGGCCTTTCTGATGCCGTGGGGTCATATGGTACCTACCCTAGAGGACATCACTAGGATCACCAGGCTGAGGGTAGACGGAGAGGCGGTGAGTGGGATCACCCTGCCTGATTATAGTGAGCTGACTCAGAGGCTGCTAGGGTAAGAGACAGTCTACGAGACGCCTAGCGAGTGTTGGACCATCTACCGCACCGACCTTACCATGGTTATGGGCTTAGGTGACTCTAGGCAGAGGTCGAGGGAGTCTCTGGAGTAGTTTTCACGGAGGCTGATAGACGGGGCTAGGGCTGCCTATTGCCAGGACCCGGCTGAGAGAGAGAGAGCAGATCGAGACCTGAGGAGATTCCTATTCCTGATGCTCGGGAGGTTGCTGCTCGGCACGAAGGGCGATATCATCAACTGTCGATTCCTAGGGATACTTGAGGACCTGGAGGGCGTTGACAGATACGCTTGGGGAGCGGCGCTGCTGGCGCACTTGATAGCCGACTTATCCACGGGGACAGGTCAAGAGACGACTGTCAGTGGCTTTTCACCCTTTCTTTAGGTATGCTTTTTCTTTCTTTTCTTCTTTTCTTTTTTTTTATATGCATATGAATGCTTTACTAATGCAATATGGATGCATGTGTGGAGCCACCTATACATGCCGATGGGGCGTGCCGACCCACGGCCTGGAGTCGAGGGATCCTTCCCTCTAGGACGTTGTTGGCTACCAGTGGTGACGGGAGCCCCACTCGCCTACGAGTTGCGAGTGTTACGACGGGAGTTCCGTGACTTCCCCGCCTCACTGGTATGCATGCTTGATGTGATGCAAATTTATTTTTATGTTTTTATATGAGATATGTTGATATGATGATATGCATGTTTGAATGCAGGTGAGATGGAGACCCTATGAGGGGATGACCGATGAGGGCCAGCCGTGGGTCATAGCGGGCCGACCTCGCTTCGGGCATGAGCTTTGGGTTCATTGCCTGAACGAGATTGAGCCGTTACGGCTTAGGCTGGTGATGAGGACCCTCGGCCTACACCAGGAGTGGGTCGAGGTTGGAGAGCTGCGGGGGATAGGCAAGAAGACGCGCGGTCGCACGAAGGCGATTGACTGGAGAGTGCGGTTCTCGGACCAGTACGCTGACTGGCAGCGTGGCGGGACCCGAGTCACTTCCCAGGCGGCAGACAGCTCCGAGTACCTCCGACGCTACTGGGAGGTTTACGCCGGTCGACCCCAGATGAGGGTCTTAGGGGTATGTATGAATGCACTTATTTCTAAATTAAATGCAAATGCTTTGTATATCTATTATGCGACTAATATGTGATGAGTGCAGGATGCACGTGACATAGTGGTGTTGGACATGCAAGCCCATCTCCACAGCTTGGAGGCCCAGTTAGCTACCACACGGGCAGACCTTGAGACCCTGGTGAGTGTTTAATTTATCAATGTGCAAATGAATTCCTGAATTATTGATGATTAGCCACTGACAATCTCCATGAATGCAGCATGCCCAGTAGGGAGCAGCAGTGAGAGAGACAGGAGAGGACTCCAGCTCGAGAGGACCTAGTGCAGAGACGACTGCACTAGCGGAGCAGCTGGCTGGAGCAGTAGCACGGGCTGAGGCGGCAGAGCACGACCTCGCCACACGGGTATGCCTTAAACCTTAAGCTCAAAATTCATTCAATTATTTATATGATATGCTTGAAAAATTGTGTTTGCAGACTAAGGAGCTCCGGGCTTCACTTACCTGCGTCGAGGAGGGACAGCAGGCGATGGCCACTTGGGTGAGTTATTTATTTTCAGTTGTTTATTGCTTATTTCATGAATTATTAAATTATATATATGGAACTGATGATTTGTTTGAATGTTTGCAGACCTCGGAGCTACAGGTGGCGCTTACCCAGACCGCTTTAGCCAGGACAAAGTTGGCCATCCGCGACCAGCGGGTTGCGGAGCTCGAGAGGGCCTTGAGGCGGCGAGAGGAGCTGCCCCAGGACGTGGCGGAGCTGCGAGTCGCCCTCAAGATGGAGCGGAGGGAGCGTGCCCGGGAGTGAGAAGAGCGCCAGGCGGACCATGCCCGTGACCGTGAGCAGGGGGGAGCACGTGAGTGGGAGCTTGCAGACTTGAGGACCCAGCTAGCCGTCACCCAAGAGCGGCTACGGTCGACCGAGGAGTGGCTTCAGCGAGGCCGGAAGCGGGCGCGAGCTGCGGGGTACGCCCTCACCAGCTCCACTTTTATGGCGGGTTCCTCTCTCCAGCAGAGGAGTGAGGCAGAGGAGCAGGTTCGAGCTCCGGCTACTTCCCGGGGGTCCATGCCCCCTCCACGAGCGCCTCATCGGGAGGACGAGAGTGAGGCCGAGAGTAGGAGAGAGGAGGGTGGAGGCGAGAGCTGAGAGAGACTTTACTTGTACTCCTCCACCCTCACACATGTACTGAGATATACATTTGATATGTATATATATATGAGATTTGAGATCTTTTTGTTACCTGAGCACTTGTGTACTTGTGTTTTCTTTTCGCTTTCTCGCCTTTTACTTTTGCCCTGCGCCCGTAGCTGTAGTTCACACTTGGACAAACAGGTTAATCCATCTGTTCGACTTGGCCCCTTGCTCAATAAGCAAGGGATGTCTTTACTTTGACCTTGATAGCGGGTCAAGGGGCCAAGCCTTTAATCAATGAAGGTAAATGATAAATAAACATAAGGAGAATGCGACATGCAAGCAAGCAAATGCTAAATAAAAGATGCCCACACAAAGATGCAACCAAGCACATGCATAACAACGGCTTGACGTTCCATTTTTTTTATTTTGTATTTCTTTTTGCTTTGTTTTGTTCAATTTCCAAAATGACGCCCTCGCAAACGACATTTATTATGAAATTGACGCCACCATGATAGGCGTTTATTTAAAAATATATATATATATTTTTGTTGTTTGATTTGAAAATGACGACTTCATGAAAGTCGTAAATTTTGAAAGAGACGCCTACATGGAAGGCGTGCATTTATATTTTTCCATTTTTTTGTTTTCATTTTTATTTTGAAAATGACGACTTAATTAGAGACGTGAATTTTGAAAATAATGCCTATAGGAAGAGGCGTGAATTTTTTTTATTTATTTTGTTTTGATTTTTATTTTTTGTTGTTTTGATTTTTCTATTTTTTGATTTTTCCATTTTTTTTGTATTTTTGAAAGCAAGCATAGCACGGGGCCTTTAAACCTTACGCCATCATGATCTTAAATTCATTAATCTTTCTTGAAAAACTTAACAACGGGGTCAACGTGCTAAATGACTTATGCTTTTACTCATGTTCTCTCGTAGCCCATCCTTCTTGGTCGGTCTTTGCCATTCTTCGAGTTTACAACCCACCATGGAGAGGAAAAAGAAGAATAATTTGAGGAAGCTCATGAGAGGTTTTCAAGAATGGGGAACGCCCCTCCCCTGCCCTAGTGCCTGTTGGGATTCGGTCTTTGGCTTAGGGAAATTTTGTTGCTCTTTTTGCCCTTATTCATGTATGCTTACGACCAGGGTTTTCCCTGCGGGGACTTTGTCCTCTTGACATATTTTCTTTTATCATGACTTCCTTTTCCTCTTTTTTTTCTTTTCCTTTCTTTCGAAATAGATAAAGACCTAATTGTACTTGGGCTTTAAGCATTTTGTTCCCTTTTGGGCCCTGACTTCCACCTACTAGGGCGGTGGGCAGGTTTGGTTAGTAACCCTTGACTTGTACTCCCTCTTATGAGCTGAAAAGAAGAGAATAGGTAAGGTTTTTACACTCTTAGTTTGGGTCGGACTTTCCTCGAATTCCGGGCTGCTTGAGCTTAAGAGTAAAGTGTGTAGTGTGTGCGTAAATTGCCCCCAAAGTTAAATCATCAAGACTGAAGAATGAATTAAGGATGATTACTCAAGCTCGTGGCCCATGCACCATGTCTGCCTGCGATTTTCAAATTTTTTGTTTTGTTTTGTTTTTGCCCTTTTTTTTTGTTTTGTGTTGACTTAGGGGTGGTATTTCTTCAAATAAAGACCATTCCAAGGATGAGTTAGCTCTTCCCCTTCAGCGTTAATCAATTTGTAAGCGTTGCCAAGATAAACATCTTTTATAACAAAAGGACCTTCCCAATTAGGTTGGAGTTTTGAACGCGCTCCACCAAGTTTTACAAAGATTCTTTTAATTACCATCTCACCAATTTTAAATTTTCTTTCAATCACTTTCTTTTGATAAAAATGTGAGAGCCTGTTTTGATAAACCCACGCATGCTCGGCGGCGGCCAAACGCTTCTCGTCTAGGAGTTCCAACTGAGCAAGGAGAGACTCGTGACGCTCATCAATGGAGAGCTCCTTGTCTAATTATACTCGTAGGGAAGGGATAAGAACCTCATAAGGGACTACCGCCTCCATTCCATAAGTGAGGGCGAAAGGGGTCTGCCCAGTAGGGGTTCGAATAGAGGTGCGATAGGCCCAAAGAGCTTCCACTAACTTTTCTGGCCAATCCGCAAATTTGGTAGTCTCACACGTTTTCTTGATAATTTTAATCAAAGTTTTGTTAGTTGCCTCTGCTTGACCATTGCCCTGCGGATAATAAGGAGATGAATGATGCAATGCAATGTTATACCTGTTGCAGAGATCCTGAAGCTCTTGAGCGATGAATTGTGGTCCATTATCGGTGACGATGGTACTCGGGATGCCGAACCTTGCGATGATGTTCTTCATTATAAATTTGCAGACGGTTGACGCTTTTATCTCCACGTAAGCTTCCGCTTCCGCCCACTTGGTGAAGTACTCCGTTGCCGTGAGTATAAATGACTTTGGTTTGGTGAGGAGGGTCGGATCACCCAGGGGTCCAATGATATCGAAAGCCCACATGGAGAAAGGCCATGGGGAAGACATAGGATGGAGTGAAGAAGCAGGAGAATGAATTTTGTCGGCGTGCAATTGGCACTTAACACACCTTCGAACATAGATGGAGCAATCCTCTTCTAGAGTGGGCTAATAGAAACATAGCCTAAGGATCTTCTTAGCAAGCATCTGGCTATTGACGTGACCACCACACACTCCTGAATGCGCCTCTTCCACGACCTTCAAAGATTCATCATCATCAAGGCATCTTAACAAAACACCGGTAAGACCTCTTCTAAAAAGCACACCTCCAACTAACGTGTATCGCTGAGCAACTCTTCGAATGGCTTTCTTTTCTTCAGCCGTGGCCTCTTCAGGATATGATTGATCTTGGCAATACTTAGCAATCTCATAATACCATGACTTTTCTTCATCGTCCAAATCTTCCTCTAAATCCAATAGCATGACTTCCTTATTCTCAATTATTCCTTCTTGCTTCACCTTCCTAAGCACCTCCTCCTTAACACTAAGGAAAGCTGGATCCTTAATAGCTGGAGTGAGCCGCTTGTGAACAATGACAGAACGGGAATCCCTTTCGGGAGGGAAAACTAAGGAAGAGGCAAGGGAAGCGAGAGCATCAGCTAAAATGTTATGCTCACGAGGAACATGGATGAAAATTAATTTAGTGAAAAGCTTAGTATACGCGAAAGTCAATTCTTGGTAGGGTTTGAGTCTAGGGTTGAGTGTGCGGCATTTGGTGAGCACTTGGCAAAGAATAAGCTGACTATCACCTACAATTCGCAAATGGGTAACACCGAATTGATGAGCAGCCTCTAGTCCGGCCAAGAGAGCCTCGTACTCAGTTATATTATTTGTAACTGGAAATGCAAGCTGAGAGGCGAGTGGAATAGTGATACCCTCCGGTGATAGCAGAACAATACCAATCCCTTTCCCTTTTGAATTCAAAGCTCCATCAAAATGTAACGTCCACATCGAATCGGTCTGATTGACGGACATTAGTTCGTCATCTGGAAACTCTGAGCGAACAGGGTCAAATCTAGGGAGGGGATGGTGAGCAAGATGTTCTGCTATGGCATAGCCTTTAATCACTTTTTGCTGAATGTTGATGATATCAAATTGAGAAAGGAAGCTTTGCCATCGTGCCAATCGGTCGGTGAGAATAGACTTTTCAAGAAGGAATTTGATTGGATTCATACGAGCAATGAGGTGAACCTCGTGAGCTAAGAAATAGTGCTTAAGTTTCTGAACTACCCAGACTAAAGCAGCACAAGTCTTCTCTATGACTGAGTACCTCTGCTCACAGGGGTTGAGAAGTTTTGACAAGTAGTAGGCTGCCCTATCTTTTCCTTCTTCATCAACTTGGGCTAGGACAGCGCCTACAGAGTCATCCAGGACGAAAATATAAAGAACAAGCGGTTTGCCTGGAACTGGCGGCCTCAGGACAGGAGGATTTGAGAGATAATCCTTCAATCCGTCAAAAGCTGCCTGACACTTGTCATCCCAAATAAACTTCACTCCCGGCTTAGTAAGCTCGTAGAACGGCCAACATCTCTGTGAATGCTGGGAGACAAAGCGACGAATAAATTATAACCTCCCGATCAAACCTCGAAGTTCTTTCAAATTCCTGGGAGGAGGCATTTCTCTTATGGCCTTTGCCTTATTGGGATCAATCTCAATACCCCTCTTACTCACGATGAATCCAAGTAACTTCCCTGATGAAACACCAAATACGCATTTCTTAGGGTTCATCTTCAGTTGATATTCCCGTGATCTTTGCAAAACCTTAGCTAAAACCCCAGGATGCTCAATCCTTGTCCGTGATTTTACTACCAGGTCATCAACATACACCTCAATGTAAATGTGGATCATATCATGAAAAATTTCCATCATAGCCCTTTGATAGGTGGCTCCAGCATTCTTAAGTCCAAAAGGCATGACCACATAGCAATAAGTCCCCCACGGTGTGGTGAACGATGTTTTCTCTTGATCTTCCTCCGCCAAGCGAATTTGATTATAACCTGAAAAGCTATCCATAAAGGAGAGAGTCTCATATCCTGCCGTATTGCCAATTAGAACATCAATATGAGGGAGGGGGAAGTCATCTTTAGGACACGCGCGGTTGAGGTCCCGAAAGTCTATACAAATTCACACATTTCCATCTTTCTTCATGACTGGGACGGTGTTAGCCACCCAATTGGGATAGAGGACAACTCTGATGAATCTAGCTTTATGAAGCTTATCGACCTCTTCTTTCATTTTTAATGCCATATTAGGGTGGAAACGTCTCAACCGCTGTTTGACCGGAATGGACCCTTGTTTAAGTGTAAGTCGATGTTCAACAAGTGCAGGGTCTAGTCTAGGCATATCTTCATAACTCCATGCGAACGTGTCCTTATATTCTTGGAGGATCAAAATAAGCGCCTCCTCTTCGGAGGGCGGAAAGTTTTTACTGATGAGGACAATCCTAGGGTCTTTCTCAATATCCAGATTTATCTCTTTGGTAGGCTCTTCTACTGAGGCTGATGGTTCATCAAATCTCCTCATGCCACTAGCAAAAGCATCATCCTCGTCCTCATATTCTTCGTAACTTTCGTCCCTCTCCTCAATAGGGTCTTCATCGTTCATAATCTCATAGACACCAAAACCCTAATTAAAAGCATAGGTATCCTCATATTCTACTTCCGGCAGGATAATCGGATTCTTTACAAATTCGGGGATGGCTAAACAAGCCTGACATCTGACGGCTAACTCTCTAAGAAATCTACGGGGAATCTACTTACCCTTGGACTTCTTATGTGAAACTGCCCCATGAGCCTTAACATTAGAAGAATAAGAACAACTAGCCTGATCATTAAAACCTGATGAAGAAGAAGAAGGAGGGGTAAAAGCGGGTACAGAAGGGGATACAGATGAAGACCCCTCGCCGGAGGGGTAGAAAATGTCTACCAATGAATCCTGGAAGAGCGGCCCCTGGGTCGGGACACACTCAGAAAGGAGATTTGAGGTCTCCTCAATGGAGATGGAAGATTGAAAAATTGGATTATTGGCGTTTTTTTTTGTTTTCATTTTTATTTTCTTTTTCATTTTCAAGGAGGAAGCAATGCGAGGAGGAAATAGGAGGTGGAGTTGAAATTGACAGATTGGAAAAAGATTGAATGAGTGATGACCCGCGCGGGGGTGTGATGGAGAGTTTGGAAAATTGCTCGAGGAGCAAGGGAGGAATTAATGAATTTGGAGAAAAAGTTATTAAGACCGCGGGCGGTCTAGGGATATCTAAGGAAAATAGTTGATCAATCAAATGGACAATAGCCGTTGGGTGAACGGACTTGGTAAGAAAGAGGCCGGCCCATAGCCTATCTATATTGCAGCCCTCCTCGAATGGCACATCAAGCTCTCCGGTATCTGTATAATCACTTAACAACTGCCTCTTGTCTGTGATCACTGCTGGCTTCTCAATTAGCTCATGAATCAACGGCGGCCATTCCGGGTCAGTTGGCATAAACAGTCGGCTTAGAGCAATGGCAATGTCATTCATGTCGAACCATCTATACCAGTCACATTCAGGGTCATCCATTTTTCTTCTCTTATCTGGCCACAAGGATTCCAGGGCCTTGTAGGTGGCCAGTGGGGCCATGTGGCGAGCAAACTGCCGTGCATGTACATCTTGACAATCCAGCATGGAAGTAACGAGCGTGGTTTGCTCTTCATTATGAGTTCCCCCTTTTGTAAAATGTGTTTGCAAGGTCCATGTAAGAGGCTGCCGGTCTGTCTTAAGAGTGGAAGTCATGACGGCCCATGGCTCATCTTCATCTTTGCTTTTGCTCGGCCCTTTATACCCTAGACCACCTCGGGGAATCATCTTTTGGTGCCTGATTGGCTTAACCCGACCTTGGAGATTGACCCCTAAGCCTTTACCAGTTTTATACCCCATTTTTAATAAGATATTCCATCCAAGTGTGTTCATCATGTTCCTCTTTTTCTTTCCTTGGGAAGGCAGGGGTGTTACTAGAGGCGAAGCTGGTTTAGTGACCGGGGTCTTAATAAATGTTGCCGCGGGTCGGCAACATCCAAGACTGAAAGTAAAGGCCTATTAGAAGGCCACATGGAAGGCATTGAAGTTGCTGAATGTATGTCTTCTGTTGGCAAGATGGGCATGCTAGTAACTTTGATAATGCGCCCTTTGTGTGGAAACTTTATGCATTGATAGTTTGTGGAGGGTACAACATCAAGTTCTTGAATATAAGGACGGCCCAGGTTGCCGTTGAATGTGGGATCCATGTCTAAAATGTGGAAATCTGATGTGACTGTCACTGGACCCAAACCAACTCTTAGAGTGATCATTCCCAATGGCGGCTTCTTAGTATTATCATATGCTGTGACGGTAATTGTAGATGGCCGAATTTGACTTTCTGGAATGCCGCACATCTTCAAGGTGCTTGGCGGCAGAACTTTAATGGATGCCCAGGTGTCAACCAAACATTGCTTTACAGCTATCTTATTGATGTCAATAGTGATACACAATGCATATTTTCTAGCCGGCTGAGGAGCTAACTCATGTTCATAAAAGGTGATAGCCGGTTGATTACTGGCCGGATTCAAAACTGTAGTGACTTGTTCAGCAGAATGTCTTCATTGACCATTACTTTTTGCAAGTACTGTTTCAGAGCCAGCTGATGTGTGGTTGATCTCTTAATCAATTCTAAAATAGAAATTTGTGCCGGCGTTCTGTCCAAATGCTTCAATAAATCATATTCTGTTCCTGGTGTAGACTCTTGCTCTTGCTCTCCTTGTTCTTGTGCTGGCTCCTGCTCCCGCTGGGGAAACACTCGGTGGAACATCTGTCCACTACGGAGCACCATGGTTCGGGGCGCCTCTGTCGGGCCTGGAGTGGGTAAAGGGGTAGAGGAGGTGGAGGGAATAGTAGTATTGGGTGCTGGAATGGCAGGGGGAGAGGTTCTTGTAAGGGACCTCGCCGTCTGGGGATTATCGGAAGGCGGAGGCGGAGGCCGGGTGACAAGGAGAGGCCTTGGAATCATGGTAGTGGTAGGTGGAGGTGGAGCAGGAGGAGTGATGGCTGCCGGTGAGCGGCGGATAAGAAGAGGTCTATTTGGTGGAGGGTTTTGGTGTGGAGGGGAGTTCGGAGTTTGGCGTAAAAGAAGAGGCTGCGAAGGAGTGGTGGAGCGTATAAGGGTACGTTGTGGCTGGGAATGAGATACAAGCTGAGGCCTTCTTATCAGTTGTGGTGGTTGTGATTGATCGGAATTTTGACTAATGGCTCCGATAGAGGCATTTTCTTTATGCCAAACCTGCCCCTTTCCACTTCATGGGTTGAGGTGACAAGGTTCACTTGTTGATTCTGAACCGGGTGCTCTGGTAGCGGGTTATTAACAATCCCCATGTTTGGCTGGGGTGCAGGAGCCTGTTGTTGCTGTGGAATCTGTTGCTGACCTTGTTGTGGTTGCTGAACTGGCGGTTGCCGAGGAGGTCTTCGAGCCTTCAAAGTAGCGATGACCCTCCTCATCTCATCCCAATTAATATCACCTTGATCATTCATGTCATGTATGTAATCCTTAAAGTGAAAACAATAATCAATGTTGTGCCCCGGCTGCGATGGAAGACGCAATACCGGGAGGTGTCCACATTTTGCGGCCATACTGCCCTTTCTTTAGGTAATGTAAGCAGGTTAGCAGCCATGAGGGCGTTAAAAATGTTCGACAAACTTTCAGGTAGCGGAGGGTATTGGGCTCTTCGTGGGCCCATCGGCCTTCTCGGTTGTTGCGGTTGATAATTAGCCGGGGGGGCACTTGGTGATATTGGTTTTGTGGAGCAAAGGGGAGTTGTTGTTGTTGAGGAGGTGGAGGAGGCCGTAAGGTTTGAGGAGCATTATTATTTGGCTGGTGGACTTGGTTCTGGAAGGTGGGCTGTTGTGGTGATGACCCTTGGTTTTGAGGGTGGCGGAAAGGAGTGGAGTTGCCGAACGCGCTCACCTGCTCATTTATGATAGTGCCTTCAGTAGTTGGGCCAGTATTACCAGTATTAACATTCTTCCTTATCACCTTTGGCCTTGGCTCGAACATGCCCATAATGGGCGAATCTTTCATTTGAGTTTGTATATATCTAGCTCTTTCATAGAGCTCCTCCATAGTGCTTAATTTGTTCATGGCCAAAATATGACGGAATTGTGGAGTGGAGTTTGATATTATCATCTTTACTTGTTCTGTCTCCGACAATGTATCCTTTAACTTCTCGGCCATAGCCCTCCACCTATCAGCAAATAAGACGAAGTCCTCCTCGGGCTTCATCTTCTTCACAACCAAATCAGTAACAGACAAGGAGGGAGCCACACGGTCCTTATATTTCTTCACGAACTTCCGTTGAACTACATCAAAGTCGCCGGCATCAGCCGGCTCCAAAGAATAAAACCATTCCAGTGATGGGCCATCCAAAGACCGCCTAAAGAGATAAGCCAATGACTTCTTATTATCTTGCCAGAATGATGCTTCATACAAAAAGTCCTTCAAATGGATGTGCGGGTTGCCCGTGCCATTATACCGCCGGAAATTTGGCATCTTAGACGGTGGTAGATGAAAAACTGGCATAGGGGGGAGCATGATTTCGGGAGCGATCTTGGATGCAGTAACCCTCTTAAGCTGTTCCTCCATACTAGCCATCTTTTGGAGGAGTAGAGCATGGCTATCAGACTCGGTTGGGGCCGGACGAAAAGAGTGTTGGTTTGTCATAGGCCTTCGCAAAATTTGAGAAACAGGAGGCTGTTGAGGCCTAGCAACGGAGTGACTTGTCGGTTGGGCCGGCATAGTCATAACAGGAGTTGATGGGCGCGAGGGCACCCTAGGGGCGACCGCCGGGTCGTTGGGAGAATTAACAGAGTGGCCACCCATGGCCTGGGGAGGGTTAGAAGATGACGGGATAGATTTTCCCTTTAGGAGGGCTTGAGCCGCCTGGCGCTGGGAGTCATCCAGCTGAGCAAGAGCCTTGAAAAATTCATTGAAATTGAGAGAAGGGGAAGTGTCCCCTGAAGTATTCTGAGTAGTAGGTTGAGCTTGGGAAGAAGGCTCAACCTCCAAAGCAATAGTGTCCACCATGTGGACCTGAGTGGGAGAAGAAGTGTAGTTTCCCTCGTAATAGACATGATCCTGAGAGGGAATCTCATAGAATGGGTCAGAGTGACCCTCCTCATAACTGTCATAAGTGTACCCGTAGTTGGCCATGTTGATGATTTTAGCTGAACGCAATTTCATGCTTAAGGAGAAAGAGATAAATTTCCAGCAATGAGATATAATCAATGAATATCACCTTCTCAAGCAAAAGAAACACACAAGTTGTAATGATCCCCAAAAAAATTTAAGATTTCCCTTGGAGATTAGGGTGAGTTCAATATTAGGTTCTCTCTTTTGAAGGTGGATCCTGGTTGAAAATTTAGGTATAATCTCTGGGTATCTAGATTTTTCTCTCCCCTCTCCAACGTATGGGTCAACTATACTCCGGGTACTTCAATGGTACAACCTGCCTGGCGTCCGTGAGGGAATCCATGGGTGCGAGGACTTACATAGGCTTGGCTTAGGAATTTCTAGTCCAATGAGACGGAATGCTCAAAGGAGGGTCCTTCCTTCACCAAGAGGGGTGTAGCTCCTAAAAAGTGTGGGGAGAGGAGGTCTCCCAAACCGAATGCCCTAGATGCAATCTAATGCAGGCAATGTCAAGCAAGTGATATCAATATAGATCAATCAAGCAAACACCAACAATCACCACTTCTGTGGGCACAGAAGAAAATGACGCCTTGAAGCAAGGCACTATATCAACAGACAGCGTCTAGAGTGCAGTCGCTAGCTATTGTGAACAGTGCGAACAGGGCGCAGATTCTGTGAAAAACGCCTCTAGAAAGGGGCGTCAAATGGCAGTGAACAGTACTCGTAATATAAATAAAAATGATGATAATAAAATGACGCCTTGTGATAAGGCACTGAATCAGTGAAAGACGCTTCCGTGGGAGGCATCAAATCGTGCAGTAAGTACCAGCAGGCAAAAAGATGCCTTGGAATGAGGCGTCAAATGATGAACAAACGCCTCTGGAAAGGGGCGTCAAAACACTGTAAACAGTAATGGATAAAGGGCAAAATGATTATAATCAACGAAATGACGCCTTTGTGCAAGGCGTTGAATGCTAAAATGACGCCTCTGTAAGGGGCGCGAATTATAAAAATGACAAAAATGCAGGAAAATGACTGAAACAGCGCCTCTGTCGTGGTCGCTGTATGAAGAAATGACGGCAGTGTGGAAGGCGCTATTCAGTTCAGAGAACCGACAGCCCTGGCAATCAGACAGAAATCAGAAAATGGCTAATCAGTGGGAGGTGTGCACGTGGTGCACAAAGGGGAAGGGTGCTACGTGGAGCACAAAGGAGGGGTACGCGAGGGTACCAAAGGAGGGGCACGCGAGGGCACCAATGAGAGGGTGCTACGTGGAGCACAATGGAGGGGTACGCGAGGGTACCAAAGGAGGGACACGCGAGGGTGTCAATGGGAGGGTGCTACGTGGAGCACAATGGAGGGGTACGCGAGGGTACCAAAGGAGGGACACGCGAGGGTGTCAATGGGAGGGGTAATCAAACTAAAAACAAAAGGTGTCCCACCGTGATCGCCAAATTGTAGATTATGAAAAATCCACTTAAGAAAAGAAGGAAAAAAAATAAAGCACATGGTGCTAATGGGAAGTGTGATCGTCAGAGGGGTTACCTCAAGAAAAATAAAAGTGATCGCATGTACCTTGTATTGAGCGTGAGAGATTGTGGACTTTTGCTTCCTCCTTCTACCGGCCGGCCGATGAAGGGGGTTCTTACCTTGATTACCCTTGTAAAAAAAATAAACACACAAAACAAGTGAAAGAATGGATTAGCCAAAGGTGTGTAGTATCAATGTTCTAAAGATATGAAATCAAACAACTGAAGCATGAACACACCTTGTGTGTGTTGGTTTTAAACCCCTTAAGAGGAGTAGCAAAGGTATGGAGAATATGAATGTAATGATATGCAAAGCAAGGTATATGATGTGAATGTGGCAATCTCTTCTAGCAACGTAGCTAGAAAGAATAAGAGGAAGATGATGACAATGCTAATAAAGAAGAGAGAACAATCTCCTCTCTGCAGTGTGTGTAGCAGTATTGGGAGAAAAATAAGTTGAATAGCGGCTGATGACCACCGTGGAAGAAGATTAGCACCAGAAAGAAGAGTGACTGCTTGAAGAATAGAACCTGCAAAAAAACCAAAAACTCTCTCTTCCCGTTAAGAAAACTCACAGTGGCTCTCTCTGTATCGTTATTGCATTCTTCTCTGTCTTTTCTCTTTCTCTCTTTCGCGCGAGGCGCACAGCAAGGGGTATTTATAGCCTAAAAATCCTTGCAAAACAAGGATTAAAACTAGGTAATGACCCTCCAATAAGAAACCCTCTTCCCAATCAAACACAATGTGTAAAATGGGGAAGGGATTATTACTGGAAAGAAGCAGATGAAAAGGGGACGGAACTGGAAATGACGACCTTACAAAGGGCGTCAATTAAAAATGACGACGTCACCAAAGGCGTTAATTAAAATGACGACGCGTACAGCGGCGTCAATTCCTGGATTTAATTATGGCAACAAAATACTTTCCTTATTAAAAATTCTGAAATGACGCCTGTTCTAAGAGGCGTTAAACAATAGACGCCCCTAAGGGGGACGTCAATTCTTGATTTTTCATTTTGCTTAGGATTCATAAAATTCCCAGAAATGACGTCACTATGCACAGTCGTCCGTTTATTCAGAGGCGCCCTTGGCTATGCCGTCAATTAAATGACGCCCCTACTTGAGGCGTTAATTCCATTCAACACAGAAAAATGCCAAGAAATCACAATTAACACATGAAAAAAAAAGAAAAACTTCATATTAAGCCAATATTGAAGTCCACTTTGGGACGTCACATGGTGACATGAGATTTACTCAACAGAGCATCAATTTTAGCGTGTCTACACCGATGGATGGGGTATGGACCATCTCGGCTTATATTATTGTTTGTCAGCTCATGGCCACGAAGACCTAGCGCTTTTGGCTGCACATTGTGCCAACATTGGTGATATTTGTTGGCTAGTTCAGGAAGGTGCATACAGGGACAAAGAACCCCCTTTGTATTATTGGTCCCTTTCTCCACTATATTTAGGCCCACCAGGTATACTCTGTTCTACCTTGATCATTCTTCGTTCATATATGCACACTACTTGCACAATCATCATGCGATCGCATCGCCTTTTGTAGATTTCCTAGCCTCCAAGACGACCATCGAGTACCAGAAGCAGATTTCGAAGGCTCAGAAGCTCGGCTACTTTGAACCGCTGGTCGTTAGCTTCGACTGCCGCGCCATTGCCTTCGAGGGGCTCTCAGAAGCGTGAGAGGTCTCATGTAAGAGAGGCCGTTTCCTGAGCTAAGAGGGCCAGAGCGAAAGTTTTGGCGGAGGAGATGGTTGTAGCGGCAGCCCCTATCGCTCCATTACCAACCATTCCGTCATTTGAAGAATTTGACGTGGCGCGAGAGCAAGCACTTCCTGTAGCAGGTATATCCTTTTATGTTTCCAGTCAGGACATAGCCTCGGGTCTCCATCCTTTTACTTTTCATTTAGGTGCTACAGCTCTTTCTATTCCAACCACCGAAGAAGCTGCAACTGTTGGCGGTACGGAGGAAGTCGGGAGCATCGAAGCACCCACCTTTTTGGTCACAAAGGACCTTCCCTCCCTTACGCCTAGCCAAGGTGGTGAAGGTAATGTTTTAGCCCGGAGGACTTCCTCAATAAATACGCTTTATTTCATTATTCCTCCTTTCATTAATCATTCTTATCTGTCAATTGTCCAGATATCGTCTCTTCGGAACCTGCTAAAGCTCCTTCCGTTGTACCTCTGGCTCAGAGTATGTCGCCATCCCGGCGGTCTTCTGGGCGGCTGGTTGCATTGGCTTCAAAGAGGGTTTCTTCAGTGGCGGCCCGAGATAGTTCGGGACGCTTGACGGGTCCCGGCACAGCAGTAGCGGAGCTAGCTAAAAGTTCACCTTCGGACGAGCTTGTCAATTATGAACCCTCCGGTGGTGAGGAAGGACAGGAGTTGGGGTCGGAGGATAGCACTCCCTCCCTCTCCTATGGGAGTGAGTTTGATGCGTTCATCCCACCTCAGCTAACATTAGGCCCTTCAATTGTGCCAAGTTCCCAAGTGAGAGGGGGAGAGGTTTCTTCAAGCCTGGCATTGTCAGCATCGGAGGCCGTGGGAGCAAGTGAACTAGGCCTCATACCACTTGAGGTAAGTTCCTCTTCCTTCACCCATTTCCTTCATGTCAACCACTGCTTATAGCAAGGAATCTGACACATGCTTTTGCTATTTCTCATTTCATTTTGTCCTTTTTACAGGAGCCCATAGTCTCAGTAGGGTTGAACTTGCCAGTACTGTCTGTTGCTACTGCCTTCTCCCGTTTTCATGCGAAAGGCATGGCATTCACTACCGTTGTGGGTATGGCGCCCATATTAAAGTGAATTGCCTTAAGATTTCTTGGGCGGGTCTGGCTCTACACTAGGTATAAGCGAACCATCAGCAGAATAACTTCAGCTTCAGCCAGTGGAAGCCAAGCTAGAATTAGCTGATACCGCCATTACTGGAGATGCATTAGGGGTAGAGCCTAGAGAGGAGACAGCCAGTGATGCCACTACTTTAGCAATCAACGCTGGTGCTGAACCAGAACAAGTAGCCCAGGTGGAGCATTATGGAGCATTCACCTTAGAAGGTGCGGAATTTTTGGGAGAAATGGCCGGTGGGACAACAACTTTGACTTCTATTATTGAGACTGAAACAGAGCAAGCAGCTCAGGTCGAGTAGCCTGAAGAGTCTACCACGGAGGGTGAAGATTTTGAGGGAGGAGAAGTCGGTGACATAACTGCACCGGTGATCACTGCTGATGCTCAGCTGGAAAAGTCGATGCAGCCAAAGCAACACATAGAATTCAGCTCTGAAAGTGCAGGACTTGAAGTCCAACATTCTAGTCCTTCGATAGAGGATGAGCCTGAAGTCCTTGCCCCAATCGGTACTGAGTCCATTGAGCGGCTTGAGGAGGAGTTGATGGAACCACCTTCCTCCCTACCGGTATTTCCTTCATCTTCCTTGGAGCCTACTCATGATATTTGGGCTGAGGTTGACAACAGAGTAGAATTTCATCTCCCTAACACGCCATTGCTTGGTTTGTAATCCTCGGATGAAATGGTGTGGCAGAACTTGGAGATGCTCAAACAGAATGTGTTAGTGCGCTGAGATCTATCTTATGCCCAATTGAGGGGCCTAGTGGAGCATATGTCTCGCACCCTTCTAGCATTCGGCTGCCCTATGCAAGATTGGACGCCGCGTGTAATCTTGTTACTGAGATATGTAAATCGAAGAGAATTTATCAAGCACGGTCTGAGGGATCAGTTGGTCGCCTTATAACTTCAGCTGAATGAGGGTCGCGCTGCCTTGTAGGCCTCCGAAGACGCTGCTCGTGAACATAGGGGCCTTGCCGAGGGTGTTGCAGATTGTGCTTCATCTTTATAGAGGCAGGCTTCTGAGCTTCATGCTGAGCTAGCCAATGTCGACGAAGACCTGGCACGCACCAAGCAGTTGCAGGTACAGAGCTTGAGTGAGGCCGTTATGGCAGAGGGGCGTACTGGCTCCATCCAAGAGGAACTATCAAAGTTGGAGGTGGAGGAGCACCATCTGCAAGAAATGGCTGATCACCCGTTCATCGGGATTTTAGAATTAAATGATATTTTTCACCGTTCCAACCAGTAGTATCTTTTCTTTTTTTTTGTTGGAGCTTCATGTATCCCGAGGCATGTCGGGCGATACCATGTATCTTTCTTTTTATGCAGTGAAATTTCTTCGGCTTTTCCCTTTGCAATTTTGGTGCCAAGCTGCAGCTACACGTTTCTTTTCTTTCCCTCGTGAATTTCGATAGAGGTGTGAAACTAGTTTACCAAACCTAGGGTACATTAGTTCGTTGGGCAGGAGAGCGCTCACGCCTTCAGGGAAGGTATGAGGAGTTCGCTCCACCGCCACTCAACTTTTCCCGAGGTCAAGGTTATGCTAGCTCAACTGGGAGGCGTCTTTGGGTAGATGCCAAAGGATTATTACATTTATCAGCACTGAGTAGATGCTGAGGCAAAGAGAAGGCCTAGTCATTAAGGATGGAAGACCTGAGCAACTGTGTGTTTACAGATTTCGCCGATGATGACGAAAATCAGGGCTAGTGCATTCATTGGCATTGGGTAAAATGACAAGGCAAAGGATAAGTCTGTTCCTTCATTAACAAGGATGAAAGGTCCGAGTTAATGTTACATTCATTGATCTCGTCGATGATGGCGAAGATCAGGGCTGGTGTATTCATTGGCATTGGGTAAAATGCCGAAACAAGGGATAGGTCTTTTCCTTCATTAATGTGGACGAAAGGTCTGAGTTAATGTTGCATTCACTGATCTCGCCAATGATGATGAAGACCAGGGCTAGTGTATTCATCGGCATTGGGTAAAATGCTGAAGCAAAGGATAGGTCATTTCCTTCATTGACAAGGATGAAAGTGTTGGGTTCGGTGCAGTATTCAGAGGGGGGGTGAATGAATACACCCTTAAAAAAAAAACTTCACCCAATTAAATTCTAAAGCAATTAGAAATGCGGAATTAAAAAAACTATTGCAGATATATAGAGCGAACCTAAGCAAGTCTAAACTGTAGATTGAATCAAATCAAAGGAGCTTGTGCCTTAAAGCATTCAGACAGAAAACCCAATTGAGGCGCTCCTAGCATTCATCTAGCGAAATCAGATAAAAGAAATTAAACCACAGTCAAAAATATAGTGTGCGCAGTAAATTGATGAACACTTATAGAACATCAAACCAAAGCGCCCCTAAGCATTCATCTAGCGCCAACCACACAAGAAATCAAACCACTGCACAATGGGTTTTTAGGTGGTTCGGTCCAGCAGACCTACATCCACCCCACACTCAAACCAGAGTGTGGATTCCGCTGACTCACAGCTTGAACAGCTGGGCATCACAGCTTGCCATACAACCGCTGGGCAACACAGCTTGCCGTCCGAGGAATCCTCCTCGCCCGCTGAGCAACACAGCTTGCTGTCCAGTGGAATCCACCACTGCAACTGCTGGGGATTACAGCTTAACCCGTCCAGAGGCAGCACCTTTGCAAACGCTGACTAACAGCTTGAAGAAAGGATAAAATATAAAATGAAAACATGAACCAAACAGCACCGGAAAGCTGTAAACATTGAAGCACAAAATGTGGCTCTTAAAGAGATGACTGGAGTGGATCTGATCCAACTTCCAACGGGAACGATCTTCTCTGCTTTTCTCTTCTCTCTCTCTTTCTTCTTCTTCTCTTCACACTCTGCTCTCTCGATCTCTCACTCAATCTCTCTTTCTTTCTCTTTCTCTTCTTCTCTTTTTCTCTTCTTCTCATTCTCTTCTCTTCTTTTTTCTTCTCTGGATCGAAGACCTCTCTGCACTCTACTTTTTCTTCACAGCTTCTGCTCTGTCAAATTCGATCAGTCTTCTTCTGTGGAAGAAGGCTCGTATATATAGCGGCAACAGCAGCGGCAGCCAGGGCGCGTGTGGCTTCCACAGTTCCCGCCCTAAGAATTCGGACCACGTGGCAGCATCCAGCAGGCTGTCAGTACACGTGTCCTCATCTGGGCACTCTCCTTATCCTCTGATCACGTGCCCTTCATTAGCCTCACAAGCAGAGCACCTGTCAGACAGAGTATCAGATTAAGTATATGCATTGCAGTGTATAGACTTTGCTGTATAGACTTCTGAAGGCGAAGCAATGTATAGACTTAGTGAAACTAAAGCAACGTATATACTTCACATAAGGAGAGCTATGGCATTGTATAGACTTCACGTTGTGAAGCAATGTATATACTTCAGACTGTATAGACTTTAGATCCCAAAGGCAATGTATAGACATGGTCCCAAACGAATGTACAGGCTTCAGCTTAAGGCCAATGTATAGACTTCAATGCCTTCGTCAAATGCGATGTACAGACTTGCATGAGATGCATGCTCCAGTGCAGTGTATAAACTTTGCTTCGAACGTAGTGAAAAGTGAGGAGTGTATAGACTTTGTGAAGCACAGTCCAGTGTACAGACTTTGCAAGCAGTCCGATGTATAGACTTGAGTGAAGTGAATGGATGTTTAGACTTTGAAGATCCACTGTGGATGTATAGACTTCGGAGTCTTGAAGCCAATGTAAAGACTTGCCACCGACCAATGTATAGACTTGGTGGAAGTAATGCTATAGTGAATGAATGTATAGACTTCGAAGACTAATGCATGAGACGCTACACTGTACGCTGTACAGACTTGCCGATCAACAGTGGATGTACAGACTTCTAAATGTACAGACTTTCCACCGACCAATGTATGGACTTGCTCAGCCTGAGGCACTGTATAGACTTTATGCGTCTCTGCCCAATGTATAGACATCATGTATGCAGTACTGTGCAATGTACATACTTCATATATGAAGGCACTCGCTGTACATACTTGGGCAATATGAAGACTTGACAGACAACTGACGATGTATGGACTTCAACTCTAATATGCACAGTGTACAGACTTCACGAATGATGCATGCAATACATTGAAGGATGTACAGACTTCCTAAATGCTTCAAGACCATGCACATCGAATGTATAGACTTCAGGTGTGAAGACCAATGTATAGACTTCACCAGACTTCACTCGATGTACAGACTTTGATGAACATATGCAATGTATGGACTTTACGAGACAATGCATGCACAACCCAACCGATGTATAGACTTTACATGAAAGCCCAATGTACAGACTTAAGGTTCCACTGTGGATGTATAGACTCTGAAGAAATGAGGCGATGTGTGGACTTTGAGGTTCAACAGTGGATGTATAGACTTTGAGCTCCTGAAGCAATGTTCAGACTTCAATCCACGGAATGCACTAGCGATGTATAGACTTTGGACCCTTGAAGGATGTATAGACTTCAGTTGAACACAGTCCAATGTATAGACTTGGAAGATTGAACCAATGTATGAACTTGGGGTTCTGAACGTAGGTAAAGGCTGGGAATGTATAGACTTGCCCAGTGCTGCCAATGTATAGACTTTGATGCTCAACGTAGGTAAAGACATCAGTGTACAGACTTTGGCAAAGGCATGAGACGTTCTCTAATACGATGAAGTCTGTATAGACTTTATAGTAAATATATGCTCAGTGAGACGCAAGTTGAGACGATGCAATGTACAGACTTGGAAGCATATGAACAGTGCTGTACAGACTTAACATAAGACGCTACATGAGACGGTAGGCTGTACAGACTTAGCCTAAGATAATGCATGAGACGGACGATGTATAGACTTACTATATGCATACGAGACGCTAAATGAGACGGTGACTCTGTGCATGAACAGTGATGTATAGACTTGCATGAGACGGTCAGTGAGACGCACTCTCAGGCTGTACAGACTTGAGGTTTCAACAAAAGGCTTTGAAGGCGATGTACATACTTTACCAATGTGCAGACTTGATGATCATGCAAGTGAGCGATGTATAGGCTTGGCGAATGCAATGTATGGACTTGCAGACAGAACACATGCAATGAATAGACTTATGCAGATAGAACACATGCATTCTCTTGATAATATACCAGTCACAGTCATATGCATTTTTCACAGAGTATATCAGTTATAAACATTCATATCAATTATAAACATTCATGTTACTATCATTCAATGTGGTGACTCATTCATGTTGCTATCATTAAAACACCACATCATCAACAAAGCACAAGGGGCACAACAATCTCCCCCTTTTTATGATGGCAACATGATGAGTCCCACTGACTCGTCAAACTATTCTCCCCCTTTGACATAATCAAAAAGAAGGGAAATGGTTTGAGAGACAAATTCAGCACACAAAGACAGCACATAAATTCAGAGAATGAGTCATGGTTCATTACAATGAAGTTCTCTCTTATGACAATGAAACAGCTCTCCCCCTATCAACATGCATGATTGACTACTCTCCCCTTAACTGCAGATAAACCAAAACACCCCCTGAAGCACAGGAATGAACTCTGGTTATCCAATAAATCCAGCTCAAATCTGTCAATACAAGGAATCTAAATTCTGGTTACATGAACAGAATGAAACAGAACCAGAGCTGATTGTGAAATAGGATGGAAGATTCCAACAGTGTGGATCAACTGATAATGTAAGATTTAGCCATGGGTAAGGGTGAGAAATAGTCAAAGCACAATACATCTCAATGAATCACTCATTAGCAAGATGTTGATCAGGCTGACTGAAAAGAATCTGATCATGAAAAATTTTAAAGCATCCATCACAATAATAAGTCTTAAGAAGATTAGACTCTTCTATCATAAGGGGTTATGAATTTGCAGCTTAACCAATCTGATTTAATTTTGATGTATACCAAATTTGTAAAATTAAACTCAATATTCATATCTGAATCCAAGTTTTAATAAAGGTGAACCAAATATTCAGAAAGCACTCAGAAACAATCATCTTTTATCTTACACACATGATCTCAATGACTCTTTCAAGAGTTACACAGATTAGTATTGATGTTAAACACTTTATCTAAGAATATGAGTTGACAGACTTTTCAATATTTTTATTTGAAGCACATTATATTTTTCCTGAGCAATTTAAGTTGATCAACACTTTTTTACATGAGGCACAACAAGTCTTAGTTGAAGTGACCCAGTTACTCAGAGTGATAACTGTCATTGCCTCTCAACATTGAGACCAGAGTTAGCAATATAAGTGTCTTTTTACATGAGGAGACACCTTGATTAGAGGCCAGACTCCCTAGCTTCTCAACACAATTTTGCCATTGCTCTGTCAGGTTTTGATAATAAATTTTCATCAGAGATAACTATGACACTTCATGACATGAGTTACTTTATTTCATTGACAAAGAACCCAATTTCTCGGTGACCAAGACATTGCTCTGAATTGACAATTTTTATTTAGTCAACATTTTTCAAGTTAATGTTTAACCACAGAACTCACTCTATGTATCTCTATCAAAGAGCCTTGATTTCAAATTTTCAGATATCAGATGAGAGAGTTTGAGGATTACATGACATAAGTGGTTAAAGTTTATTAAACCTTATCATTCAGATATTTTCAATTTATTCAATTACAAATCTGGGAATACATTAATCTTATATCAGTCTGATTCAGTCATAATTCTTAAACCTATATGATAGAAATTTCTACAATGTTCTCAGACTGAATTGCATGACATGCAGCTTAAGTTCCTCAGATCAGAAAAATAAGTTTAGCTGACCAACAAATCAATTGAAGAAACAGATCAGTCACACCAGCTGAGAAGAATGTGAAAGGTGGGTATAAGCAGGTGCAAGAGTAAATCAACAATAGAGAAGAGCATTTGAAGAGTGTTTATCAACAAATATTAGCTGAGTCTGGAATTCAGACTGATCAGCTGACAGATAGTATCATGAATGGAGTTGAAAGAAGCTCTTCTTTAACAGCTCAACAAATATCTGATGGCAGAATCATTTTTTCAAGAGAGAAAAAAAGACATCAGATGAGAGTTGATCATATACTAGACAAGAGGTGTTCAAGAGGTGACAATCAAAACACCAATTCTAAATGCTCCCCCTGTCTAGATGCAATGAATTTCTTTTTAGGTTTTTCAAAAAAAATTATGATATGCACTACCCTTCATATGCAACATCAGTCAAACTCCCCTTAACAAAGTGCATGAAATACAGTTAGAGAACTGCTCATGATTTTAGAATATGCTTAAGAGGAATTCATGCTTTGTTCAATCAGAGAGAAAATTTATCAAATGCATCAATTTCATTTCAATTTTTTAGATTTTTCAAATTTAATTATATGCAGGACATTGCTCTACATGAAGACAGGACCCATGGTACTAGGTGGAGAACCTGGTCATAAAGACTATCTCACACATGATATGAACCTCCAAGCAGATTTCCCTGTCTTTTAGTAGCATACCATTTGATATACCAAGGTTATGCATGAAATGCAGTGCAAAGCAGTCCTATATGCATTAAACAAAAACAGTTGGACTCCCCCTGTCTATATGCATGAAATGTATTGAAAGCACATCACATGATTTCAAATATTCATTCAGATATGATTCATGCAAATCAGAGAGAGGAGAATTACCATCAACAAATCAACATTTTAGAAATCTTCAGTTTGACATCAACAAATCAACATGATATTCAATCATTTCAACTTCACAATTTCATCAAACTGAATTGTCATGATATGCAATCAACTGAAGCACACAAATTTAGAAGGCAGAATTTAAGATGAGTATTCAGAACAGACCTGAAAAGCAGAATCTTGGGGTGTCTTCCTGTTGAGTGCCTTGGTTTATTTTACCCCTCTTTATTTATTCCAAGGCACACCTGTAACATGTTAATCAATTTGATCCTGCAGAGACCCAAGCTACCTTGGGTCCTGTATGAGCCCTAACAGGTGTTCTAAACAGTCTTTTAGCAACATGATCATCATATTCCATCAGATTACACTCAAACATTGAGTGTCTAGTTTTTCCACAATAATAACATGAAGCCACAGAATTTTTGTTTTTATTCTTCATGTTAGCAGAAACATGATGCCCATGTGCATGCATATGAGTATGAAAATTATGTGTATGAGCATGAGTATTTCTTTTATTGACATGAAAATTTTTCTTTCCATACTCAGCCAGCCGACAGTTGGCAGCTTTGTGGCCTAGCTTACCACATCCAAAACATGTAGAGTTTTTCCTTTTATCTCTCAAGTTATTTCTAGCAGAATCATAGAAAGCAGAGATTTTACAGATTTAGAGTTCAATCTATTTCCCTGAGCATGCCAGCAGTCTTTGACTGCATGCCCATACTTACCACATTCAAAGCATTTAAGATGCTTGCTTCTTGATTCATTTTTACCCCAATGATTTCCTGACCAGCACTCATTAGCCTTATGCCCAGACTTGTTGCAAGTGAAACAAATGATATGCTGGCCTGAAGTAGATCTATATCTATGTGGGTCATGAGCATGTGTGAAAAATTTAGAGTTCACATTGTTGTCTTCTTTCATTTTAAAGTATGCATTCATTAGATGACCACGCCTACCATAGTAGTAGCAAGATGCATCAGATTTCTTAATGGCATGGTTTCTACCAGATAAATTCCTAGAATGCATTTCTTCATTTGCATGCTTATCCTCTTTTAATATTCTGCAATCATCCATGATATGCCCATGCTTACCACAGTAATAACAAGATGCATCAGATTTCCTAGGGGCATGGTTTCTATCATATGAATTCCTAGATGCATGCGAATGAGTACAAGAAGCATCAGATTCAGCAGAGCTAATAAATTTCAGAGTATAACCAAAATTATTCTTTGCCTTCTTTGTTTGACTTTTTCTTTTCAATTTCTGATTATTCTCAACAGGTTTTGTTTGCTTTTCAATTTTCTGAGCTTTGAACTGAAAGATAGATTTTGAAGGTGATTTTTGATCTTCATTTTGTTTTGGGGATTGCCTTGAAGTACCAGCTACATCAGAGCTTTTCACAAAAGTAGTGTATAGCTGGTTTCTAGTAATTTTCTTAACATCAGAATTACAATTTGTCCCCTTTCTTGAATTGTCATCCTTCATTTTCACAATAATTTTTACTTTTCTTTCATTCTTAGCAGAATTGGATGCTAATTTTTCTAGATTCTGAATCTTATTTTCCAAAGATGTTATGTGAAGCTCATAACTGGCTATCTCCTGTTCACTGCAATTGACACATTCACTTAAGACTTTATTTGTAGTTTTATACTTTTCAATTTCTTGTTCCAGAATGTTCAAAGTTTGTGATTCTTCATCATGGACATCTTTTCCTTTTTCTATTGTGAGAAGTCTTTCAGATAAGCCAGTGTTTAACAGCTTTAGTTTTTCAACTTTATCCTTCAGTTCATTATTTTCTTCCTCAAAAATTTTTGCATGAATTCCATTACCAGCACATCTTTCTCTTCCAGATATCAGTCTTAGTTTTTCAATTAGTTCCTCTTCTCTTTCTTCCACTTTAATTTTCTCAGCAACCAAGTTTTTGTGATCCTCTTTAAGTGAGACAATTTGTTTACTCAGCCATTCATTCTCACTATAAAGATCTTCATTACGTTCTCTTAGTGCTGAGCACATATCACCGTTAGATTTTAGAGAGGAAGCATGCATACTTTCCTTGTTGACTTTCTCTATTTCAGCTTCAAGATTTTCACTTTTCTTCTGAAATTCTTTATTCTCAAGTTTCAGTTTATCCAGTTCAGAATTAACTTCAGTCAGTTCTTGCATGCCTTTTAGATGCTCATTTTTCTTATCATTCAGTTGATTCTCAATTTATGACATTTTGTCTAAGTATGTTTGTTTTTCAATTTCTAGAGATTTGATTACTTCCTTTTGCAATTTACCATCATGATCAAACTCATTTATCATGTCTTCTAAAATAGCACATGCCTTACAAGAATTTTCATCGCTTTTCAGACTATCTCTTAGTTTTGCATTTTCACATTTCAGTTCTCTTATTTCGTACAACATCTCCTTTTTCAATTTTTTCTTTTCAGATTTCAATTGTTCACATTTATTATTGAGTTCCTCATTTATATTCCATAGGTCATCAATTGAAAGTTCTCCAGATTCAGAGCTTACCTCGGATGAAGTTTCATCATTAGCATTTCTCCGATCAACCATCAAGCATTTGTTGTGATTCCTGATTAGCTTTAGTTTTTCCAAAATGTCTTTGGAAGACCTGCAGGAGGAAATGTATTTGATTAGAGATCTGTCAATTGATTCTTTTAATAAAACTACAGCTCTAGTGTTGACAGAGTCTTTCAGCTTATCCTTCTTGGTCCATTTGGATTTATCTTTTGACAGTTTGTATGGACCGTGAGTCATTACCTTCCACAAGTCAGGATCGGTCGTGCTTACATACCGATGCAACTTTTCCAGCCATGGGCCAAGGTCATCACCTCTGAATATCGGAGGATTAGCCATCAAAGTAGATAACAAGCAGACTTAAAGCACAAAGTAATCGACCAGAAAATACCACAACCAGATAAGCACGGCAAAGCACTAACTCAGTGAAGCTAAACAATGAACACAGAAAACACACTCTGGAATGCACCAAATAGAAATGCAGTAAACCGGATTATCAACGTAAAGTACTAAAATAGTAAATCAACAAACGATTCTAAAATACCCACTCTAAAATGCACCAACAATTAGCAGGATCCTCTGCAGATTGTTAGATCTGTTCAGTCAGAGACCCGCTCTGATACCAAGTGTTGGGTTCGATGCAGTATTCAGAGGGGGGGTGAATGAATACACCCTTAAAAAAAAATTCGCCCAATTAAAATCTAAAGCAATCAGAAATGCGGAATTAAAAAAACTATTGCAGATATATAGAGCGAACCTAAGCAAGTCTAAACTGTAGATTGAATCAAATCAAAGGAGCTTGTGCCTTAAAGCATTCAGACAGAAAACCCAATTGAGGCGCTCCTAGCATTCATCTAGCGAAATCAGATAAAAGAAATTAAACCACAGTCAAACATATAGTGTGCGCAGCAAATTGATGAACACTTATAGAACATCAAACCAAAGCGCCCCTAAGCATTCATCTAGCGCCAACCACACAAGAAATCAAACCACTGCACAATGGGTTTTTAGGTGGTTCGGTCCAGCAGACCTACATCCACCCCACACTCAAACCAGAGTGTGGATTCCGCTGACTCACAGCTTGAACAGCTGGGCATCACAGCTTGCCGTCCGAGGAATCCTCCTCGCCCGCTGAGCAACACAGCTTGCTGTCCAGTGGAATCCACCACTGCAACTGCTGGGGATTACATCTTAACCCGTCCAGAGGCAACACCTCTGCAAATGCTGACTAACAGCTTGAAGAAAGGATAAAATAGAAAATGAAAACATGAACCAAATAGCACCGGAAAGCTGTAAACAGTGAAGCACAAAATGTGGCTCTTAAACAGCTGACTGGAGTGGATCTGATCCAACTTCCAGTGGGAACGATCTTCTCTGCTTTTCTCTTCTCTCTCTCTTTCTTCTTCTTCTCTTCACACTCTGCTCTCTCGATCTCTCACTCAATCTCTCTTTCTTTCTCTTTCTCTTCTTCTCCTTTTCTCTTCTTCTCCTTCTCTTCTCTTCTTTTTTCTTCTCTGGATCGAAGCCCTCTCTGCACTCTGCTTTTTCTTCACAGCTTCTGCTCTGTCAATTTCGATCAGTCTTCTTCTGTGGAAGAAGGCTCGTATATATAGCGGCAGCAGCAGCAGCAGCCAGGGCACGTGTGGCTTCCACAGTTCCCGCCTAAGAATTTGGACCACGTGGCAGCATCCAGCAGGCTGTCAGTACACGTGCCTCATCTGGGCACTCTCCTTATCCTCAGATCACGTGCCCTTCATTAGCCTCACGAGCAGAGCACCTGTCAGACAGAGTATCGGATTAAGTATATGCATTGCAGTGTATAGACTTCGCTGTATAGACTTGTGAAGGCGAAGCACTGTATAGACTTAGTGAAACTAAAGCAACGTATATACTTCACATAAGCAGAGCTATGGCATTGTATAGACTTCACGTTGTGAAGCAATGTATATACTTCAGACTGTATAGACTTTAGATCCCAAAGGTAATGTATAGACATGGTCGCAAACGAATGTACAGGCTTTAGCTTAAGGCCAATGTATAGACTTCAATGCCTTCGTCAAATGCGATGTACAGACTTGCATGAGATGCATGCTCCAGTGCAGTGTATAAACTTTGCTTCGAACGTAGTTAAAAGTGAGGAGTGTATAGACTTTGCGAAGCACAGTCCAGTGTACAGACTTTGCAAGCAGTCCGATGTATAGACTTGAGTGAAGTGAACGGATGTTCAGACTTTGAAGATCCACTGTGGATGTATAGACTTCGGAGTCTTGAAGCCAATGTAAAGACTTGCCACCGACCAATGTATAGACTTGGTGGAAGTAATGCTACAGTGAATGAATGTATAGACTTTGAAGACTAATGCATGAGACGCTGCACTGTACGCTGTACAGACTTGCCGATCAACAGTGGATGTACAGACTTCTAAATGTACAGACTTTCCACCGACCAATGTATGGACTTGCTCAGCCTGAGGCACTGTATAGACTTTATGCATCTCTGCCCAATGTATAGACAACATGTATGCAGTGCTGTGCAATGTACATACTTCATATATGAAGGCACTCGCTGTACATACTTGGGCAATATGAAGACTTGACAGACAACTGACGATGTATGGACTTCAACTCTAATATGCACAGTGTACAGACTTCACGAATGATGCATGCAATACATTGAAGGATGTACAGACTTCCTAAATGCTTCAAGACCATGCACATCGAATGTATAGACTTCAGGTGTGAAGACCAATGTATAGACTTCACTAGACTTCACTCGATGTACAGACTTTGATGAACATATGCAATGTATGGACTTTGCGAGACAATGCATGCACAACCCAACCGATGTATAGACTTTACATGAAAGCCCAATGTACAGACTTAAGGTTCCACTGTGGATGTATAGACTCTGAAGAAATGAGGCGATGTGTGGACTTTGAGGTTCAACAGTGGATGTATAGACTTTGAGCTCCTAAAGCAATGTTCAGACTTCAATCCAAGGAATGCACTGGCGATGTATAGACTTTGGACCCTTGAAGGATGTATAGACTTCAGTTGAACACAGTCCAATGTATAGACTTGGAAGATTGAACCAATGTATGAACTTGGGGTTCTGAACATAGGTAAAGGCTGGGAATGTATAGACTTGTCCAGTGCTGCCAATGTATAGACTTTGATGCTCAACGTAGGTAAAGACATCAGTGTACAGACTTTGGCAAAGGCATGAGACGTTCTCTAATACGATGAAGTCTGTATAGACTTTACAGTAAATATATGCTCAGTGAGACGCAAGTTGAGACGATGCAATGTACAGACTTGGAAGCATATGAACAGTGCTGTACAGACTTAACATAAGACGCTACATGAGACGGTATGCTGTACAGACTTAGCCTAAGACAATGCATGAGACGGACGATGTATAGACTTGCGTTACTGTAGCGATGTATAGACTTACTATATGCATACGAGACGCTAAATGAGACGGTGACTCTGTGCATGAACAGTGATGTATAGACTTGCATGAGATGGTCAGTGAGACGCACTCTTAGGCTGTACAGACTTGAGGTTTCAACAAAAGGCTTTGAAGGCGATGTACAGACTTTACCAATGTGCAGACTTGATGATCATGCAAGTGAGCGATGTATAGGCTTGGTGAATGCAATGTATGGACTTGCAGACAGAACACATGCAGTGAATAGACTTATGCAGACAGAACACATGCATTCTCCAAATAATATACCAGTCACAGTCATATGCATTTTCCACAGAGTATATCAATTATAAACATTCATATCAGTTATAAACATTCATGTTACTATCATTCAATGTGGTGACTCATTCATGTTGCTATCATTAAAACACCACATCATCAACAAAGCACAAGGGGCACAACAGAAAGGTCCGAGTTAACGTTACATTCACTGACCTCGTCGATGATGACGAGGATCAGGGCTAGTGTATTCATCGGCATTGGGTAAAATGCCAAAGCAAAGGATATGTCTTCTCCTTCATTAACAAGGATGAAAGGTCCGGGTTAACGTTACATTCACTGATCTCTCCGATGATGGCGAAGATCAGCGCTAGTGTATTCATCGACATTGGGTAAAATGCCGAAGCAAAGGATAGGTCTTTTCCTTCATTAACAAAGACGAAAGGTCCGAGTTAAAGTTACATTCACTGATATCGCCGATGATGATGAAGATCATGGCTAGTGTATTCATCGACATTGGATAAAATGCCGAAGCAAAGGATAGGTCTTTTCCTTCATTAACAAGGACGAAAGGTCCGAGTTAACGTTTCATTCACTGATCTCGCAGATGATGACGAAGATCAGGGTTAGTGTATTCATCGGCATTGGGTAAAATGCCGAAGCAAAGGATAGGTCTTTTCCATCATTAACAAGGACAAAAGGTCTGAGTTAACGTTACATTCACTGATCTCATCGATGATGACGAAGATCAGGGCTAGTGTATTCATCGGCATTGGGTAAAATGCCGAAGCAAAGCATTGGGTTAAATTCTTCACTAGAACAAGCGGAAGGCCTATTCCAGTCAGGCTTTGGAAATGTCTATTAGTGGTCTATTCTCTGGCGGGACATATGGGGATGTTCTGTTGTGAAAATGTTTGAGAATTTGACCGTGGGACACGTCCCTTGGTAGGAAGATACAACCTTTTTTTAATCACATTACCGGTACAAGCGCTCTTTCGGGTTTTCGCCAGCACCGGCCCCCTCTTGCTTTTGCCCACGTGCCCTTTCGGGTACCCGATTTTGCCTACAGCGCCCTTTCGTGTTTCCGTCATAGTTGGGTTATTGCCATTTTTGCCCTTATCCTTGTGTAGGAACAAGTCTGGTGGGGCACCTCTATTTTAAGCCCCATTTTTTTTAATATGATGATTAAGACACTACAAGAAAATGCAGGATTAGAGACAAAAATTTTAGACGGATTATTTCCGTCTCAAATTACGTCTCTATTTCAGATGAAAGTTTATTCGTCTGCAATACAGTCTGAAATATTCAATCCATGCGACGGATAGGTTTTTCGTCGAAATATGCGTCTGCCATTTCAGACGGAATTAGGTCCATCTGAAATGAGTCAGAAATTTCAGACAAAAAAATAGTTCGTCTGAAATCCGTGTGAAACGTTATTTCCCTCCAATGAACCCTTCCCCCCTTCCCCCGCGATCTCCGTCTCACTCCCGATTCACTTCACCGGTTTGCCCCCACTCTCCCTCTCACTCTCTCTTTCCACTATCTCCCTATAGAGGAGAGATCGCCGGTACGGTACTCACCGTCGCGGCCAGCGTTGCCCTTGCCATCGTCGTCAAAGTCATCCTCGTCGTCACCGTCGCCCCCAGAGCCGCCCTCGGCGTCGTCGTCGAAGCCGTCCTCGTCGTCACTTCGAGTGTGGCGTTGTCGCCATCCTCCACGCCATCCTCTCCGGTCTGGTAAGCCCCCTCCCTCTCCCTCTCTCTGTAAAACTCTCCCTGCCTGCCGTGCCTCCACCATCGCCATTACTGCATCCCCCTACCCTCTCTGTAGCATCCTGAATTATTATATTAATATTACTGTATTATTCAATTATTTTCTTAAACTTAAATCTTAAAATTTTATTAAAATATATAAAAATATGTATTTTGTGTAAAATTTAATTCCCAGCATTTTTGTCTTCAGGAAGGAACCTGAAATAAAATTGATTAAGGCCCAAATTCACAAATTAAGCTAAAAATCATTGTTTTGAAAGCTCGAATCAATCATCCTTAATTGGACCCAAATTCAAGCCCATTCAAGCCCCAATCTAAGCCAAACCTTAGCCCAATTGTAGAGCACCATTTCTCCTTCAAAAACCTTAATTCTAGAGCCTTCTATGGATGGCGGCGGCGGCGGATTAGAGCCCTATCCAATTTTTTCACCATTTTTTCCCTCTTGGACTCTCCACCCGAATTCAATCGCTAGAAGCATCCTTTAGCTCTATAAATTGAGGGCTTTTGACCCCCTGAAACCCTATTTGCTGCGGCGGCTAGTGGCGTTTACGATCGTGGCCGTACGAGGGAGGATTTGGACGTTCTAGGAGCTGGTACCTAGGGTTCCGGCGACCCCTATTCTTCTTCCATCTTCCCATCGCACAAAGGTAGGTGTCTCTCAAGCGTAAAGAATAAGTTAATATAACATCTTGTTAATCTTCCTGAGCCCTTTCTTTTGATAGCAAATTGCCTAAATTTCATGCACCATGTTGGCCTAATTTCATGATTTACGTCGAGGTATACCCAAAAGGGTAACTTCCATGTTAACTTGTTTCTGTATGATTTAGTCTCATTAAATTTTATTCAAAACATGCCATCTTATACGGTTTTTAGTGCTCTTTCTAATGCTAGCATTTTCCCTACATTTCGTTCACCCTATTCTGTGGAATTGAGATTCTATCGTAGTGTGTCGAGGCTCGCCGACGACGAGGTCTTGGGTTGAGTAAACGGTCCTTCCAGCGATCGCTAGACAAGTAGCGGTCTCACGATAGACCGTCTTTTGTCCTCTGATATTCCACGATAGACCGCTTCAAGCCCTGCATTTTCAAAAAACATTTTAAAATTTTTTATATATGATTATCTTACAAAAAGAAACAGCCCTACAATAGACCATTTTATGATTCTGGCGGCCCTTATATATATCGTTTATGTCCTCTGGCAAGGTATTTCAAACTCTATTTCATGCGTTTTTGACCTGGAGATTACCATGTTTTAATATGACACCTTGACCTATAACGATGCAGAAAGTGATATTAGTCTAGTATCATGGTTATAGACCTTTGATTTTCATTATTTACATGGAGGTTGCTTTGACAAACATAAGTTAAATGATCATATTAAACTTGATAAAGGGTTGGTTATTAATCTTGTAAATTTTAAACCATGCTGTTATAAATTGTTACGATCTTGATATCATTGTTTGACAGTCATACCACTCTGGTGGGATTGACTGACCACATCGTCCCATTTTCCATGTTTCATCTAGCCTCAATCTTGTAATATTTGGGACTCTCCACCGGATATTCCTTCCGTCGGACTAGGACCACTATTATGAGACCTCCGTAAGTCCCCGTGAGCTTGGGATTCCCACCAGGACGACGGGCGGGTTGTACCCCAAGACCTGAACCCTTGGACGTGTTTTGATTCGTGTATGGGACAGTCCAAATCTAAAATGTTCTGCGATCTTAGCGGCCCAACTTGAGACCGCTAAGCGATCCTTGGCGGCCCAAGTTTAGACCGCTATCTTCCTCTTGGCCTGGTTAAGTAATGGGCTTGAGTTAAGTCGGATTATTTCAACCTAGTTGACTCTAACCTAGCCCATTTCGCTTTATTGGACCTTAGCTTTGTGGGCTGAACTCTGGTTCGGACCCATTCTGAAATTAGGTTGAAATAAGGACCCTTTTGGGTTCGTTTTAAGATCCTGTTGTATTGAACCGTAAGCGGTCTAGTGTTAGACCGTTAATATCACCTTAGCGGCCCAGTTATTGACCGCTAAAGTCGAGATTAATGTGATTTTCCGTGTTTGTTGTTGTGATAGCAGTTACATGAAGGTTGGTCTTGAACTACGAAATCTTGCTTGATCCTAGTCCACTTTAGACTTTCTAGTCGTTCCACTTGATACTCATTCCAATTTTATTGGGATTTCTCTTGATCTTAGAAGTAAGTTCTTAAGCTTATACCTTGGAATTCTTGGCCATTTAATGTGGTGAATGTCTAGACTAGGATCTACGATCCAACTTTTCAATGCCAACGCATCATTAAGGGCCCGGTCTGGTCTTGGGAGGAGCGCCCAAAAGTACTTGTGCCCGGGGAGTTTGTAATGACAAGGTGTGGCATTGCACTGAAGTGCATGACTAGCGTGATTGGTCTATGGCATTCTACTTCACTCTATTACTTGAAATTTCTTACGTGACATGACTTGCGTGCTTGTTATGGCCAATTCAATTCATCATTTACTTGCAATCTCATGAAAGTTCTTGTTATATTGCACTTGTTCCTTACATGGAAATCTGTATCTCTTTTATCAACCTATCGCATTGTCAATTATTTTATCGTTCTTCATCATAGTATTATTCTTGATAAAATGGTTAATCACTTTAACTATGCCTGATGATAGAGATATAAAATCCTACTGAGCTTTGATCACCGCTACTTTCCAATCCTTTTCAGGTAGTTCGGACGAGGACGTGCGTACCGATGGGGATGGGAACGAGTGATACTGGAGCGAGCCTTTGCGAATTATGTCTAAGTCATTGTTCTAGAGTAGTCAGTTGAGTTCTTTCCGTTTGAGTCGATGTAAATTTTACTTTTAATTGATGTAAGAGTAGAAAGTCCACAAGATGTCGGGTGTAATAAGTACTTTTCTTTGCTATTATCAATAAAGTTGGGTTATACGTATTCTTAATGTTTAGCCTTGTGGTATGGTCTCTTGTGGCAATGAATGCTCTGATTGACATGAGTGATATAAACTACTACGTTCCGATTTTCCGCGTCGGGAGGTGACAGTTTTTGTGATATCAGAGCCTAGGTTTTCTTTAGACCCTATGTTTCTAGTAGTGTTATAGAACCCATTACATTGGTAAAGTCAGGAATCTAACCCAGTGAGTTGGGTAGAGGCTTGTGTTAAGCTAATTAACTAGCTTTAAGAATATATAGTCATGAAAATATTCCTAACTAATTCTGGTTATGTTGTAGGATTTTTCCACAATGGCGGCACAGCGTGCGCAGTGGCGAGATATGCAACGCACGGTGCAGGGCCTGACCCAGGCCTTACAGCAGGTAGCTCAAGGCGGTGTACAGCACGGAGCGGGCAATCTACATCAAAACTTTCAAGGCTTGAATCCTCCTCGTTTTAGTGGATCATCAAACCTAGATGAGGTCGAGAATTGGCTGAATGAGACAGAGCGTATCTTCAGGGTTATGCAATGTGGAGAATAGGATCGCGTCCTCTTAGCAACTTTCCAGTTGGAACGTGATGCACGTGCTTGGTGGGAAGTCGTGGAAGCCACGCTCGATAATCGACGTGCAACGTGGGATGAGTTTAACGAACTGTTTAACAACAAGTATTTTTCATATCGAGTGTAGGAGAAGAAAGCAGCTGAGTTCGCGGCATTAAAATAGAGAAATTTATCCGTTGCGGAGTATGAGGCGCAGTTTGCTAGATTATCGAAGTATGCACCACATTTGGTGTCCACTGAGAAGATGAAGGCTAAAAGATTTGTGAATGGTTTGAAGCTTTAGTACATCAATCAACTGGCGCCCTTGGAAATCCATGTTTATACTAAGATTTTAAGGAAATCACAAGTTCTAGAAGATACGATGGAAATGACTGACCGAATAAGAGGTCGGGATAAGAAGAAGGAGCAGACTACAAGTTCCGGGAGCTTTAAACCTGGTAATGGCCATAAGAGGCCCAATGGTGGGCCGAGTTTTTGTAAAAATAAGAAACCAAAGGAAGGAGAGAAGAAGGTTGGACCGGCTGTGTCATCTAAGGCAGTTTGCAAGTATTGTAACCGTCCGGGTCACAAGATGGAAGAATTTTGGCGCAAGTTAGGCTCTTTTTTGAGATGTGGTAGCAGGGACCATCGAATCCCTGAGTGACCCCTTATTAATGAACCAGCAGCATCTGAAGAGCCGCAAGGGAGTTTCAAGTGGCAGGGCAAGCTTCAAGCCCTCCAAGATGTAGAAATTGAGACCGAAGCTGCTGAGGAAGGAGGTATTGTCGAAGGTACTCTTACTATTCTTTCCAAGCTAGCATTTGTACTTTTCGACACTGGAGCCACCTATTCTTTTATATCTCTGAAATTTGCCAAGACTTTACCTGTGAAACCAGTATTATTGGATTCTTATCTTGTGATATCTACCCCGATTGGTTCGGGGTCTGAGATTAAAAATTATTACCCTTCCAGTGAGGTTTTGATTAATGATTGCAATTTATCTGCTGATTTAGTGTGCATGAAGATGAGAGATTATGATGTGATCTTAGGGGCTGATTGGTTGTCTAAGCATGGTGCTAGTGTTCACTGTAAATCAGGAGTAGTGTCTTTTCCTGGATGCCTTGAGCTTTCTTTTTCTGGCTTTAGGCAATCGAAGTCTGTGCCACATATTTCGGCACTCCGGGTGGATAGGTTATTAAGGAAAGAATGTCAAGCATTCTTGGCTTTGATCTCTTTAACAAATAAGAAGGAAGTGGAGTTAAAGGACATCTCGGTTATTCAAGAATTTCCCGAGGTGTTTCCTGATGAGTTGCCAGGTCTTCCCCCTAAGAGGGAGGTGGTTTTCTCTATTGATCTCATTCTTGGCGCTTCACCTGTTTCTATAGCTCCTTATCATATGTCCCCTGCTGAGTTAAGAGAATTGAATTAAGGTGCAGCTGCTAGACTTACTAGAAAAAGGGTTCATTCATCTGAGTACTTCTCCGTGGGGTGCTCATGTTCTTTTTGTAAGGAAGAAGGATGGTTCATTAAGGTTATTCATTGATTATTGCAAATTGAACCAGCTCACCGTGAAAAATAAGTATCCTTTACCAAGGATTGACAAGTTGTTTGATCAGATATCGGGAGCCCAGTATTTCTCGAAGATCGATCTTAGATCGGGGTATCACCAGTTGAGGATAAAAGATGAGGATATTTTTAAGACGGCATTCCATAGCAAGTATGGGCATTTTGAATTTGTTGTGATGCCGTTTGGACTAACAAATGCTCCTGCAGCTTTCATGCAGCTGATGAACAGTGTGTTCCGACCCTACTTAGATCAGTGGGCCGTAGTATTCATTGATGATATTTTGATATACTCAAAGAGCAAGGAGGAGCATGAAGAACACTTGAGGATGGCGTTGCAAATACTAAAGGATCAACAGTTATATGCCAAGTTCAGTAAATGTGAGTTCTGGCTATATGAGGTATCTTTTCTAGGGCACATTATTTCTAAAGAAGGAATCTCAATAGACCCTTCTAAAGTTGAGGCAGTACGTAATTGGGAAAGGCCTGTTAATGTAACTAAGATCAAAAGTTTCTTAGGCCTAGCAGGTTACTATCGGAGGTTTATTAAGGATTTCTCCAAGATTGCAGTGCCCTTGACAAGGTTAACTCGTAAGGAGAATTGATTCGAGTGGACAGAAGAGTGTGAGAAGAGCTTTCAGACTTTGAAGGAGTGCTTGACCACTGCCCCAGTTTTGGCTTTGCCCTTAGAAGAAGGAGGTTTTGAAGTTTATACCGATGCTTCAGGAATTTGTTTAGGTTGCGTGTTGATGCAACAAGGAAGAGTAATAGCCTATTCCTCTAGGCAGTTGAGAAAGCATGAGGAGAATTACCCTATTCATGACCTGGAGCTAGCAGCCGTGGTGTTTGCTCTGAAGATTTGGAGGCATTATCTTTATGGGGAAACTTTTACAGTGTACTCAGACCATAAGAGCCTAAAGTATTTATTTTCCCAGAAAGAGTTGAACATGAGGCAGAGGAGGTGGCTTGAGTACTTGAAGGATTTTGACTTCTCCATCGAATATCATCCCAGAAAAGGGAATGTTGTAGCTGATGCTTTGAGTAGGAAGCCAACAGCTAGATTAGCCAGTTTGATGCTTCAAGAATGGAAGTTATTAGAATAGTTTGCGAGTTTAGATCTTAATATTACAGAAAAGGAAGATCGGATTATGGTTGCTCATATCCAACTTCATTCAGAATTTCTAGCAGAAATTAAGCAACTTCTGGATAATGACCTAATACTAGTTGAAATCAAAGAGAAGTTGGCTAGTCGACCAGATTTTGTGTTAGCTAATGATGGTAAGTTGTTGTTTCAAGGAAGAACTTGTGTTCCTAATTCTGCAGAAATAAAGAGAAAGATTCTTGAGGAAGCTCACAAGTCTAAGTATACGATACATCCAGGAGCTACAAAGATGGACCGAGATGTGAAGAGAACTTTTTGGTTGCCGAACATGAAAAGAGAAGTGGCCGAATTCATAAGCAGGTGTTTAGTATGTCAGTAAGTTAAGGCTGAACATTTCAGGCCTGCTAGAAAATTAAAGCCTCTTTAAATACCACAATGGAAGTGGGAGAGTGTTGGTATGGATTTTATTATGGGTTTACCCAGAACTCGTGGCAACTTTGATGCAATTTGGGTAATTGTAGAGAGATTAACAATGTCTGCGCACTTTTTGCCTATTAAATCAAAATGGACTATGGATGTGTTGGCTGCTCTATACATGAAGGAAATAGTGAGGTTGCTTGGAGTCCCTGTATCCATTATATCTGATAGAGACCCCAGATTTACCTCTCACTTTTGGAAAGGACTGCAAGCATCATTGGGAACCCGTTTGAACTTCAGTATTGCATTTCATCCTCAGACTGACGGGCAGACTGAGACAACGAATCAGATTGTCGAGGACATGTTGAAAGCTTGTATGATTGACTTTGGAGGAAGTTGGCATGAACACTTGTCTTTGATTGAGTTTGCATACAATAATAGTTATCTATCCAGCATTCAGATGGCACCGTTTGAGGCTTTGTATGGAAGAAGCTGTAGATCCCCTCTTTGTTGGGATGAAGTCGGCGAGAAGCAATGGCTTGGACCAGATCTTATCTCAGAGTCATCCAAGAACATTCAAGTTATTAGAGACCGTTTGAAGATTGCTCAGTCTAGGCAGAAGAGTTATGCTGATAACAGAAGAGAAGATTTAGAGTTTCAAGTTGGAGAACATGTGTTTCTAAAAGTCTCACCATCAAGAGGAATTAGAAGATTTGGAATTCGAGGCAAGTTAAGCCCAAGGTTTGTTGGTCCATTTGAAATCTTGGAGAGGGTAGGCGAAGTTGGCTATAAATTGGCATTACCACCACAGTTAGCAGGCATTCACAATGTGTTCCATGTAGCTATGCTACAGAAATATATTTATGACCCTTCGCACATCACTCAACATGCTGATTTGGAATTGAAAGAAGACTTATCTTATGAAGAGAAGCCTGTCAAGATTTTGGACTTCAAGCAATAGCAACTCAGGAACCGATCCATTCTGATGGTCAAGGTCCAGTAGAGTCGGCGTGGAACTGAGGAGGCAACGTGGGAGTCCGAGGAAGCAATTAGAAAGTTATATCCCGAATTGTTCTAAGGTTAGATTCAGCGAATTTGGGGATCAAATTCCTTAAAGTGGGGGAGGGTGTAGCATCCTGAATTTTTATATTAATATTACGATATTATTCAATTATTTTCTTAAGCTGAAATCTTAAAAATTTTATTGAAATATAGAAAATATGTATTTTTTGTAAAATTTAATTTCCAGAATTTTTGTCTTCAAGAAGGAACCCGGAATAAAATTGATTAAGGCCCAAATTCACAAATTAAGCTAAAAATCATTGTTTTAAAAGCCCGAATCAATAATCCTTAATTGGACCCAAACTTAAGCCCATTCGAGCCCCAATAGAAGCCAAACACTAGCCCAATTGTAGAGCACTATTTCTCCTTCGAAAACCCTAATTCTAGAGCCTTCTATGGACGGCGACGGCGGCGGATTAGAGCCCTATCCGATTTTTTTGCCATTTTTTCCCTCTTGGACTCTCCACCCGAATTCGATCCCTAGAAGCATCCTTTAGCTCTATAAATTGAGGGCTTTTGACCCCCTGAAACCCAATTTGCTCTGGCGGCTGGTGGCGTGAACGATCATGGCCGGACGAGGGAGGATTTGGAAGTTCTAGGAGCGGGTACCTAGGGTTCCGGCTACCCCTATTCTTCTTCCATCTTCCCATCGCTCAAAGGTAGGTGTCTCTCAGGCATAAAGACTAAGTTAATATACCATCTTGTTCGTCTTCCTTAGCCCTTTCTTTTGATACCTAATTGCCTAAATTTCATGCACAATGCTGCCCTAATTTCATGATTTACGTCGAGGTATACCTGAAAGGGTAACTTCCATGTTAACTTGTTTCTTTATGATTTAGTCTCATTAAATTTTAATCAAAACATGACATCTTATATGGTTTTTAATGCTCTTTCTAATGGTAGCATTTTCCCTACATTTTGTTCACCCTATTATGTGGAATTGAGATTCTATCGTAGTGTGTCGAGGCTCGCCGATGGCGAGGTCTCGGGTTGAGTAAACAGTCCTTCCAGCGACCGCTAGACAAGTAGCGGTCTCATGATAGACCGTCTTTTGTCCTCTGGCGGTTCCATGATAAACCGCTTCAAGCCCTACGTTTTCAAAATTTTTTAAAATTTTTTTTATGTATGTTTATCTTCCAAAAAGAAACGACCCTACGATAGACCGTTTTATGATTCTGGCGGCCCTTATATAGACCATTTCTGTCCTCTGGCAGGGTATTTCAAACTCTATTTCATGCATTTTTGACCGGGAGATTACCATGTTTTAGTATGACACCTTGACCTATAACGATGAAAAAAGTGATATTAGTCTAGTATCATTGTTATAGACCTTTGATTTTCATTATTTACATGGAGGTTGCTTTGACAAACATAAGTTAAATGATCATATGAAACTTGATAAAGGCTTGGTTATTAATCTTGTAAATTTTGAACCATTCTGTTATAAATTGTTACGATCTTGATATCATAACCACTCCGGTGGGATTGACTGACCGCATCGTCTCATTTTCGTGTTTCATCTAGCCTCAATCTTGTAATAGTTGGGACTCTCGCCGAATATTCCTTCCGTCGGACTAGGACCACTATTATGAGACCTCCGTAAGTCCCCGTGCGCCTGGGATTCCCACTAGGATGCCGGCGGGTTGTACCCCAAGACCTGAACCCTTGGACATGTTTTGATTCGTGTATGGGACAGTCCAAATCTAAACTGTTCTGCGATCTTAGCGGCCCAACTTGAGACCGCTAAGCGATCCTTGGCGGCCCAGGTTTTGACCGCTATCTTCATCTTGGCCTGGTTAAGTAATGGGCTTGGGTTAAGTCGGATTATTTCAACCTAGTCGACTCTAACCTAGCCCATTCCGCTTTATTGGACCTTAGCTTTGTGGGCTGAACTCTGGTTCGAACCCATTCTGAAATCAGGCTGAAATAAGGACCCTTTGGGTCCGTTTTAAGAGCTTGTTGTACTGAACCGTAAGCGGTCTAGTGTTAGACCGTTAATATAACCTTAGCGTCCCAGTTATTGACCGTTAAAGTCGAGATTAAAGTGATTTTCCGTGTTTGTTCTTGTGATAGCAGTTACATCAAGGTTGGTCTTGAACTGCGAAATCTTGATTGATCCTAGTCCACTTTAGACTTTCTAGTCATTCCACTTGATACTCATTCCAATTTTATTGGGATTTCTCTTGATCTTAGAAGTAAGTTCTTAAGCTTATACCTTGGAATTCTTGGCCATTTAATGTGGTGAATGTCTAGACTAGGATCTATGATCCAACTTTTCAATGCCAACGCATCATTAAGGGCCCGGTCTGGTCCTGGGAGGAGCGCCCGAAAGTACTTGTGCCCCAGGGAGTCTGTAATGACAAGGTGTGGCATTGCACCGAAGTGCATGACTAGCGTGATTGGTCTATGGCATTCTACTTCACTCAATTACTTGAAATTTCTTACGTGACATGACTTGCGTGCTTGTTATGGCCAATTCAACTCATCATTTACTTGCAATCTCATGAAAGTTCTTGTTATATTGCACTTGTTCCTTACATGGAAATTTGTATCTCTTTTATCAACCTATCGCATTGCCAATTATTTTATCGTTCTTCATCATAGTATTATTCTTGATAAAATGGTTAATCACTTTAACTATGCCTGATGATAGAGATATAAAATCCTACTGAGCTTTGCTCTCCCCTACTTTCCAATCCTTTTCAGGTAGTTCGGACGAGGACGTGCGTACCGATGGGGATGGGAACGAGTGATACTGGAGTGAGCCCTTGCGAATTATGACTAAGTCATTGCTCTAGAGTAGTCAGTTAAGTTCTTTCCGTTTGAGTCGATGTAAATTTTCCTTTTAATTGATGTAAGAGTAGAAAGTCCACAAGATGTCGGGTGTAATAAATACTTTTCTTTTCTATTATCAATAAAGTTGGGTTATGCATATTCTTAATGTTTAGCCTTGTGGTATGGTCTCTTGTGGCAATGAATGCTCTGATTGACATGAGTGATATAAACTGCTACGTTCTGATTTTCCACGTTGGGACGTGACACTCTCTCTGTTGTTGTTGTTTCTTTTTTTTTTTAGCTTGGGGATCATCAAGGAGGGCGGGGGTTCTAGCCGATCCGGGAGGGGGAGGTCGGTCTGGGAGGGGGAGGGGTTCCAACAGGGGTTTTGGGGGAGAAGGATCAGGATCGGAGGGGGCCGGGGGGTGCTCTTGCAGAGGGTGCTTTAGGCGTGCAGGGGAATCCGGCAAGGAGTCCAGGGTGGGGGCTGCGGGATAGGAGGGTGGGGGGTTCTGATGGGGTGTCCGGAGGAGGGTTCCGGTGGGTGGGTGGCTGCTCTGGGAGTGAGGATTTCAGGGAGGGGGCCTCCGGTAGGGGGTCCGGGGTGGGGGCTACTGGCTGGGAGGGTGGGGGCTTCCAGTGGGGGGGAGGCCAGGGGAGGAGGGTTCAATTAAGGTAGGTCCGAGGGGGGGCTACTGTGGGAGTGGGGGGGTTCAGAGAGGGGTGATCGGTAGGGGGTGTGGGGTAGGGGCTCATCGCTGGGAGGGTGGGGGGTCCGGGCCGGAGAGGTGAGTTCAGCCGGGTCCAGTGGGGCTACTATGGGAGTGGGGGGTTCAGGGAGAGGTGCTACAAGGGGTCCGGGGTGGAGGCTGCTGACTGGGAGGGTGTGGGGCCGTGAGCTCGTAGGAGCTCGCTAGAGGGAGAAAGGGGGTAGGGAGGGGTTGGGAGGACTTCTGGTCGGAGGGTGGGGGTGGGGCTGCAAGATCGTCGGAGCGACTCCGACGGGTGGTGGGGGTCGGTGGGAAGAGACTGGGGAGGGGGGGTCCAGTAAGATGACTCGGCAGCCATCACGAGGGGGATCATTCTCGTTGACACAAGAAGATGTGGGTAGAGTGATAAGTATATTTCATTTCGTTATTTATTCATCATGACTTTGTTTGATAATGGGTTAAATTAGAATAACATATTTTAACTAAAGTCGGGTGGGCTATTTTTCTTTGATATTTTTTTTCTTAATCGAAGTCGCATAGAGTTAAATTAGATTAACTCATTCTTAAAAAATAGATGAAATAAGTTAATCGATCTCGATTAATATTAGGGGTCAAGTGAGTCACCCTGAGTTGATCATCCGCTCCTTATTTATTCCGTTATCAAATTCACCTCAAGTGTATAATATTTTTCTTTATTAGTTATGATTATAGTCATAAATTTCAACTCATTGGGTGACCCATTTCATTTTGGAGACTTTACGTATTACATTATGGGGCTGATCCTCTCATTCCACTATTTTGTCAATGAGCCCCCGAAATTTAATATTCAAAATGTTCACAGTATTTTTCGACGGTTACGACAAGTTAGTTGTCCCGATCGATTCTGCCAAGGTAGTATGGGACTCTTGTCCCGCGACGCCCGGACATGAATGTGGTAGGCTACAAGTGGGTCTTCAAGTTTGAACATAAAGCCGACAGTTCCGTTGATCGCCACAAGACCCGACTTGTAGCCAAAGGCTTTCACCAGCTTTCAAGAATTGGGCTTCCTCGGCTCAAAGACCGACACCTCTCTATTCTACAAGTGCTCGGGTCATGATCTCACCTACATTCTCATTTAAGTAGATGACATTCTCATCCTCGGGTCAGATCAAGGGGGACTTGCCAATGTCATTGCAACGCTTGGCTCGGAATTTATAGTTCGAGACCTTGGCCAGACTCATTTTTTTCTCGACATTGAACTTCAACCACATGCTGATGGCTGCGTGCTATCACAAGCCAAGTATACTATGGACCTTCTACGTCATGCCAAAATGGACGGAGCTAAAAGAGTGGAATAACTTGTGATGGAAAAGCCAACTCAATGCATGCATCAATCTTAACTTTATGAGTAGAATAACTTGTGATGGAAAGTCCCAACTTAAAGTAAAATAACTTTATGTGTTCACCTCATAAATTCAATTGATTTAACTGTTGGATTAATTAGTCATCGATGTGTATGTTCTCATTTGGGATTGATGTGTAGGTTCTCATTTTTGCTTGTTTAAGGATCCGCGATGGTAGAAAGGGGGGAGGCGCGGTCCCAGGTAGAGCTAGTCGCAGGGGCCCTGGACGTGCAGTGTGGAGCACCCCCCCTCCGGTAGATGCAATTCCCTGTGCACCGAGAGCAATGGATATTTTTTAGTTGTCCACCCAATTTCTGACATTGGCTCAGGGAGCGCTGCTGCCAGTTGCCTTGTATTAGGCAAGGTTCAAGGATTTGAGTCGTTATGCACCGCCGGCCATGGCAGATCCGCAATTTTTGACACAACAGTTCATTACTGGACTGAGGCCAGAGCTTCGTCGGACACTCATGGCGTCCGAGGTCACCGACGTGGAGGTAGTGTTCCGGATGGCGGTGACTTTGGAGGTAGAGCTACTGCACGCCTAGGAGCATGGTCGGTGATGAGAGTCTATGAATGATCTAGAGAGGGGTGAATAGATCAGTCACCCAATAAAATCGACTGCAGCAGTTTCAAGTGTGGAAATAAAACAAACTGCTGCTGGACGGCAGAAAGATAAGCAAAAGTGATCACAGAAAGCCAACTCTAGCAGATCTGAACTTAAACGATCCTAAACATGCATCTACTGCGGATGGAAGAGATAACCAAGATGCACAACAATTCGCAAGACAAACACACAGTAGACATGAAATTTTTAAGGTGGTTCGATCTCAAACCCGAGATCTATGTCCACCCCACACTCCAAACCGGAATGTGGCTTCAACCGCTGATACACAGCTTCGTTGATCCACAGCTTCGGGGTCACAACCCTACAGACAGCTGGGCATTACAGCTTATGCCATCCAGAGGAATTGTAGCAACCCTGATAAAATATTAATAACAATAAAGATTTTAAAATAAATCAAATAAATAAATAAATAAAACAATATAAAATAACGCCTCTGATAAAGGCGCTATTTAAATTATAAACGCCTCTAGCAAAGGCGTGATTCAAGAAGGGACGCCCTTACGACACGGCGTCAAATTCTAAACGCCAAAAATGGTAAGGCCAAGAAACGCCCCTATCTTGGGCGTGTTTTAAAACAAGGAACGCCCTTACACAAGGCGCTTCTTAATAAACGACCTGAACAAGGTCGTCAATTCAGGAATCGACGCCCTGACCTAAGTCGTTAATTCCATTCGAGTTCCGTTCGACACGGGAGCATATCCAGGGAAGGATTATGTTAATCCAGTAAGTATTTAATAGGGCAAGGACTCTATATCGGAAGCATTACTTCCACTAGAACACTAACCTTAACAGGACGTCTAAAATCCTATAAATAATTTTGATCAAACCCTAAACCTATTTGGATGATCGAACCGCACAGGTACGTGAAGAACATATCTTCTTCTTCTTCTTCTTTTCCTTATGAACGTAATAGCAGTTCATATAAGTTTCTCTTTGCTTCGGTTACATGAAGAACTAATAGTTCTTCATCCTCTTTTCCTCTTACAGGTTGAGGACGCAGCAGCATAAGTGAAGAACAAGGTAACGTTCTTCTAATCTCCTCTATTCCGATAGGTGAAGAAATTAATAAATGTTTCTTCTTCTGTTCCTGTAGGAGTACAGAACCGAAGAACAAGGGTTCTTCATCAAAGCCATCAGCCAGTAGCTGCCATCTTAAACGGAGCACCGATCCTCTTCCCGAAACCTTCACGGTTCAATCTTCAGATTTTCATAAGGTAGGTTTTCTCAAGTTACCGTAGCTCAAATGAAATTAATGTAAGATATATATAAGCATGTCATGCATACGGTATATATATAGTTTCAGTGTGTTTTCTGAAATATTTTGAAAGAGACGCCCCTGTCAAGGATGCTACTTTAAACGACACGACCCTGCCCAGGTCGTCAATTTCATATTTGACGCCCTGCACGCAGGCGTTACTTTCATGGAAATCGCATGTAATTAATAATTGATCCTGTTTAAAAATTCATTAAATATGAGATATCGATTCTAATATCTTGCATGACTCTACCTATAAATTTTTGCTAATTTTCCTGTCATGACCGTGTATCATGTCTCTTGAAATTTTATTCCTGAAATATTGTAAATTCCTTGAATTCATGACCTAGACTAGGTTGTTTGCCATATGTTAACGCCCCAGATCAGGGCGTGAATCTGAAGGGTAACGCCCCTTCCTAGGGCGTTTATCAGTTAAAATCCTAAAATTTATCTATTCTGAAAAATAGAATTAAATAGTAACGCCCCTGTCCAGGGCGCGTTTTTTGATAATTCCTGAAATTTATCTTATCCTGTCCAAGATTATAAATAATAAGACGCCTTCTGGTATAGTCATCAAATCATGAAGAAACGCCCCTTCCCAGGGCGCGTTTTAGATAAATTATTGAATTATTGAAATTTCTGCAAAATTGATACATATATAAACGCCCCTCTGTTAGGCGTTAATTACCTGAGAAGCGACTTGACCTAAGTCGTTATTTTACTGTAAAACTGATTTTTCGCTGTTTCTGTTAACCGATGGTTTCATATGTTATATAATATATATATCGGCACTATTCTCCACTCCGTGAGTATAGTCCCACGTTTCATGTTGTTTCATCGATCACACTCAACTCTCATTGACATACAAGCTCTCCATTGGACATTCCGTTCCTTTGGACTAGCGAGTTAGTCATAGAGACCTCCGTAAGACTCCTCGTAGCCTTGGATTCCCTCAAGGCCGACTGAGCTGGTTGTACCCTAAAAACCTATGACACAATTAATACCATGTCAATCTAAAGAAACATGGTATACCGGCCCTTATGATTATACAAAGAGTATATCATAAGAAATTTCTTAATGGGATGATGATATCATGCCATATCATGTCATTCTTGTGAACCTCAATTCTATGATAGGAATGAGGGTATCTTACCTTTGATTTACTGTTCATGTGGACGTCAATTCTATATAAAGAATGTCCATATTGACTTGTCATGGTACCCAAGTTAAAGGAACCATATTCTACCTAGTTTTATCAAAATCGTGATTATTACCGTTATTATCGCCAATCTATGTCCTTTGTCATATTTTGGACTCTATTTATCAAAGTTGTCATACGTGTCTACGAGCTTGATTATTGAAATTCTATGTTGGCTGTAAACAAGAGTGGATGTCAAAACACATGATAAATGCCTGCGCATATAGGGCCCGATCTGGTCCTGGGAGGAGCACCCGAAAGTACTTGTGCCCATGGGAGTTAAAATGATAAGGTATCTGGCATTATACCGAGTACTTGACTTGCTTGATTGGACATTCCACACACATCTTATACTTGAATCGTACTTGACTTGACATGAATTGCGTGGCTCGAAAAAGTGTAATTTACCTGCTTGATACATGATAGCCAAAGTTCTTGACATGACTTGTTAACCGTACTTGCTTGAATATCTTGAATACACTTGTTATCTTGTTGAAAGTTCATGATTAGTTCATCTTATTCTTTGATATTACATTCTCTCTATCTTGTCGTTTTATGCGAGCATGCATAGCTTTATTGCATTCATGAAAAAGTAATCACTTAAACCCCTTGCTAGTACTTGAGATATAATTTCCTACTGAGCGTTCGCTCATTCCGTTTGTCCCTTTGTACTTTTCAGGTAAATCCGATGACGATGAAAGTCAATCGGATGGGATTGGTCAAGAGTGAAAGTGATAGAGCTGCTCAAGTGTCATCTAGTCTTTTCCATAGTTTTCTTGAGTCAAATATGTATTCTTTTCCTTTTTATTAAACAGAGTATTGGATTTGTAATAGTCTATCCATTATGAAATAAAGGATTGGGTTATCTTGTTATTTTGCGCATCTCTGTCTTGGTGTCGAATACACGACCACTCTGATTGACATGATTGATATAAACTCGTCACGCGTCTCCGGGTATCTTCCGCGCTCGGGGCGTGACAGCTTTTGTGGTATCAGAGCCTAAGGTATTCAATTCCTAGGAAAAACCCAAGTCCAAGGATAAGTTGAACGTTTAACCAAGTGAGATTGGTAGAACCAAGGGTTAAGAGTCAATGAGTCTTTTAATAAGATCACAGTGATATAATACTAACGTAGCTATCGTAATTGTAGGATAATGGCTGCCGAACGTGCTCAATGGCGCAACATGCAGCGTACCCTTCAAGGGATAACTCAAGTGCTACAACAGGTAGCACAAGGTGGTACTCCATGAGCTGGAAGCTTACACCAAGCCTTTAAGAACATGAATCCCCCGAGGTTTATGGGATCGACCGATCCGAACGATGCCGAGCATTGGGTTCGGGAAACCGAACGCATATTCCGTGTCATGCAATGCACGGACCAGGACAAAGTTCTATTAGCTACATTCCAGTTAGAGAAAGATGCTAGATGCTGGTGGGAGTCTATTGAAGCAACCATCGATCCTACTCAAGTAACATGGGAAGAATTTGTGGAATACTTCAATGCTAAATATTTCTCGGACCGAGTCCAAGAAAAGAAGGCTGCAGAATTCGCTGCATTAAAGCAACGATCCTTATCATTAGCAGATTATGAAGCTCAGTTCTCCAGGTTGTCTAGATATGCTAAGCATCTTATTAGCACGGAGAAGATGAAAGCCCGTAGATTTTTTAATGGGCTTAGGCCCCACTATATTACTCAACTGGCGCCTATGGACATCCAGTTTATTCTGAAATAGTGCGCCGAGCTCAATTACTTGAAGATGCCACGGAACTATCTGATAGGATCCATGGAAAGGACAAGAAGGAGCAAGTCACAGGTTCGGGTTCTTTCAAACCCAACTTTAAGAAGAGGCCCAATAATGGAGGTTCATCCTCTCAAGATTCCAAGTTCAAGAAATCCAAGCCCTTCTCTATCACCACTACACCTTCTAATACAGTATGCAAGCATTGTGACAAGGCTGGTCACAAGACCGAAGAATGCTGGAGGAAATTAGGAGCTTGTCTCCATTGTGGAAGCCGTGAGCATCGGATTCCCGAGTGTCCATTAATGAATGACCAAGCCGGTGATGGTAAACGCCCGGTGACGAAGAATGCCCGTCTTCATGCAATCCAGGAGACCGAACCTGAAGAAGAAGGCGGATTAGTGGAAGGTACATTGAAAATTTGTTCCAAAAGTGCTTATGTCTTATTTGATACGGGTGCATCACATTCCTTTATTTCTAAGAAGTTTGCCGACCCGTTACCGTTAGAACCAGAATGGATAAAAATAGTTCTAACTACTCCTCTTGGAAGCGAAAATGATATTACTCATCACTACCAAAACTGTGAGGTAATGGTTCAAGGTAGGAATTTACCTATAGATCTCATATGCCTCGATCTAAAGGAGTATGATGTTATACTGAGAGCGGATTGGTTATCCAAATACCAGGCAACGGTTGATTGCCGCAATAGCCAAATTACTTTCAAAGATTTTCCAGAATTAGTCTTTACTCGCCCCAAGAGTCGGAGCAAATCCCCTCTTATTTCGGCTCTTCGAGCAAGTAAGCTCGTCAGGAAAGGATGTGTATCTTTCCTTGCTTTTGTCACAGTTAAGGAAACGAAGGACACTAAGATAGAAGATATTCAGGTAGTGCAAGAATTTCCAGACGTATTTCCGAAAGATTTGCCGGGATTACCCCCTCAAAGAGAAGTGGCCTTCACCATTGACTTAGTCCCTGGTGCTGGTCCTGTTTCAAAGGCACCCTATAGAATGTCCCCTGCGGAACTCAAAGAGTTGAAGGAGCAGTTGATGGAACTAATTCGAAAGGGGTTTATTAGACCAAGTACTTCCCCGTGGGGAGCACCGGTCTTATTTGTGAAGAAGAAGGACGGATCCATGAGATTGTGCATCGACTATCGACAGTTGAATCATCTCACTATCAAGAACAAGTATCCACTGTCGAGAATCGACGAGTTATTTGATCAGATTTCAGGATCCAAATATTTCTCCAAGATTGATCTCAGGTCGGGATATCATCAGTTAAAAATCAAGGATGATGACATTCATAAGATTGCATTCAGAAGCAGGTATGGCCATTACGAATTTGTTGTTATGCCTTTTGGACTAACAAATGCCTCTGCTGCCTTTATGCAGTTAATGAATAGCATATTCAGGCCGTATCTAGATCAATTTGTGGTGGTTTTCATTGATGATATATTGATATATTACAAAACTAAGGAAGAACATGAAGAGCATTTGAGGATTGCATTGCAAATCTTGAGGACAAATCAACTATATGCTAAGCTCAGCAAATGCGAGTTCTGGCTTGAAAAAGTGGCTTTTCTCGGACATGTCATATCAAAGGACGGATTATCTGTAGATCTTTCAAAAGTTGAAACTGTGAAAAATTGGGAAAGACCCACTAATGCAAGCGAGATCAGAAGTTTCTTAGGTCTTGCAGGCTATTATCGGCGATTCATCAAAGATTTCTCTAAGATCGCCGTACCACTTACAAGATTAACTCGTAAGGAGATCCGATATGAATGGAGTGAGGAATGTGAAAGAAGTTTCCAAACTCTCAAGGATCATCTCACTACAGCTCCGGTGTTAGCTCTACCAATAGAAGGAGAAAAATTCGAGGTCTACACAGATGCTTCTGGCATTGGCCTCGGATGTGTCCTAATGCAACAAGGAAAGGTCATAGCATACTCTTCACATCAACTGAAGAAGCATGAGGAGAATTACCCCGTCCATGACTTAGAACTGGCCGCGGTGGTATTTGCCCTAAAGATATGGAGACACTACTTATATATGGAGTGCAGTTTACTGTATACTCCGATCACAAAAGTCTCAAATATCTATTTTCACAAAAGGAGCTAAACATGAGACAAAGACGCTGGCTAGAATATCTCAAGGACTTCGACTTCAATATACAATACCATCCCGGAAAGGGTAATTATGTTGCTGATGCCCTTAGTCGAAAGCCGAGAGCAATGATAGCCAATTGTATGATACAGGAATGGAGGTTGCTAGAACAATTCTCCGAGTTCAATATAAGCTTGGACAAGGAAGCCAAATTTGTCACATTATCTCATGTAAGCATACAGTCAGATTTATTATCTGAGATACAAGCACTTCAGGATGATGATCCTATGTTAGTGGAAATCAAAGGCAGATTAGAAGGACAATCTGATTTTCAACTAACTTCTGATGGAAGATTATTATTCAAAGGTAGAACTTGTATACCCGATTGTACGGAATTAAAGAAGAAGATCTTAGATGAAGCTCACAGATCAAGGTACACTATTCATCCAGGATCAACCAAAATGTACCAAGATGTAAAGAGGAACTTTTGGTGGCCTAATATGAAAAGAGAAATAGCAGACTATGTATCTCGCTGTCTCACATGCCAACAGGTCAAGGCAGAACACCAAAAGCCTGCTGGAAAACTACATCCTCTAGATATTCCTAAGTGGAAGTGGGAGGACATTGGTATGGATTTCATCATGGGTTTATCCAAATCAAAAGGAGGACATGATGGAATATGGGTTATTATTGATCGATTGACTAAATCGGCGCATTTCTTGCCAATCAAGAGTCGATGGTCAATTGATGTCTTAGCTGCATTATATATTCAAGAGATAGTCAGGATACACGGAATTCCTGTCTCAATCGTGTCTGACAGAGATCCCCGTTTTACTTCTCATTTTTGGAAGGGACTACAACATTCGTTGGGAACAAGGCTCAACTTTAGTACTGCTTTTCATCCTCAAACGGATGGTCAGACCGAGAGAACTAACCAAGTTGTTGAGGATATGCTAAGAGCTTGCATCATTGACTTTGGTGGAAGCTGGCATGAATATTTGCCACTTGTGGAATTTGCATATAATAATAGCTACCAAGCTAGTATCCAAATGGCACCTTTCGAAGCTTTATATGGAAGAAGTTGCCGATCACCCTTATGCTGGAACGAAGTTGGAGAGAAACAACTATTAGGTCCAGACATGGTAAGGGATACAACTGAGAAGATACAAGTAATCAGAGAAAGATTGCAAGTTGCTCAGACTAGGCAAAAGGCTTATGCTGACACAAGAAGAAGAGATCTTGAATTCCAGGTTGGAGATCATGTATTTCTTAAAATATCGCCTGGACGTGGCATACGAAGATTTGGTGTTAAGGGCAAGCTTACGCCAAGATTCATCGGACCATTTGAGGTACTCGAAAGAGTTGGCGAGGTTGCTTATCGCATCACGTTGCCTCCTCAATTATCCGACGTGCATAATGTGTTTCACATGTCTATGTTGAAGAAGTATGTGCACGATCCATCTCATATTATTGAACATGGAGATCTGGTGATCCAGAAAGATCTCACCTATGAACAGAAGCCTATGAAAATCTTAGATCGAGAGATACGAGATCTAAGGAATAAGGTTATTCCCATGCTCAAGGTGCAATGGAATAAGAATCCTGAACACGAAGCGACATGGGAGACCGAGGAATCTATGAAGAAACGATTTCCCGAGTTGTTCTAAAAGGTATATACTCTACACTCTCCGCGTATATACATGATATGCAATTGAATTTGGGGACCAAATTCTTTTAAAGTGGGGGAGGGTGTAGCAACCCTGATAAAATATTAATAACAATAAAGATTTTAAAATAAATCAAATAAATAAATAAATAAAACAATATAAAATAACGCCTCTGATAAAGGCGCTATTTAAATTATAAACGCCTCTAGCAAAGGCGTGATTCAAGAAGGGACGCCCTTACGACACGGCGTCAAATTCGAAACGCCAAAAATGGTAAGGCCAAGAAACGCCCCTATCTTGGGCGTGTGTTAAAACAAGGAACGCCCTTACACAAGGCGCTTCTTAATAAACGACCTGAACAAGGTCGTCAATTCAGGAATCGACGCCCTGACCTAAGTCGTTAATTCCATTCGAGTTCCGTTCGACACGGGAGCATATCCAGGGAAGGATTATGTTAATCCAGTAAGTATTTAATAGGGCAAGGACTCTATATCGGAAGCATTACTTCCACTAGAACACTAACCTTAACAGGACGTCCAAAATCCTATAAATAATTTTGATCAAACCCTAAACCTATTTGGACGATCGAACCGCACAGGTACGTGAAGAACGTATCTTCTTCTTCTTCTTCTTTTCCTTATGAACGTAATAGCAGTTCATATAAGTTTCTCTTTACTTCGGTTACATGAAGAACTAATAGTTCTTCATCCTCTTTTCCTCTTACAGGTTGAGGACGCAGCAGCATAAGTGAAGAACAAGGTAACGTTCTTCTAATCTCCTCTGTTCCGATAGGTGAAGAAATTAATAAATGTTTCTTCTTCTGTTCCTGTAGGAGTACAGAACCGAAGAACAAGGGTTCTTCATCAAAGCCATCAGCCAGTAGCTGCCATCTTAAACGGAGCACCGATCCTCTTCCCGAAACCTTCACGGTTCAATCTTCAGATTTTCATAAGGTAGGTTTTCTCAAGTTACCGTAGCCCAAATGAAATTAATGCAAGATATATATAAGCATGTCATGCATACGGTATATATATAGTTTCGGTGTGTTTTCTGAAATATTTTGAAAGAGACGCCCCTGTCAAGGACGCTACTTTAAACGACACGACCCTGCCCAGGTCGTCAATTTCATATTTGACGCCCTGCACGCAGGCGTTACTTTCATAGAAATCGCATGTAATTAATAATTGATCCTGTTTAAAAATTCATTAAATATGAGATATCGATTCTAATATCTTGCATGACTCTACCTATAAATTTCTGCTAATTTTCCTGTCATGAACGTGTATCATGTCTCTTGAAATTTTATTCCTGAAATATTGTAAATTCCTTGAATTCATGACCTAGACTAGGTCGTTTGCCATATGTTAACGCCCCAGATCAGGGCGTGAATCTGAAGGGTAACGCCCCTTCCTAGGGCGTTTATCAGTTAAAATCCTAAAATTTATCTATTCTGAAAAATAGAATTAAATAGTAACGCCCCTGTCCAGGGTGCATTTTTTGATAATTCCTGAAATTTATCTTATCCTGTCCAAGATTATAAATAATAAGACGCCTTCTGGTATAGTCGTCAAATCATGAAGAAACGCCCCTTCCCAAGGCGCGTTTTAGATAAATTATTGAATTATTGAAATTTCTGCAAAATTGATACATATATAAACGCCCCTCTGTTAGGCGTTAATTACCTGAGAAACGACTTGACCTAAGTCGTTATTTTACTGTAAAACTGATTTTTCGCTGTTTCTGTTAACCGATGGTTTCATATGTTATATAATATATATATCGGCACTATTCTCCACTCCGTGAGTATAGTCCCACGTTTCATGTTGTTTCATCGATCACACTCAACTCTCATTGACATACAAGCTCTCCATTGGACATTCCGTTCCTTTGGACTAGCGAGTTAGTCATAGAGACCTCCGTAAGACTCCTCGTAGCCTTGGATTCCCTCAAGGCCGACTGAGCTGGTTGTACCCTAAAAACCTATGACACAATTAATACCATGTCAATCTAAAGAAACATGGTATACCGGCCCTTATGATTATACAAAGAGTATATCATAAGAAATTTCTTAATGGGATGATGATATCATGCCATATCATGTCATTCTTGTGAACCTCAATTCTATGATAGGAATGAGGGTATCTTACCTTTGATTTACTGTTCATGTGGACCTCAATTCTATATAAAGAATGTCCATATTGACTTTGTTGTGCCCCTGTGGTTATTTGAGTTTCATATGGTCACTTGGGTCATTCGACATCATTCTATGGTCATATGTGTTCTGTGATATTCTTGGTTTTGATAATGGCTAAACACTATTCGTCATTGTTGCTTTTCACTCTTATATGACTGACATATGTTCTGTTGTGTTTATGACAGATATGCACATGAAAGCTCAATGTTGCGCCCTCGCACGCGGATCGACCTGCGCGGTCAGGTCGCGGGGGTCAAGGGGGCAGCGCCCCTTGCGGGGGTTTCCGGGGGCGGAGCCCCCAGAATAAAAATTTGCTTGAATACTCAGTAATAAAACTTCAAGACAATCAAGGTCGATGCCATAGACATGAACGGGCGGCTAACGGACTCAAGCGACGGAGCTGGTGCGACCAACGGACCGAACCGGGGTGACCCGGGCTCTGCCCAGCTGGCGGTCGACCGCCAGCACAGGGGCGGTCGACCGCCCCAGCCAGGGATCCCCCGGCTACAGGTCTGCCTGCTGCCGGTCGACCGCCAGCCAGTGGCGGTCGACCAGAATTCCCAGGGGCCATTCGTCTACAGCCTTTTACAGTGGCGGTCGACCGCCAGGAGCTGCCGGTCGACCGCCAGCCCCGAGCCTTCATTTTTGACTTTGTTTCCAACTTCGAAAAGGGCCATTCAACATGGATTTCTTTAATCCAAATGTCACCTAATCACCCACAAATTGTGGATCTGGTCTGAGGCTTGTCTATAGACCATTCAAGGTCTATAAAACCAATACAAGAGGGTTGGAAACCCTAATGCTTCAAGCCTTCAAGGGAGGTCAAGGGAGCCCATTCTCGAGCTACTGTAGCACCTCCGTGAACAGTGTTTCGGGAGGAAGTTCTTCATCCATCCAAGGTGATTCAAGCTCAGATCTGAAGCCAAGCAACCTCCTACAAAGCAAGAAGCAATCAAGGGCATGAAGGGTGATCAAAGGAAGCCAGTTTGATTCAATTTATTCAAAGGAAATCATCTTCATCCATTCAAGCTCTTTCAAGCTCATCCAAGGTGATATTTCAAGCATTCAAACTTCTGGAAGCTAAAGAAGCAATCAAGATTCAAGGTAGCTTCATCATCTCCTTCATTCATTCAAAGAAATTCAAAGAGAAGATCAAGAGAGAAGAATTGAAGGAAGAGGTACTGTTCACGTGAACAGTACTCCGTGAAGAACATTCATCCAATCAAGGGTGACTCAAGAAGATTGAGTTGAAGCCAAGAGGAGCCTTGTTGCTGATCAACATTTCATACAAGGGCCAATTCATTTTCACTCATAACTCAATCTCTTAATTTAGTTCCTTCACATTTGTTTCATTTTCATTATTGTTAAACATTGAAAGTGTGATTCATCCCTACCGGTGGTTAGTAGGAAGGTAATTGGAGGGTGTTCCAATTTGCGGTTGACGTCCCTACCAGGTGGTGAGTAGGAAGGCAATCGGTGGTTTCCGATTTGCGGTTCTGTGCGCTGCACAAGTGAAGCCTCACCGGGTTTTGGTGAGGGGTGGACGTAGGGCTGAGGATTCAGTCCGAACCACCTTAAAAATCCTGTCTAGTGTGGTTTGCTTGTGTGATTGATTCGTTCTAGATGCATGCTTAGGATCAATTTATTATATATCTTGCTTATTTTACTAAGTGAATCATAGCATTCTTGAAAGCTAGTTTTTATTCCGCTGCAATTCATTCTAACTAGCTATTTAGAGGGCCGCATTGCGAAAAGTGGGGCTGATCTATTCACCCCTCCCCTCTAGATCCGCTGTCCACTACACAACAGACTTGTCATGGTACCCAAGTTAAAGGAACCATATTCTACCTAGTTTTATCGAAATCGTGATTATTACCGTTATTATCGCCAATCTATGCCCTTTGTCATATTTTGGACTCTATTTATCAAAGTTGTCATACGTGTCTACGGGCTTGATTATTGAAATTCTATGTTGGCTGTAAACAAGAGTGGATGTTAAAACACATGATAAATGTCTGCGCATATAGGGCCCGATCTGGTCCTGGGAGGAGCACCCGAAAGTACTTGTGCCCATGGGAGTTAAAATGATAAGGTATCTGGCATTATACCGAGTACTTGACTTGCTTGATTGGACATTCCACACACATCTTGTACTTGAATCGTACTTGACTTGACATGAATTGCGTGGCTCGAAAAAGGGTAATTTACCTGCTTGATACATGATAGCCAAAGTTCTTGACATGACTTGTTAACCGTACTTGCTTGAATATCTTGAATACACTTGTTATCTTGTTGAAAGTTCATGATTAGTTCATCTTATTCTTTGATATTACATTCTCTCTATCTTGTCGTTTTATGCGAGCATGCATAGCTTTATTGCATTCATGAAAAAGTAATCACTTAAACCCCTTGCTAGTACTTGAGATATAATTTCCTACTGAGCGTTGGCTCATTCCGTTTGTCCCTTTGTACTTTTCAGGTAAGTCCGACGACGATGGAAGTCAATCGGATGGGATTGGTCAAGAGTGAAAGTGATAGAGCTGCTCAAGTGTCATCTAGTCTTTTCCATAGTTTTCTTAAGTCAAATATGTATTCTTTTCCTTTTTATTAAACAGAATATTGGATTTGTAATAGTCTATCCATTATGAAATAAAGGATTGGGTTATCTTGCTATTTTGCGCATCTCTGTCTTGGTGTCGAATACACGACCACTCTGATTGACGTGATTGATATAAACTCGTCACGCGTCTCCGGGTATCTTCCGCGCTCGGGGCGTGACAGGAATCCTCCTCTGCAAACCGCTGGGGACTTACAGCTTCACCCGTCCAGAGGAATCCTCCTCTGCCCGCAGAGCATCACAGCTTGCTCTGCTGATACACAGCTTGAAAACAAGGTTTCAGAAAGCAAGATAGAAATAAACGAAAAATAAGAAATCCCCAGAGGGAATGTAGCTCACAATGAGCAATCTCAGTTCTGGTATCTTAACCGAGAGACTGATGAACAAACATTCAAAGTAAATCTCTCAAACTCCTCTCTCTAAACTCTCTCCTTCTCTTCTTCTCTCTTTCTTCTCTTTCTCTTCTCTCTGGATCGTGCAGTCTCTACTTCTACACTTCTGAAGTATATTCACAATCACCACACTTCTTGATCACACCTCTCCAGTTAGAGAAACCTTCCATTTATAGCAGCAGCAGATAGGTGGGCGTGTGTCTTCCTCGAATTCCCGCCCTAGCGCCTTGACCATGTGGCAGCATTTTAGCCTACTGCAATACACTTGTCACGATCCTGGCACTTCCTCCATTCTTGGATCACGTGCCCTTCTTAAGCTCCTCGAGTAGATATTCTATCAGGTCAGACTAGTTACCAACTTGAATTGATCTGAAAGAGAAGAGAAAAGGATGCACTGAGTTAGTTCAAAATTTGATCTAAGCCTGTACATACTTGATGCACATAATGCAGTGTGCATATAGGAAAGTATGTACAATGAGGATGAATGCACGGACATGGCATCGAGACATGTACAGACTTGATGCATATAATGCAGTATGCATATAAGAAAGTATGTACAATGAAGATGAATGCACGGACATGCCATCGAGACATGTACAGACTTTATGCAAAAAATGCAGTATGCATATAAGAAAGTATGTACAATGAAGATGAATGCACGGACATGCCACCAGAGAATATACGGACCTTGTGTGCATGAAGCAAAAGATGCATCGACTTGCTACTGAAGAATGTGCAGACTTTGATTTCATGGAGTAAAGGATGCATCGACTTGCTTCTGAAGAATGTACAGACTTTGTTTTCATGGAGTAAAGGATGCATCGACTTACTTCTGAAGAATGTACAGACTTTGTGTATGCATGGAATCAAAAAGAATGTACAGACTTTGTTTTCATGGACATTATACCTTGTGCAGAGAATGGAATGCATAGACCTTTACATGAACTTTAGTGGATGAATCTAATGGTGTTGGCTATCATCAAAATCAAGAGGCACAATAATCTCCCCCTTTTTTATGATGGCAACACCACACCAGTGGACAATGCATATGTAGACTAATGCATCTATAGAATGCTCCCCCTGAATATATTACACTAAGTCTCCCCCTTTTGATGAGAAACAATAAGTCTCCCCCTTTGACGTCAGCAAAAAGGAGGAAGGTATGCAGGCTATGTGCCAGGGAGAATGAATATATAACATTCCATGCAATGGTTCAGAAAATGAGCAAGTTAAAAATCTACCCTTGGGATATAAGCGTCAACAATGTGGGTGCTTGATGAAATCTATGATTTAACAGTTATAGAAAGTGGAGTAAAGCAACGGACTTTCGGAAATAGGGCTATAGACTCTGTTTATAGCAATGAACCTAAAGCACATAGTCATAATAAACTGAGTCAGGACAGTACCCTACTGATGTCAAAAACAGTGAATATCAAGGAAAGTCACTTGAATTTGTATTGAAGTTAAACAGTTGACACTCAATGACATTTGTTATCTAAGGGTTACAGCAGTTCCCTTTGCACCTTTGATTTTTCTGATTTTGAGCTTTGCGAACAGATCAGTGGCATTTATACCGTTGACATTAGGTGTACACCTTGATCAGAGGCAGGTACCCCCAGTTACTAGGCATAAACTACTAGATCTATTACATGTCAAAATTTACAAAGACAGATTGCACGTTTGACGTTAAGGGTACACCTTGATCAAAGGCCAGTACCCCTAGTTACTAGTGAAACTATCCGTGTAGATTTGATCAAGGATACAGAGTTAATCTGAATCACTTCATGACTTAAGGTATTCTCCATTTCTTTGATGGAGGCCTTAGTTTCTCAATGTAATTCAGTCATTGCTCTGCCACTATTCATTTCTTTTCTTTCATGATTTTATTTCTGTTGCCCTTATGAGATTTAGAGTGACTGTTTAAGGACAATACATACTCTAGTCTTCTGCTTCTTGACTTCACTAAGTCTGTTAGGTTCAGGTACAGTAAAGACTTTTCTATTATAACCATGCGAAAATAAGGTTAAGAGCTATAAACAATTTCAAACACCTTATTTTCTGATGGACAGTATCTGAACACACCAGTCTATTAAGGTTAAACCTTCAACTCATCCAAGAATCAACCATGATTCTTATAAAGAGAGAGTTGCAATAACTGCAGCTTATTATAATGAACCAATAGCAAGATTGTTATCCAAACAGAGTGATACTAAGAGATAATGATACCAATTCATAAGAGTTGATAATGATGCTTAGAAGTAGCTCATACAGATTTGCACAAAAGAGGAAAGGATAGGAGAAGTTGAACAAATATCAGACTCAACAGCACTCCCCCAGACATCACTATGCATCAACTCAAGTTGTACCGACTCTATATGCAGATGGTATAAAGATGCACCGACTCTGACCATATGCAAGATGCACCGACCTTTATGTTGTTAAAACACTGGGTGCATCAACTCCATGCTGAAAGCTTATGCACCCCGGTGAAAATGTGCATCAACTATGTGTAGAGCATGCTTCGACATAAAGTCTATACAAGGCAATTGATTGACTACATGCACAACCATCCATCGACTATATGCCCAACTATGCATCGACTTCAAAGATAATATGTGCAAGATGTGCAGCAACTTATGTACTCAGTCCACAAGTGATTATTCTATCATCAAACAACCTTATTCACAGGTTCAAGAACAGGCAAACCCAATTATTTCAAACACTCTAAAAGACATTTCAAGAGAAAAATTAGTCATTTTCCTGTTGAAATTTACAAACCCCAGTTCTCTTCTTAGATATCTAAATCTTTTATTTCCAAGAGGTTTTGTAAAAATATCAGCAACTTATTTTTCAGTTTCAACAAAGACTAATTCAATTTTACTTTTGCTCACAGCATCTCTAAGAAAATGATGTTTAATATCAATGTGCTTAGTCCAAGAGTGGTGAACAGGATTTTTAGTAAGGCAGATGGCACTAGTGTTATCACATAGAAGAGGAATGCATCCCAGATTTATCTGATAATCTGAGAGTTGATGTTTAATCCATAGTACCTGGGTAGCACAATTCCCTGCAGCAACATATTCTGCCTCTGTAGTGGAGAGTGCTACAGTGTGTTGCTTTTTAGAGGCCCAAGATACTAGGCAACCACCTAGGAATTGGCAATATCCACTAGTGCTCTTCCTATCTATCCGACACCCAGCATAGTCTGCATCAGTGTAAGCTATAAGCTCTAACTCACACCTAGCAGGGTACCAAAGACAAAGTTCTTGGGTGCCTGACAGATACCTAAAGATCCTTTTCATTGCACTAAAATGAGACTCTTTAGGACTAGCCTGAAATCTAGCACATAAACATACTGCAAATTGTATATCAGGCCTAGATGGAGTGAGGTACAAAAGGGATCCGATCATACCTCTATATAGCTTTTGATCCACTGGGTTACCTTTTGTATCTTCATCAAGACTTGTGGAGGTACCCATTGGAGCTGCAATGTCCTTGAGGTTTCCGAGCTTGTATTTCTTCAGGAGGTCCCTAATGTATTTGGACTGGGTGATAAAGGTTCCATCTTTGGTTTGCATCACCTGCAATCCAAGAAAGAGTTTCAGCTTACCCATTGAGCTCATTTCAAACTCTTGTGTCATTAAGTCAGAAAATTCCTTACACATCTTTGGGTTAGTTGAACCAAAAATAATGTCATCCACATAAATCTGAACAATAAGTATGTCAGGGTGACTTACCTTTGTAAACAACGTTTGGTCAATCTCACCTCTCGAGAACTTCTTATCGGTAAGGAATTTGCTGAGCCTGTCATACCAAGCTCTAGGAGCTTGCTTCAAACCATAGAGAGCTTTATTCAACTTATATACATAAGAAGGGAAATCTGAGCATTCAAAGCCAGGAGGTTGATGGACATAGACATTCTCCTTAATTTCCCCAGTGAGAAAGGCAGATTTTACGTCCATCTGCTGGAGAGTTATTCCAAGGGAGCATGCATAAGCTAACAAAATTCTGATAGCTTCTATCCTGGCTACAGGGGCAAATGACTCTTCAAAGTCAATTCTGAATTCCTAGTTGTACCCCTGAGCAACAAGTCTGGCTTTATTCTTTACTACATTACCTAGCTCATCAGTTTTATTTCTAAAAACCCATTTAGTTCCAATGGCAGTCCCATGATCAGGAGGTGGGACTAGGTGCCACACCTTGTTCCTGTCAAACTGATTAAGCTCCTCATGCATGGCATTGATCCAATGCACATCCTTTAAGGCATTGTCAATGGACTTGGGTTCTACATGAGAAACTAATGCATATGTATTTAATTCATGCTGAGCTCTAAAGTAGCCTCTAGTCCTAGGGGGTTCATTTAGGTTACCAATGACATTACTTACTGGATGATCTCTTAAAAATCTGATATTGATAACTTGGTTACCTTGATCTTCATTTACCTCCCCCTGAACAGCAGGCTCTTCTGCATTGTTTTCTTCTGGCTCTTCTTCTTGATCTGATTGGTCTGCCGATTGTCTTTCATTCAATATTTCTCCATCATCTTCTTTCCTGCACAGACCATTGTCACATTTAGTCAGGGACTCATCAAAGACTACATGTGGAGATTCTTCAACAATTTTAGAATTTGAATTGTACACCCTATATGCTCTAGTGGTTTTAGAATATCCTAGGAACAAGCCTGGATCACTTTTAGCTTCAAACTTATCAAGGTCTCTTTTATCATTAACATGGATAAAACATTTACATCCAAAAACCTTAAAGTGAGCAATTGAATGTTTCTTACCCTTGAGGATTTCATAGGGTGTTTTCTGAGTGAACGGCCTTACCATGACCATATTTATTACATGACATGCAATATTAACTGCTTCTACCCAAAATTTTCTTGGTAGGCCACCTTCAACTAGGAGTGTTCAGGCCATATCCACAAGAGTCCGGTTCCTCCTCTCCACCACTCCATTTTGCTCTGGTATCCTTGGTGAGGAGAACCGATGAGTAATCCCATTGACCCTACAAAATTCATCAAATTGTGAATTCTTAAACTCACCTCCATGATCAGATAAAATATTTTCAATTGAATTTTCATTTTTCTATTTTATTTTCAAATAGAACTCCTGAAATTCTATGAATGCATCTGACGGGATCGGCAAGCGGCTTCAACAAAATTATCAAATAGATATTCATGTTTTAGTTGTCTCATGTTAATTGGGCCATATGTATGGGCCTAATGGGTCATGTTTTATGTTTATAGTAATTATGTCCACAATAATCATGTAACAGTCTTTTTTTATTTTTTTGTGTCTTTTAGTGTTCCCAAGAGAGTTATGATGAGTAGGTGTTAGGTGTTAGGTGAGTTGCCTTTTGGTCTTCTTTGTGGAGTCTATATAAGTGTCATGTAACCTCTCTTTTAAAAAAATGAAGTGAATCAAAAATATTTGGAAAACTACCTCCAACATGAGGTCCCTTACCCTCCTTCTATCTCTCTCTCTTTGGAGTGGACTCTCCAACATTCTCTCTCTCTCTAGGAGTGGATTCTCCTGGATTCCCCTCTCTCTCTAACTTCTCTCTCTCTCTCTAAGGGGTGGATTCCCCTCTCTCTCTCTTTCTCTCTCTCATTATCTCTCTCTTTCTCTATGGGGTGCGCCCCTTTCTCTCTCCTCCCCCTCCCAACCACTTTCTCTCTCTTCCCCTCCCCTAATAACTCTTTCCCTAGTTCCCACACCCTTCCATTAACTCACCCCAACCCCAAGAGCTCTCCTCCAATCCTCTCCTCACCTCCCAACCCCAACTACCCCACTCTCCTTCCCAATGCATCCCACCACCTTCCCAAGGCTAAAATAACTCCTCCCAAGGCCCAAATTCGAAATTCCCTCCCCTCTCCCATTCCCCCCACACCCTAGGTCGCCCAACTCCAGCCCCAACCCAGCCAAGGTCGCCCTCCCCTTCCCTCCATCTCATTCCACCACCATTTGCCACCACAAGGTTTCAACTTCATTACAGGTCACAGGCAGTAAATTTGGTCCTAGAAGCTGCATCATCTCTGGCATTTCCCTGAATCTTCTAGTGGTAAGGCATACATCTCTGGAAAGGTCGTCCAGAGAGCTTTCCAAGCGAGGTGGTTTCATCTCCATCCGAGCACCGGGCTGATCAGAAGGTCCATTCTCCCTCTACTGCGCAAAACTGCTCGGACAGAAGATCAGAGCCGGAGTGGAAGATCTGTAGCAGCCAACCTCCTAGGAATCTGAGTAGGAGTTCTTCATCAAAAATATTCTACTCTGAGTCTTCTTTCATCCCCAAGAATCAGAGCTCCTTTTGGCATCGGGATCTATAAGTTATCAATTTTCTCCCACCGGGTATGCAGTTCTGCTTCCACTCTATCGGCATCGACCACCTTCAGTGTTCAAGCTCTACCGGCCATCTCCAACCATATCTGGTAGCCCCGTCAGTTTTTTTGCAAAGACGACTCGTCAACGAAACCAACGACTTTAGCGCTGCCTGATTCCAAGCTCGGGAGCGGTCGCAGCATCCTCGTCTTCCCACTGCTGAGAACCTATTACAGTCTGCGCAACAAACCTATCACTCTAATCAACTATCTGCCCCGACCAGAATCGGCATCCACAGAAATCAAGAAAATTATGGTGTCTTCCCGGTCCAGCTACGAAGAGTTTCCCACTAGTTTTGTCTTCAGAAAAAATCCGGAGTGGCCGCAGTGTCAAGAGAGCCGACTGTCTATCCTGAAGCGCAGAGAGTGGACAGCATCGGCATCGGCGGCCTTTTCATCACTTCTAGCTCGAATTCCCCTCCCCGCTTGGTGTCACATCAGCATCATTTTTATGTGTAAGGAAAAAGACCCAAGTATACCTAGAGAAGTCATCAATTAGGACATATCCATATCTCCTCCCTGACAAGCTGACTGATCGTGTGGGTCCAAATAAATCCATATGTATTAGCTCATAAGGTTTAAGGGACATGTTTTCAGTTCTTGATTTAAATGACTTTCTAGTCTGCTTGGACTGTGTACAAGCACCACACACCTTATTTTCCTTCTTGAAAGAAATTTCAGGGAGTCCTCTAACCATGCTATGTTTATTCAATTTATGCAAAACAGTATAGCTGGCATCGCCGAATCTACGATGCCACAAAAATGCTAAATCATCTTTATTTGCAGTGAGGCAAAGATTAGAATGAGCTAAATCATCTAAATCTACCAAATAAATGTTATTCACCCTTTTTCCTGAGAATTTAACTACATCGGAATCAGGTTCAAAGATTTTGCAATAATGAGAATCAAATACTACTTTGTGTCCTTTATAACAGAGCTGGCTGATACTAAGTAAGTTATATGCAAGACCATCAACCAACAGTCCTTCTTCAATGCAACATGTAGTACACTTACCTACCTTACCTGACCCGATGATTTTACCCTTTGTATTTCCTCCGAAGGTGACAAGACCTCCATTCTTCTCAGTCAACATGCAAAATTTGGCCTTGTCTCCTATCATATGCATGGAGCAGCCACTATCAAGATACCACATATTGCTCCTGGCTGCCAGGCATACCTGCAATCACAATGAGGTAGAGAATTTTGGAACCCAAAACTGTTTGGGCTCCAAGGCAGGAACAGAATAATTTAAGCAAGACATCAATTGTTTAGGAATCCACATTTGTCTAAACATGGTTGTCTTAGTGGAATTTCTAACATTCTTTTCATCATTTTTCTTTTTCTCAGCACCAACTGATTGAACCTTCTTCTTCTGGTGCTTTGGTTTTTGTTGCGTTCTGGAAATATCTTCATTATAATTATAATTATTTTTATGCCAGTGCCCAAGCCAATAGGTCCTCAGATAATTGCGGCCCGCAGTAGTCCTTGGCTGACCAAGGAAGACCTGTCTATTTGGACCCCATGTCCTAGACTGACCAACCCAGCTAGCAAATTGAGGTCTATGCCAGTGAGTGGGAAAAGGTTGATATCTAGACCTCCCTTGGACTTGATTCCATCCAGACATATAGAATGGTTGTACGTGTTTCTGAGGATAAGTGTAATAGGTCTGTACCTTGGGCTGGTGAGTATGACTGTTCTGGCCCCAAGCAGCATTAGATCTCCCTTGCATTTTTGACCCACTAGACATCTGTACAGGTTTGTGTTGGGTATTCTTCTGAACAGGTGATGGTGGTGGGGACTTGGTGGCCCTGCCTTGGGGTTTAGATTTGCTTGGAGGCTGATCCCGAACCTGAGACTTACTTTTGGGTGAAGGGCGGAATCTGCTAGGCTCACCAACCTTCTGTTTACACTTGCCCTTGGCACTGAACATTTTTGAATTAACATGTTTAGCAACAGAATTTTCACTTACCATTTTTATGAGAGGTCCCTTCTTTTTCTCTGCCACAAATGATATGGTTTTCACGGCAAGGCTTTTCGTGGCAGTTGAGTTGAATCCAAGACCTTCTTTTCTGAAATTCACCTTTGACCCTAATAGAGCATTGAGATTATCTGTGCCTTGGTTTCTATTATTTTCCTTTTATCAACATTTTCTTTCTCTAAATTTTCAACTTTTTTCTTTAATTCAGAATTCACACACAAAACAGCTTCATATTTCTCATTTGAAATTTTTTCTTCATTTTCAAACATTTGAACTCTCAACTTCAAATCATCAATAACATTCTTTAACCATTCATTTTCCTTTCTAGAATCTACTAAAGCATGCTTCAAATCATCAGATTCAGCACATGAAAATTTTAAACTATCATTTTCATATTGCAGACAGGCAATTTTATCAGACATGGTTTTATCATTCATAAGTGAGTTTACTTTCTTCTTCAAATGCTTGTTCTCCTTTCTAATATCATCCACTTTATCTAGCAAGTCTCCGTAGGCATCCTCCCAATCAGAAATTGTATAGTGCTCAAAGGGAGAGGATACCTCATCGGAGTCTTCTTCTTCTTCTTTGTCACTTTTGGTCATCAGGCAGATAGGCTTTTCTTCATCCTCGCTCTCTGAGGTGGTGATCAGTGTGCCCTCGTCCTCATCGCTCCAAGTACTAATCATGGCTTTTCCTTTTCCACCTTTCTTCCTTAGTTTCTCCTTCTGCTTCTGGAGCTCCGGACAATCTGCCTTCATATGCCCGGCCTTCCTACATTGATAGCAAACATTAGTATCAGGTTTCTTCGCAGGGTTAGACCTATACCTGTTATGTCGTCGGCCGATGAATTATCTTTGGCCGAAATTTCTACCTTCCTTTCTCAAGAATCGACTGAACTCTCTGGTCAACATAGCAAGTTGGTCTCCATCGATTTATGACCCAGATAGGCTGCTCTGCTCGCTTGATGATTCACTGTGGCTGGATCTGCTTGTTCTGTTGGAACTAGCCTTTAGCGCGATTGGTTTCTTCTTATTCTCGAGCTCCTCAATTTTGGGAAGGTTCATCTCATATGCCATTAGAGAACCTATCAACTCGTCAACTTTCATCGTCTGAAGATCTCTTGACTCCTCGATCACTGTCGCCTTTGTGTGCCAGACAGGAGTCAGAGACCGCATGATCTTCCTTACAATCTCGTAGTCGGAATAGCTCTTTCCCAAATTCCTCAGACCGTTAGTTATGATCGTCAGACGAGCATACATCTCAGTCACGGTCTCACCAGGTTTCATCCGGAATGCTTCATATTCAGAGACCAACATATTCGCCTTGGTCTCTCTCAACTGTGATGTCCCTTCGTAGATAACCTCCAGTGTGTCCCACATCTCCTTGGTGGTTTTGCACGATGAAATTCTGGAGAATTCCGTGGGATGAAGTGCACACTGAATAGAGTTGACGGCACTCTAGTTCAAAGTAGAGTTTCTAATTTCCTCTCTCGTCCAAACCTATTCATTCTCGTGCAGTTCGAACGGTCCCTTGCTCACTACCCTCCAGATCTCGTAGTCTTTCACCCTCAGAAAGACCTGAATTCTGTTCTTCCAGTAGGCGTAGTTAGAGCCGTCAAAGTACGGAGGCTTGGAGGTTGAATGTCCTTCTGTTGTCATTCCCTTAGCGTTCATGGACGTTCCTCTTTAGGATGTTAGTCCCTGAAAAAGAGTTAGGCTCTGATACCAACTGATGAGAGTCTATGAACGATCTAGAGGGGGGTGAATAGATCTGTAACCCAATAAAATCGACTGCAACAGTTTCAAGTGCGGAAATAAAATAAACTGCAACTGGACGGCAGAAAGATAAGCGAAAGCGATCACAGAAAGCCAACTCTAGCAGATCTGAACTTAAACGATCCTAAACATGCATCTACTGCGGATGGAAGAGATAACCAAGATGCACAACAATTCGCAAGACAAACGCACAGTAGACAGGAAATTTTTAAGGTGGTTCGATCTCAAACCTGAGATCTACGTCCACCCCACACTCCAAACTGGAATATGGCTTCAACCGCTGATACACAACTTCGCTGATCCACAGCTTCGGGGTCACAACCCTACAGATAGCTAGGCATTACAGCTTATGCCGTCCAGAGGAATCCTCTTCTGCAAACCGCTGGGGACTTATAGCTTCACCCGTCCAGAGGAATCCTCCTCTGCCCGCTGAGCATCACAGCTTGCTCTGCTAACACACAGCTTGAAAATAAGGTTTCAGAAAGCAAGATAGAAACAAACGAAAAATAAGAAATCCCCAGAGGGAATGTAGCTCACAATGAGCAATCTCAGTTCTGGTATCTGAACCGAGAGATTGATGAACAAACATTCAAAGTAAATCTCTCAGACTCCTCTCTCTCAACTCTCTCCTTCTCTTCTTCTCTCTTTCTTCTTTTTCTCTTCTCTCTGGATCGTGTAGGCTCTCTCTGCTTCTACACTTCTGAAGTATATTCACAATCACCACACTTCTTTATCACACCTCTCCAGTAGGAGAAACCTTCCTTTTATAGCAGCAGCAGATAGGTGGGCGTATGTCTTCCTCGAATTCCCGCCCTAGCGCCTTGACCATGTGGCAGCATTTCAGCCTACTGCAATACACGTGTCACGATCCTGGCACTTCCTCCATTCTTGGATCACGTTCCCTTCTTAAGCTCCTCGAGCAGATATTCTGTCAGGTCAGACTAGTTACCAACTTGAATTGATCTGAAAGAGAAGAGAAAAGGATGCACTGAGTTAGTTCAAAATTTGATCTAAGCCTGTACATACTTGATGCACATAATGCAGTGTGCATATAGGAAAGTATGTACAATGAGGATGAATGCACGGACATGGCATCGTGACATGTACAGACTTGATGCATATAATGCAGTATGCATCTAAGAAAGTATGTATAATGAAGATGAATGCACGGACATGCCATCGAGACATGTACAGACTTGATGCATATAATGCAGTATGCATATAAGAAAGTATGTACAATGAAGATGAATGCACAGACATGCCACCAGAGAATATACAGACCTTGTGTGCATGAAGCAAAAGATGCATCGACTTGCTACTGAAGATTGTGCAGACTTTGATCTCATGGAGTAAAGGATGCATCGACTTGCTTCTGAAGAATGTACAGACTTTGTTTTCATGGAGTAAAGGATGCATCGACTTACTTCTAAAGAATGTACAGACTTTGTGTATGCATGGAATCAAAAAGAATGTACAGACTTTGTTTTCATGGACATTATACCTTATGCAGAGAATGGAATGCATAGACCTTTACATGAACTTTAGTGGATGAATCTAATGGTGTTGGCTATCATCAAAACCAAGAGGCACAACAGTCGGGTGTTACAATTTCTACAGGGTCTCCCTTAGATGGTTCAGGAGGAGCCAGCCTGTAATATCCCGGACCCTTCGGATCCTTCTTCTCGGGTCCCGGATCTCTTTTCTTAGAGTATTTGTCTTCGTTGTGCCCGAAATTATTTTTCGGACAACTATCGTGTTCGGATCCGTGTGTTTCGGATCAGTTTCAGAGGCCCCGGGACGTGTTCCGAGGTTTCCGCATGTTTTCACGTGTGTGTTTTGGCAAAACCTGCGGAACGCTGTAGCGGGTGAACCAGGTCGTTCACCTACCCGCCAATGATACCAATGCGATTGGCACATTCTGAGGATCGCGAAAATGTAATTTTCTATTTTTTAGTATTTTCTAGAACTTCTGAATCTTCTATAGTATTTTCTGGAATTTCCAGATTTTCTATAAGAACCGCCAATTTCCTTTTCTTTTTCTCCTCTTCTTCTTCCTCCTTCCTCCCGTGAACGAACCCGCACCCCCTCTCCATCTCTCTCCTCTCCCGTTCGATGACGCGACGTGCCCCTCCGGCTGTAGACGGTGGTGGGCGACGACGCGATGACGATGGCGGTGGCGAGGTGATCGCGGTGGCATGCAAAGTTCGTGGGAACCACGTGGAAGAACGAGGGTTTCAAGCGGGTCTTTGAGGATCGGCATTGATCCGCGGGATTTGGCCTTCTTTGAGGTAGGGTGACAGATCCCTGCCCTTTTCCCCTTCCATCCTGTGATTTATAGGCCGTGGAGAGTCCGAGAGTGGTTTAATTCCATGCCGGGGAGGGTTTTTCCATGTTGGGGTTTGTGAGCCGATTCGCCCATTTCTCGGGGTTTTGATCAAATCCGGGGGCTTAGATCCATGCTTGGATGTGTTGGGGATGTTTTCCCCTTGTTTCCCGACGACCTGGGGGTGATCCGGCGTGAAATTAGCTCCCCAGAGCTCATTCTACGGGCACAACGTAGAGGGCGACCACATAAGTGGTCGCCCAGGCCCAGACTCGACGACCAAGACCCTGGCCGCCCAGCCTTCTGGGCGGCCAAGAGTCTGGCCGCCCATACCCAGGGGTGTGGGCGACCAGATCCCTGGCCGCTCTCGCCATGAGCCCAGGTGGGCATCCAGGGCGATGGCCGCCCACCCCTCTGGGCGACCAGAGAGTTGGTCGCCCAGGAAGGGGCAGCCCAGGCACCCAGGGCGACCCATGGGTTGGCCGCCCAACCCTGTCCCGGCTCTAGGGGTCTCGTACTCTATGTTTCCTTGCCCCGTGGGTGTCCGGTTGGGGTTACGTTTTACGGGTGAGGTGTCCGCATGTGGTTCTAAGAGTTCGGGTTTCCCTTGTGGGACATTTGGGCCGTCAAGTGTGTGCTTATCTTCCCTTATGGCGGGGCGTAAGATGGACCGCCATACGCTGTAGCGATCCAAGAGTGGGCCATCACCGGTTTGTCTTACCGGAGTTGTTCTTGGCGATAGGGGTCCCGGTCGAGTGGATCTCGATCCACGTGTTGACCCGTGCTCTACCCGATGCTGGGCATCGTGTGGGGACCTTGTGTTAGGGTGCCGTGGAGTCTCGGTAGGTGTTGTTCTCGGCTTGTGTCACCGTGAGTCGGTGTTGGTACGAGGAGCGGTCCTTGTACTTTGGTCTGGTTCAGACGTTGTTTTCCGTTGACTTGAGAGTCTACTCCTTCAGTGACCCTCTACTAGTCGTAGCCTGCTAGTACGCGTGTGTTGGTCTACCCGAGAGTGGTGGTATGGCTACCCGAGAGAGACGGCTTTAGGCTGGCTGCCGTGGGCCTCCTATTGTGGCGGCTCGAGTCCGGGCCGGAAGGAAGAACAAGCTAGAGGGCCTGACGCGGCGCAGTTAGTCAGTGTGTGCACACGTGGTCGAGGACTTTGGACGCGTGCCGACGACCATGACCTCGACTAGACCCTTGTCAGTGTTACTTGTGTGTGTCTCAGTTTCCGCCTGGGGCGAGTAGGGAGACACTTGTGATGCGGTGTAAGACGGTAGGGGACGCATCCGGTCATTCTTCTAGTAGGAGGTACTCCTGTCTTGTCAGGTACAGACTCTGTCGTGACTTCTAGCGACTTTATAGTGACTTTTCGGTTACCACCGTGACACGGTGTAAGATGTCAGGAGACGCATCCGGTCATTCTTCTTGTCAGGGTATGACTTGCAGTTTTAGTCCTAGCTTTAGCGACGCTTTAGCGACTCTTGGTTCTGACCTGAGTCACCTTCGGTCATGGTTCTGACTTTAGCGGTGTTCGAGTGACCTTCGGCTTTAGTCGATCCGACTCTTGGTCGTGGTTTCACTGTCGTGACATGTGTCTCGGTTTCAACGCCGTGAGTTCGGTGTATGTAGTAGCAGGGTTTCAGTTGTACTCACTTTAACTACTTTGTGTCGCAGTTTCTCGTTGTGCGAGGTAGGGGTTCGAGTGATCCCTACTGAGCCTTGCTTTATATGAGGCTCTTTCCCTGCGTGTTTTCATCGTGTTTCAGGTGAGACGAGGCTTCAGGAGAGCGCGCATGAGGTTCAGCGAGGTTCCGGTGCCCAGGGTTAGTTGCCAGTTGCCAGAGCAGAGGGATGCCCCGTGTTATTGTACTTTCCTTTTTGTTACTGTACTAGCTATGGACTATACTCCTACTGTTGTATTATTTACTTGTCATAAATTATGGACCATGTAATTTGTTTAATGCAAGTTAATTTCCTACTTATTCATATAAACTATTTTAATTCTGTAATTATTTATGACACTTGTGTACTTCCACACCCTCCTTTAACCCTTCCGAGTCTTCGGACTCGTGGGTGGCGGTTCGGGATTCGAATGGTATCGGGTTCCTCTCGGTATCTGGATCACGGGTCATTATAGTTGGTATTAGAGCCAAGGTTGTGGAATACATGAGAATCAAGAGTAATTATAATGGTCCACTAGTCCACAATGCTGTACAGTTGGCACTGGCATAGGGGCATCGTGTATTTTACTGATTTTGCCATTTTTCATGTTTTATGTCTTTTGCATTAGAGCGAGCATGACTCCGAGGCGGAGGACTTGCTCTCAGCAGAGACAGTCGGTAGAGATTCAGGGTCTGAGGCAGGAGTTGAGGAACTTTTTGGGGATGATTTCTCGAGTAGCGGCGTCCTTGGAGCTGGATGTGCAGGGGACTAGGGGACAAGTTAGCCAGGGGCAGTCCCAGTCAGGCCGCAGACACCAGGCGACTACCCAGCAGCAGGGTACATTCCAGCCACTTTCTAGTAGTTTGGGAGTTTTGACTTCGGCGGAGTCAGCGACTGGATCTGTGTCATTTGGCTCCAAGGCCAGGAGATGCTTCACGAAGAATTTTGGTAAGAAGCGCAAGGAATAGAGGCAGGCTTCTTTAGGTAGTGTTCAACAGCCGATGCCTCATCAGCAGCAGGGACCGATTGGTGGTTCTCGAGGGTCGTGCCCATAGTGTGGCGAGTCACATCTAGGCAGACGGTGTACAGTGCCAGTGATTTGCTTGAGGTGCGATCATCCAGGACACATGGCGCGTGACTATCCTGAGATACCACGTCAGCCGCACGAGTTTCAGCAGTACCAGTAGCAGGAGCAGTTCCCTCAGTTGTCATGGTCAGCTACTATAGGGAGGCAGAGATCCCGAGGCAGAGTGACTCATATGACCAGGGCAGAGGCTGAGGCGTCGCAGCTGGTGGAAGGTACTCTTCCGATTTTGGGTTGTGCGACTTGTGTTTTGTTCATTTCAGGTGCTTCTCATTCACTCATCTCGAAGGATTTTACTATGAGTGTGGAGGACCCAGTGGCCGAGATGTCCTGTGACTTAGCGGTGGAGTTACCTTTTGGTGACTTCATGTTCACCCCGTATTGTTTTGAGGATCTCCCCGTGTGGATTGAAGGTCAGAACTTCCCAGGCAGGTTGTATGGGTTGCACCTTCGAGATTATGAGCATGGACTAGCTCGAGGCACATGGAGCGGTCGTGGATTGCGGAACGAAGAAGGTTTACCTTCGGCATCCCCATAGATCGACCTTCTACTTCCAAGGTATTCCATCTACCTCTCCTCGTTTCCTTATTTCTGCTATTAGAGCCCGTCGTTTGCTTGATTCCGGTTGTTAGGATTTTCTTGGTTCTGTGGTCGCGGTAGACCAGTAGCGTCCGGATGCGGAGGACATTCCGGTGGTGTGCGAGTTTCCTGATATTTTTCTAGATGATTTACCTGGATTGCCTCCCCAGCGGGAGATTGATTTTGTGATCGAGATTGTGCCTGGTACGGGACCTTTGGCAAAGGCTCCTAACCGTATGGCTTCCGCTGAGTGGAAGAGATTGCTCATCTCGGCTCTGGTGTTAATTTTGCTTACTGAGTTGGGAGGAATTGTGGTGTGTATAGATGCTTCCAGGGTTGGATTAGGTGCTGTGCTGATGCAGCATGGTAGAGTTGTGGCGTATGCTTCGTGGCAATTGAAGCCACATGAGGAGAACAACCCTACCCATGACCTTGAGTTAGCGGCTGTGATCTTTGCTTTGAAGATTTGGAGGCATTATCTGTACGGTGAGAAGTTCGAGGTGTTCACTGACCATCAGAGTTTGAGGTATGTGTTCGCTCAGAAGGACCTTAACCTCAGGCAGAGGTGCTGGATGGAGTACATGAAGGATTATAACTTCACCCTGTCTTATCAGCCAGGCAGGATGAATGTCGTTGCCGATGCTTTGAGTAGGAAGGTCGTGGTCAGTGCGATAATGTTGAGGAAGTGGAGACTCTGGGAACAGGTGCCAGAAGGGACGTTCAGGCTCAGGATTCCCCAAGAGTCAGGATTAGCGGTGCTTACGAGCTTGACTGTTACACCAGCTATCTGTCGGCAGGTGATAGAGGCTCAGCATGCAGACCCTGAGTTGCCTCGGATTTTGGCTATGGCTGATGTAGAGCTCGGTGAGGATGACGCGGTGAGATTTCATGGTAGGCAGTACGTCCCGGCTGAGGAGCAGGTGAGACGTGCGGTGTTACGTGAGACTCATGGGAGCCGGTACACTATACACCCGGGTGCGACAAAGATGTATTGGAACTTGCGGAGACTGTTCTAGTGGCCTGGCATGAAGAGAGATATGGCCGAGTTCGTGGCCAGGTGCTTGACCTGTCAGCAGGTGAAGGTAGAACACCAGCGACCAGGTGGTACGCTTTAGCCATTGGATATTTTCGCGTGGAAATGGGACCACGTGACCACTGATTTTATGGTGGGATTGCCGAGGACCCCGAGTGGGCATGACAGCATTTGGTTGCTCGTGGATAGACTGACGAAGATGGCGCGGTTGTTGCCGATCAAGGTCAGTTGGAGCGTGCAGAGGTTGGCCATTTGTATGTGGAGAGGATCATTCCTTTACATGGAGTCTCCATCTCCATTATGTCTTATCGTGATCCGCGCTTCACATCAGGGTTCTGGAGGAGTTTTCAGATAGCTCTAGGCACCGAGTTGGCATTCAGGTCGGCCTATCATCCTCAATCAGATGGTCAATCTGAGAGGACCATCCAGACTTTGGAGGACATGCAGAGATCATGTTGCTTAGAGTGGCAGGGTAGCTGGACCCACCATTTGCTATTACTGGAGTTTGCCTACAACAACAGCTATCATTCAAGGATTGGTATGGCTCCTTATGAGGTGTTGTATGGGTGACCTTGTCGGACTCCACTTGATTGGTTCGAGGTGGGTGAGTGTGTCCTGACGGGACCTGATTTGGTACGGCACTGTGTTGAGGTGGTGCATTTCGTTCGGCCGAAGATGTTGGCAGCGTAGAGCCGATAGAAGAGTTATACCAATCGAAGGAGACAACCCCTCAGCAAAGAGATCGTGTTTTCCTGAGAGTCTCTCCCAAGAAGGGTGTAATACGTTTCGGCAGGCGTGGGAAACTGAGTCCCCACTATGTTGGTCATTTTCCCATTATCGAGCGTATTGGGGAAGTTGCTTATCGGTTGCAGTTACCTCCGGAGCTATCTGCCGTGCATGATGCGTTTCATGTGTCCATGCTTCGGAAGTATATGCCTGATGATTCCCATGTATTGGAAGATGCCGTTTGGCCCGAGGTGACCCCAGACTTGTCCCTTCTAGAGCATCCTGTCCGCATTGAGGATCGACATGAGCAACGTTTGCGGAACAAGGTTATTCCTCATGTTAAGGTGGTCTGGCAACGTCATTTTGGTGGTGAGGCGTCGTGGGAGCATGAGGATGAGATGCGGCAGTAGTATCCTTATTGTTTGAGTGAGTCTTTCCCCCAGTTCCAGTGCTTCGTTCCTAAATTTTGATGATGAAATTTGTTTAAGGGGGGCGGGTTGTAATATCCCGGAATCTTTGGATCCCTCTTCTCGGGTCCCGGATGATGGGGACATCACCTCCCATGCCCACATTCACGGCTCGTCTCCTCACACCGGTTGCATCCGGCATGGTCTAGTGATTTATTTTGAGTCCTATATATGTTTCTTTATTTTATTTGAGTCATATCATTATAATTTCCCTTTTATTTGAGTCATGTCCCTAGGTCTTGTGCTTATTTCCCTAGGTTTGAGTGTCATTAAGTTTATTAGTTAGCTATTGGGCCCAATTCATTGGGCTTGGCCCATGGGCGCCCCTATCTTGTTGGTTATTAGTCAATGTGTCAAAAGTCAGGGTCTTATTGTAAATTGTGGGATCCCTATAAATAGGACCCCACTCTCTCCATTTTGAAAAAAATGATTCAATGAATGAAAAACTTGCCATTTTGAGAGTTCAAACTTCTTATCTAGTGGAGAGATTCCATTATTTGGGTGAGAGCCCCTAGGGGAGAGATTCCCCACCCATCCCTCTCTTAATCTCTCTTTCACTCCCCTTTCTCTCTCCTCCACACCCAATTTTGAAAATTTTCTGTCTCCTCCCTTCCCAACCACCACTCTCCCACCTACCCCCATTAAAGGCCGCTCCCCTTCCCCACACATCCCATTACTCCACCCCCTAGTCCCAAGAGAGCTTCCACCAATCCTAGCTCCACCTCCCAACCCCCAACTACCCCACCCACTTCCCCAAGCAACCTTCCCACTACCCCAAGCACCCCTTCCATCCCCAAGACCACCATTGAATACCCTCCATTAAGGAAAATTCAAACTCACCTTCCCTCCACCCACTTGTGCCCCCCTCACCTTCCCCTCTCCCTCCAAGCCCAAATTCGCAGCTCCTCTCTCACCCATAGCAAACACCCCCTTCCAGCCCCCATTCTCCCCTTCCCACACCTTGAAACCCCCCCTCCTAGACCCCCTCACAGCTGGGGGTTGCCCCTACACACAACCACCTCATTTCCCCTCCCATCTACCCCATTCCCCATTACCTATCTCCACCCTCTCAAGTTCTGGTTGCAGGCAGCAGATTGGCCGTAAGTTGCAGAGGCCACCCCGTTGTCCCCTGGGAGCTTCAGGTGGCATACCATATACCAACGGAAGCGTCTGCCTGTCTTCTTCGCAACGGTGGTGGTCCCGTCCCATTCCGAGTTCGAGATCGACCAGGAGAGCCATTCTCCCACAACTGCGCAGATCCCCCTGGCAGGAGACCAGAGCCAGATTGGAAGCTCGACTGCGATGATCGTGTTAGGAATCAGATCAAGAGTTATTCTTAAAACATCTTCTACTACGAGTCTTCTAACATCTCCAAGAAGCAGAGCCCCATTTGGTGATAGGACCTGAAAGTTATCAATTTTCTCCCTCGGGTGCTTGGTTCTGCTTCCACATAGTCTGCACCGACCCCTCCTCAGTGTTCAGAGCCTACCGGTCGACCCCGACATCATATGGCATCCCCGTCAGTCTTTCTTCGAATAGGACTCGTCAACGGTTCCAACGACTCTAGCGGCACCTGATTCTGAGCTTGGGAGCGACCATGGCAACCTCTGCTTCCTGCTGTTGGGAACCTGAAGCTATCAGATCCGAAGGTCTGCCACCCTGTTCAAGCCCCTACCCCGACCAGCAGCGGTGCCCGAAGAAATTTACAAAATTCAAGCATCATCCAGATCCAGCTATGAAGAATCTCCAAGTGGTTTCGTCTGTAACAAAATTCGGGGCTGACCACAGCGTCTAAATACCTGACGGTCTATCCCGAGACACAGTCAGCGGGCAGATTCGGCTTCGACTTCCCTCTCTTCACTTCTAGCTCGAATTCCCCTCCCCGCTTGGCCGGCTGAAGGCCCCTCCCTGCGTGGAGGTCGTATTGAGTGTATTCATTGGCTTCCCTTCTCCGAGATCCCTCCCTTGCATGGGGGTAGTTCATGTATTATTTACACTCACAGGTTTGAAGCTTCATCGACGCGGCGTACGGGTGCTTCCCCTCGCCTCCCCGCTCGCCCCCGTCTCCGACCGGAGTCGGTTTCTTCAAACCGGCTAGGTGAGAACTCGTCCCTTGCTCTCAATTATTCTTGTTCATTTAATATTCTCCAATTGAGCCGTCGGTAAGGAAGAGAGCGCCGATCTTAAGGCTCCACCGCACTTGTGCGACCCCCGTGGGTATGAGTGAGTGATCCACGTCCCTCGGCCAAGGCCAACACATTGAGTTGAATATCCGTACCTCAAGAGGAGGTTTGACTTAGACTTTGCTGGCCCTCTACCAGCAAGGGGCTTGTCCCATTTCCTCGACTCGGCATCCCCGAGTCACCCCCGGGTTAAGTGTGTGCGCCATACGAAGGTCCGCTTGCGTAGGCTTCATAGCCTTGTGGTTGTGCTTGTTAAATTAGGTCCGAGGTTGTGTCACATCAAGTGGTATCAGAGCAAGTTTTAGACTTGTCTCTACTAAGTCTAGTCCTAGGGCCATTGCATTATTCACTTGTGCATCACCCTTGTCCACCATTATGACTACCTCATACTTGGCATACTCACCACTCTTAGACCCATTAGAAGCTTTTGTGTTTGATGGATCCCGCCCTAGCATATATCAAGAATGGGAAAATTCCATAGACCGACACTTTGGGAGGTTCACCTTATCGGGGCCTATCCAAGTCAACTATGCCAAGAGTTTGCTCTGTCGCCAAGCTAGGAAAGAATGGGAGTACATTGTAGGTTTGAGAGAAGCCAAAGGGGAAGCACCCATTGAATCTTGGGTTGAAATGAGGGATGATCTTAGAAAGATCTATGCACCCCAATCCGGACCTTCTCAACCAACCACTCTTCCACCCCCAACCCCAACTCCAACCCAAGTACTTCCCCTCTCAAGCCCAACCTAAGCTCGTCCATGTTCACCACCCCGGGAGTATCATGAACCGGCTATCTGTTGTGCCCCTGTGGTTTTGATGATGGTTTTGATGATTGGTTTTTGAAGTGAGTTATTCACTGTGAGTCATCTTGCTGTGTGAGTCATCATGCTATTATTCACCTTCTGATCATAATGCAGTTCTTCATAAGTTCTGATATGGCATTGCATATTTGATTATGTTCAGTCATGTTACTGTTGCTCTTTAGACTGCAGTTTGATACTGCAGCGTCGACCCATCGAACTGCAGCGTCGACGCTGCCAAGGCACTTCAGAGGTAGCAGTAAGAAATAATTGATCTACTGCGTCCACGCTGCTTGGGCAATGCGTTGACGCTTGGTGCCTCTTTAACTTTGCTGCATTTATTCATTGGTCTGGTCTGTGGTGCGTCGACCCCTTGTGCTGATGGGTCGACCCCTCAGTTCATTCATCGGTTGGTCACAAGTCCATACATTGATCTTCACCTGAAGTCCATACATTGGTCCTTTTTCAAAGTCTGTACAGCCACTGGTCTAGAATCTGAGTCTGTACATCGTCTTCTGCCTTCAACGTTCAAAGCCTCAAGTCTGTACAGCGTTACGTCTTCTTTGGAAAGTCTGTACAGCGTGAAGTCTACACATTGGCACTGTAACTCACTTTTGCAAGTCTGTACATTGGAGTCAGTTCACCAAGTCTATACACTGGACTTTATTTCACCAAGTCTGTACACTCCACATCTTTTGCTACAGGAACCAAGTCTATACACTCTCCCGTTCAAATCCTTCTAAGTCTGTACATTGGCTTCGTATCTGCAAGTCTATACACTGGACTTCATTTCACAAACTATATACATCCGATTGATGTTGCAGTGTTCACCAAGTCTATACATCGTCTTCAGACTTCAAGTCTATACACTCCATGCCCATTCAAGTCTATACATCGGTTTGATTCAAAGTCTGTACACTGCTTCACTTCGTCAAAGTCCATACATTGGACTGTAGCATCTGAAGTCTGTACAGCGTCCGTTGTCTAGAGTTCTTGAATTATATACATTGGACTGTTTCTTTCGAAGTATATACACTACAATGTACATACTTAGATCTTATGACTTCATTCTTGTTGCTGAAGGGAACAGGGTCGACGCTGGGAGCTTAAAGCGTCCACGCATTAGTTGACGAAGCCTTCACGATATCTTCCACTGCGTCAACGCCACAATGGAGCAGCGTCGACGCATCAGTTAAATGAGCATTCACTTTCACAGGCTATTCCACTGCGTCAACGCCACAATTGAGCAGCGTCGATGCAGCAGCTAAAGAGATGAAGCTAATGGCTTACTGGAATGCCTCACTGCGTTAACGCCATTGCTTGACAGTGTCAACGCAGCAAGTCAGATTGCTGTCATTAAGCACGTGACCTGAAGCTGGCACCTGACACGTGATCCGAGGTGGGTTGCGAGCACGTGATCCGAGGAGGAATCTTCTGGACGGAAGGTGTGGGAAGCACACGCCCTATCTCCCCACTACTGCTGGTATATATTGTAGCCTTCATCTTCAGATGGAGGCTGATCGAAGAAGAAGCCTGGAGAGCAGAAAGCCCTTCGATCCAGAAAAAGAGAAAAAGAAGAGAAGCAGTGAGCAGAAGAAGAAGGAAGAAGAAGAAGAAGAAGAAAGAGAAGAGACAGGGAGAGCCTGCGAAAGAGAAGAAAATAGTGAGTGAGAGCAGAAGAGAAAGATTGCGTGAGCTGAGAAGAAGAAAGAAGAGGAAGAAAAGAAGAAGAGGAGAGAGTCTATTGAAGACATGTTCAGTCTGTTCATGGATCAAATCCCGAACGACTATTGTGTTTCATTTCCAGCTTTTGTTGCTGTGCTTTTTATGTTTCCTTATTTTCCCTTTTGTTTCTCTGGTTAGCTTTGTACTTCCGATCCTCTGGACTGAGGTCGGGTTCCTCCTGGTGGGTCAGGAGAAGGGAGATCTGATCTCCGATTGCAAGTAGCTGGGAGCTACTTGTGGGTTCCCTCCGGTTTGGAGGAAGGGAGACTTGTCTCCGGTTCTGGGCTTGTGGGTTGCAAGTCCAGGGGTCCCTCCTGGTCTGGAGGAAGAGAGGTCTTCGACCTCTGGTTTCCAAGTGGCTGTGAGTCACTTGGGGTGTCCCTCCGGTTGGGAGGAAGAGGGGAGTTTGTTCCCCTGGTCAAGCTGTGTGTCAGCACCTGTTGCAGACTGAGTCTGCTTGGTTCTAGCATTGGCTAGTGAAGCCTCACTTCGGTTGGGAGTGAGGGGTGGATGTAGGTCTGGAGGACCGAACCACCTTAAAATTATTTGTGCAGTGGTTTGCCTTGCGTTAGCTCTATATCTTCTACCTCCCATTCACAGGTTGTGCATGCTTGGCTAGTTGCATTATCTAGAGAGTTATTTTTGAGCATTGTATTCTGTTAAGTGTGTTTGGGTTGATTAGCTCTGCCTTCGTTTCTGGTTGTTCACGTGGCTGCATTGGTGCAGTCCAACTGTTTGTTCATTTGTTGCCTTATCATTTCATCTTGGAAAGCTCATTAGTCTTTATTCCGCATATCTGAGCTTTAGAGTTTTAATTTGGGCTATATTTTCTAGAGGGATACATTCACCCCCCCTCTGTATCCGGGTTTAGCACCCTAACAGTTGGTATCAGAGCGGTGTCTGCATACAAGGTCCAGCAACCTGCAGATCCGATCTTGCAGTTTTAGGTGCTAATTTGTTTTTAGTGCATAAATATTCATGTTGCTTTGAATTTACTCGCTATTTATTTTCAATGGCTCTTCCACCTGTCTTTAGTGGTTCTGATTTCAGTCAGTGGTACACTGCTTTACATGCTTATGTTAATTCTGCTAATCCTGATATGTGGAAATTAATTTCACAAGGTCCTCACACCTTACCAACGAAAGTGTCCAAATGGACCGACAGACACAGATCAAAGGATGGAGAAAATCAGAAAGCCTTTAACCTGATGAAAGCAGCTACTGACAGAGCCTTATGGTCTTATCTTCATAATTGCAGCTCAGCAAAGGACATCCTGGATAGGCTGAAGCAATTTCACAGGGTAAACGAGGACAGCTGCATGATGGCTGATAGAAGCAATCAAAGCAGCAGCCAAAATGAAGATGATGATGATGAGGTAAATCTCTTCGAGAATTTTTCTCTTGATGATTGGGAGAATGCATATGCTGAATTGTTAGAGTCACATGAGAGCTTAATAAAACAGTATAAAAAGTTGAAGAAGGGTACTGGGATAGATAGTTCTAGCTCTCCATGTGAAAACTGTTCAAGTACGAAGCAATTTCATGATGCATGTCTGTTTGATAATCATATGTATAAAAATCAGAATGCAAAAATAAAGAAGGAACTTGAATGTGTTTACTCTGAACTAAACAAGCTAAAATCTGAAGATGACTCTCTCAGAAAACTCTCCAAAGAAGATGAAGAAAAATCAGAGAAACTTAAACAGGAGAACAAATTGCTGATTGAAAAACTTAATGCCAAAAAGTCTGTAAACATAGAATTACAAAAAGATCTTGAAAAACAGCAAAAAGATATGAAGGAAATTGAAAATGGAAGAAAGTATGAAGTCAATTCAGAAGATCAGCTTCTAATAAATGAATTGGTTCAGAATGACAAACTTAAGGAAGAAAATGAGAAATTGAAAATGCTGAACTCCACTATGTCTGAGAGACTTCTAGCTTTAGAAAGAGGTAAAAGTGTTTGCGTTGAAGATTCTGAAAAACTGAGCAATCTGAAAAATGAAATTGAGAAATATAAAACTGCTAACAAAGTTTTGAATGAAGCTATGAATTGTAGTGAGCAAGAGATTGCCAGTTATGAGTTACAAATCACCTCTTTAGAAAATGAAATCCAAGACTTAAAGAACTCTCTGTCAAAGTTTGTTAGTGGGCAAGATAATCTGAACAAACTTCTGGGAGTAAAAGTCAATTTTCAGAAGGAGGGGTTAGGTTATAATCCTGTAAATAAAAAGAATTTTGAAAATAAAATTCGTACATCTTTTGTTGCTAGCTCTACTTCTCACACTTCTCAGAAGTCACCTGTTTCTCAGTCTACTGTTCAGAGAACCCAAAAACAAACTGAAAAGTTGAAAAAGGTTGATGGATCCAAGCTGAAAACTATTTTCATTAAAACTTCTGAACAGGAAAAGCCTTCTACCTCATCTCCACCTCAATACAAGGCTAAGAAAATAGGAAAACAGGATAAAAATCAGAAAAGGACTGTGAATCAGAAAATAAATGAAAAGGGTTCATCAGTGCATATTGATCACAGTACTCACACACATTGACATGCATCCAAAAAGAAAATGATATGTCATTACTGTCATAAACCTGGCCATTTGATGCATGAATGTAGATTGATGAAATCAGATGATCTGAAAGCTAGAAAAATGGATGGTAGGAATTCGCAGGTCAAGTTCCCTGTCCCTCAGAAAAGGAGTGTCACATGTTCAAATTGTGGGAAATTAGGACACTCAATTGCTCATTGCTGGTTTGCAAGTGGTAAGAAAACCTTTTATCCACATCATGCTAAATCCTCTGCAAACCAACATGTTCCTAATAAAAACAAACCTGTTTCATTGAACCAGCACATCATCTATTTTAACTGCAACAAAATTGGTCACAAGACCTCTGAATGCTGGTCAGGCTCCTTTAAAAGAAATTCTCTCAAATGCTCTCACTGTGGAAAGCATGGCCACAGGGTAATTGATTGTTGGCATGCTCAGGGTAGAAAATTAAATTCTAAAACTGTTAAATTCCCTGCCATTAATAGAAAGTCTCCTGCATGCTATCACTATGAGAAGCCAGGCCATAGAGCTGCTGAATGTTGGCTGGCTGGTCTTAGTAAACAGAATTTTAATTCTGTCAACAACAAAAAGGTTCATGCATATGCACATGGATTTCATGCTAACAATTGGTATCATATCTATAAGAATGTGCATAAATCTAATTTGAAATCTGTTAATTCATGCCTTTACTATGGACAAATTGGCCATTCAATGTATAATTGCTATTTGATGAAATCTGATGACCTTCATGCACGAAAATTACTGAGAAAACCTGCTAGAAGTGATACTCTCATGTCAGGACCCAAGACTTCTTGGGTACCTATTTGTGCAAAATAACATTGCTATGTAGGTGTGCCTTGGGACTGGAATAAAAGGGGTAATGATCCAAGGCACTCAAGAATGAAAAACCCCTTCTGAACTGTTCAGGTAAACTCTATGCATTTCTTGTTTTGAAACTCATTGCATATCTGATTTGATGTATTCTTGCATATCTGCCATTTGTAGTTGTTTGATAATTGTTGAAATGCATAAACTCTGAAAACAAATTGCATTCTGAAAAATGTGAACTGCATATGAATGCTGTTTGAAAACAGTCTATTGCTTTGTTCACTGAAAATCTGATTTACACATAGGACTGCATGTTGAATTATCATGCATGACCTCAATGGTATATAAATGGTAAGGTACCAAAAGGCAGGGAAGTCTGTCTGGAGGTTCTTACTATGTGTGAGGTGATCTTTTAGACCAAGTGCTCCGCCTAGTACCATGGGTCACTTTGATGTTTAGGACAGTCTGAATGTGCATAAATCAAAGTCATATGTTCAGTGTCTCATGGCAAACATTGTATGTTTTCAGGGGGAGTTAATTGCATGTCCTTGCATAGCATTCAGTGTTGAGTCTTTGCATGCATGTAGTTAATTGCATTGCATTTCATGAAAAATGCCAAAAAGATTGTCTGAATGCATGTTGTCAGGGGGAGTCAATGCATTGCATGCAGATGGTCAAGTGCATACATCTCTGTGAGAATTCATTGCATATCCTTCCTTATTGATTTTGTTGACAGATCTTGAACATATTTTTGAAAATATTGAGCTTCAAAATCTCTCCTATCAATTGGTATCATTTGGCTTCAGATTTCTATCAGTCTTTCATGAAGATTTCAATGGGACTATCTCGATCATAAATCTGAAAATTCTTGAACCAGAAATCTTATATTATACATTTTTATGAATGACTGAAATAACTCATGTGGTTTAAGTTTAATATATTCAATGAGTTTGGCTTTAAAATCTCTTAAAAATATCTGAAGCATGTTTAATAAACCTTAACCATCTGTTTCATGTTGTGCCTTGTAAAATCTTCTAAAATCTGCATTATTGAATACATGACTTTATTTGGTTAAGTACATGAAATTGTTATTGATTTGAAGCAAATGAATTTTTTTGAAATGTCTAAAGGGTATTTTCTGTCAGAGCAATGACCTTGGTCACTGAGAAACACATGTCCAAAGGACTGTGTCATGAGGTACCATAGTTAACTCTGATTAAGAATAATTAAAATTCAGGCAGAGCAATGGCATGCACACTGAGAAATACAACTCACTCATCAAGAAATGATTTGCAGTGTGTCATGATGTGTAAATGCTATCTCTGTTCATATAAAGCATGACAGTTAGTCACACTAAGTGCTTAGGGATATTGGCCTCTAATCAAGGTATATCCTCTAGTTACAAAGTATGCACTGAACTAGAGTGCTCGTAAAATTTATAGCATGAAAATTGTTGAACGAATTGAAATATCTGAATATTGATGCTAAAATCAAATTGCTACAACCCTAGACAAAATCATATGACTTCATAATTGCTTGATTTCAATACTGATGCATGTAATTTCGAAAGAAGTCAATAAATTTGATTGTGTAAGAGAAAGGGAGTTTTATCAAGATAAATATGAGGGCTTGGTTCATTTTTATTAAACCATGATTTTAGATATCAATACAGAATTTTATTGATAAACTCTACATACATCATGTTTAAACCATGCTGTTCAATAAAGCTCATTCATAAGCCCTTATAATGGAAGACTTTGATAAACTTATGTTTTGGATTTATGAGATTGATATCTCTCTGAAAATCTGACTGAATTTTCTAAGATTGGAGCTTCTTTAAATATATGCTAATTGAACCTCTTCTGCTCATTGACCTGAACTTCTCCTTGTTTGCCCCTGTGGTCTCCTTCTCATTCATTTCATAAGGTTCCATTTATTGAGGGGGAGCCTCCTTGTCATATGCATCATGCTGCATAGAAGGAGAAGAATTGTGCTCTGACATTCATATTTCTGGTATCTGCATCTACATTCATACCCCTTCCCATGGTTCATCTTGACTATACCAAATGAGGGAGATTGTTTGCCAAAAAGGGGGAGATTTTCATTCAATCATTGCATGCTGGCTTCCTTTGATCATCTCTAACTAATGACTTTTTACTAAAACTCTTAAAGGGGGAGTATTGTGTTCTTGCAAAAGGGAGAAATTGACTGAATTTTTATACATGCTATAATTTCTCAAACTATTTCTTTTTGATGAAGTCAAAGGGGGAGAATAGTTTGTGTCATCAGCATTACTCACAGTGTAGTATTGCCATCATCAAAAAGGGAGAGATTGTTGTGCCCCTATGGTTTTGATGATGGTTTTGATGATTGGTTTTTGAAGTGAGTTATTCACTGTGAGTCATCTTGCTGTGTGAGTCATCATGCTATTATTCACCTTCTGATCATAATGCAGTTCTTCATAAGTTCTAACATGGCATTGCATATTTGATTATGTTCAGTCATGTTACTGTTGCTCTTTAGACTGCAGTTTGATACTGCAGCGTCGACCCATCGAACTGCAGCGTCGACGCTGCCAAGGCACTTCAGAGGTAGCAGTAAGAAATAATTGATCTGCTGCGTCCACGCTGTTTGGGCAATGCGTTGACGCTTGGTGCCTCTTTAACTTTGCTGCATTTATTCATTGGTCTGGTCTGTGGTGCGTCGACCCCTTGTGCTGATGGGTCGACCCCTCAGTTCATTCATCGGTTGTTCACAAGTCCATACATTGGTCCTCTTTCAAAGTCTGTACAGCCACTGGTCTAGAATCTGAGTCTGTATATCGTCTTGTGCCTTCAACGTTCAAAGCCTCAAGTCTGTACAGCATTACGTCCTCTTTGAAAAGTCTGTACAACGTGAAGTCTACACATTGGCACTGTAGCTCGCTTTTGCAAGTCTGTACATTGGAGTCAGTTCACCAAGTCTATACACTGGACTTTGTTTCACCAAGTCTGTACACTCCACATCTTTTGCTACAGGAACCAAGTCTATACACTCTCCCGTTCAAATCCTTCTAAGTCTGTACATTGGCTTCGTATCTGCAAGTCTGTACACTAGACTTCATTTCACCAACTCTATACATCCGATTGATGTTGCAGTGTTCACCAAGTCTATACATCATCTTCAGACTTCAAGTCTATACACTCCATGCCCATTCAAGTCTATACATCGATTTGATTCAAAGTCTGTACACTGCTTCACTTCGTCAAAGTCCATACATTGGACTGTAGCATTTGAAGTCTGTACAGCGTCCGTTGTCTAGAGTTCTTGAATTATATACATTGGACTGTTTCTTTTGAAGTATATACACTACAATGTACATACTTAGATCTTATGACTTCATTCTTATTGCTGAAGGGAACAGGGTCGATGCTGGGAGCTTAAAGCATCCACGCATTAGTTGACGAAGCCTTCACGATATCTTCCACTGCGTCAACGCCACAATGGAGCAGCGTCAACGCAGCAGTTAAATGAGCATTCACTTTCACAGGCTATTCCACTGCGTCAACGCCACAATTGAGCAGCGTCGACGCAGCAGCTAAAGAGACGAAGCTAATGGCTTACTGGAATGCCTCACTGCGTTAACGCCATTGCTTGACAGCGTCAATGCAGCAAGTCAGATTGCTGTCATTAAGCACGTGACCTGAAGCTGGCACCTGACACGTGATCCGAGGTGGGTGCTGAGCACGTGATCCGAGGAGGAATCTTCTGGACAGAAGGCGTGGGAAGCACACGCCCTATCTCCCCACTACTGCTGGTATATATTGTAGCCTTCGTCTTTAGATGGAGGCTGATCGAAGAAGAAGCCTGGAGAGCAGAAAGCCCTTCGATCCAGAAAAAGAGAAAAAGAAGAGAAGCAGTGAGCAGAAGAAGAAGGAAGAAGAAGAAGAAGAAGAAAGAGAAGAGACAGGGAGAGCCTACGAAAGAGAAGAAAATAGAGAGTGAGAGCAGAAGAGAAAGATTGCGTGAGCTGAGAAGAAGAAAGAAGAAGAGGAGAGAGTCTATTGAAGACCTGTTCAGTCTGTTCGTGGATCAAATCCAGAACGACTATTGTGTTTCATTTCCAGCATTTGTTGCTGTGCTTTTTATGTTTCCTTATTTTCCCTTTTGTTTCTATGGTTAGCTTTGTACTTCCGATCCTCTGGACTGAGGTCGGGTTCCTCCTGGTGGGTCAGGAGAAGGGAGACCTGATCTCCGGTTGCAAGTAGCTGGGAGCTACTTGTGGGTTCCCTCCGGTTTGGAGGAAGGGAGACTTGTCTCCGGTTCTGGGCTTGTGGGTTGCAAGTCCAGGGGTCCCTCCTGGTCTGGAGGAAGAGATGTCTTCGACCTCTGGTTTCCAAGTGGCTGGGAGTCACTTGGGGTGTCCCTCCGGTTGGGAAGAAGAGGGGAGTTTGTTCCCCTGGTCAAGCTGTGTGTCAGCACCTGTTGCAGACTGAGTCTGCTTGGTTCTAGCATTGGCTAGTGAAGCCTCACTCCGGTTGGGAGTGAGGGGTGGATGTAGGTCTGGAGGACCAAACCACCTTAAAATTATTTGTGCAGTGGTTTGCCTTGCGTTAGCTCCATATCTTCTACCTCCTATTCACAGGTTGTGCATGCTTGGCTAGTTGCATTATCTAGAGAGTTATTTTTGAGCATTGTATTCTGTTAAGTGTGTTTGGGTTGTTTAGCTCTGCCTTCGTTTCTGGTTGTTCAGGTGGCTGCATTGGTGCAGTCCAACTGTTTGTTCATTTGGTGCCTTATCATTTCATCTTGGAAAGCTCATTAGTACTTATTCCGCATATCTGAGCTTTAGAGTTTTAATTTGGGCTATATTTTCTAGAGGGATACATTCACCCCCCCTCTGTATCCGGGCTTAGCACCCTAACACTATCTCCACTCCTCCACCAAAAGACCCATTCCTCCCCTTGGAGGAGGAGCCTATGATCCAAACACCCGATCCCTTGGAAGTAAAGACCGACCGACCTACTCCGACCTACCCCCCACCCATTGAGATCCTAAATGCCTTAAATGGTCAACTCACTAGAGACCTTGGCCCAATTTTCTTGGAGGAGGATGACTCACCATTTGGGAACCTTGAAGACATAGAGTCCCTCCCTCTAAGTAGCCCTTTCCATGACCCCTTTGACCCTTTCCTATGGGAGCCTAGATCCCCATGTGACCCACCGACATCACCCACCACCCACCCATTCCTACCCATACCCACCATGTTGAGCCAAGCCCACCTTTTCAACCATGACCCAGGCTATACGATGAGAACCTTGACCTTAGGTAACATACACCTAGGGATTGATGAATTACCACACCCCATGATGACCACCTTCTTAGATCCATTCGATCCTTTCCAATGGGAGTTCAAAGGTTGTCCCACACCTATACACATGGAAGTCACCCAAAGGAAAAATATGCATGTGTTTAGGCTTACCACACCACTTGGCATGAACACTATGTTGGGTCCATTCATTCATATCACCCACATGTCAAGTAGAAAGCATGAGTGGTCCATATTCGGATGTATTGGTCCACCTTCATTCATCATGGGTCTTAAGCATGTCAAAAACATCTACGGATGTCCAGGTCCCCCGACATTCATCACCACTTTGCATGATAAGTTCACATATGGTTACCCCGGCCCACCGAGGCCCACCAACGTCTACATGACAATATTGCATGATAAGTCCACATATGGTTGCCCCGGCCCACCAAGGCTCATCAAGGTCCATATGGCATCATGGCATGATTGGTGGACAGCACTCACAAAATTGCATGATAACCTTGCAAGCACATCAACAAGAGTCATGAAATTTACAAAAGGGCGGCCGACTCACTGGCGCCACCGTGAAATCCAAATGGGTGATTCTGAGATGGTGAGGAATGAGAGGCTCTCACATAGAGACAACTCAAGATTGAGGTTTTGTGGGATCAGCCCCTTCCAGGTTTTGAGGTGCATTAGCCCTACTACTAAGTTAGGCCTCCTCAAGGGATACGGAGTTAACTTCAGTTTTAATGTGGAAAGCCTTGTGCGACACAAGGGACCCACGGGGGCACCTAGTGAAGATTTCAAGCCCCTTCCTTCCTTGAGAGAGCACCCACCCCTCCCCATGAGAGCATCGTCAGCCTAGAGAGCCCGACGTAAGCAACTTGAGAGAATATTGGATGAACATGTAATCATCACTCGGAGCAAGGTGTACGGGCTCTACCGCACTAGGTGGAAGAATTGGCTTCTTTCGGAAGACATGTGAGCGGTACCACCTCTTACTCGACGGAGTCGAGTTCTCCGCACCCCGGGAGTATGATGGGGACATCACCTCCCATGCCCACATTCACGGCTCGTCTCCTCACACCGGTTGCATCCGGCATGGTCTAGTCATTTATTTTGAGTCCTATGTATGTTTCTTTATTTTATTTGAGTCCAATCATTGTAATTTCCCTTTTATTTGAGTCATGTCCCTAGGTCTTGTGCTTATTTCCCTAGGTTTGAGTTTCATTAGGTTTATGAGTTAGCTATTGGGCCCAATTCATTGGGCTTGGCCCATGGACGCCCCTATCTTGTTGGTTATTAGTCAATGTGTCAAAAGTCAGGGTCTTATTGTAAATTGTGGGATCCCTATAAATAGGACCCCACTCTCTCCATTTTGAAAAAAATGAATCAATGAATGAAAAACTTGCCATTTTGAGAGTTCAAACTTCTTATCTAGTGGAGAGATTCCATTATTTGGGTGAGAGACCCTAGGGGAGAGATTCCCCACCCATCCCTCTCTTAATCTCTCTCTTTCACTCCCCTTTCTCTCTCCTCCACACCCAATTTCAAAAATTTTCTGTCTCCTCCCTTCCCAACCACCACTCTCCCACCTACCCCCATTAAAGGCCACTCCCCTTCCCCACACATCCCATTACTCCACCCCCTAGTCCCAAGAGAGCTTCCACCAATCCTAGCTCCACCTCCCAACCCCCAACTACCCCACCCACTTCCCCAAGCACCCTTCCCACTACCCCAAGCACCCCTTCCCTTCCCCAACACAACCCCTTCCATCCCCAAGACCACCATTGAATACCCTCCATTAAGGAAAATTCAAACTCACCTTCCCTCCACCCACTTGTGCCCCCCTCACCTTCCCCTCTCCCTCCAAGCCCAAATTCGCAGCTCCTCTCTCACCCATAGCAAACACCCCCTTCCAGCCCCCATTCTCCCCTTCCCACACCTTGAAACCCCCCCTCCTAGACCCCCTCACAGCTGGGGGTTGCCCCTACACACAACCACCTCATTTCCCCTCCCTCCCATCTACCCCATTCCCCATTACCTATCTCCACCCTCTCAAGTTCTGGTTGCAGGCAGCAGATTGGCCGCAGGTTTCATAGGCCACCCCGTCATTCCCTGAGAGCTTCAGGTGGCATACCATATACCAATGGAAGCGTCTGCCTGTCTTCTTCGTAACGGTGGTGGTCCCGTCCCATTCCGAGTTCGAGATCGACCAGGAGAGCCATTCTCCCACAACTGTGCAGATCCCCCCTGGCAGGAGACCAGAGCCGGATTGGAATCTCGACTGCGATGATCGTGTTGGGAATCGGATCGAGAGTTCTTCTTAAAACATATTCTACTATGAGTCTTCTAACATCTCCAAGAAGCAGAGCCCCATTTGACGACCGGACCTGAAAGTTATCAATTTTCTCCCTCAGGTGCTCGGTTCTGCTTCCACTTAGTCTACACCAACCCCTCCTCAGTGTTCAGAGCCTACCGGTCAACCCTGACATCAGCTGGCATCCCCGTTAGTCTTGCTTCGAATAGGACTCATCAACGGTTCCAACGGCACCTGATTCTGAGCTCGGGAGCGACCGTGGCAACCTCTTCCTGCTGTTGGGAACCTGAAGCTGTATGATCCGAGGGTCTGCCACCCTGTTCAAGCCCCTACCCCGACCAGCAGCGGTGCCCGAATAAATTTAAAAAATTCAAGCGTCATCCTGATCCAGCTACGAAGAATCTCCAAGTGGTTTCGTCTACAACAAAATTCGGGACTGACCACAGCGTCCAAATACCTGATGGTCTATCCTCAGACACAGTCAGCGGGCAGATTCGGCTTCGACTTCCCTCTCTTCACTTCTAGCTCGAATTCCCCTCCCCGCTTGGCCGGCTGAAGGCCCCTCCCTGCATGGAGGTCGTATTGAGTGTATTCATTGGCTTCCCTTCCCCGAGATCCCCCCCCTTGCATGGGGGTAGTTCATGTATTATTTACACTCACAGGTTTGAAGCTTCATCGACGCGGCGTGCGGGTGCTTCCCCTCGCCTCCCCGCTCGCCCCAGTCTCCGACCGGAGTCGGTTTCTTCAAACCGGCTAGGTGAGAACTCATCCCTTGCTCTGAACTATTCTTTTTCATTTAATATTCTTCAATTGCGCCGTCGGTAAGGAAAAGAACGCCGATCTTAAGGCTCCACCACACTTGTGCGACCCCCGTGGGTGTGAGTGAGTGATCCACGTCCCTCGGCCAAGGCCAACACATTGAGTTGAATATCCGCACCTCAAGGGGAGGTTTGACTTAGACTTTGCTGGTCCTCTACCAGCAAGGGGCTTGTCCCATTTCCTCGACTCGACATCCCTGAGTCACCCCCGGGTTAAGTCTGTGCACCATACGAAGGTCCGCTTGCGTAGGCTTCATAGCCTTGTGGCTGTGCTTGTTAAATTAGGTCCAATGTTGTGTCACATCACCGGATCTCTATTCTTGGAGTATTCGTCTCCGTTGTGCCTGGAATTATTTTTCAGACAACTATCGTGTTCGGATCCGTGCGTTTCAGATAAGTTTCGGAGGCCCCGGGACGTGTTCCGAGGTTTTTGCGTGTTTGCGCGTGTGTGTTTCGGCAAAACCTGCAGAATGCTATAGCGGGTGAACCGGGTCGTTCACCTACCCGCGAGTGGTACCAATGCGATCGGCGCATTCCGAGAATCGTGAAAATGTAATTTTCTATTTTTTAGTATTTTCTGGAATTTTTGAATTTTCTATAGTATTTTCTGGAATTTCCAGATTTTCTATAAAAACCACCAATTTCCTTTTCTTTTTCTCCTCTTCTTCTTCCTCCTTCCTCCCGTGAATGAACCCGCGCCCCCTCTCCTTCTCTCTCCTCTCCCGTTCGCGACGCGGCGTGCCCCTCCGGCTGCAGACGGTGGTGGGCGACGGCGCGATGACGATGGCGGCGGCGAGGTGATCGCGGCGGCGTGCGGAGTTCATGGGCACCACGTGGAAGAACGAGGGTTTCAAGCGGGGTTTTGAAGATCGGCATCGATCCAAGAGATTTGGCCTTCTTTGAGGTAGGGTGACAGATCCCTGCCATTTTTCCCTTCCTTCTCGCGATTTATAGGCCGTGGAGAGTCCGAGAGTTGTTTAATTCCATGCCGGGGAGGGTTTTTCCATGTTGGGGTTTGTAAGCCGATTCGCCCGTTTCTCAAGGTTTTGATCGAATCCGGGGGCTTAGATCCATGCTTGGATGTGTTGGGGATGTTTTCCCCTTGTTTCCCGGCCACCTGGGGGTGATCCAGCAGGAAATTAGCTCCCCGGAGCTCGTTCTGCGAGCATAACGCAGAGGGCGACCACATAGGTGGTTGCCCAGGCCCAGACTAGGCGACCAAGACCCTGGCTTCCCACCCTTCTGGGCGGCCAAGACTCTGGCCGCCCAGCCCCTGGGTGGCTAGCAGTCTGGCCGCCTAGACCCAGGGGTGTGGGCGGCCAGATCCTTGGCCGCCCACACCATGAGCCCAGGTGGGCGACAAGGGCGATGGCCGCCAACCCCTCTGGGCGACCAGAGAGTTGGTCGCCCAGGCAGGGGCAGCCCAGGGACCCAGGGCGACCCATGGGTTGCCCGCCCAGCCCTGTCCCGGCTCCAGGGGTCTCATACTCTGTGATTCCTTGCCCCGTGGGTGTCCGGTTGGGGTTACATTTTGCGGGTGAGGTGTTCGCACGTGGTTCTATGGTTTTGGGCTTCCCTTGTGGGACATTTGGACCTTCAAGTGTGTGCTTATCTTCCCTTATGGCGGGGCGTGAGATGGACCGCCATACGCTGTAGTGATCCAAGAGTGGGCCGTCACAGGTTTGTCTTACCGGAGTTGTTCTTGGCGATAGGGGTCCCGGTCGAGTGGATCTCGATCCGTGTACTGACCCGTGGTCTACCCGATGTTGGGCATCGTGTGGGGACCTTGTGTTACGGTGCCATGGAGTCTCGGCAGGTGTTGTTCTCAGCTTGTGTCACCGTGAGTCGGTGTTGGTACGAGGAGCGGTCCTTGTACTTTGGTCTGGTTCAGACGTTGTTTTCCGTTGACTTGAGAGTCTACTCCTTCAGTGACCCTCCACTAGTCGTAGCCTGCTAGTACGCGTGTGTTGGTCTACCCGGAAGTGGTGGTAAGGCTACCTGAGAGAGATGGCTTTAGGTTGGTTGCCGTGGGCCTCCTATTGTCGCGGCTCGAGTCTGGGCCGAAAGAGAGAACCAGCTAGAGGGCCTGACGCGACGCAATTAGTCAGTGGTTGCACACGTAGTCGAGGACTTCGGACGCGTGCTGATGAGCACGACCTCGAATAGACCCTTGTAAGTGTTACTTGTGTGTGTCTCAGTTTCTGCGTGGGGCGAGTAGGGAGACACTTGTGACGCTGTGTAAGACGTCTGGGGACGCATCCGGTCGTTCTTCTAGTAGGAGGTACTCCTGTCTTGTCAGGTACATACTCTATCGTGACTTCTAGTGACTTTATAGTGACATTTTGGTTACCAGCATGGCACGGTGTAAGATGTCAGGAGACGCATCCGGTCATTCTTCTTGTCAGGGTATGACTTGCAGTTTTAGTCCTAGCTTTAGCGACGCTTTAGCAACTCTTGGTTCTGACCTGAGTCACCTTCGGTCATGGTTCTGACTTTAGCGGTGTTCGAGTGACCTTCGGCTTTAGTCGATCCGACTTTTGGTCGTGGTTTCATAACCGTGACGTGTGTCTCAGTTTTAGTGCCGTGAGTTCGGTGTCTGTAGTAGCAGGGTTTCAGTTGTACTCGCTTTAGCTCCTTTGTGTCGCAGTTTCTCGTTGTGCGAGGTAGGGGTTTGAGTGATCCCTACTGAGCCTTGTTTTATATGAGGCTCATTCCCTGCGTGTTTTCACTGTGTTTCAGCTGAGACGAGGCTTTAGGAGAGCGCGCCTGAGGTTCAGCGAGGTTCCGGTGCCCAAGGTTAGTTGCCAATTGCCAGAGCCGGGGGATGCCCCGTGTAGTTGTACTTTCCTTTCAATTACTGTACTAGCTGTGGACTAGACTCCTATTGTTGTATTATTTACTTGTGATAAATTGTGGACCATGTAATTTATTTAATGCAAGTTAATTTCCTACTTATTCATATAAACTTTTTTAATTCTGCAATTATTTATGACACTTGTGTACTTCCACACCATCGTTTAACCCTTCCGAGTCTTCGGACTCGTGGGTGGCGGTTCGGGATTCGAATGGTATCGGGTTCCTCTCGGTATCCGGATCACGGGTCGTTACAGTTGGTATCAGAGCCAAGGTTATGGAATACATGAGAATCTGGAGTAATTGCAATGGTCCACTAGTCTACAATGCTATACAGTTGGCACTGGCATAGGGCATCGTGTATTTTACTGATTTTGCCATTTTTCGTGTTTTCTGTCTTTTGCATTAGAGCAAGCATGGCGCCGAGGCGGAGGACTCGCTCTCAGCAGAGACTGTCGGTAGAGATTCAGGGCTTGAGGCAAGAGTTGAGGAACTTTTTGGGGTTTATTTCTCAAGTAGCGACGTCCTTGGAGCTGGATGTGCAGAGGTCCAGGGGACAAGTTAGCCAGGGGCAGTCCCAGTCAGGTCGCAGCCACCAGGCGACTACCCAACAGCAGGGTACTTTCCAGCAACTTTCTGGTAGTTTGGGAGTTTCGACTCCGGTGGAGTCAACGGCATGATCTACGTCATTTGTCTCCAAGGCCAAGAGATGCTTCACGAAGAATTTTGGTAAGAAGCGCAAGGAACAGGGGCAGGCTTCTTTAGGCAGTGTTCAGCAACCGATGCCTCATCAGCAGTAGGGACCGTTGGTTGTTCTCGATGGTCGTGCCCACGGTGTGGCGAGTCGCATCCAGGCAGACGGTGTATAGCGCCAGTGATTTACTTCAGGTACGATCAGCCAGGACACATGGCGTGCGACTGTCCTGAGAGACCGCGTCAGCGACACGAGTTTCAGCAATACCAGCAGTAGGAGCGGTTCCCTTAGTTGTCACGGTCAGCTACTATAGGGAGGTAGAGATCCCAAGGCAGAGTGACTCATATGACCAGAGTAGAGGCTGAGGCGTTGCAGCTGGTGGAAGGTACTCTTCCGATTTTGGGTTGTGCGACTCGTGTTTTGTTTGATTCGGGTGCTTCTCATTCGTTCATCTCGAAGGATTTTACTATGAGTGTGGAGGACCCAGTGGCCGAGATGTCCTGTGACTTAGCGGTGGAGTTATCTTCTGGTGACTTCATGTTCATCCCGTATTGTTTTGAGGAGGCTCCTGTGTGGATTGAAGGTCAGAACTTCCCAGGAAAGTTGTATGGGTTGCACCTTCGGGATTATGACGTGATTTTGGGCATGGACTGGCTCGAGGCACATGGAGCGGTCATGGATTGCAGAACGAAGAGGGTTTACGTTCGACATCCCCATAAATCGACCTTCTACTTCTAAGGTATTCGATCTACCTCTCCTCGTTTCCTTATTTCTGCTATTAGAGCCCGTCGTTTGCTTGATTCTGGTTGTTAGGATTTTCTCGCTTCTGAGGTCGCGGTAGACCAGTAGCGTCTGGATGCGGAGGACATTCCGGTGGTGTGCAAGTTTCCCAATATTTTTCCTGATGATTTTCCCGGATTGCCTCCCCAGCGGGAGATTGATTTTATGATCGAGATTGTGCCTGATACGGGACCTTTGGCAAAGGCTCCTTACTATATGGCTTCCACTGAGTGGAAGAGATTGCTCACCTTGGCTCTGGTGTTAGTTTTGCTTGCTGAGTCGGGAGGAATTGTGGTGTGTACAGATGCTTCCAGGGTTGGATTTGGTGCTGTGCTGATGCAGCATGGTAGAGTTGTGGCGAATGCTTCGTGGCAATTGAAGCCACATGAGGAGAACTACCCTACCCATGACCTTGAGTTAGAGGCTGTGATCTTCGTGTTGAAGATTTGGAGGCATTATCTGTCGGGTGAGAAGTTCGAGGTGTTCACTGACCATCAGAGTTTGAGGTATGTTTTCGCTCAGAAGGACCTTAACCTCAGGTAGAGGTGCTGGATGGAGTACATGAAGGATTATGACTTCACCCTATCTTATCAACTAGGCATGATGAATGTCGTTGCCGATGCTTTGAGTAGGAAGGTCGTGGTCAGTGCGATGATGTTGAGGAAGTGGAGACTCTGGGAACAGGTGCCAGAAGGGACGTTCAGGCTCGGGATTCCCCAAGAGTCAGGATTAGCGGTGCTTGCGAGCTTGATTGTTACACCAGCCATCCGTCGGTAGCAACAGAGGCTCAGCATGTAGACCCTGAGTTGCCTCGAATTTTGGCTATGGCCGATGTAGAGCTCGGTGAGGACGACGCGGTGAGATTTCATGGCAGGTAGTACGTCCCGGCCGAGGAGCAGGCGAGACGTACGGTGTTACACGAGCCTCATCGGAGTCAGTACACTGTACACCAGGGTGTGACAAAGATGTATTGGAACTTGCGGAGACAGTTCTAGTGGCCTGGCATGAAGAGAGATATGGCCGAGTTCGTGGCCAGGTGCCTGACCTGTCAGCAGGTGAAGGCATAACACCAGCGACCAAGTGGTACGCTTCAGCCATTGGCGATTTTCGCATGGAAATGGGACCACGTGACCACTGATTTTATGGTGGGATTGTCGAGGACTCCGAGTGGGCATGACAACATTTGGATACTCGTGGATAGACTGACGAAGATGGCACGGTTGTTACCGATCAAGGTCAGTTGGAGCGTGCAGTGGTTGGCCGTTTGTATGTGGAGCGGATCGTTCCGTTACATGGAGTCCCCATCTCTATTGTGTCTGATCGTGATCTGTGCTTCACATCGGGGTTCTGGAGGAGTTTCCAGAGAGCTCTAGGCATCGAGTTGGCATTCAGCTCGACCTATCATCCTCAATCAGATGGTCAATCTGAGAGGGCCATCCAGACTTTGGAGGATATGCTGAGATCATGTTGCTTAGAGTGGCAGAGCAGCTGGACCCACCATTTGTCATTAGTGGAGTTTGCCTACAACAACAGCTATCATTCAAGCATTGGTATGGCTCCTTATGAGGTGTTGTATGGGCGACCTTGTCGGACTCCACTTGATTGGTTCGAGGTGGGTGACCGTGTCTTGACGGGACCTGATTTGGTACATCAGTGTGTTGAGGTGGTGCATTTCGTTCGACAGAAGATGTTGGCAACGCAGAGCCGGCAAAAGAGTTATACCAATCGAAGGAGACAACCCCTCAGCTTTGCTGTGGGAGATCATGTTTTCTTTAGAGTCTCTCCCATGAAGGGTGTAATGCGTTTCGGCAGGCGTGGGAAACTAAGTCCCCGCTATGTTGGTCCTTTTTTCATTATCGAGCGTATTAGGGAAGTTGCTTATCAGTTGCAGTTACCTCTGGAGCTATCTGTCATGCACGATGTGTTTCATGTGTCCATGCTTCGGAAGTATATGCCCGATGATTCCCACGTATTGGAAGACGCCGTTTGGCCCAGGATGACCCCATACTTGTCCCTTCCTGAGTATCCTGTCCGCATTGAGGATCGGCATGAGCAGCATTTGCAGAACAAGGTTATTCCTCTTGTTAAGGTGGTCTGGCAGCATCATTCTAGTGGTGAGGCGTCGTGGGAGCGTAAGGATGAGATGCGGCAGCAGTATCCTTACTTGTTTGCGTGAGTCTTTCCCCCAGTTCCGGTGCTTCGTTCCTAAATTTCAAGGATGAAATTTATTTAAGGGGGGAGGGCCGTAATATCCCGGACCCTTCGGATCCTTCTTCTCGGGTCCCAGATCTATTTTCTCGGAGTATTTATCTCCGTTGTGCCCGAATTATTTTTTGGACAGCTATCGTGTTCGGATCCGTGCGTTTCGGATCAGTTTCGGAGGCCCCAGGACGTGTTCCGAGGTTTCCACGTGTTTCCACGTGTGTGTTTCGGCAAAACCTGCGGAACGCTGTAGCGGGTGAACCGGGTCGTTCACCTACCCGCGAGTGGTACCAATGCGATCGGCGCGTTCCAAGGATCACGAAAATGTAATTTTATATTTTTCAGTATTTTCTGGAATTTTTGAATTTTCTATAGTATTTTCTGGAATTTCCAGATTTTCTATAAAAACCCCTAATTTCCTTTTCTTTTTCTCCTCTTCTTCTTCCTCCTTCCTCCCGTGAACGAACCCGCGCCCCCTCTCCTTCTCTCTCCTCTCCCTTTCGACGACGCGGCGTGCCCCTCCGGCTGCAGACGGTGGTGGGCGACGGCGCGATGACGACGGCGGCGGCGTGCGGAGTTCGTGGGAACCGCGTGGAGAACGAGAGTTTCAAGCGGGGTTTTAAAGATCAGCATCGATCCGGGGGATTTGGCCTTCTTTGAGGTAGGGTGACGGATCCCTGCCATTTTCCCTTTCCTTCTCACGATTTATAGGCCGTGGAGAGTCCGAGAGTGGTTTAATTCAATGCCCGGGAGGGTTTTTCCATGTTGGGGTTGGTAAGCCGATTCACCCGTTTCTTGGGGTTGTGATCAAAACCGGGGGATTAGATCCATGCTTGGATGTGTTGGGGATGTTTTCCCCTTGTTTCCCGGCCACCTAGGGGTGATCTGACGTGAAATTAGCTCCCCGGAGCTCGTTCTGCGGGCACAACACAGAGGGTGACCACATAGGTGGTCGCCGAAGCCCAGACTGTGCGACCAAGACCCTGGCCGCTCAGCCTTCTGGGCGGCCAAGAGTCTGGCCGCCCAACCCCTGGGCGGCCAGCAGTCTGGCCACCCAGACCCAGGGGTGTGGGCGGCCAGATCCCTAGCCGCCCTCACCATGAGCCCAGGTGGGCGACAAGGGCGATGGCCGCCCACCCCTCTGGGTGACCAGAGAGTTGGTCGCACAGGCAGGGGCAGCCCAGGGACCTAGGGCGACCCACGGGTTGGCCACTCAGCCCTGTCCTGGCTCCAGGGGTCTCGTACTCTGTGTTTCCTTGCCCCGTGGGTGCCCGGTTGGGGTTACGTTTTATGGTGAGGTGTCCGCACGTGGTTCTTAGGGTTCGGGCTTCCCTTGTGGGACATTTGGGCCGTCAAGTGTGTGCTTATCTTACCTTATGGCGGGGCGTGAGATGGACCGCCATACGCTATAGCGATCCTAGAGTGGGCCGCCACACATTTGTCTTACCGGAGTTGTTCTTGCCGATAGGAGTCCCAGTCTAGTGGATCTCGATCTGCGTCCTGACCCGTGGTCTACCCGATGCTGGGCATCATGTGGGGACCTTGTGTTAGGGTGCCGTGGAGTCCCGACAGGTGTTGTTCTCGACTTGTGTCACCGTGAGTCGATGTTGGTACGAGGAGCGGTCCTTGTACTTTTATCCCGTTCAGACGTTATTTTTCGTTGACTTGAGAGTCTACTCCTTCAGTGACCCTCCACTAGTCGTAGCCTGCCAATACGCGTGTGTTGGTCTACCCGGGAGTGGTGGTAAGACTACCCGAGAGAGACGGCTTTAGACTGGTTACCATGGGCCTCCTATTGTGGCGGCTCGAGTCCGGGCCGAGTGGAAGAACCAGCTAGAGGGCCTGACATGACGCAGTTAGTCAGTGTGTGCACACGTGATCGAGGACTTCGGACGCATACTGACGAGCATGACCTCGACTAGACCCTTGTCAGTGTTACTTGTGTGTGTCTCAGTTTCCCCCTGGGGCGAGTAGGGAGACACTTGTGACGCGGTGTAAGACGTCAGGGGACGCATCCGGTCGTTCTTCTAGTAGGAGGTACTCCTGTCTTGTCAGGTAGAGACTCTGTCGTGACTTCTAGATGCTTTCTAGTGACTTTTCGGTTACCGCCGTGACATAGTGTAAGATGTCAGGAGACACATCCGGTCATTCTTCTTGTCAGGGTATGACTTGCGATTTTAGTCCTAGATTTAGCGACGCTTTAGCGACTCTTGGTTCTGACCTGAGTGACCTTCGGCCATGGTTCTGACTTTAGCGGTGTTCGAGTGACCTTTAGCTTTAGTCGATCCGACTCTTGGTCGTGGTTTCACCGCCGTGACGTGTGTCTCAGTCTCAGCTCCGTGAGTTCGATGTTGGTAGTAGTAGGGTTTCAGTTGTACTCGCTTTAGCTACTTTGTGTCGCAATTTTTCGTTGTGCGAGGTAGGGGTTCGAGTGATCCCTACTGAGCCTTGTTTTATATGAGGCTCATTCCCTGCGTGTTATCACTGTGTTTCAGGTGAGACGAGGCTTTAGGAGAGCGCGCCTGAGGTTTAGCGAGGTTTCAGTGCCCAGGGTTAGTTGCCAGTTGCCAGAGCCGGGGGATGCCCCGTGTAGTTGTACTTTCCTTTCTGTTACTGTACTAGCTGTGGACTAGACTCCTGCTGTTGTATTTTTTACTTGTGATAAATTATGGACCATGTGCTTTGTTTAATGCAAGTTAATTTCTTGCTTATTCGTAGAAACTGTTTTAATTCTATAATTATTTATGACACTTGTGTACTTCCACTCCATCCTTTAACCCTTCCGAGTCTTCGGACTCGTGGGTGGCGGTTCGAGATTCAAATGGTATCGGGTTCCTCTCGGTATCCAGATCATGGGTCGTTACACAGCCGCATCCTCTTCCCCTATCCGTGGTCCTTGCCGACGGAACAGGAGGAGGCGTCGGCAGGTGGATCGGCGTGGTGTACGGCGTAGGCGTCAGCGACATGAGAGCATGTTAAGGGAGGCCTCGAAGGAGTCTGTGCAACAGCAAGCCGCGAGGCGACCACGGCATGGCTCAGGCAGGTGACGGTAATTTGGCCCTAGCAGAGGCGCTCATATATAGAAGTTACGACTTCAATTTTTGTCTAGCTTCTGCCAGTCGGGGTATGCCCCAAGACTTTGTACTTTACTTTTTATTTAATTGTAGTTTTGGGACTTGTATATATCTGGACAGGGCTACCACACTCTTGTATACAACCCCTTGCACTATACATATATGTGAAAACCCCCCTAATCATTCAAGAGTTTTTCCAAGCAACCCCTTAAAATATGGTGTATATGTAAAAAACCCCTTGCACTTTTCGTATTTAGTTCAGAGCAGAAATCCAATATAGAACCTAAGCCAAAATCCTTCATGAACAAACCATTGAATAGAAAATTCAATCAATATGAATCGATGCATACTGAGCTCCAAAAGAAGAGGAAGACTGTGATCAACACAATTTGATGGAATTGTCGAAATCAGAACAAACAGATCAATGAAATTCAGCCAAGATGAATTCATGCACACTAAACTTCGAGAGAAGCATGTAACAATCACCAAGATTTTTGAACTTCTGATATCAAAGTGAACAAAGAAATGATGATAAGAATGAAATTCAACCATCTTGGTTTAAGAATCAAAATCCTTGCACAAGGGTATTTTCTTGCATTGGCATGAAATCTGTTATATGAGAATCCATCTCATGATTCTACAACCATTATCTTCTAAATAAAAAAAGGCAAACGAATAATAAAAAAAGAGAACTAGAACCTGACGTGTGGCTAGAGGGGAGTCGACCCCAAGAGTCGACTCCCTCCCAACAGTTCGGGGTCGACTCCAGAGTCAACCCCCAGCCCATCCTACTGCTCTTTGCGGTAGGGCCATCCTTAAAAAATATGAAATAAAAAGGGAAATAATAAGAGAGACAAGAGATGAGGGATGGCTTTGTCTGCTGAAGTTCAGATCCAATAAACTTGCAGTCCGTGCAGATCAATCGGCCCATGGCCTATATATGAAGGAATGATGAACGAAATGAATAACATGAGCAGAGGAGATGTGAAGGAGCCTAAGGCAAATAATCATGCAGGTACACCCATTTCTTTGACAAATGAATTGAGCAGATAGCAAAAGGTGGAGTCAAGATAATCACTGTAGTAATCCAGACGAAGGTGTTACTGAATTTTTTTCCAAGAATGATACTCAAAAACCCACTGCATCTACATAAATCAATGTTAGAAAGGATTAAAGGCTCTCCATGCCCAGAGATTCGGTCGACTGAACTGAAACTTCAGTCGACCGAACTCCCCTTTTTACCCAAAAAAAAGGAAAGTATCAACAAAAAAAATGCAACCCCGAATTTATTGAATATGATCATTCACCTTAAAATAATAATAATAATAAATACACAAATGAAGTTGAAACAAAGGCCTTAGCGACATATATCCGGCTTACCTCACCTTTGAACCCATATGGGGAGGAACATCAAACTTGCCTTTGCAAACGCTTGCTTGGCCCCCGGGTGTCACTCCGTTATGGCCATAGCCTCACTTTGCAAGGAGAGCTGACAGATAGAGGAGGATGAGACAAATAAATTAAAATGTGCCCCTCCCCTGACTATACTTTCCTATCCATGTCTGTTTGTGGGGTCAGACATATGGAATTAGAGGAGGGCAATAAGATGAAGATAATATGAAGATTGGAGCATGGACACAGATATGGACACAGGGGTAGGAGGCCAAGAGTGTGAAGAGATGAAGGCAAGATGATGAATAGAAGATGAAGAAATGGCATTATTAGTTAGAGTTCACATGGAAAAAGTTTTGCTCAAGCTTGGGAGAAAATGGCTCATGGGTGAGCAGTGGAAAGTGAGTCTTCTATCTAAAGCACTATTCTAGTGTTTTTCCTTGAGGCAAACCATTTAGCTTTAAGAGAGAGTTCATGAAGTTAGAAGGAATGGCTCTAAATTGGTTGCCATTGGATGAGAGCATTTGCCCTCACATTAGATTTTCTCACCCGGGCATGTTCTCTCTCTCTCTTCTATTGCATGATGCACATGTTGTATTTGTATCTTCATGCATCCACCCATAAACTTAAACAAAAAAAAACATGCATTTACACATTTGAACGCCCGCGGGCCCCGACCAGCTATTTATATCAAATGCAGTTATAGTATAAACTAGAATGGTTACGTCGAACCCCAAAAATTTTGCTTGTGATTTCAAACTTTATGGATTTTAATTGCATATAAATGTGTTTTTAAATCTAATTTTGTTGGATTAGGTGGAAGGTCAAACTAGAGGGGAGGGGTGAATAGGTTGACCCTTTGAAAAATTAATGCAAGATCACACTCGCTTTAGAAAGTAGAATGCTAATTAGAAGTTCAGTAAACAGACTGTATGAAGATCGTGCCTAATCAAACATCTAACGATAGGTGGATAATGTGAGAAAAGCTAACCACAAGAGGAACACAGATTTTTATGGTGGTTCGGTCTCCCTGTGGAGACCTACGTCCACCCCTCACTAAACCAGTGAGGATCCCTGCTGAGCTTTACAGCTTAGCTTCACCGAGGAACTATCTCCTCAAACAACGCTGAGCATTACAGCTTGGCTTAGCCAGAGGAAAGATCCTCTAAACCGTTGACGAACAGCTTGTAGGCAAACATGCCCAAACGCCCTTGATCCAAGCACAATCCGCTGGATCAAACCCCTCCCTCTACTTAAACCAGTACGAGGTAGAAACAATGTAACAGAGTTCAAATTGAAAAGATAAACAATAAACGAAATCACTCAGTAATGAAGGAGCAATCTCAGATCTGTGAGGCCGCCGGATCTCAGGCTTGAATTCAGAAATCTAGGAGAAAAAGCTTCAATGATCAGCTGATCTTCTCCTTCTGAAATGTAGATGAACTTGCAATAGATCACAACTCCTAGATCTCCTCAAGTCTTCAGCAGATCGCCATCAGGAAGATGATGAACTCCCCAGTTCTTCTCGTGAGCTTCTCTTGCTCAGCCTAGTCTGCAGCAGCTTCGAAATCTCCAAAGACCTTCTTCAATGATCAGGTTCCCGCGCTCACTTCCAGATCCATGTAATATATACATCTAGTGGGCCCCAACCAGATTTTCTGGTTAGCCCACTGATTGATCTCTTTAGAGCATTCTGGAATCGCGAATGAAAACGAGATCGAAACACTTTTTGGCTGATGTGGCCATTGACGTCACTAATGACTGGGGTCCACCCAACTAATTTTATGAAAGATTTCAGATGGTGTCAACCCATGGTGACCAAAGGGTTTATGCTACCTTGAACTATCCACAAGGCTTTGAGTTCGTAGGTGGATGGGTTGACGCATTAGGTTACTGCGTCAACCCACTTAGCTAACCGAGAGCCAATTTCATCTCAGAGTGAACTGTTGCATCGACACTATCATGCTGTAGCATTGACGCACTGGGGTATTCCAGTGAACCATAATCTTGCCTTTTGAACTGCTGCGTCGACGCTGCTCTACTGTGGCGTTGACGCAGTGAAGTAGATCTGTGAGTGCCTCTGCTTCTTAAGCTAATGCGTCGACGCTGCAATAGTGTGGCATTGACGCACTGAGATTATATCAATGACTTATGATTTTGCCTCTTCAACTGGTGCGTGGACGCCTTGAACTCACAGCGTCGACCCTGTTCCTTTCTTGCATCAAAAATGAACCAAATGCATGCATTACTGAATGAAGATTTAGTTCAACATTTTAAGTTGAATTCAACATACACATCTCAGGTATGAAGGCATTTCAGTTAATCTTGCTATTATCAAAAGAAGAATTACTGCTGCTATCTCGTTGACATTGGACAGGTTAAACTTTCACAAGCCTTTGTCCACCTTTCATCTTAATACTTTGGTAGCATTTGGTCTGCACCCGCAAGTTGTTGTTAAACAGCCAATAGCTGTAAAATGTAAACTGGCTATTCAGGGCTATACCCTACATATAGATGGCGCATCAAAAGGGAATCCAGGTAAATGTGGGGGAGGAGGCTGTATAAGAGATGCATCAGGAAGGCTTTTGATTGCTTTTGCTTTCTCCTATGGCATGGGCTTTAGTCTATTAGCTGAAACAAGAGCACTTCATGATGGACTAGCTATTGCTAATCAATGTGGCTTTAGCCTATCTCAAGTCTATTCGGACTGTGCAGCTCTAGTGGAGGCTGGTAAAAAAGGAGAAACTCCTAGTTGGATGGTAATCCCATGGTGGAGGCAGATAAAAATCCTTCTGGTGGAAAGTGGCTGTCAAATTCAACATATATTTAGGGAAGGGAACCAAGTAGCTGACTCGCTGGCATCAATGGCTTGCAATGCTTCATGTAATTCTGTTTTTGTTCGGGAAAGGGATCTCCCAAGAGCTGCTAGAGGAGCCATTAGGGTGGATAGGGCAGGTTTGCCTGCTTTTAGGTTCTGATATTTTCTAATTTTAGATTAGCTCGTTGCTGGAATGTAAGGGCTTCTCTGTTGCCCTCATGTTTTGTTGGGGTATGCCCCTTAGCTTATGTACTTTCAGTGTTAAAAATAAAAAATCAGGGCCCTGGTGTAGCCTGGGGGAGTGAGCACATTTCCCCTCTTTGAGGGGGGGTGCACTTGACCAGCTCCTATTCCGGATTGGCCAGTGTTTTGTTGAAAAAAAAAAACATACACATCTCATGGTTGTCATCATCAAAACCAGGGGCACAACAATCTCCCCCTTTTTGATGATGGCAACTATGAGGTGAATGTCATTGCATCTAAATAAAGATGTATTATTCAGATCAAACAAGGAAGTTCAGATCAAACAAAGAATTCACTTAAGAGGCTAACACATCAGTTTTTGTCATTCAGTTAGGCTCAAGGTTTTACATCAAACAGAAAAACAGAGAGGCTTTTCTAACAAAGATTGGAGATTCTCACATCTTACGACTTCTTTTGAACATTTCACAAAATATGTAAAAGAAACAAAAACTTTACTCAATCATCACATTTGATGCAGCTTTGATGCAGATGCAATGCAATTCTAGACTAGACTCCAACTTGAGTTCATTTCTCTCCCCCTTTGACATCATCAGGAAGGGGAGTAGATGAGGAAGATTGAAGGACAGTTGCAGATACAATATCCAACTGTTGCTGAAGCTGAGCCATGGATGCTGCCATAGTGTCCATCCTTTCAGAAAGTAGCTGATCGCTGTGCACCACGAACTTGTGATATTCTTGGACCTTGGTAGTGATACCATCAAACCAGTTGTGTAATATATCAAACAGATAGTCCACCTGGGCTTTCTGCTGAGATCCCCATTCAGGGGCAGAAGAGGAGGCTTCTGTTGGTGGAGGGCAGTACACATCACGATGATCTTCAATTGTGGGTGGGAAGTTTTCTTTTAGAATATGCAACACATCCACAACTTCATCACCGACTAGAGTGGTTCGTTCAAACAGTTTAGCAAGGTCCTGACCAAAAGATGTAATCTTTTCAAACAAGTTTTGAATCGTTTCACTGAACATCAAATTCTTGTCTATCAGGGTAGAATATTTCAGATTCAGCTTTGACTGATTTTCCTTGACATCATAGTTGTATGTCTGTACACTCTATAACCTGTTCAAACATTGGTGATGCAAGCTTTGTAAATTACGCATGATTGAACCAGCTTTCTGACAAGCTTGAAGAAGAGATTCCATAAATTCATGAAGCTTCTTGTCTGACTTGAATTTATCACGTGTAAACTTTTCCCATCTGCTATCTAATTTCTGTTCAAGGTGTGACAGCCTTATATCCGTTGTTGAGCTTAGGTGCATTATGGAAGAGTCAATGCTCTTGAATTTCATTTCCAAAAATTCAATGAGTGTAGGATTGATGCCAGACAAATCAGGCATACCATCATCATGCTGAAAGTTAGATGGAATTTCCTCAGAAGTAGATGCAGGTCCCCTTAGTGGAGAGGGTTCTGGAAGTGGACCTTGTACAATGACAAGCTCTCTGGAAGCAACTGGAAACACAGGAGTATCATCTTGTACATTGTAATCATCTTGGATATTGCTGAAGTCTTGGTAGTCCATTCTGGCTGAACTGGCTTCAGGTCTATCTGCCCTAGCCTCTGGTCTTTCCATTCTATTTAGACTGGCCTCTTGCTGATCTTGTGTTTCAGTTCTCACTTCTTGACCAGCTTCCACTGAAGTAGATACAGGTTTCTGACTTGGCAAAACCCTGACTGGCTTTCCATTTATGACTTTAAATCCCATGAATTTCTGAATGTAAGAGAGGGAGTATACGTTCCCTTTAGGAATATTCAGTTTCTTCTCATCACCAAATTTTACTCCAACTTTTGTAAATATGGCAGTCAATGGAGCAGCATATGGGAGTGTCCTAGATTGTGTTAAGCAAGATCTCATAGTCTAAATGATTACATCTGACAATGAAATGTTTATCTTTTTCAGCATGCAATACAGTAAAAATCTCTGCATCTCAGTGACTCGTTCCCTACCACTGCTCTGAGGTGTTATCATGGATGTGCAGATATGGTGGAGCAGTCTATTGAATGGAGGGAACCTATTTGCTTTAAGACTAGATAAAAAAGTCTCCCTGACGTCTGTAGGATCATTGGGTTTGTCAGTCAGAAGAGCATAAGCTGCATGTTCATCAAACTGAAAACTGTGTAGCTGAACCCCATTCATTGGTATTTTCCAAGCTCTGGCAAACAATTTGTTTGTCAATTCGAAACTAACATTCCTTACAGTTGAAGAAATTTTGGGGATCTGAGGTTCATACTTCAAATTGTGGTAAAATTCCCTAACTGGGGTGGGGTAATAAAGCTTATGATTTGTAACGAAAGACCACCAACCCTGATAATCCAAAGTAGGGAATAGTTGCGGAAAAACCTTAAGCATCTCAACATCGGTAGCAACAATATACCGTGGAATAAGGACTTTCAGAGGTTCTTCCACATTGATGGTGAGAGAGGGATCAGAAGAACTTGCATGTGAGCTGTCCGCACCTTCCTTCCCCTTCGCAGTAGCTGAAGATGTGGACTGCTCCTCGGCCCTTGATTTAGAGAGCTTTCTCTTTTTGGTTGGCAGGCTTGGATGGAGACGGCGTTGTCAAAGAGATGGCTCTATCTCTTTTTCTTTTCGTTTCCATGGAGCGGAAGGAGAGGGTATCTTCTCTGGAGGATCTGCCACGGGAACAACGTGAGTCTCCTTCTGCTTCGCTGCCCTTGTCTTTGCCGGCGAGCTCTTTTCTTTCCCTTTATCTTTCCGTGGAACTGACTGAGACGGGGACTTCTCTTGAGCAGGTTGAAATTTTGTTCGAGGCTTAATCTTGCCCGTAGCAAAGATGTGATCTCTTCTCTTGAGACCCTTCTTGTTCTTCCCCTTCTTCACTTGTTCCGGAGGCGCCATGGCATGGAGAATCAAACGGGAACAAGAGAGAAAATTGAGAGAAGCAGCTGAGGAGGAAAGACTGAGAGATTAGGAGAGGTAGAAGCCCACTAGGTTTTGGAAGGAGCTGAGTAGACGGCAGCGTTTACGCTACGGGGTTTTAAAGAAGGTGACGACTCATTTTCAATTTAAAAGGGTGAACCGATTCACTGTGCTGAACCGGACTGGGAAGAAATTGGAGTTATTGAATGACTGCGTTTACGCAGTGAGGCACTGCATCGATGGCACCAAAGCGAGTCATGAATGTAGTGTTAAGATGACAAGAAATAGTGAAGACCCATAGTATTTAGGCATTCTAAAGACATTGAAATTATGAAAAGATGAGATTACATTCAGGGATTTTTAATCGATAAAATTCAAGTTCCCTTATGAGAGATATGATGAGAAATGATGAGAGCCCCTAATTCATTTAATGATGTGGAGAAAAACAATCTTAAGAATTTGAAACAAATCCTTGAATAAGAGGAGCATGATTATAGAATAAGGATAGAACAATTTGCACACTTGGAACATTCTCATATCTTTCCCTTAGATTGTTCAATTTCAAGAGGCCCTTAGAGAAGTGAATTTAACCAGCATTGAAGATGAACTCCATAGGTTTTTATATGAGCTTCAGGTCAACCACCCATATATATATTTTTAAATTCTCATTTGCAGTCAAGTGTAGCTAGCCTTTTGACACGGGTACCCATGTTTATCAGACATCAGAGTTCTCGGTTACTCAGCATAGCTAACTATTCTGCTCCAATGAAACAGAGTTGGGAACTCACATCATGACATGCCTTTTAGCACTTCATTGGTGCATGAAGGTAGTTTCTCAGTGGAAAGTTACCATTGCTCTGCAATGAATTATTTTTCTTTTGAAACAGAGTTGACAGCTCACTTCATGACATGCTCTTTAGCACTTCTTTGGTGCATAGAGACAGTTTCTCAGCGAAAGATTGCCATTGCTCTGCAATTTATTCCATGAAGATATTTATATACATTGCATACGGTTTGTTTCTTCAGCTCTTATTAAACCTATTCTGAGTTTAAAGTCAATATAGATATTAAATTCATTTGCACAAAGTGGTCTCTTCACTTTTGATCATCATAGTTCAAGAATGGATGAGTTCCCAGTTTTATTAAGTAGTTTCATGACTATTCCATATGCAAAGCACCTTTATGTTCAAGAATTTTAGCATTCAAAGAATAAAAGATTTATAGATCTCCAACCATTAATACTGCATAGAGCCAGTCAATAAAGATCACCTCTTATAAAGGAATTATCACTTTAGCCATTCATGAATCTATGACATCAATTCACATTTCGGAGCTCAAGAAATTTCCCTCATACAGAAGATTGAGAGGTACTTCACTACAAGCTGAAGAACTGAGTATAGAAGAAACAAGGTTGATGAGAGGTTGAGAAGACGACTCCAAGTTTCAAACAAACTGAGGTACTAGAAGATTTCAACATAATGAGATATGTGAGAACCCAACTCCAGTGCTGTGTTAACCCTTCTGACGTAATCCAATGAATTCCAGAACTGATTTGCACCAGGTTTATGTCAGTGCGTCAACTCAACTAGGTGACTGCGTTAACTCACTCAACCAGTCAGTTCAACTTCTAGCATGTTTCCAGAAAGTTTCTGTCAGTGCGTTGACGCAGTCTTGCAACAGCGTTAACTCAGCCTTATTAACCACTCTTCAGATTCCCAGATCACTTAAGCTAAAGGGACAGAATTGCACTCCTTAGCAAGTAAGAACTAATGCAAACTCTCCCTCCATTCATGCATGACTGAAAATATGAATGAAGATGCAATTGTTGACATGATGGCTTTTTATTTATCATGTGCTCCTTAAAGAAAAATGCTCAAAACTAAACTCCCCCTAAATCTGTGACTTATTTAGAAAGCAGGCAATTTCAACTCAAGCAAGGCAAGTAATCAATTTATTCCTAGGCACAGTTAACCAAACAGGTTTCAAAGAAGAATACAAGCAATCAATTTAGGCATCAAGATGAGGATTGCACAAGCCAAGCTCTCTCCTAAGACAAGAAAATCTTTCATTATTCAGAGGCTTGGTAAAAATGTCAGCTAGTTGATGTTCTGAGTCTACAAAAATCAATTTAAAGCTTCCTTTATTAACTTCATCTCGCAAGAAGTGATGCCTAATTTCTATGTGTTTGGTCCTAGAGTGCTGGATGGGGTTCTTTGCCAGGTTAATGGCACTTGTGTTATCACACAATATTGGGACACATCCAAGATCAGTTTGATAATCTTGGAGTTGGTGTTTGATCCACAACACTTGAGTGCCACAACTCCCTACATCGACATATTCTGCCTCTGCAGTGGATAGTGCCACTGAGTGTTGTTTCTTGGATGCCCAAGAAACCAAACACCCTCCCAAAAATTAGCAATAGCCACTTGTGCTTTTCCTGTCAAGTTTGCATCCAGCATAGTCTGCATCTGAGTATGATACGAGATCAAAAGTGCAAGATGCAGGATATCAAATCCCTAAATCTCGAGTTCCAGCAAGGTATCGAAAGATACGCTTGACAGAGCTCAAGTGGGATTCTTTAGGATCAGACTGAAAACGAGCACACATACATACACAAAATTGGATGTCTGGCCTAGATGCAGTAAGATAGAGGAGTGATCCGATCATACCTCGATAAGTCTTTGCATCTACTGATTTACCTTTCAGATCTGCATCCAAACTTGTATTGGTGCTCATGGGAGTGCTGATTGCCTTAAGATTCTCCATTTGATATTTCTTCAATAATTCAGATATGTACTTTGCCTGGTTGATGAAGCATCCATCCTTGCTTTGGGTGATTTGTAGACCTAGAAAAAATTGAAGCTCACCCATTAGACTCATCTCAAATTATATGGTCATCAAATTTGTAAATTCCTCACACATGCTTGGTTTATTGGATCCAAAGACTATATCATCAACATAGATTTGAACCAGAATAATGTCATTATTTCTTACCTTGGTGAATAGGGTTTGGTCCACTTTACCTCTTGAATATCCTTTCTCAGTGAGGTATGAGCTGAGTCTATCATACCATGCTCGAGGTGCCTTTTTGAGCCCATAGAGAGCTTTGTCTAATCTGTAAACATGGTCAGGGCAGTCTATAGATTCAAAATCGGGGGGTTGTTCAACATACACCTCTTCTTTTATTAAACCATTAAGAAATGTACTTTTTACATCCATTTGATGGAGTTTTATTCCATGACAACATGCATATGCAAGTAATAATCTAATAGCTTCTAATCTAGCTACTGGTGCAAAGGATTCTTCAAAATCAATGCCAAATTCTTGGTTATATCCTTGTGCTACCAGTCTTGCTTTATTTCTTATCACAATTCAATTTTCATTTTGTTTATTTCTAAAGACCCACATAGTTCCAATTACTGAAAGTTCATTGGGTCTTGGCACAAGGTGCCACACTTTATTTCTTTTGAATTGATTTAATTCCTCATGCATTGCATTTATCCAGCAATCATCTTTCAGGGCTTCAGTTACATTTTTAGGTTCAATTTGAGATATAAGAGCAAAATTATCCATTTCTTCAATTGTTCTAAAATGAGATCTAGTTCTGGTAGGGTCATGCAGATTACCAATAATGCTTGATAGAGGGTGGTATCTTAACATTCTAACATTGGTCAGAGAGTTACCTTCATTAGCATCTGCATTACCTCTAGTGCTTGATTCTGCTAGATTCTCATTTGACCTTGGCTCTTCCTCTTGAGTGTATTGTTCTTCCTTTTCTTCAAGAAACTCCCCATCATCTTTGTCCCTGCAAGATTGTTCATTTTCAGACCTGACATTAATTTCATCGAAGATAATATGTGGAGATTCTTCAACAGATTGAGTTTTGACGTTTAGGACTCTATAGGCCCTAGAGTGATTTGAATATCCTAGAAATATGGCTGGTTCACTCTTAGGTTCAAATTTATCTAACTTCCGTTTGTGATTATTTTGAACAAAGCATTTAGATCCAAAAACACTGAAATGTAGAACAGAGGGCTTCTTACCTTTCAACAATTCATATGGAGTCTTTTTGGACAGAGGTCTTACCATTGCCCGGTTTACAATGTAGCAAGCTATGTTTACCGCCTCTGCCCAGAACTTCCTTGGGAGTTGTCCTTCGATCAACATTGTTCTAGCCATCTCGACAAGGGTTCTGTTTCTTCTTTCCACCACTCCATTCTATTCAGGAGTTCTTGGAGATGAGAACTTGTGAGATATTCCCATTGCTCTGTAAAAACCATCAAATTCTGAATTTTCAAATTCTCCTCCATGATCTGACATGATAGATGAAATAATATACTTACATCCTACTGAACTTTCCTAAAGAATGCCTGAAATTCTTCAAATGCATCATTCTTATGAGTTAAAAAGAATACCCAAGTAAACCTAGAAAAGTCATCTACCAAAACAAATCCATATTTATTTCCACTCAAGCTTGCTGTTCTAGTGGGTCCAAACAGATCCATGTAAACAAGTTCAAGAGGTCTAGAAGATTGATTTTCAATTCTGGATTTAAATGACTTCCTAGTATGCTTGCCTTGAGTGCATGCATTACAAATTTTATCATTTTGCTTAAATGAAACATCAGGCAGACCATTCACCATGCTGAATTTGGCTAACTTATGCATGACACTATAGCTAGCATGTCCTAGTCTACGATGCCATAGCCAAGCCAGCTCACTTTTATTCACAGCTAGACAAAGATTGTTATGAGCAGGATCATCTAAATCTACCATGTACATGTTATTTATTCTTTTTCCAGAAAATTTGACACTTTCAGACTGCTTTTCAATAATGGTGCATGCATGGGAATCAAACACAACTTTGTGCCCCCTATCGCACAGTTGGCTTATACTAAGAAGATTATATTCTAATCCTTCAACAAGTAACACATCATCAATAGAGTTCAGGGGAGTTTTGCCAACTTTACCTTTTTCAATTATTTTACCTTTATTGTCCCCCCCAAACGTGACATGTCCACCTTCTTTCTCAACTAGGAGACAGAATTTTGCCTTATCGCCCGTCATGTGCCTTGAGCAGCCGCTGTCAAGGTACCACCTATTGTGTACAGCTGCAAGGCACTCCTACAAATCACATCAAACAGAGATTTTGGAACCCAAATACACTTGGGTCCCATCAGACCATATGATTGTGTCAAGTAAGACATCATACTTTTGGGAATCCAAATCTGTTGTTTTGAGGGTTTTTGAGATGTGGGAGTCATAGATTTGAAATTTTTCTGATTGGGTTGAGGTACCCTTTGGAATGACCTTTTTGAACTATTTCTGTTGTTAGAGAAGTATGAAGTTTTATTCTTGTTCCCATTCCAATAGTTATTGTGACTCCAAGAAGCATTGGGGAACCTAGGATGAGAAGTTCTAGAGGAATATTGAACTCTTGAAGGGATGAAGGTTCGCTGCATAGACCCTATCACATGATTGCGTTGACTCATCCACCTAACCTTTCTGTCATATGGGTTCTGGTACATAGGGTGCGTCGACTCATTCTCATGTTTATGAAAGAATACCCACCCGGGAAGGGTGTATGAGTTGATGCAGTATGGACACTGCGTTGACGCGGCCAATGGTTTGTTCTAGCATTATTTCTGTAGAACCCCTGGGACATGGGTTGAGTGGACGCAGGATACCCAGTGCGTTGACGCAACTGTCTTGTACCAGACCTATGAATCCCTAAATTTCTATAAGTCTGATGTTGGGTTGATGAACTAGGGTCTATAGGCTGACCTGATGGTTTACTTCTGAGCTTAGGCACATTCTTATGGTGATTGGCATTTAAGGTAGTATTCATTTTCTCTTTGCCCTTTTCTTTTCTGATTTCATCTATCTGTTTTACTTCTTCTTGATTTTTCTCACAAGACTTCTTTTCAGCCGTTTGGCTCTACTCAGATGTACCTTGTTCTGAGACAAATGTTATAAATCTAGCTCCTTGATCCTTCTTCTTGGTTGGATTATAACCAAGTCCTTCTTTTCCAAAATTACTTTTTATTCCCATGACAGCTTCAAGATTATTTTTACCTTGTGTTAATTTCTCAAGAGAGGCTTGTTTACTTGAATTCTCATCTTCCAGTTTCTTCAAATTTTCTTGGAGTTCCTGATTTACTCCTTGAATGGCTTCATGTTTTTCTTCAGCAATTTTTACATCACTCTCCAATTTTTGCATTCTAAGTTTCAGTTCATCATGCACTTTCAGAAGAAATTCGTTTTCTCTCTTCATCTCTATTAATTGATATCTACATTGGTCACTTTCATCAAGAGATTTTCTTAAACTAGTAATTTCAGCTTCTAGGCACCTGATTTTCTCATTCAATGAATTTTCTTGACTAGTCAGATTTTTCTTTTTCTTGAGTGATTTATTTTCTTTCTTAACATATTCATACTTATCTAACAATTCATTGAATGCTTTTTCCCAATCACTGCAAGAGAAGTTTTCGAAGGAAGAAGTTACCTCATCCTGCTCATCATCCTTAGCCATGAAGCACAGCTTAACATCACTCTCTTCTTCAGAAGTGCTTTCTTCTTCATCTTCATCTTTCTCCTCGTCACTCCACGTACTTATCATGGCCTTGGGCTTTTTGTTTTTCCACTTTGGCTGAGCTTTCTTCATATTCTCTAGACATTAAGATTTGATATGTCCTTATTAATTTCCTGCATTTATAACAAACAACCTTGTCAGATTTCTTTGAATTTTTTGATTTGAATTTTGAACTCTTTCTTACCTCTGGTCTTCTGTTATTTCTAAATTTACCTTCCTTCCTTAAAAACTTCCTGAATTTTCTGGTGAGCATTGCTATCTCACCTGAGTCATTATTTGAGGTAGATGACTGACTGTCATCTGAACTCTCCTTGCTACTTGGTCCTGCCTTCAATGCTAGAGGCTTTTTCTTTTTCACATCCTCATCTGTCCTCTTGAGGTTCAGCTCATAAGCCATCAAAGATCCGATAAGCACATCAGGGGTAGTGGTAGGAAGGTTCCTAGATTCCTCAACAACAGTGGCCTTGGTGTGCCAAATTGGAGTTAGGGATCTAAGAATTTTCCTGACCAGTTCATAATCAGTGTAAGCCTTTCCCAGACCTCTAAGACCATTCACTAATAGGGTTAGTCTAGCATACATTTCAGATATATTTTTCTCTAGCTTCATTCTAAAAGCTTCATATTCAGAAATTAACATATTGGCTTTTGTCTCTCTTACCTCTGACGTACCTTCATAGATGACTTGAAGTCTGTCCCACATTTCCTTGGCACTGGCACATGAGGATACTCGTGAAAATTCCATGGGATGCAATGAGCATTGCATGATGTTCATAGCTTGCCAATTGACGTTGGACTTCCGAATCTGCTCTTTCACCCACAGTTCTTCATCTCCTTCTAACTGATATGGTCCCTTGCTCATGACTCTCCAAATCTCATGGTCTTGAGCTCTCAGAAATACCTGCATCCGATTTTTCTAGTGAGCATAGTTAGTGCCATCAAAGAAGGGTGGCCTATTCACTGCATACCCTTCAGGCATGAGCCCCTTATTTTCCATTCCACTAAATCTCTCTTGGTTGTGAGACCCTTGACAAGAGAGCCAAGCTCTGATACCACGTGTTGGATTAGGTGGAAGGTCAAACTAGACGGGAGGGGTGAATAGGTTGACCCTTTGAAAAATTAATGCAAGATCACACTCGCTTTAGAAAGCAGAATGCTAATTAGAAGTTCAGTAAACAGACTATATGAAGATCGTGCCTAATCAAACATCTAATGATAGGTGGATAATGTGAGAAAAGCTAACCACGAGAGGAACACAGATTTTTATGGTGGTTCGGTCTCCCTATGGAGACCTACGTCCACCCCTCACTAAACCAGTGAGGATCCCTGCTGAGCTTTACAGCTTAGCTTCACCGAGGAACTACCTCCTCAAACAACGCTGAGCATTACAGCTTGGCTTAACCAGAGGAAACATCCTCTAAACCGCTGACAAACAGCTTGCAGGCAAACATGCCCAAACGCCCTTGATCCAAGCACAATCCGCTGGATCAAACCCCTCCCTCTACTCAAACCAATACGAGGGAGAAACAATGTAACAGAGTTCAAATTGAAAAGACAAACAATAAACAAAATCACTCAGTAATGAAGGAGTAATCTCAGATCTGTGAGGCCGCCGGATCTCAGGCTTGAATTCAGAAATCTAGGAGAAAAAGCTTCAACGATCAGCTGATCTTCTCCTTCTGAAATGTAGATGAACTTGCAATAGATCACAGCTCCTAGATCTCCTCAGGTCTTCAGTAGATCGCCATCAAGAAGACGATGAACTCCCCAGTTCTTCTCGTGAGCTTCTCTTGCTCAGCCTAGTCTGCAGCAGCTTCGAAATCTCCAAAGACCTTCTTCAATGTTCAGGTTCCCGCGCTCACTTCTAGATCCATGTAATATATACATCTAGTGGGCCCCAACCAGATTTTCTAGTTAGCCCACTGATTGATCTCTTCAAAGCATTCTGGAATCGCGAATGAAAATGAGATCGAAAAACTTTTTGGCTGATGTGATCTTTGACGTCACTAATGACTGGGGTCCACCCAACTAATTTTATGAAAGATTTCAGATGGCGTCAACCCATGGTGACCAAGGGGTTTACGCTTCCTTGAACTATCCACAAGGCTTTGAGTTCGTAGGTGGATGCGTTGACGCATTGGGTTACTGCGTCAACCCACTTAGCTAACCCAGAGCCAATTTCATCTCAGAGTGAACTGCTACGTCGACGCTATCATGCTGTAGCGTTAACGCACTGGGGTATTCCAGTGAGCCATAATTGTGCCTTTTGAACTGCTGCATCGACGCTGCTCTACTGTGGCGTTGACGCAGTGAAGTAGATCTGTGAGTGCCTCTGCTTCTTAAGCTGATGCGTCGACGCTACAATAGTGTGGCATTGACGCACTGAGATTATATCAGTGACTTATGATTTTGCCTCTTCAACTGATGCGTGGACGCCTTGAACTCACAGAGTCGACCCAGTTCCTTTCTTGCATCAAAAATGAACCAAATGCATGCGTTACTGAATCAAGATTTAGTTCAACATTTTAAGTTGAATTCAACATACACATCTCATGGTTGTCATCATCAATACCATGGGCACAACAAATTTTAACAGAAATTTGATATTGATCTGACTAAAAAATGTGGATTATTTAGCTTTGATGTTCTGAATATGAAATTTTTTGTAAATTAGATGTTATATAATTTGATATATGCATACTTATAATTGCGTTGTTATTTAACTTTATGTTATATAAATACATGGGGTATTCCCTGTGAGCTGAGGTGCATGGATGCGACCTAACATTACACGCACCTTAGGAGAGCGTGTTAAAACTGTGTCAATGAGCCTTCCCGTTCAATACTTTGGGATTGATGTGTATGTTCTCATTTATTTACAAGAATGTATATATCTACTTCTAAGTCTTGAATTGTCCCGTTTGGATAGTCTGTGAATGTTTGATCGCACTAAGACATTCATTTACTATATGTGTTTGTATGGTTTGTTGAGAATTGCAGTTGCGTCTCCTCACTCTTCTCTGATATACCATTATTGATTTTGAGTGTTTTCTTAACTACTTACTTGTAAGTGTTTAAGAAAATTTTAAAATCAATAAATATTTTTGGTATATCGGAGAAGTGTGGGGAGATGCTGTCGAAATTTTCAGTAAATCATGCAACACATATAGTAAGTGATTGTGCGATCAAACATTCATGGATGGGTTAAAAGGTGACAATCTAATTAATAGTCTTCTTTTAGCTGTAAATGGTCTATGGCAAACGATGTGAGGAAAAGGTCGGGTGTAATATAAGGTGTAATGATTTCAAAGTTAGGATGTGTATTAACATTTATTGGGTACAGGCAAAATGTTGACAGATCGTTCATGGATGTATCGTAGAATAGTTGACTGGGTGGTGTCGGATGACTTTAAGCATAGAGCTGAGAGTTTCATTCAATTTGCATTGGGGAATCCCAATGCAGCAACAGATCGTGACGGTCACAGTCGATGCCCTTGTTCAAGTTGTAGAAACTTGAGGTTGCGTGATCCATGGGATGTGCAACATCATTTGTACACGAAAGGGTTCATGGATGGTTATACGAATTGGACATGTCATGGTGAGGAATTCTTGAGGTATGATCCCGTCAATATTGTAGGCACAAGTGGGTACGTGGATATGGTTGTAGATGTTGCTGGTCCTAGTTTTAATATTCATGAGGAACATGCATACATGGAAGAAATGCCGAATAATATAGCCGTAAGATTTTATCAACTACTTAGGGATGCTGATGTGACGCTATGGGATGATTGTGAAAAGCACACTCGGTTGTCTGTAGTGTCACTGTTGTTGAATTTGAAATCTGAATTTCACTTCAGTGAGAGTTGTTTTGGCCGTCTCCTCCTCTTGATGAAGAGTATGTTGCCTCGAGACGAGAAGTTGCTAGAAACTTTTTACCGTGCAAAAAAGATGGTCAAGGAGCTAGGGCTTAGATATGTGAAAAAAGATGCATGCCCGAATCACTGTATGTTATATTACAAAGATGATGCAGATAAGATATCATGTTCTATTTGTCACCATGATAGATTCAAACCTAAGAGAGTAGACAATTCAAAGCAAAAATATATACCTTACAAGGCATTATGATACTTCCCTCTTGTGTCTAGGTTACAACCACTGTATATGTCCTCAAAGACGGCTCGACATATGACATGGCACACCGAAAGAGTACGCCGTGCCAATGATATAATTAGTCATCCTGCCGATGGTGAAGCTTGGACTCACTTCAATCGTACTCATCTTGCTTTCTCAAAGGAGCCATGTAATGTTTGATTGGGTTTATGCACAGATGGTTTTAATCCATTTGGTGGTTCAATGGCATCTTATTCTTGTTGGCCAGTGTTTATGACACCGTACAACCTTCCGCCGCACATGTGCCTGAAGCGAGAAAATCTATTTTTGTCCTTAGTAATTCATGGTCTAAAAAGTCCCGGAAAAAATTTGGACATATATCTCCGGCCATTGATTGATGAGCTCAAATTGTTATGGACTGATGGAGTTGTTACTTATGATGCATGTAGGAAGAAAAATTTTATTATGAACGCTGCACTGATGTGGACAATAAGTTACTTCCCTGCATATGGAATGCTATCTGGTTGGACCACACATGGGAAGTTAGCATGTCCTTACTGTATGGAAGATACCAAATCATTTGTATTGAAACATGGTGGGAAAGCATGCTGGTTTGATTGCTATCGGCGGTTGCTACGAAGTGACTATCCTTTTCGAAGGTAAAAAGACTCGTTTAAAAAAAATACCGTTGAAATGGATGAAGCTGACTTGCAACGGGTGTCAGGTCGACATATGGCGACACGGGTGCAAAATTTACCAGATGTAGTACAATTGTCTGGTAGCACACGACAACTCCCTAGCTTTGGAAAGTATCACAACTGGAACAAGAAAAGCATTTTTTGGGAATTGCCTTATTGGTCAACTCTTTTTGTATGACACAATCTGGATGTCATGCACACCGTGAAGAATTTTTTTGATAATGTGTTCAATACGATCATGAATGTTAAAGGCAAAACAAAGGACAACGCCAAAGCGCATATGGACTTAAAGATTCTTTGTAAACGTCCAGAACTGGAATTGCAGAATGTAAATGGAAAAATTGTGTAGCCTAAAGCAACTTACGTGCTTAATGATACACAGATCAAGGAAGTGTGCCAGTAGTTGAAACAGTTGAGATTCCCAGATGGATATGCATCCAACATAGCCCGTTGTGTGAATATTAATGAGGGGAAAATATTTGATATGAAGAGTCAAGACTGTCATGTTTTCATGGAGTGGCTAGTGGCCATTGCATTTCATGATTTGTTGCCAAAGCCTATATGGGGAGCACTGACCGAGCTGAGTTAGTTTTTCAAGATTTTATGTGCATCAGAACTCAGACTTCGGGATGTACAAATTATCAAAGAAAAAGTGGTCACAACTGTTTGCAAGCTAGAGAAGATATTTCCTCCGACATTCTTTGATTCAATGGAGCACCTGGTCGTTCATTTGCCATACGACGCTATTTTCGGAGGGCCAGTATAATTTTGATGGATGTATCCATTTGAGAGGTATGTGAGAATTTTTGTTAAGTTACATGTCGTCCATGGCCGGTACATGTCATTGCCATCTGACTTGTTGTTGTAGGTGCATGCATGAATTAAAAATGAAAGTTCGCAACAAGGCGAAGGTGGAGGGTTCAATTGCTGAGGTATATATTATTGAAAAAAGTTTGTACTTCTGTTCCATATACTTTGAGTTAGAGATTCTAACTCATCGTACTCGACCTCCACGTAATGACGATGGGGGAGTTGATGATTCGTCTGATCAGCTCTCTATATTTAAGCATCCTAGACGTACGTTCGGACGTTGCTTGACTCGCACGCTCGAAGATAGAGAGTCGTACACCGCTAAGATATATATTCTTCTGAATTACCTCGAGATTGAACCTTATGTTGAGTAAGTTCTTAACTCACGTTTCCAGCAAGTCCATAAGTTGTTCATCCTTCTTCTACAGTTCATTTAAAGTAGTAGTGTATTTATATTGCAGATAATTTGATTCAGAATTAGTTGAAAAATGTCCAAATATCCAGACGTGGAGATTGAAAAAGAACGCGAGAAGTTTTTTGCCAAGTGGCTGAGATACCGAGTTAGTGTCGATCGTTGAATATATATGTTTGTATTTATGTATGTTGAGGTAATTGTTATTATTTAACTACTCTAATTTACATATAGGTTGAACAAGGTCTCATTACTGATCAAAGAGTACAACAGATAAGTTATGGCCCCTCGAAAGTTGCACGTGCCTATCCAGGATATATTGTGAATGGATACATATTTCATACAATGGATTATAGACGGAGTAAGTCTACGATGAACAGCGACATATCTGTTAAGAGAAGTTTATACAATGAAGTGGAATTGGACTACTATGGTATTCTTGAGGAAGTTTTAGAACTTCAGTATTTAGGACGAGACAATCATGTATACATATTTAAGTGTTATTGGTTTGATCCTAGTTCTGTTCGACATGACACAACTTATGGGATTGTCGATGTCAAACATAGGTCTAAACTTAAGACCTATGAACCGTTCATTTTAGCCGCATAAGCCCAGCAAGTGTATTATTCAAGCTATCCATCATCCAAGAATAAAGATTGGTGGGCAGTTTGCAGGGTTAAAGCAAAAATCTTTCCCACTTATGAGTTAAATATGAGTGAAGATGTCTCAGAGGTTGCTAGTGTTGAATATTTTCAATCAGACGAAGTTGGCGTTGTCGGTTCCTCGAGAGTTAATCTGGACGAATCTGATGAGCCACTGTCATTACGTAAGGGAGATGAAGTGGAAGAAGTCGATCTGACGGAGCTAAATGTTGATGTTAAAGGGGAGGAAGAATCGGATGAAGAGGAAGACTTTGAATCTGATGAGGCTACTATGGATGACAAAGATGATGATGAGTTAGATATATCATCAACATGAGGGAGGCACGTTTTGATAATTTAGTAAGATATTCTTACTTTTTTGCATAATGTTTAATAACATTGGTCTAGCCTTTTATAATTAAGGATTAATATGTATTAATTATTTTGTTAGTAATAAAGAAATGGTTCGAGGAGGTCGTATTGGGAGTGGGACGAGACAAGGCAGTGACAAGGGCTCTACTCCCTCCTCTTTGGCATCTTCTTCGGGCACAGGTATATCTATTAAAATAGTTAGCTATATAAATGTTTTAATCATTTACTAGCTTAAAAGAATTATTTTATAGGTCCAAGTGTCGGCTCACTCTAAGTTGTATATATGCCACCCCCACCACCTCCCGCTACAGGTATGTATATTTTAATTTTAAGTTCGCAATATTTATTTTACTTATGAAAATTAATTCTTACAGGTCTCAGTGCCCTCCCACCTGTTGTGCAGATGTCACCCCCACCGCCTCCCGCTGCAGGTATGTATATTTTAATTTTAACTTCACAATATTAATTTTACTTATGAAAATTATTTTGTACAGGTCTCAGTGGCCGCCCACCTGTTGTATAGACGCCACCCCCACCACCTCCCGCTGTAGGTATGTATATTTTAATTTTAAGTTCACAATATTCATTTTACTTATGAGAATTATTTCGTACAGGTCTCAGTGCCCGCCCACCTGTTGTATAGACGCCACCCCCACCACCTCCCGCTGCAGGTATGTATATTTTAATTTTCAGTTCGCAATATTCCTTTTACTTATGAGAATTATTTCGTACAGGTCTCAGTGCCCGCGCACATGTTGTACAGACGCCACCCCCACCACCTCCCGCTACATTTATGTATATTTTAATTTTAAGTTCACAATATTCCTTTTACTTATGAGAATTATTTCGTATAGGTTTCAGTGCCCGCCCACCTGTTGTACAGACGCCACCCCCACCACCTCCCGCTGCAGGTATGTATATTTTAATTTTAAGTTCACAATATTTGTTTTACTTATGAAAATTAATTCTTACAGGTCTCAGTGCCCTCCCACCTGTTGTGCAGACGCCACCCCCACCACCTCCCGATGCAGGTATGTATATTTTAATTTTCAGCAAAATATTCATTTTACTTGTGAAAATTAATTCTTATAGGTCCCAGTGCCCTCCCACCACCTCCCACATGTATAGGGCACACCCCCACCACTCAGCCACTTGACGATACCGGCAGTTGTCACGAGGGAGGCACAACCCATGATGGACATCGCCCGTGCTGGATCTCCAGGAAAATTTATAAGATTATTACATCCATTATTTAGCCTTCAACTGTCTAATAAGAATATTTTGACATTTGCAATTGCAGTAAGAAATTTGAACCTTACGATGCTGTCTATCATTCCACCGAACTAGTAATGGCACATGTGCCCGGGCCAGTATCGTCTTTCAAAGAATTTTCGATGGTCGTCCGCGATTCATTGTTCGACATGTTCTCGGTAAGTAATTATGTCATTTAATTCAAGTATTTTCCAAACTCAATTTCCAACAGTATACTAAGTGTGGAACTTAATTTCTTTACAGTGGACTTATCAATTCATGAGTGGACATGACGCGGCGAGATGTCGTTCTACCTAGGAGTCTAGTATGAAGTCAAATTTTTGAAGGAGAGTACATGAGGCCCGAGAACACGGTAAAAATAAGGCTGGTGAGAGTGAAGACCGACAGCTGTGGAAGGAGCGCCACCCTATATGGATGAGGAAGGAGGATTGTGACATAGTATGTGACAAATTTGCCGACCCCAAGTAGATAGAAAAGTCACGAAAAGCCAAAGCAAACAAGGCGTCACAACCGGGCGCAAATAAGCATACGAGTGAGTCCGTCTCTTTCGCGGCTCATAAACAAAAAATGGTATGTAATGTTTCAATTTATCTTCTTACATTTTATTAATATATATGACTTTTTTAACTATGAATTGTATAACAGGCTGTGGAGCTTAATCGAGCTCCGTCGTGTTGCATCCCTACGGTTTTGATGATGTCTCACACTATAAATCAATCGGTTTCTATCAATAGTTTAATTCATGCTTCATGTAGGACAGTGCAGTTCATGTGGTTGTCATATAGACATGCATTACTTGTTCAAGTCCATACTCTGTCAGTATAGTCTGGACAGTAGTGGGTCGACCCATCTGTAGTCTGTACATCGCATTTGTCGAAGGCATTGGAAGTCTATACATTGACTCACTGTTCATGCATTCATCGAACAAGTCTATACACTCATGGCATTTGTGTAACGTTTGTTCTTCAATGTTTGTACATTGGCCTTCACTTGAAGTCTATTCATTGGTCTTCACTTCAAAGTCTACACATTGGTAAAGTCTATGCATCGTTCACATTGCTTCAAGTCTATTCAGCCTTAGCGAAAGCTCTGCAAGTCTATAGAGCCATTTCCAAGTCTGTACATTGGATAACCTTCCATGTAATATACTGTCCTGTGGCCTTCAAACATTTCAAGTCTGTTCATTGCTGTTTTGGCCAAGTCTGTACATCTGTTTGCCTGACTTCATATTTAAAGTCTGTACATCCTTCTGTTGAAATTCTAAGTCTATACATCGGTCTGTTTGAGCAAGTCTGTACAGCGGTTGCATTCATTGGAAGTCTATACATTGGGGTCCTTTCCTACGTTGCACTTCAAAGTCTAGACATTGCACTGTAGGTTGCTTAGTTGAAGTCTATACATTGCTGATCGAACGTAAGTCTATACATTCCAACCTTTTCCTACGTGCGATGCTTTAGCTACACCCTAAGTCTCCACATTGGCAAAGTATATACATCGCTTATGCAAGTCTATACAGCCAGCACATTCATTGATATCAAGTCTACACACTGCATATAGGCAAAGTATGCACATTGGTAGAGTCTGTACATCCTCTAGGAGCCTCAAGTCTATACAGTGGTAAACTCTGCACATTGTGCTTTAAAGATCACCAAGTCTATACATTGCTCACAGCACACACGTTCAAAGCCTGAAGTCTGTACAGCCTTGACAAATGCTCCTAAGTCTATACATCGCAAAGTCTGCACATCGCTGTGTTCAAGCCTTTCAAGTCTATACATTGGCTCAAGCGTTCCAAGTCTGTACACTGGTCCTCAAGCTTACCAAGTCTGTACATTGGCCTTCAAGACTTTCAAGTCTGTACAGCCTGATTTGTCGTTCAGAGTTCAAAGTCTATACATCGTGGGCTTCAGTTCTTCGAGTATGTACATCCTTCAAGGGCCAAGTCCATACACTGTCTCGCTCACATCTTCAAGGGTGATTGAGCATCGTGAAGTCTGATTCAGCACCGTGAAGTCTATACAGTGGCTGAGCATCGTGAAGTCTGATTGAGCACCGTGAAGTCTATACAGTGGCTGAGCATCATGAAGTCTATTCAGTGGATGAGCATTGTAATGTTTATACATTGGTTAGGCTCGTTCATGCAGCGTTCATCTCAAGTCTGTACACTGCCTTTCACATGCACTCATTCTTCAAGTCTGTACTGTCCCTTGGTTGCAAGTCTATACACTCGATTGCTTCATGCATTACCAGAAGTCTACACACCCCCCCTCTGCTATGTAATGCATCAGTTTTCAAGTCCATACACTGAGGACGCAGAAGGCCCTCAAGTGTATACATTCTCACATTGTACACACTTATTCATTTGCTGCTTCTAAAGTATATACACTCGTTGTTATAAGCCTGAACTAACTAATTCGATTCATGTCTTTTGTCTCTGCCTGCAGGTGATTCAGGTTAATGATTGGGCACGTGAACCGAGGAAGATGCCTGGCACGTGATCCGAGGATGCTCTGGAAAAGGAGGGAACGAGACCCACTCGTGTGAAGTCCTGGAATTCAGGCCGGATGCCATATAAAAAGGTGTCTTCTGCGAACAGGAGAACTGAACGAAAAAAGGAAGGCTGAAGTGAAGAATCCTGAGCAGAAAGAGAGAGGAGAGAGCCTCCACGTTCCAGAGAAAAGACAGAGAGAAGAATTTGAGAGATATGAATTGAGAGAAAAGTCCTTGAGAGATAGAAGAAATCGTGCTGTGAAGATTTGCTTCTTCGGAAGCGACATTTATTTTTTGGTTTTTCAGAAACGATTGTCATTCATCGTTGGTCTTGTTTTCATTTCTGTTCTTCATTTCTTCATTTCTGATTCCGAATTGTTACCCTCTAGTGTTTGGATGAAGGGAGTGTTACTCCAGTTCCTCTCTTGGCTACAGAGGAAGAGAGATCTGTGATCTCTGGTTTTGCCAGTGACGGACTGTCACTAGCAGGTTCCCTCCAGGTTGGAGGAAGGGAGAGCCATCTCCGGTTCTGGTCTTGCTGGTTGTAGGTCTAGGTTTCAAGCTCTGTGGGTAGTAGAGTTTGGTTGAGGGATTTGTTTCCCTTGGTTGTTCAAGCTGTGTGGCAGCATCTTGTTCGCAGACTGAGTCTGCAATTTTCTAGTAGTGGCTAGTGGAATCCTCACTATAGTTGGAGTGAGGGGTGGATGTAGATTATGGACTACAATCGAACCACCTTAAAATTTCTTATCTCCTCTGTGGTTTGCTGTTATCGGTTTTGCTCTCCATCTGCTTGGCATTGTGTTTGACTGTGGACAGTTTTTTTCAATCGCACCTTCCTATTCTGTCTTAGTTATTCACTGCGTTAGCTATATTGTTTTGCTGTATCTGAAGGGTCGAAATTCGAAGTAGTGATTTTTCGCTAAAGTTTTCTAAATCGGGAGTGATCTATTCATCCCCCCTTCTATATCACTCTTCGCTGCGCTAACATTTGGTATCAGAGCAGGTTTGCATCATGTGGACGAACGGTCAGGGAAATGCTAATGGTCCTAGAAGCTTCATGCCTGAAGGTCAATCCATTAGTCGCCCTCCATTTTTTGATGGTAATAACTATCTCTTTTGGAAGAACAGGATGGAAGTGTTTATCAGGGCACAGAGCCACAAGCTGTGGAGGGTAATTACTGTTGGGCCATATGATCTGCCACCGAACGAGGACGCGTGGACAGATGATAACATCAAGCTATCTTCACTCAACTGGACGGCGCTGAACATCATCCAGTGTGCCGTTCACCCAGAGGAATATGCCTGCATATCTGCCTACAGGACTGCCAAGCGAATGTGGGATGAGCTGCAATTAATCTACGAAGGTACAGCTCAAGTGAAAGCCTCGAAGGTAAATCTCTACAACTCTAAGTATGAATTGTTTAGGATGAATGTAGAGGAGAATATTACTGAAATGTAAGCCAGGTTGTCCTTGATCACAAACACTCTTAAGGGGATAGGGAAGGATCTAGCTGAGGTGGATATAGTCAAGAAAATTCTTAGATCTTTATCCCCAGCATGGCACACTAAGTCCATGGTGATAGAGGAGTCAAAAGATCTGATGACCTTGACAGTGAATGAACTCATAGGATCCCTCATGACCTATGAGATGAATTTCAAAGGAGGTGGTGAAGGAAGTGACAGGAAAGGTAAGAATGTAGCTCTCAAGGCATCCCGCAACAAGAGTAGCAGTAGCAACAGCAGTAGCAGTAGCGGTGAGTCCGATGGTTTTTCCGATCTTGACCAGAAGGAGCAGGCAATGCTCACTCGACAGTTCAGTAAATTTGTAAGGAGAAAGGGGAAGACCTTTAGGAGGAAGAAGCCATACTCTTTTAACAAGAATGTTGAATCTACCAATCATAAGGACAGAAATTCTAAGAGACTGACTTATTTTCATTGTAACAAACAGGGACACATGAAAGGCGAATGCCCAGATCTCCAAAAGAAGGGTCCCTACTTTCAGAAGAAGAGCTCAAAGGTGCAGAAAAAGAAGAAGCCACAGGCGATGGTCTGCACGTGGAGCGAGGAGGAAGAAGATCCCGAAGACACTTCCTCAGAGGAGTATGAAGAAGGAATTTGCCTTATGGCAAATAGCGAAGAGGAGGTGGAGAGGGGGATTTCTGCAGCCGCCCACAAAGGCAGCCCAACAAGACCCACAAGGTCCAACCCGGCGAAGCCCGCCCGAGTGATAGCCCACAGGGCCCACTTAGGGAAGAAAAGCCTAATAAATGAGACTCGAGGAACCAACTCTCCCCGGCGGCCTTCTAGGCTCGGAGGGCCCGAGACAACGGTCAGGTCCCAAGGAAGGTCCGGACTAAAGCCCTCTCCCCGTCCGAGAGAGATAGGCTCTAGCCGACCTATCCGACCCCACCTTCGCCGGGCCATGCCTATCGCTCGGACAAGAGCTAGCATCCCCGAGGCTCGGTAAGGCAGGTTCATTATCCGCATATGCAGCCATTCAGAGTCCCCCGCCAGCGGGAGAGTCAGGGGAGCCGCCGGACTCCATGGGGATAACGTTCCCACGATCAGGCCATGAAAGCCCCCGTTAAAGACCTAACTCCCGCCGGGAACCCCTCAGCTTGCAGGACTCCTGAAGGCGGCGCACTATTTAAGCAAGGGATACCCTCCGGAAGAAGGTAAGAGAAGCAAGGGCATACACACACCCTAAGCTCCTGAGCACGATTCGCTTCACCCTCTGGTGGAGAGGATTCTCGCGCATCAGCCCTCTCCTCCCCCCATTATCGCTTCCACCATAGCTCTACTGACTTAGCCATCGGAGGGTTTTCCCCCAGGGAGATCCCCTGGGCCCTCTGATACATTTCCCTCTCTTGCAGATTCATCTTCTGGTGATCCATAGCCCGCTCAGGACCCAGCGCGAGATCTCGCCTCTTCATCTAGCGCCGTCTGTGGGAACCCTGAGCTCTCGCGCACTCACTTGCCTTCTCAAGGGGGGGCTTGTGTAGCGGACCTAGGGTCACAAGATTAATCCCACATCGGATGTTGAGAAAGCAACCGAGTGCTTATAAAGAAGGTCTTCACCTCTTAACCCAAGAGGGCCCTTTTACAAGGATAAAACCCTAGCCGCCCTCCGGCGTGGCGGGGACAATACCTCTTGGGGGCACCAAAAAGGTTCATCTCGCATCTACAAAGTGGCGCCGTCTGTGGGAACCCTGAGCTCTCGTGCACTTACTTGCCTTCTCAAGGGGGGGCTTGTGTAGCGGACCTAGGGTCACAAGATTAATCCCACATCGGATGTTGAGAAAGCAACCGAGTGCTTATAAAGAAGGTCTTCACCTCTTAACCCAAGAGGGCCCTTTTACAAGGATAAAACCCTAGCCACCCTCCGGCGTGGCGGGGACAATACCTCTTGGGGGCACCAAAAAGGTTCATCTCGCATCTACAAAAAGGTTCATCTCAGCCGGCCACGGTACTTATCACCCTTACCGAGCCCTACCCTTTCGCTCGGTGGGGGATTGACATCCTTGGGCCATTCCCAACGTCTCAATCCCAGAAGAAGTTCATCATTGTCGCCATCGACTACTTCACCAAGTGGATCGATGCTGAAGCTACAGCAAGGATCACCGAGACAGTCGCCTGGGGCTTCGTTTGGAAATCGATCATCTGTCGCTTTGGCATCCCCCGAGTGATAGTGAGCGATAACGGGCGGCAATTCGACTCTCGGTACTTCCGAGATAGATGCGCCGACCTAAATATCCGCAACCACTTCACTTCGGTCGCCCACCCTCAGGCCAACGGGCTGGTTGAAAATGCCAACAAGACCATCTTGAAGGGCATAAAAACCAGACTCGGCAAGGCTAAGGGTAGCTAGCTCGAAGAACTGCCTAGCGTACTATGGTCGCACCGAACGACCCCCAGGACGGCAACCGGTGAGACCCCTTTTCAGCTGGTATATGGCACCGAAGCCGTCGTTCCGTTAGAGATCGCCAATCCATCTCTCCGAGTGATCAGCTTTTCGCCCGAGGCAAACGAGCAGAAGTTGCTCGAGAACATCGACCTGGCAGACGAACTCCGAGAGATCGCGAATGTCCGAGCTACGGAATACCAGCGCCGCCTCACTCGGTAATACAACGCCAAGGTCCGGGGCAGACAATTCCGACCAGGGGACTTCGTCCTCAGGAAGACCGAAGCCTCTCGACCACTGGAGGCGGCGGGCAAGCTATCCCCCAACTGGGAAGGCCCCTACCGAGTGATCGAGACGCTCGGGAAAGGTGCGTACAGGTTGGCCACAATGGAAGGGGAACCCATTCCCCGGACATGGAACGCAACCACACTACGCAGATTTTATTTCTGAAAACTGTATCAACAAATCTGGTAAAATACAACCCCTTTTTGCATTCATTCAAGATAATTGTTGGTACATCAGAAAGGCAACTGCCAATACATTACATAGTGAAAAGTAAAAATCCATCTAGCACCACGGCAAACGGCCATCGCCCGGCCGACCCGGTCTTGACCTTCTCGCATCCAGCCACTGACTCTGCCTCGCGTAGAAACTGGCTCAGACAAGAGATAGTCGACCCAGTTGGCCCGGGTGGACCGTGACAAGGACGACAGAGGGATGACAAGGAGAAGGCCACCTTTCACGCGAGGAAGGCTATCTTCTAAGTTGGCAACAACCTGGAAGAAGGAGCGCCGTGAAGGTCTCCTCTCTGCCAATCCACCAACTCCTTGGAGGCGAACAGAAAGCAAGCAGCCCCCGAAGAGTGAAAGAAATGAGGAACAAAAGAGAGAGAAAGAGGCTGCGGACAGAGGTGAGGATGGAGCTTGAGCCGCCTCCTCCCCTCCCACGGAGGGGAATGGCGGCCGGCATCCCTAACCCCCCATCCGCCCTCCATCTCGATGTCCGCCCAGAAGCCTCGCCGGAGCCAAGAGGAGGCAAAAGGCGTGCCCCCGCACGTCGAAACCCTCTCCAGATCCGCGCGGCGACCGTCAGACCCGTCTCATCCACGCGCAGCGACCGTGGGATCCGACCGATATTCTAGGACAGCTGGAACCGGCCGCTCCCCGTCGTCTGTGGCGTCACCTTCTGAAGGGTCCTCCATGCTCCGATCGCGGCGGCGCAACGCAGAGCGAAAACGAGGGAATAAGAGCAGACCGCCGGCGAGAGTCCTAAGTGTTAAGAGGGAAGGAGCACCCTTCGGTCTTTTTTATAGGCCAAGGGAGGCCACGCGCCTTAAATGACTCCCCTCTCGAAAACACGCTACAGGACCTCCTCTGGAAGGTCACCTCCAATTCCTCGGTCCCCGCCCTAGCGGGATCCGCGAAGCGCCTCGACTTTCCAAGCATGGTGGAATGAAAGGACGCCCCACCAGAAGTCTCCCGAATCGGCATGCGAGAACGGTGCAAAGAATATCGGCACTTTCCAACTGCCCCCGATACGCCAGCCAATTCACGGCAAAGATAGCGATCAAACAAAGTAAGTTCTTTATTGCCTCCCATAAAGAAGTCCTCTTACAAAAGGAAAAACAGACAAAAAGGGGAAGGGGCAAAATAAAGCAAAATACATCAGGCCTCGGGCCCACTTTGAAGCTCAGGAACAGCAGTAGGGGACGCGTCACCCCCGATACCTTCGGTGACGGCCGGCCCGGACACTGGCCTCGCCTGTGCGAGAACTGTCCCGGTCGTGAGCCCTCCCGGAGCCTCCGGAGTTGGTGACCCCGCTGGAGGTGACTCCTCCGGTTCTTCCCCGGCCGAGGATGAGGAGCTGGAAACTGACTCATCCGAGTCATAACTCTGGCCATAAGGAAAATCGCCCCCGGAAAGGTGCTCATTGGCATAGCTCATCACCCGGCGATAGCCCTGCCTGAATCCCTTTCGAGCACCCCGGCGGGGCGCTACCTCGTAGTAGGGGAGGGCAGCCTTGATCAAGTCGGCCGAGTAAGCTTCTGAGCCTTTGTAGCGCTCGATCGCCTCCGCCTCGACCTGCCCTACCCTTCCGACAAGCTCAACCCGAGCCCGCTCCGCCTCGGCCGCACGCTCTTCCGCCCTCGCTAGACGCTCCTCTAGCTCGGTCATCCTCCGCTCGGCTTCGATCGTCCGGCCCTCCGCCCGGGCTCGGTCCGCCTTGGCCTCAGCACGAAGGCGCTCCGCGTCCTCAGCCCGATCCTGCAGTTCACCGCGCTCAAGCTCCCAGAGGCCATCCAGCTCGATGTGACGCTGACGCTCATCCTCTAGACGTTTGCTCTTCCTCTCGAGCGATTCTTGGGCCCTTGCTAGCTGCTCGGCCAGCGTTTCGGCTTCCCGTTGACTCGACCGCGCCAACTCCCTGAATGCGAGGAACTCCCGCCGGAGCCCCTCATGCTCCCCCTCGAGCCGGGCTAGTTTTCCCTCGCATCCACCAAGGGTCCAGGCAAGCCTCGACCGTTCCGCCTCCGTCCGGGCGTGTGCCTCCGCCATCACGGCCGCTGACCGAGCTATGACCAGGCCGCCCTCCATTAGGACATCAAGAACCCCGGCGGGAGTGTTGCGCCTTTCTCCCCCCTCGTCCTCTCGGCGATCGACCGGCAGAACCGGTACAAGTCGCCCGAGATACCGAGCCTGTCCAGAGGCTCCGGCAAAGGGGACCGCTCCACCCTGGGCACCCCGCCAGAGGACCCTGTTCAGGCAGCGAAGCTGACCGCCCCGCGCGCCACGGTCGGTTGGGGTTGTGATGCCTCCCCGGGCGAACCCCCACCCTCGACCGACGCCGCGGGATCGGCCGCACCAGAAACTTTCGGCACGTGGGGCTGCAACGCCCCCGCGGGCGAACCCCCATCCGCACCGACCGATCCCTCGGCCCCAGCGTCGGCCACACCGACATCGGCCCCCTCTGCCCCCGCAGAGGGGAGAGCCGACCCATCACCTCCCTCTGAGGGGCCCCTAGTCTCCTCGGCCCCCTCTCGCCCGGCGGATGGGAGAGCCAGCCCGGAGGGGTCGGCCCCATCCTGCCCCTGAGGGGGGAGCCCCGCCGAGCCAGAATCGCCCCCGACGGGGGTAGAAAGGCCGGGCTTCTTGGCCCTTTTCCTGGCCTTCACGGCCTCCCGCAGTTTCCCCGCCAGGGGATCCTTGCGCTTTAGGTCGGTCGATCGAGAAGACCCCTCGGGGGCCACCCCCTTGCCCTTGTCTTGGGCCTGGGTGCGACCCGCCGAGGCATCAGGTTCATCGGCTGCTGAGTCATCTCCCAGATCGATGACCTCGGTCGCCTCCTCCAGAGGCTCCCGCCTCACGTCTGCAACAAGGAGAAGCCCCGGTCAGGAGGAGGAAAGGAGCTACCACCCCAGAAAAAGAGCCTCAAGAGCTGTACCTGTCGACGTCAACCGCGAGAGAAGACACCGTTCGATGTTCTCCGGCGTCACCAGCTCCTCGGTCGATCGACGATCCTCTAGTAGACCGGCAGTGGGGAGGGAATTCCTCCTGGCAAGGGGGCAGATTCGGATGAAAGTTGGGCGAGGTCCGACACCTCCAGATCTCGTCCGTCGCCACCGCCTTCACCCAGAAGAAGTGGGCCTTCCACCCCTTATGCGAGGAGTCATTCGCCGCAAGCGAGATGCAGCTCCTATTCCTCCGCGCCTGGATGAAGTAGAAGCCTTTCCCCGCTGATGGGTGCGCTTTCAACTCAAAGAAGAAATGGAAGAGGTCCAAGGAAGGAAAAATGTCATGCTGACGACAAAGAATCCGGAAGGCCGAGAGCAGAAGATATGAGTTGGCCACCAACTGAATAGGCGCCAACCGGAAAAAATTAAGAAGCTGCAGCACGAAAGGATCGAAAGGGAGGCGAAATCCGCTCTTCCAAGCCAGGAGAAAGGTGCAAATGTGCTCCCCGTGATCATCCAGACTCGTCTCGTGCGGAGCGGCAGCAACAAAGCTGTATCTGAGAGGCAGGCGAAAATGACGCTCCAGCCTCCGCACCTCTGCTTCCCCCAACTCACTGCAGTTGGGGACGGGTCCCCGCCTCTCCGGCACAAGCTCCGGACTTTGATCCGCCATCGAGTCGGGAGAAGATCCCTCGTACGAGCTCAAAGACTCCGGGGGAGAAGGAAGTTGCCGGACCGCCTCTGCGGTTATCCTCACCAACTCCACGAACGCCGCCGCAAGGCTCCTCGTCTCCGCTGTGCTCTCACGGCGCATCAAGAAGCAAGGAAAGCCTAAAACCCTGGAAGCCTAGAACGATGAACAGCGCCCCCTAAAAACCCCTGAGGGTGGTGGCACGCCGTTCTGTGCTCTGAGAAAAAGGGGGGCCCCTTCGTTTCAAATATGTCAAGATCATCATTACGGGCCTCGGCGACCGCTATGAGCGGCTCCATAACACCAACGGAATTCCACCCACCTGAGCCACGCCGGTCCAAAGCCTCGAAAAACTACTCATCCGAGCCTCCTTGGTTCGGGAGTAGGAGGGGGACAAGTGGAGAGGGGGATTTCCACAGCCCCCCACAAAGGCAGCCCAACAAGACCCACAAGGTCCAACCCGGCGAAGCCCGCCCGAGTAATAGCCCACAGGGCCCACTTAGGGAAGAAAAGCCCAATAAATGAGACTCGAGGAACCAACTCTCCCCAGCGGCCTTCTAGGCTCGGAGGGCCCGAGACAACGGTCAGGTCCCAAGGAAGGTCCGGACTAAAGCCCTCTCCCCGTCCGAGAGAGATAGGCTCTAGCCGACCTATCCGACCCCACCTTCGCCGGGCCATGCCTATCGCTTGGACAAGAGCTAGCATCCCTGAGGCTTGGTAAGGCCGGTTGATTATCCGCATATGCAGCCGTTCAGAGTCCCCCGCCAGCGGGAGAGTCAGGGGAGCCGCCGGACTCCATGGGGATAACGTTCCCACGATCAGGCCATGAAAGCCCCCGTTAAAGACGTAACTCCCGCCGGGAACCCCTCAGCTTGTAGGACTCCTGAAGGCGGCGCACTATTTAAGCAAGGGATACCCTCCAGAAGAAGGTAAGAGAAGCAAGGGCATACACACACCCTAAGCTCCTGAGCGCGATTCGCTTCACCCTCTGGTGGAGAGGATTCTCGCGCATCAGCTCTCTCCTCCCCCCATTATCGCTTCCACCATAGCTCTACTGACTTAGCCATCGGAGGGTTTTCCCCCAGGGAGATCCCCTGGGCGCTCTGATACGTTTCCCTCTCTTGCAGATTCATCTTCTGGTGATCCATAGCCCGCTCAGGACCCAGCGCGAGATCTCGCCTCTTCAGGAGGTAATAAATGTCTTTGAAAATTTCTCTATTGATGACTGGGAAGATGCTTATGGTGAATTGTTAGACAAGTTTAATTCTCTCAGTAAAGAGCATAGGGTCCTCAAAAGAAAATTTAATACAAATGTTGAAGAACAAACCCAGGTCTGTGAGGAAAATCAGAAACTAAAAGAGCACTAGAAGAAATAACCTCACTAAGAAAAGAAAATGATAAGCTCAAGGGAGAAAACCAGGAGAGTCACACCCAGCTCAATGAACTGAAAACTAAAATTGAAGAAAGCCTGAATGAAATTAGAGTGAACTCAAAGAAATATGAAGCTGTTAAGATAGTGAATGCTGAACTGTTAAAAAATTCTGAGTCACTGTAAAAAGAGCTGGAAGACAAACAAAAAGTTTTGGAAAGATTTGTTCAGGGAAAAACTAGTCTGGATGCTATTCTAGGGACAAGGGTTAACTTCAATAAGGATGGTCTAGGCTATGACCCAACTAACAAGAGACCCCTACAATTCAAGACCATCACCTTCTGCCCAGAGAAGGGAAAAGAGAAGCTGGACACACCATCCAGCTCAAACAATAGTAAAGGAGCTCAATGTCCGAAAGAAACTTTAAAGAACAATGCTGGTCAACCATTTAAAATGGGAATGAATTTTATGAAGAACTTCACTAAGCCCACTCATCAGAACATAAATGGTAGATGGACCAAGCAAGTGGATCAGAAGAAAAGCTGGAATTACTACAATCAGATGGGTCCAAACAGGACCTACTGGAGAAATAATTATCATCTTCAAAAATCTGTTAATCAACAAGCTCACAGGAGATTTCCTAGGAATGGGAAGCCTAATGAATGGAATAGAGCTTACTTCTCCAAACCAGCTGGACTTAATTTCAATAAACCAGAAGTAAAGGTGCCAGAGAAAACCATGCTAAAGCAAATCTGGATACCTAAACATTTGATCAGAGATTTGAACAATGTCTTTGGACCCAACTCATCTTGGGTTCCAAATCACTTTGCTTGATTTTGTTTGTGTAGGTCGGCCTGGCAGCTGAAGACAACAAGTGGTACCTCGACAGTGGCTGCTCCAGGCACATGACAGGAGACCGATCCAAGTTCAGCAAGATAGAGATGAAGGTAGGGGGTCTGGTCAAGTTTGGAGGAAAGAACAAAGGTAAGATAATTGGAGTTGGCACAGTAGGTAAGACTTCCACAAACTCCATTGAAAAAGTTCTACTTGTGGAAGGTCTTCAACACAACCTGATTAGCATTAGTCAGTTATGTGACAAGGGTCACAGGGTTGTGTTTGATGATGATTCATGCAAAATCTTTGAAATAAATTCTGATGTGGTTAAATTTGTAGCCAACAGGATTAATAATATTTACATGGTAGACTTAGATGAGGAATCTGTATCTAATATCTGTTTATCTGCCAATTCTGAAAATGATGCTTTTGAATGGCATAGACGTTTAGGCCATGCTAGCTTTACTACTTTAAATAAATTGGTCAAGCATGATTTAGTTAGAGGCATGCCTAGAATTAAATTCAATTCTATTTCAAAATCATGTGATGCCTGTGCTTTAGGCAAACAGACCAGGAATTCTTTCAAGCTAAGATCTGAGCCATTGTCCTCTAGACCAATGGAACTTCTCCATATGGACCTTTTTGATCCTACTGGAACTCAGAGTCTTAATGGGAACAGGTTTGGCTATGTCATCATAGATAACTTCTCTAGATATTCATGGATCTTTTTCTTAGCAAATAAAAGTGATGCATTTCAAAAGTTTAATCAGTTTTTTAATAAGGTCAAACAAGAAGGAAAACACAAGATCTGTTCTATTCAATCTGACCATGGAGGTGAGTTTGAAAACTCCATGTTTTCTGATCTTTGTGAAAGAGAGGGACTAACACACAGATTCTCTTCTCCCAGGACACCTGAACAGAATGGAATTGTGGAGAGAAGAAATAGAACTGTTGTGGAGATGGCCTGAACCATGCTAATTGAAAGTCAATTACCAAGGAGGTTCTGGGCAGAGGCGGCCAATATAGCAACTTACATAATCAACAGGGCCATGGTAAGACCCATTCACAAGAAAACACCCTATGAGCTTCTAAAAGGTAAGAAACCAAACTTGTTTCATTTCAGAATTTTTGGAGCTAAATGCTTTATTCATAACAATGACAAGAAAGATTTAGATAAGTTTGAAGCTAAAAGCTCCCCTGGAATATTTTAAGGATACTCTAAAGTGTCTAGGGCATATAGGGTCTTTAACATATCAGACCAGAAAGTTGAAGAGTCTCAACACATCATTTTTAGTGAAAAGAAAGGTGTCACTAACATTGAAAATGTTGACAGGGATTCTAATCATGATGGAGAATTCCTAGAAGACCAAGAAGAAGAGAAGACTCAGCCGAGTGGAACAGCAAATCCTCCCAACCAGGAAGAGCCAAGAGAAACAGGTGAGTCTTCAATAAATGTTAGATTTCTTAAAGATCATCCGATAGATAATGTCTTAGGCAATCCTGAAGATCCTCTTCGGACTAGGTCTCATTTTAGGAATGTGAATAATGAAGACTTAATTGCTTTAGTCTCACAAATTGAACCCAAATCAGTAGAAGAGGCCTTAGCTGATCAAGCTTGGGTCAATGCTATGTGTGAGGAATTGGGCCAGTTCGAAAGAAATAATGTCTGGGAACTTGTTCCAAGACCAGATAATGTTAATATCATAGGAACTAAGTGGGTGTTCAAAAATAAAATGAATGAAGATGGAATCATTTCTAGGAATAAGGCCAGATTAGTAGCCAAGGGCTACTGTCAGGAATTTGGTGTAGATTTCGATGAATCCTATGCACCTGTTGCTAGGATGGAAGCTATAAGATTGTTGCTTGCTTTTGCATGTTCAAAGAATATAAAACTCCAACAAATGGATGTTAAAAGTACCTTTTTAAATGGAGTCATTAAAGAAGAGGTTTTTGTTGAACAACCCCCCGGATTTCAATTCTCTCCTCAACCTAACCAAGTTTTCAGGTTAAATAAAGCCTTGTATGGTCTAAAGCAGGCTCCTCGAGCATGGTATGAAAGATTGACTGAATTTCTGATCAGCAAGGGCTATAAAAGAGGTAAAGTTGATCAAACCTTATTTACCAGGGGTACAAATAAAGATCTCATCATAGTTCAAGTATATGTAGATGACATTATATTTGGATCAACTAAGCATGAACTATGTGATGAATTCTCTAAAATGATGTCTGCTGAATTTGAGATGAGTTTGGTTGGTGAACTAAAGTACTTTCTTGGCTTGCAGGTACAACATTCAGAGGATGGATGCTTCATCAAGCAGACCAAATACACAATGGAACTATTCAAGAGGTTTGGTATGGAAAACCTGAAGCACATTATAACACCCATGGGTACCAATACCTCACTGGATACAGATGAGACAGGTAAAGAAGTAAATGCCAAGCTCTATCGAGGAATGATTGGATCTCTTCTTTACTTGACAGCTTCTAGACCTGATATACAGTTCAGTGTAGGAATGTGTGCAAGGTATCAGTCTAGACCTACTGAATTACATTTAGCTGCAGTGAAAAGAATTTTCAAATATTTGTCAGCTACTCATTCTCTTGGTTTATGGTTTCCTGCATCACACACATTTAACTTAGTTGCATACACAGATGCTGATTATGTAGGATGTAAACTAGACAGGAAAAGCACTAGTGGTCATTGTGAATTTTTGGGTGGGTGTTTAGTGTCTTGGGGTTCCAAGAAACAACATTCTGTGGCCCTCTCCACTACAGAGGCTGAATATGTGGCTGCAGGGAGTTGTGGTACACAAGTCATTTGGATTAAACACCAGCTTCAGGACTACCAAGTAGACCTGGGGTGCACACCTATCTATTGTGATAATACCAGTGCCATTAATCTTGCCAAAAATCCTATTTTGCATTCACGCACCAAACACATAGAGATAAGGCATCATTTCATAAGAGATGAGGTTTCTAAAAATAACTTTGAACTGATTCATGTAGGCACTGATAATCAGATTGTTGACATTTTCACTAAACCTCTGGATAATGAAAAATTCACATCACTGAGAAGAGAATTAGGCTTATACAAATTGTCTTAAATGTGAAGTATGTTCTTTTTGTGAGGGGGAGTTCTGTATGTCTGTTGGTTAGCTTTCAAGAATGCTTTGAGTGAGGGGGAGCTGGTTGAGCTGTGAGAGGAAGAGTTCTTTGACATATTCAAAAAGATTGACCAAATGTGTGTAATTGCTGGTTTTCATGACAGATCTAGTGTGGTTCTCTCAGACAGTAGAGTGTCACTTATTTCTTAAGTCTATAAGTCAGTGATACTAAAGTCCAGTTAGAATCTTTCCTCTTGTATTCCTTCAGAGATCTGGATTAATTGTATAATGTATATCTTCCTACATTGTCAATGATTCTGGTTCAGGCCAAAACCTGTATGTCTTGATATCTGACCCAATCAGCTTGAAATCTAGACTTCAAGATTCACTTCAAGAAATAGTCCTTCTGGTATTATTTTCAATCATTCCATCTCTTCAACACAAGGGCTTAACTAAACAAACATGTCTTATTTTGGTCACTGAGAAACTGGGAGCTTCATCAATGAAATGAAGTTTTCTCCTATGTCACGAGGTGTCAAATACTTAAAATGAATGAAAAGTCATGACAGAGCAATGGTGGCTAGCTAGTGAGTAACTGGGGACTCAGGCCTCTAATCAAGGTGTTTCCTCATGTCAAAAGCCACAGTTACTAACTCGGTTCCTTTAATTAAAAAAAAGGAGGAAGTAATGAGGTACTCACACTTAGTAACTGGGGATTCAGGCCTCTAATCAAGGTATCTCCCTAATGTCAACAGAGTGAATTACCAACTTACTCATTGATCTTCTTGAAAATCATCTCAAAAAATTCCTTGTGGTTATGCAACTAATGGATTGCTTGTCCTCAATACCTTGAGAACACCTCTCTGACTTTGTCTCTTGTTGTCATGTGGGATAGTTGACTGTTCAGCTATATCTGGCCATACTTGTTAACACCTGCTCTAAATCATACATTATGTATGCTGATAAACTTTTCTATCATTCTACTTCTCTATTGTTTACTGGAGTTCAAGAACCTTCACTTGAGTTTAGCACCTCACTTATTCTCTTAAGACTGGCTCGTGCCTTTCTGCACTAAGAAGTTACTGTACTTCTTCTTCATGTCTCCAGCACTTTCATATATTCTGCATTTCCTTTTGCTGATGTCAAAGGGGGAGAGAGGTTCTGCAATATCTGTAAGCCATGTATTGTCATGAGCTTTGGGGGAGTTGTGTTTATGAGCAATGGGGGAGAATTCATGTCATGGAAATTTCTGAGAATGAGTTGTGAGGGAGCTGAGAGTGTGTTGTAGGGAGTGTTTAAATCATCTGCATGAGCATGCCTTGAATTTGCTTTGATTGTTGAAACTGCAGTTAATTTTCTGTTAAGCTTTGATATTGCATGATTCATAGTGTTGCCATCATCAAAAAGGGGAAGATTGTTGCATCCCTACGGTTTTGATGATGTCTCACACTATAAATCAATCGGTTACTATCAATAGTTTAATTCATGCTTCATGTAGGACAGTGCAGTTCATGTGGTTGTCATATAGACATGCATTACTTGTTCAAGTCCATACTCTGTCAGCATAGTCTGGATAGTAGTGGGTCGACCAATCTGGAGTCTGTACATCGCATTTGTCGAAGGCATTGGAAGTCTATACATTGACTCACTGTTCATGCATTCATCGAACAAGTCTATACACTCATGGCATTTGTGTAACGTTTGTTCTTCAATGTTTGTACATTGGCCTTCACTTGAAGTCTATTCATTGGTCTTCACTTCAAAGTCTACACATTGGTAAAGTCTATGCATCGTTCACATTGCTTCAAGTCTATTCAGCCTTAGCGAAAGCTCTGCAAGTCTATACAGCCATTTCCAAGTCTGTACATTGGATAACCTTCCAAGTCTATACACTGTCCTGTGGCCTTCAAACATTTCAAGTCTGTTCATTGTTGTTTTGGCCAAGTCTGTACATCCGTTTGCCTGACTTCATATTCAAAGTCTGTACATCCTTCTGTTGAAATTCTAAGTCTATACATCGGTTGCATTCATTGGAAGTCTATACATTGGGGTCCTTTCCTACGTTGCACCTCAAAGTCTAGACATTGCACTGTAGGTTGCTTAGTTGAAGTCTATACATTGCTGATCGAACGTAAGTCTATACATTCCAACCTTTTCCTACGTTCGATGCTTTAGCTACACCCTAAGTCTCCACATTGGCAAAGTATATACATCGCTTATGTAAGTCTATACAGCCAGCGCATTCATTGATATCAAGTCTACACACTGCATATAGGCAAAGTCTGCACATTGGTAGAGTCTGTACATCCTCTAGGAGCCTCAAGTCTATACAGTGGTAAACTCTGCACATTGTGCTTTAAAGATCACCAAGTCTATACATTGCTCACAGCACACACGTTCAAAGCCTGAAGTCTGTACAGCCTTGACAAATGCTCCTAAGTCTATACATCGCAAAGTCTGCACATCGTTGTGTTCAAGCCTTTCAAGTCTATACATTGGCTCAAGCATTCCAAGTCTGTACACTGGTCCTCAAGCTTACCAAGTCTGTACATTGGCCTTCAAGACTTTCAAGTCTGTACAGTCTGATTTGTCGTTCAGAGTTCAAAGTCTATACATCGTGGGCTTCAGTTCTTCGAGTCTGTACATCCTTCAAGGGCCAAGTCCATACACTGTCTCGCTCACATCTTCAAGGGTGATTGAGCATCGTGAAGTCTGATTGAGCACCGTGAGGTCTATACAGTGGCTGAGCATCGTGAAGTCTGATTGAGCATCGTGAAGTCTGATTGAGCACCGTGAAGTCTATACAGTGGCTGAGCATCGTGAAGTCTATTCAGTGGATGAGCATTGTAATGTCTATACATTGGTTAGGCTAGTTCATGCAGCGTTCATCTCAAGTCTGTACACTGCCTTTCACATGCACTCATTCATCAAGTCTGTACTATCCCTTGGTTGCAAGTCTATACACTCGATTGCTTCATGCATTACCAGAAGTCTACACACCCCCCCTCTGCTATGTAATGCATCAGTTTTCAAGTCCATACACTGAGGACGCAGAAGGCCCTCAAGTGTATACATTCTCACATTGTACACACTTATTCATTTGCTGCTTCTAAAGTATATACACTCGTTGTTATAAGCCTGAACTAACTAATTCGATTCATGTCTTTTGTCTCTGCCTGCAGGTGATTCAGGTTAATGATTGGGCACGTGAACTGAGGAAGATGTCTGGCACGTGATCTGAGGATGCTCTGGAAAAGGAGGGAACGAGACCCACTCGTGTGAAGTCCTGGAATTCAGGTCGGATGCCATATAAAAAGGTGTCTTCTGCGAACAGGAGAACTGAACGAAAAAAGGAAGGCTGAAGTGAAGAATCCTTGAGCAGAAAGAGAGAAGAGAGAGCCTTCACGTTCCAGAGAAAAGACAGAGAGAAGAATTTGAGAGATATGAATTGAGAGAAAAGTCCTTGAGAGATAGAAGAAATAGTGCTGTGAAGATTTGCTTCTTCGGAAGTTACATTTGTTTTTTGGTTTTTCAGAAACGATTGTCATTCATCGTTGGTCTTATTTTCATTTATGTTCTTCATTTCTTCATTTCCGATTCCGAATTGTTACCCTCTAGTGTTTGGACGAAGGGAGTGTTACTCCAGTTCCCCTCTGGGCTGCAGAGGAAGAGAGATCTGTGATCTCTGGTTTTGCCAGTGACGGACTGTCACTAGCAAGTTCCCTCCAGGTTGGAGGAAGGGAGAGCCATCTCCGGTTCTGGTCTTGCTGGTTGCAGGTCCAGGTGTCAAGCTCTGTGGGTAGCAGAGTTTGGTTGAGGGATTTGTTTCCCTTGGTTGTTCAAGCTGTGTGGCAGCATCTTGTTCGCAGACTGAGTCTGCAGTTTTCTAGCAGTGGCTAGTGGAATCCTCACTCTAGTTGGAGTGAGGGGTGGATGTAGATTGTGGACTACAATCGAACCACCTTAAAATTTCTTGTCTCCTCTGTGGTTTACTGTTATCGGTTGTGCTCTCCATCTGCTTGGCATTGTGTTTGACTGTGGACAGTCTTTTTCAATCGCACCTTCCTATTCTGTCTTAGTTATTCACTGCGTTAGCTATATTATTTTGCTGTATCTGAAGGGTCGAAATTCGAAGTAGTGATTTTCCGCTGAATTTTTCTAAATCGGGAGTGATCTATTCATCCCCCCCTTCTATATCACTCTTCGCTGCGCTAACACATCGTTCCTCTAGGTGTTCGACAGAACACACAAAAAGAAGGGGACAGATCAATTTGTGAGTGAAAGAGCTCACTCAGTAGCGGTAAGTTTATCTACATATGCAACTTCTACCGTTCATTTAAATCGGATTTATTCATATGAAATTGACTAGTTATTTTATTCAATTTGTAGAAAACATATAGCAGAGCTGTGATAGAGAAGTACGGGGAGGGAGACACGCAGCAGCCGGAGTTCGATCCTGCGGAATGGGGGGCAGCAGCTGGCCTATCGAAGAAAGGCCGGCTATATGGTTTTGGGGAGAGCCTGGACTCTAGCGCGGTGATATCATCGTGCGCGAGTTCAAGCTCTGCCCAAACCAGTAGCAGTGCTTTCAGTATACCTCCAACTGCTCCCAGTACTTCTGCCAGCGATGTCATAGACATCGTCCGATCACAGATTTCTGATTTGTAGCAGTAGATGTAGCGGCAGATCCGAGAGGAGATATCTAACCAGTAGGCAACCATGTTGCAGGCAATCAGTGGCCTCCTCTCCCCGGTCAGAATTCTCCCTCATGGATCCACCACCACCACGGCACATGCCCATCAGGTGAGTGTTTATTATATTTTTATTTTTACAGAATTACTCAATTATATTCATAATTAATTTCAAAACTAGGTTAGTTTTCAAAAGTAACTTATTTTAGAAGAATTGAGAAAATTCGGGGTTCAGGGGTCCAAAATATAAAATACTGGCCTGATCAAAATGCCCATCCTTCCAACACGACCTGTGAGGTAGATGTGAGTTGTGACAGCTGACGGATTCCAAATCAGATATCCGGTTTGAGCCCGACGCTCAAATAACTCAATTCAAAACTAAGTGTGTTTTCAAAACTAACTTAGTTTAGAAGAATTCAGACAATTTGGGGTTCGGGGGTCTAAAATCTGAAATATCAGTCTGATCGGCATCCCGATCCTTCCAACATGACTTGGGAGATGAAAGTGACTTGTTAGAGTTGACGGAATCCAAATTAGATTTCCGGTTTGAGCCCGACGCTCAAATAACTCAATTTAAAACTAAGTTAGTATTCAAAAGTAACTTAGTTTAGAAGAATTGAGAAAATTCGTAGTTTGGGGGTCCAAAATGTAAAATACCGGCCTGATCAAAATGCCCATCCTTCCAACATGACCTGTGAGGTGGACGTGAGTTGTGAGAGCTGACAGATTCCAAATCGGATATCTGGTTTGTGCCTGACGCTCAAATAACTCAATTCAAAACTAAGTGTGTTTTCAAAACTAACTTCATTTAGAAGAATTCATACAACTCGGGGTTCGGGGGTCTAAAATCTAAAATATCAGTCTGATCGGCGTGCCGATCCTTCCAATAGGACTTGGGAGATGAAAGTGACATGTCAGAACTGACGGAATCCAAATCGGATATCTGGTTTGAGCCCGACGCTAAAATAACTCAATTCAAAAATAAGTTAGTTTTCAAAAGTAACTTAGTTTAGAAGAATTGAGAAAATTCGGCGGTCGGGGGTCCAAAATGTAAAATACTGGCCTAATCAAAATGCCAATCCTTCCAACATGACCTGCGAGATAGACGTGAGTTGTGAGAGCTGACGGATTCCAAATCGGATATCCGATTTGAGCCCGACGCTCAAATAACTCAATTCAAAAGTAAGTGTGTTTTCAAAACATAGTTTAGAAGAATTCATACAATTCGGGGTTCGAGAGTCTAAAATCTAAAATATCGGTCTGATCGGCATGCCGATCCTTCCAACAGGACCTGGGAGATGAAAGTGACTTGTCAAAACTGACGGAATCCAAATCGTATATCCGATATGAGCCCGACGCTCAAAAGTGCATTTTGTAAATACACTTAGTTTAAAATTAAAGAAGTCGCGTCTTGGGGTCTAAAATCTGAAATACCGGTCTGATCAGCGTGCCGATTGTTCCAACATGACCTGGGAGAAAAAAATGACTTGTGAGAACTGGCGGAATCCAAATCGGATACTCGATTTGGGCCCGGCGCTCAAAAGTGTATTTTTTAAATGTACTTAGTTAAAAATTAAAAAAGTTGGGTTTAGGGATCAAAAATCTAAAATATCGGTCGGATCGGCGTGCCGATCATTCCAACATGACCTGAGAGATGAAAGTGACTTGTCAAAACTGACGGATTTCAATTCGGATGTCCGGTTTGGGCCCAGCGCTCAAAAGTGCAGTCTCTAAATGTAATTAATTTAAAATATAGATAACTTGGGGTTAAGGGGGTCTAAAATCTGAAATACCGATCTGATCGGTGTGCCGATCATTCCAACAGGACCTGGGAGATAAAAATGACTTGTGAGAACTGGTGGAATCCAAATCGGATACTCGATTTGGGCCCGGCGCTCAAAAGTGCATTTTGTAAATGCACTTAGTTAAAAATTAAAGAAGTTGGGTTCGGGGATCTAAAATCTGAAATACTGGTGGGATCGGCATGTCAATCATTCCAACATGACCTGGGAGATGAAAGTGACTTGTCAAAACTGACGGACTTCAATTCGGATACCCGGTTTGAGCCCAACACTCAAAAGTGTAGTCTCTAAATGTAATTAATTTAAAAGACAGATAACTAGGGTTTGGGGGGGTCTAAAATCTGAAATACCGGTCTAATCGGCGTGCCGATTGTTCCAACCGGACCTAGGAGATCAAAATGACTTGTGCGAACTGGCGGAATCCAAATCGGATACTCGATTTGGGACCGGCGCTCAAAAGTGCATTTTGTAAATGCAATTAGTTAAAAAATAAAGAAGTTGGGTTCGGGGATCTAAAATCTGAAATACCGGTCGGATCGGCGTGCCGATCGTTCCAACACGACCTGAGAGATGAAAGTGACTTGTCAAAACTGATGGATTTCAATTCGGTTCAATTTGAGCTCGGCGCTCAAAATTACATTCTCCAAATGTAATTAATTTTAAATACTGATGACAGCTAGGTTAGTTGGGGTCTATAAAATCTATGCAGTTATCAATTTGATATTATGTTTGATTTCAATTTATGCAATGTAATAAAATATTTAATTTATCTTTGCACTAATTTTTTTATCTATGAATGAATGTTATTATTGTTTTAATGTAGGAGGATCTTTCTGCGGGCGACGACAAAGGAGATGAGTAGGACAGGGAAGAGGATATGGATGACGTGGATGATATTTGATCAGCAGGGGATTCGTGTTGAGTTTCTTGTTATGTGTTTTATTTTCAGTACGTTAGTTTGATTATATTTGATGTATTTTTAACAGGTTTTTAAAAAAAACTTGTATTTTTTAAAAAAATTAATGGAGGTATTTCAGACGGATTTTCAGACATATCCGTCAGAAATTTCAGACGGAATTAGAGACGGAAATTTATCTGTCTGAAATTAATTTCTGATGGTATTTCACACAGAAAGTAGTCCGTGTGAAATTTCAGACGGAATTTGCAACTTATGTGAATTCTGTCCAAAATTTGTAATTTCAGACGGAATTTCACACGGAAAGTATATCGTATGAAATTTCAGACGAAATTTGTGACTGATATTAAATATGTCCGACATTTGTAACAAAAAATATGGGACAGTCATTTTTCGTCTGAAATTCGTCTGAATTCTGTTACAAAAGTGTGTTCCCATGGAATTTCAGACGGATTTCAGATGGAAAACGGCCGTCTGAAATCTAGCATATCCTTGTAGTGCGAGCAACAAGTGTTTGTTGGCGAGGGCATGAAGCGTTGTGCCGAAAGGGGTTTAATCATTTGCAAGGGAAAATGCCAACGCAAGGGATAGAATTTCTGCCGATTCGAGCATAAGACCCACATGGCAATATTATGTAAGTAGGTGGCTAGGGCATGAAGCCTTGCGCCGAAAAGGGTTTATTCGTTGGTGCAACGCCCGAGAACTTTCTAAGGATTTTTTTGGATTTAAAATATACCTATATTAATTATTAAGCATTTAATGGGCTATTAATAGAATTATGATGAATTGATTCTAATTATTTAGGCCCTACACAAATCCGAGAGGATTAGGCCCATATAATAAACCCAATAGGCCCAAGAGATTGTTTTGGACCTTAGCGCATATTCTAGAACCTTAAAATGGGTGTAATCACTGAATTAAGGGAGATAATTACTCCTTAGAAGATAAATAAATGGATAATAACAATGATAATATCAAAGAGTTTGAATTGATTTCAAATTCGGCGCCCAATGGGGAAAGCGGCCTATCGCGAGACCGCCAGGTGCTGGTAAACGGTCTAGAGCTAGAACGATGAGGCACTGCAGTTCCGAGAGTATGAGAAAATGTGAAAAGATTAGATTTTTAACATCCAAATCACCTAGGATCGATTCTATCTACTAGTTAGATAAGTCTGGAAGGTTAGTAGATCGAATTGAAAGCCTAATTTGGACTCTAAGTTCGTTCTAATCCATGAAAACCCTAGCTAAACCTATAAATAGATCCCAGATTTAACGTGTGCGACCCTTACTTTTGGCACGCGTGGAACTAAGTTAAAGAGGACAAATTAGATGTAAGTTTCTTCTAGGAATTTATTTATTATAGTTAGAACTAACTACCCTCCGAATTTCGTTCTAGGCGATCAAGTATACAAGGAGTTAGAGGCTTCCAAAGTTGCTGATTCTACACCAACTCAGGAAATAGTGCGGCCGACCCAAGAAGATCAACGAAATAGAAGCCCTAAACGTGGTAATTAGATAGATGTTATTTGGAACAATTTGTTTCTATTAGTACCCTCTTCTTACCCTCAAAATTTCACCTCTTCAGGTCAAGGGAATCAAAATATACAAGGGCGTGAAGTTGCTGATTTAGTTCAGGACGAGCAGAGAACTAGGGTTGACTTGCAACCTTAAATTCGAAGTTTAAAGCCCAAAACCAAGGTAGGTTATCTCAGGAATGGCTCAAACTTGAAGTCAAGAATAAAAGTCCTCTGATTTCATTCGATTTCATGCATTATACCTTGAGAATTTGATGTTTTCATTAGGACCATGCATCTAGTTTAGTCTTCATGCATGAACAAGCCTTAATGAAGTAAATGGAGAATCTTCTTGTTAATTACATGAACCTATTCATATTGTTGGCCTATCCTTGTTCTACCATGCTATAGAAGTTTATATATGTTGATATCTAGGCTTGATATATCCTAGTTTAGCATTTTGTATTATTATCATTTGCACTCGGAATAATACAGGAGGAAACGGTTTTCCTGTAGACCGCTAGGAATTACTAGCGGCCGTACGATAGACCGCTAGCCACAATTAAACGGTCACCCACTAGACCGTTTGCTATTCTGATTTCTGTAATATTGTTATTCCAAAAACATATTACAGATTAGTCTTAATTGATATATGATAAGCCTAATTAACTAAGTTTTATTCCTAGTTTAACATTGGTTTCATAGGCTTAGTTATATTTACTGTTCATCATAATAGATTCCATGCTTCTCTATAGATTTGGTATTATTTTAACTTATGTTAATTTGTGACCAAAATTATATATTCTTGTAATAGATACATGTTTCAAATGATAGAGGATTCATGATTTACCTTGATCACTATTTTACACGATTCTCTCTCTTCGAAGAGGTATTTTCTTAAGTACATGGCACATATCCCGGTATGTTCTCCTTAGTTACACTTTTGCACATTAAGTACACAATCTTGGACATTATGACCTCTCCTTTGGATATTCCTTCCAACGGACTAGGAAATCTTATTTCAAGGCCTCCGTAAGACTCCGTGAGCTTGGGATTCTCACTAGGACGCTGAGCTAGTTGTACCATTAAAACCCATTGTCTAAAAAGCACTTTTACCGGTATTTTATGCATTCTGGAACATAGCGGCCTTCTGGTTGATCGCCAGACTTTCCTAGTGGCCCTGCACTTGACCGCTAACGGATCCTAAACGGTTCTCCATTGGACTGCAAAGCTTCAGAAGGATTTTCTCGTGTTTGAAAACTATGTCTCATGAAACGATCCAAGACTAGACCGCTTGAATTTCTAAACGGTCCAGCGCATGACCGCTTTTTGTATCAAACGGTCCTGCACTAGACCGTTTGGTTCCTGATTTTATCTAACCCAAGGTTTGATCTTTGGGGTTAGTTTTTCTTGAGTTCATGGATTTTCTGGACTCTAAACCTATGATAATAAGTCAATGTAAAGATATGAAAAATGAAGAATGTATCGTTATGCTGTCGAATTCTCTTTATAGCATAACCTAGTTATTAATTCATTCCTTGAAGTCTCTTGTTCTTAATTGAAGCATTCTTATTTTTGGTTACCTTATCATGAAACTTTTGTTGTACTTGTATATTATTGACCACATTATTGATATAAACGTGGAAGTAGCTTGATTTATACTTGAAGATGCAGTTCGAGCACTGATTGTGTTCAAGGGCTCTATGCTAGTCCCCTCGACTGATTATCGGAAACATACTGTAAACCATGGGGTATGATGCTACTGGCGTCGCATTGCGCTGGGAGTACTTTCTCTATAAATAAGTGAAATATCAACAAAAAATCACATAAATTAACGAACTCCTTGCTATTAAGCGAACAATACTTTCTTGATTGACTTTTTAGTGCATAGCCTTCATGGTTATGAAAAGTACATTCTTGTTACATTCTTGCTCATGAAAAGGCCAAATTGACATTCTTGTTATATACTTGATTAATCATACTCTCATATCTCAAGCTTGATCATATCTTGTTACTTTGGCTTTATCCGTATGTGTCCTCGTATCTGCATAATTTATCTTATTCTCTAAAGCTAAAATGCTAATCATTTAAATTTACCTTCATGTTGATACGAAGATACCTACTGGGCAAGTGTGCTTATTACCCTACTTTCCAATCTTTTTCAGGAAATTCTAGTGGGTCGGATTTCGATTACTCAAGTGATGGATCCGAGAGCGATTGAAGGATACGTGACTCGAGAGAAGCCTTAGTTATCAATGTCTAGTCGAGTCATGATGTAATTTTTATTTTCTTAAGTCTAGTGAAAAGATCTTATGTACTTTGGGAATTTTTTTATGAAGAAATAAAATTGAAGGTTTTTAGTGAATTACTTGTGCAATTACATTTGTGTGATTGTCTTGCGCTCTGATGATATTGCTTGCTCGAGGCATACTAGCCGACTGATCACATTCCCGATTGTTTCCGCTGCATAATCTCGGGACATGACAATGAAAGTGGTATCAGAGCACTAAGACTAGAAGTCCCAAGGAATGATGTCATGTCATAGGTTAAGTCCAAGGTTTAAACACCCATACATATGAAACTAGGAAGGAAATTCCCAACCTATGAGAGGAATCGGGTAGAACCAGGGGTGAGATAGTAATTCCTAAGCTTAACCTCACTCATTCCATTAGAATTAACAAATTCATTACTCTTCTCAGGTACCTTACTCTCATAATGGCTCATCGCGTTGACTGGGAAGGAATGCAACAGACCGTTGCGTGTCTTACTCAAGCATTACAAACCATGGCTCAAGCTGGCACAGGAGCAAGAGCTAGAGACTTACATCGCAATTTTTGGAATTTAAATCCTTCGCGATTTCTGGGTTCCTCTAACCCAGATGAAGCCGAGAATTGGATAGATGAGATGAACCGCATCTTTGAAGTTATGTAATGTGCTGATCAAGAGAAGGTCCATCTAGCCACGTTTCAATTAAATAAAGATGCCCGTACGTGGTGGAAGTCGATTCCGACACCGCCGCAAGATGCACCACATACTTGGGAAGGTTTCCTTACCCTTTTCCGAGCCAGGTACTTCTCCGAACATGTCAAGGAGAGGAAAGCTATGGAATTCGCTTCGTTACGCCAAGGCATGATGACCGTAGCGGAGTATGAACTCCAATTTTCTAGGCTGGCGCCATATGCTCCTCACTTGGTTAGCACCGACTTATTAAAAGTTAACCGGTTTATGGATGGATTGAGGCCCGGCTATATTCAACAACTAGGGACTCAGAATATCCGGACATATGTGGAAATGGTCCAGCGGGCGCATCTATGTGAAAGGACCCTAGAGAAGGTCGAAAAATTGAAAGGAAAGGGAGAGGAGCTGAGCCGAAGGTCTAATCGGCATGATAAGAAGAAGTTTAGTATCACGGAGCCCTACAATTCTCATGATAGCAAGAAGAGATCCCGGAATGGGAGTGGTAGTAGCTACCACAAGAATAAGAAAGTCAAGGAAGAAGATAAACAAGTCACCACGGCTTGTACCTTTTGCGGGAAGTTCGGTCATTCGGCCGAAGAGTGCTGGAAGCACCTTGGTGCTTGTTTAAGATGTAGTAGCCGGGAGCACTGCATGGCGGATTGCCCCATTATAAAGGAACAATCTTCTCGGTGGTGGACGTAAGCGTCAAGCTCGTCTCAATGGTATCATGGAAGATGAAGAAGCACCCAAGAATGATGGGCTAATGGAAGGTACTATCCACATCTATTCCCATCCTGCATTCGTACTATTTGATACATGTGCTTCTCATTCCTTTATATCTACTACTTTTGCAAAAACCTTACTTATTGCATCAGTTCCTCTACCATCGGACCTAGCAATCACTACACCATTAGGTCCCGGAACTAAACTTACAACCTATTATCCCGATAGTGAGGTAATGGTAGAAGGTCACAATCTTCCTGCAAACCTCGTATGTCTTGACATGGAGGGCTATGATGTTATTTTAGGTGTAGATTAGCTTGTAGATCACGACACCTACATAAATTGTCGCTACCGGATTATCTCTTTTCAGAAACCTGGTCTTCCAAGGTTTTCCTTCCTAGGTATCAAATATAGGAAGCATCCTACCATCATTTCATCTCTTCACGCTTGTAAACTTATTTCGTAAGGATGTGAAACTTTTCTTGCTACCATAATCATTACTGAATCCAAAGAGATAGTCTTAGAAGATATTCCCATGGTGAATGAGTTTCCCGATGTATTTTCATCAGATTTGCCTGGTTTACCGCCCGATAGGGAAGTAAACTTCTTCATTGAACTCATTCCTAGAGCAGCACCTGTTTCAATAGCTCCCTACAGGATGTCCCCCACAAAACTCAAGGAATTGAAGAAACAACTTCAAGAATTATTAGACAAGGGTTTCATTCGACCTAGCACATCCTCTTGGGGTGCGCTAGTTCTATTCGTCAAGAAAAAGGATGGATCCCTCTGGCTATGTATCGACTACCGGCGACTGAATCAACTCACAATTAATAATAAATATCCGTTGCCACGTATCGATGAACTCTTTGATCAGATTTCAGGAGCAGAATATTTTTCCAAGATAGACCTCAGGTCAGGTTATCACTAGCTTAAGATCAAAGATGAAGACATACACAAAACTACTTTTCGAAGCATATATTGTCACATCCCGACGCGAAATATCGGGACGCGAACTAGTCGTAAACAAGTGTGTCGATCAGAGCATGTACACTTTTATTTCTAAAGTCAGAAATGAATGGGAAAATGATACTTGTATTCCATCAAAATGAAGTTTACATCATTAATTTAGAAGCCATAAAGGCAATTACAACTTCCAATCCCAAGGTACATCATTCTTGTAAAAACACTAATGATCTACATAAATCTAGGTAAAAAGGAAAATCACTCTCTCACTCTTGTCCATTCCCTTGTTCATTATTTTGACCCCCGATATTCCGGGTAAAAATTCATGAACGCGCTAGCCTCTGCTAGCGTGATCATTCAGATCGTGCTAGCCTTTAGATCGGGTAGCGCGTTCTGGAAATATATATATATATATTTTTTAAAATATCTATTTGACCCCTGAGGGTGGGAAAATACACTATATGAACGTGCTATGTCGGAGCAGCACGTTCAGAACGCGCTACTGAGGTATAGCACGTTCTGGACCTGATGAAAAAATGAGAATACCCCTCTAATAAAATGACTATAACTTGCTCATTTCATAACGGAATTTAATAAATGAGCTATCAATGGAAAGAAGACAGAAAAATGAATAAGATGGTGTTCTTTAATTAGAGTTTAGCCTGGGAGACACCTACCTTTAGATAGATCTAAATAAATATCCCTAAATAATAAGAAACTCTTTGATCTTCCAAATCTTCCTTCAAATCCTCACCAATCTTCGCAGCACCGTAACCTTAGCCTCCAGAGATGGTTTGAGGGTCGAATGGGGTTCTATTTATAGCCAAAACTTGTCAAATTTGTCAAGATTTTTTGCCTAACAATGCCAAACTTTCCAACTCCGATTTAGAAGAAAATTCTAATTTTTCTTCTTAACCTAGCCTCCATTTGGTGTGAAACCAATGTAAAAACGGCTGGTCCAAGGTGGGCTGTTAGGTAAGGGTCGATTTTTGTGTCAACATTCTACAAATGGGGTTATTTTAATCCCTTAAATGGCATATTAAACATGTGTTACGAATTTTGATCTAATTACCCTTTAATAAATCCTTTAACCCATTAATCCAATCCATTATGGAATATCCAATGGGCCAATTGTAATCCTAACCTATTATATGGACTTTTATTGGGCTTACTATGATTTATCTAAGGTCTAAAGCATTTAATATCTATTTACTTCTAGTTAATTCAAGTAAATTCAATAAACTAGCTTATTTCATATAGTAAAAATATAATTTGATTATTTCATTAAAATTTTAATTACATAATGAAATTAAAAAAGTTATTTCTCATTATATAACTAAAAGTCAAAGATCGGGTTTCTATATCCTCCCCCACTTAATTATCGGGTTTCTATATCCTCCCCCACTTAAAAGAATTTGGTCCTCCAAATTCACATTATATAACTAAAAGTCAAAGATTTGAGTAGAAAGGTTGAATTTCTTACCTGAGATTAAATCCGGGTCTTTCTTCTTGATGGATTCTTCCAATTCGCAGGTTGCTTCCTCGAACCCACGCTTGCTCCATTGGACTTTCACCATCGATATGGCCTGATTCCTCAATTGGTGTAATTTTCGATCCAATATCTTAATCGGTCTTTCTTCATATGATAGGTCCTTTTGGAGTTTCAATTCTTCAAATTGAATCATATGTGAAGGATCGTACATGTACTTCCTTAGCATTGATACATGGAAGACATCATATACACTGGCCAGTTGAGGAAGCAAAGCCAGCTTGTATGCTACCTCGCCGATTCTCTCCAGAATCTCGAAAGGGCCGACAAATCTCAGACTTAACTTTCCTTTGATGCCGAATCTTCTAATTCCTCGAGTGGGTGAGATCTTTAAGAAGACATGCTCCCCCACTTAGAATTCAAGATCTCTCTTCCGGTTGTCAGCGTATCTCTTTTGTCGTGATTGAGCGACCTTTAGCCTTTCTTGTATCAACTGGATTTTGTCAGTTGTGTCTTGTACAATGTCATGACCAATCAATCCTTTGTCACCAACCTCGCTCCAGCATAGAGGCGATCTGTAACTTCGGCCATAAAGAGCTTCGAATGGTGCCATTTGTATACTTGACTGATAGCTATTGTTATAAGCGAACTCAGTCAATGGTAAATGTTCATGCCAACTTCCACCGAAGTCTATCATGCATGCTCTCAACATATCCTCAATAATTTGATTCATCCTCTCAGTTTGTCCATCCGTCTATGGGTGAAAAATAGTGCTAAATCTTAGTCTAGTACCCATAGATAATTATAAACTCTTCCAGAAATGAGAGGTGAATCTCGGATCTCGGTTCGAAATAATAGAGCTTGGAATACCGTGCAGCCTTACGATCTCCTTGATATATAAAGCGGCTAGAACATTCACGGTCCATCTAGTCTTGATTGGTAAAAAGTGAGTGGACTTTGTTAGCCAATCCACAATTACCCATATAACATCAAAACCACTTCGGGTCTTCGGTAATCTAACTATGAAGTCCATACCGATATTATCCCATTTCCATTCCGGTATTTCGAGATGCTTGAGCTTGCCAGCCGGTTTGAGGTGTTCGGCCTTGACTTGTTGACAAACCAAACATCGGCTTACAAACTCGACTACCTCTCTCTTCATATTAGGTCACCAGAAATTTCTCTTGAGGTCTTGGTACATTTTTGTAGCATCGGGGTGAATAGTATACCTTGACCGATGTGCTTCCTCCAAGATTTTTCCCTTGATAGTAGAACAATCGGGTATACAAGTTCTTCCATTGAATAATAACCTTCCATCATCATCCAGAAGGAAATCCGGTCGTTGATCTAATTTCTCTTTAATTTCCATGATCAACGGATCATCAACTTGCCGTTCCTTGATTTCCGAGAGTAACTCAGGTTGGAGTCGAATATTAGCAATAAAGACTCCGCCTTCCTTCTCCTCCATATTGAGATTTAAGTTGGCCATTTGCTGAAGTAGATGCCATTCTTTAACCATCATGCTTGATAATAAAGCCATCGGCTTCCGGCTAAGTGCATCAGCTATGGCATTGCCTTTTCTGGTGTGATATTGTATAGAGAAGTCGAAATCCTTTAAATATTCCAACCACCGTCTTTGTCTCATATTGAGCTCCTTTTGAGAGAATAAATATTTGAGACTCTTGTGATCGGAATAAACCGTAAAGGCTTCACCATAGAGATAATGTCGCCAGATCTTCAAAGGAAAGACCACAACTGCCAGTTCTAGGTCATGTACGGGATAATTTTCCTCGTGCTTCTTCAATTGCCGTGATGAATAAGCTATGATCTTGCCATGTTGCATTAATACGCAACCTAGGCCAATCCTGGATGCATCATCATAAACTTCGAATCCTCCTCCTTCCGTAGGTAATTTGAGAATAGGAGCAGTCGTCAGACAATCCTTTAAAGTTTGAAACCTTTTCTCGCATTCCTCGGACCATATAAAAGGGTTCTCCTTCCTTGTCAATCTTGTTAAAGATACTGCGATCTTTGATAAATCCTTGATAAATCTTCGGTAATATCCAGTCAATCCCAAGAAGCTTTGGATTTCCTTCACACTAGTAGGACATTCACAGTTCTTTACGGCCTCGACCTTTGAAAGATCGACAGTGATATCATTCCGGGAAATTATGTGACCGAGAAAAGAAACTTCCTCCAACAAGAAATCACACTTGCTTAATTTGGCATAATGTTTGTGATCTCTTAATAATTGAAGGGCCTTCTTGAGATGTTCTTCATGTTCTTCCTTTGACTTGGAGTAGATCAAAATGTCGTCGATGAATATAACCACAAATTGATTGAGGTATGTGTAGATTGTGATAAATCCACACATGAAGAGTTTAAATATGAGAAAACATAAGGGGGAGAGATGATATAATAATAAAGAAAAGAAGCACGTGGTGCTACTAAGGAGGGTGATCGCCAGAGGGGTTACCTCAAGAAGAAACAAAGAAGATCGCAAATACCTGGTGGAAAATAGAACACGGGATGGATTGTGAATTCCTCCTCCTCCTTCAATCGGCCGGCCGATGAAGGGGGTTTTCCTTTATTGATTGCCCTTGCAAAAAAGATAAAACAAACAAACAAAGAGAAGTGGATCAGCCAAGTGAATGTAGTATCAATCCCGAATAAATGATATGATGATGAATAGAGAACAACATGCGCACCTTTTTTTATTGTTTGTTTTAAAACCCCTAAGAGTTAGGGAAAGGAAAAGGATGTAATGCTAATGCAAAAGAAGAAAACCGTATGATGACCGATGAAAAACAACACAATTAGATAAGCAAAAACCCCTGCTGTCCCTGACGACAGTAAAGGGGAACCGAAGTTGATGCTGTTGGCAGGAAGAAAAGGAAGCAGAGAGCTCTAAAGATTGCACAGGAAGGAGATGGATAGCCTCTGTAAATTCAGCATCTATGTATAAAAACTCTGACCTCGGTAACCTCTGTTAAGATCGACTAGAGCTCCTTTATATAGGGTTTCGACCGAAGATAAACTCAAATTTTGGAAGATAAGGACGGGCAATGATCAATGAAGGCAGGACTCTAGTTCCAATTCGAGCAAGGAGACCATTGGAGGCCGGGAACTATTCAGGAAAGGCATACTCAAACACGACACCGGAGGATAAAACACGACCTTCAGAAGGGCGTCAAATTATAAATTGACGACCTACATCAAGACGTTACTCAAAACACGACCAGGATCAAGGGCGTCACTTCTTGGATTTAATTTTGGCAATAAAACTTACTTTATTTGAAAATTATGAGAAACCGCCTGAGATGAAGGCGTTACTTGAAAACACGCCCTGAGGAAGGACGTTAATCAATAATTGGAATTTATTGTGAAACCGGATAATACCAGGAATTGACGCCCTCATATTTGGTCGTCCTTTCTTAAGAACACCCCCCAGATTAGGTCACTATTTAAAAATAATGCCCCTCTTCAGGTCGCGAATCACAAAAAAATGCAAGAATAAATCACAAAAATATAAAAACTTTATATTATAGAAATATTGAAGTTCACTTTGGGCGTCAACATAGTGACATGAGATTTGATCAACATAGCGTCAATTTTAGCGTGTCTACAGCTGCCCCGCCTTGGCGTCTGCTTTGCAAGGGAGTGAGACGAAAATGAAGTAAAAGTGCAACCAGCGGAATGAAGTGGAACGAACTGATAAGTAGATGCCAAGGTGTGATGTGACACGTCTCAGATACTAAGCATTGGAAATCTTTCCAAGATTCTGAGCGAAACAACTCTAGGTGATTCCAAGGAAGCATCGATTTACTGGATAAAAGAGACTAAACTAAACAAGTAAAAAATGTGCGCATGGCACGATAAGGAGACACCATTGGAGAGCTGTTACCAGCCAACGTGGACGTGCTACAACCAAGGTGTATTTGTGGGAAAAATAAAGGGAATTGAGATGGAGATCCAGCAAAGGGACATTTTAAGTAATCAACCTAAGCGGCTTCAAAGAGAATAAAGTACTCAATTTGGAATGGAATATCTTATGTCAACTCAATCAAGAGCGAGTGACCTTCATTATTGCCATAATATGAAGATTTTCAGCATGAAGCTCAAAGTCCTACATGATGCATGCTGGGCTAAAAGAAAAAGATAAGACAAACTAAAAGATAGAAAATAATCAAGGATAATATTGTTAAGCCATCTAGATTTGGTCAAGAATCCAGATCTCTGAGCTGACACTAAGCCGAAGCCCGTTTGTCCACGCATCAAATCAGAAAGTGGAACCATCATCCCAGACCTTTAATGACTCAACGGCCTATCCGTGTGATCAAGACTCTCTTGGAACTATCACTGTTTTTGATGAAGGGGAACTCAAATTCCAGGTTTATCAGAACCACAAGGTCCTCGATATATTATAATAGCGTAGAATACCATATAGTAATAATGCCTACAGGAAAGAAATACAAGAAAGAATGATGATACTCCAACGAGTGCTCCGAGCGCCTTGAAACCTGCACTCCTCTGCACTTGAAAACTCATTAGTCCTCATAATTCGAGATAATCAGAAATAATCCAAATCATGACATGATCATAAGTGCTTAATTAAAATCAACTCCAATTCAAAGAATAGCACTTAAGTTCATTAAAGCATACAGAGAACCAAATTCATAAGCTCACAAATTCACGCCTGGATTAAACGGCGTCAAAACATGAAAGGCGCCTGCACTGGGAGGCGTCAATAGGAGAAACACGCCCTTCACTAAGGCATTAAATGCACCAAGAGTTCAAGAAGAAAACGACCCACTCAAGGGCATTAAATAAAACACGACCTCAGTCAGGTCGTCAATTAAACAATTGACGTCCTAACAGAAGGCGTTAATTAAGCACAAACTTTCGTTTCCGATTCGCAAGCTAAACCCAGTCCTAATAGCCATAAACTTTTTAACTCCGAACAGCCTTAAGACTCCCCGGACTTCTATAAAGGGAAGGCACTTCCTCAAATCAATCAAAGCAATCCTTAGGAGCTCTATTTCTTCTGCTGCTTCTTCTCCTGTTCGTATTCTTTTCGCAAACCGGAGATGGAAAGGGCACTTAAGAGATCAAAGTCCTCAACTCCCAGATTAACTGAGATTAATGGGCACATCAGCAGCATAATCTCCATGAACCAAGTAAAGATTGAGTCTTCTGTTCTTTTCCACTTTTCTTATCTTCACTGAACTATTTCTGTCTCTCATGCATTCTCCTTCTTCTCCACAGGATTATCCAAATGTTCCAGGAGCTAGGAGATTTACAAAAAATAAGTGGATGCCTCTTATTCTCTCCAAATTTTCTTCAGATATGAGGGTGTACTTAGCAAGATGGCACCTTCTGGGTCTAGTTACCCATGCCAAACATTATGATCAAATCCATCTTGACTGGGCGGCTATAGGAGCTCTGGTAGAGATATGGCATCCTTCTACTCATACCTTTCTCTTCTCTACCTTTGAAGTCACCATCTTATTAGAAGAATTGGAGATGCTCTTAGGATTAAAGAAGATGAAGCAAGGGGATGAGGAGAAGATGGCCAACATGCCAAAACCAATTCCCTCACATGAACTTCTAACCACATTGATACCTAGCCCAAACTTAGTGAATCAAATCAAGGTCACTAAAGGAATCAATCTTCTAAAGCTTGCCTCATGGGTGTACAAGAGAGCGGATCAAGCTAAAGAAGAAGAAGAAATAGAACGGGTAGCAAAGGCCTTCGTGGTGTGCTTGGCAGGAGCAATCTTATTCTCATCCACGGAGGACTTCTAGAAGAAGCCCAAATAAGCGCCGTGGTGAGCTTATGGGGAGGAGATAGAGTTGGACCGGCTATTCTAGCCTATCTCTATAGCGGGCTTACCTCGGCGGCGATGGGAAGGCCCATCTATGGATGCATGCTAGCACTCTCTAGTTGGGTAGATCTCCACTTCAAGTTCGATCCGTGTAACGAAGCCCAACAATCCTCAAGAATCTTCTCAAAAAGCTCACTCTCTTATATGACCGGTTCACTTGGGATAAGCAATAGAGTGATGAACCGAATTCCTCAAATTAAGAAGAGAGCAGAATGGAGAGAGCACCTCAAAATAATGCCAAAGAATCTCTTCACTTGCGCCCCAGGAATACTCAAGACTCAAGAACTCCGTGCAAGATTTTCTCCCGGAACGGACCTTCGACTCATAGGCGCCTCAGAATTCATCTTGTACAATTCATACCGATGCCTTCCTCAACTCGGGCTTCCACGGCGAGTATTTGAAGATCCATCTCATCTCCCTCCAATCATGACACGGGACCTTGGCAGCAATGATGATGGAGAAGAATGCACAACTATTCAAGCTCTGTGGAAAATCAACAAGGTTCATCAACCTGTGGAAAGCTTTGAAGAAGACAGAGATCAATGGAAGTCTTATGTAATAGCTTTAAGAAGCTTGAGGCCCAAAGTGGCTCATTGAAGCAATGCAATCTTTTTCTTCCAATAAATCAATGATAATTTCTGATTGAGCCAATAACCCAGTGATTCTGATCAAATCTTCCAATAACATGCGATTCTGTTGCAAATAACGACTCAGTCAATGTCGTGAATTCACAAAGTGACGCCTCAGCCAATGTCGTTTCCAATGATTGATCGCTCATAACTGACGCCTTCACCAATGGGCGTTAACTGAAAAACATCCTAGGACAAGGCGTTAATTCGATTCATATTCTGAAATGTATTCGTTGAAATTCTAAAAGTAACGCCTTCAGAAAAGCCACGTTTCATTCAAATAACGCCTCAATCACAGACGTTAATACAAAAAGTAATAATTGCTTCAATCACATCAATCGATCCCCATTCAATGCGCCTGACGACGGTTATCATTCCCCATGCAAACAAAAGTAACGCCTCAAGAAATGTCGTCCATTATCAAGAAACGCCCTGGTTTCAGTCGTTAATTCCATAAGACACGGCCTTCCTTAAGTCGTTAATTCCTTTTGACCGTTCGACTTAACTTTCCCTCCTTTCTTCTTCTTCTTCGTCCTACTCCCTCTTTCATTTCTGCAAGCCCTAACCGTAACCCTCCCCATCTCTCATTCTCAATCTCTCTCACCCCTCTCTTCCCCTCACTCTCTAGCAAAATGATGGCCGGCGGCGCACCCAAACGGCAGCGTGTGACTGCCCCAGAGGTCGTTGACTTAGGTGAAGATGCCATGGAGGAAGCCCCTCCCGCGGCGTCCGAGGAAGAACAAGCCGTGGCGGCCGGCAACGAGACTGAAGGAGGCCAAGAGGCTCACGAAGAAGACGAAGAAGGAGATGGAGAAGATGGAGAAAACGAAGAGGGGGGAGAAGAAGGTGGAGATGATGATGAGGGAGGTGATGAAGAACCACCGCCTACGGCGGCGGCCACTCCCCGTGCCGGCCAGCTCCGGCGACCCAGGCAGCCACGACCTCGATCGCAAGAACCTAAACACAAGAAGGTAGGCCCCCAACCCGATCTCCAATTTTTTTATTTTTATTTTTCATTTTTCCTGTAATTTCCATAGCTCTCGGGATATAAACCCTGCAACCCAAAAAGAAGACGCCCTTAGGGGCGTCACATTTTAGAAATGAAACGCCCAACCCAAGGGCGTTAATTAAATTATTTCTCTGAAGAAAAAAAATTAACCCCATGAGAACACGCCCTGCATCATGTCGCCCATTTAAATTCATCATTTTTCATATCATGCTGTTAATTTTCATTAATTCCCATGCTTTAATTATTTCAAATATTTTTCCATGAATTATTCGCATGCTGTTATTTTTATTTCATTTTCTGATAAACTTGAAAACAACGCCCCCCACCAGGGCGTTAATTCAACAACAGACGACCAAACCAGCGGTCGTCCATTCATTAATTCCTGATTAAATTAACGGACCCATCTTGGAAAACGCCCCACCCAAGGGCGTGACTCGAAATATTCTTTAAGAATTTCAGAAATTAACCATAGAACCACGCCCAACATAGAGGCGTTTCTTAGATAACAGCGACCTAGGATAGGTCGTAAATTCAAAGCACACTTAAGAACCACGCCCCCCTTAGGGGCGCTAATTCAACAAACCATGACCTGAGGATGGTCGTTAATTAAATCAAACATCAACATTTCAAACCAAGGCAGTTAAGTGAATTTCAACAAGAATAATTGAACAATTAAACCAAAATTTCTTTCTTTATGCGTGCAGGGGTTGATGAGGACACGGATCTCCTGGGTCATGGTCCGAGCAGCATATTACGGCCTCCCTGAGTTCCAGAGAGCCAGGGTAGATGCTATGGGGTTCGGGGCCTTCCTTAGCATAGAGCCAGTCAGACCCGACCTACCACTTATCCAGGTTCTGAGGGAGAGATGGGACAGGACTAGCCGGGCATTCTTGATGCCATGGGGGCATATGGTTCCTACCCTGGAGGATGTAGATAGGATCACCGGATTGAGGGTAGACGGCGAGGCTGTGAGTGGGATCACCTACCCTGACTACACTGAGCTCACCCAGAGGTTGCTAGGGCTAGAGATGGTCTACGAGACGCCTAGCGAGTGTAGGACTATCTTCCGCACCGACCTGACTACAGTGATGGGCTTAGGGAATGCTAGGCATAGGTCTGGGGAGTCCTTAGAGCAGTTCTCTCAGAGGTTGATAGACGGAGCTAGGGCGGTCTACTGCCAGGACCCAGCTGACAGAGAGAGAGCGGACCGGGACCTGAGGAGGTTTCTACTGCTGCTACTAGGGAGGCTATTGCTCGGGACGAAGGGCGACGTCATCAACTGCCGATTCTTGGGCATTCTAGAGGACCTAGAGGCAGTTGGCAGCTACGCCTGGGGAGCGGCACTGCTGGCGCATATGATGGCCGACCTGTCCACGGGGACAGGACGAGAGACGACCGTCAGTGGCTTCTCACCTTTTCTTCAGGTATGCATTTTTCTCTTTTTCTTCTCTTTTATTATTTTTTATGCGTGTGAATGCCTTACTAATGCAATGTATGGGTGCAGGTTTGGAGCCACCTATACATGCCGATGGGGCGCGTTGACCCACGGCCTGGAGGTGAGGGAGCTTTTCCCCTAGCGCGGCGCTGGCTGCCAGTTGTGTTTGGAGCGCCACTGGGCTACGAGTTGTGGGTTCTGCGGAGAGAGTTCCGAGACTTCCCTCCCTCGCTGGTATTCATGAATGTTATGCATCTTTCTTTTGTATTTATTTTGAATTTATTATGATGATGATGAAATGATGACATGTATGTTTATGAATGCAGGTGCAGTGGAGACCCAATGAGGGAATGACAGACGAGGGCCAGCCGTGGGTCGTAGCGGGCCGACCTCGTTTTGGGCATGAGCTCTGGGTTCATTGCCTGAGCGAGATCGAGCCGTTACGGCTTAGGTTGGTGATGCGGACGCTGGGCCTCCACCAGGAGTGGGTAGAGGCTGGCGAGCCACGCGGCATTGGGAAGAAGATACGCGGTCGTACGAAGGCGACCGACTGGAGAGTGCGGTTCGAGGAGCAGTACGCCGACTGGCAGCGAGGCAGGACCAGAGTCACCTCTCGCGCGACTGACAGCTCCGAGTACCTCCGGCGCTACTGGGAGGTATACGCCGGCCGACCCCAGATGAGGGTCCTAGGGGTATGTATGAATGCAATTATTTCTAAATGCGAGGCTTATGTAACTTTATCATGCAACTAATATGCAATGGATGCATGATGCATGGGACATAGCAGCGATGGATGCCCAGGCCCACCTACATAGTCTAGAGGACCAGCTGGTCGCCACACGGGCCGACCTAGAGACCCTGGTGAGTGTTTAAATTATTTCTATATGCAAATGTATTTTTGTTGAATTATTGATGATTAGCCACTGACGATCTTAATGAATGCAGCGTGCCCAGCAGGGAGCAGTGAGGAGAGACCCAGGGAGGCCTCCAGCTCGAGAGGGCCCAATGCAGAGGTGACTGTACTGGCAGAGCAGCTAGCTGGAGCGACCGCACGAGCTGAGGCAGCAGAGCGCGATCTCGCTTCACGGGTAAATTCCAAAACACAAATCCATTCAAATATTGATTATATAATTGTGCACTGATGAAAATTCATTTTACAGACTGAGGAGCTTCGAGCCACTCTTACCTGCGTTGATGAGGGCTTCCGTGCGACGAGCACACAGGTGAGTGGTTCAATCATGTGTTGCTTGAATTGCTAGATTACTGAATCATTGCATTAATTGTGGAACTGATGATTTGTTTACCTGTTTATAGGCGACTCAGCTTCAGGCGGTACGTACCGAGTTGGCGATCCGTGATCAGCGGATCTCAGAGCTAGAGAGGTCCCTGAGGCATCGAGAGGAGCTACCTCAGGATGTGGCTGAGCTGCGGGTGGCTCTTGAGCTGGAGAGGAGGGAGCGGGCCCGGGAGCGCGAGGAGCGTGCTCATGAGCGGGAGGAGTACCAGGCGGAGCGTGCCCGGCACCTTGAGCTTCAGCAGGCGGAGCGTACCCGGTACCAGGAGCAGGTAGCAGCACGCGAGCGAGAGTTGGCAGACTCAAGGACCCAGTTGATCCTTTCTCAGGAGCGGCTACGAGTGTCTGAGGAGCATCTCCAGCGAGGGTGTGAGCGAGCACGGGTTGCGGGGTACTCCTTCACCAGCTCCGCCTTTGTGGCGGGCTCTTCCCTCCGAGAGAGGAGCGAGGCAGGGGGTCAGGTTCGGGTTCCAGCTTCTTCACGGGGGCCCATGCCTCCTCCACCAGCGCCAGCTCGGGACGGCGAGGAGGAGGTTGAGAGTAGGAGAGAGGAGGGTGGAGGAGAGAGCTGAGAGACTTACTTGTACTCCTCCACCTTCACACCTGTACTCAGACATTCATGATGTATATATATATGAGATTGACATTTTTTTTGTTACCTGAGCACTTTGCGTGGTTGTGGCCTTGTGTTTGTGTACTTTCCTCTTTCCACGTTCTTCGTCTTTGCTTTGCTTTGCCCTGTTTCTGCGACTGTAATCCATACTTTGAATAAACATATTAATTCATCTGTTCGACTTGGCCCCTTGCTCAATAAGCAAGGGGTGCCTTTACTTTTGACCTTAATGGCGGGTCAAGGGGCCAAGCCTTTAATCAAAATAAGGCAAATAAAATAGCTGATAACGGGGAGATGCATCATGCAAGCATGCATCTGCAAACCATAAATAAAAGATGCCCATGCAAAAGAATGCAAGCATACATCGTGAAGAAATGCATTTTTTTTGTTTTTTGTTTTCCTCTCATTTATATTTTTTTTGTTATTTTTCCTGAAAAACGCGCCTTAGAGTAGGTCGTGGTTCGCATAAAGACGCCCCAGAAGACGGCGTGAATTTGAAAAGGAAATCTGATTTTTGAGAAAGTAACGACCCGCTTAGGGACGTTATTCGGAAAGAGACGACCTAATCTAGGACGTTAATTCTAAAAAAAGCGCCTTAGCCAAAGGCGTTAATTGAATTATTCTGCAAAAAAGGGTTGACAAGGCTATCAAGACCACGGGTCCTACACGGTCACCATCTAAAATTCATTAACCTTTCTTGAGTAATTAAAAGGGGGTCGACGTGATCATAGTTGGCTTGTATTCGAGATTTCGTACAGTGCAATTTCCCAGGTCGATCTTGACCATCCTGCCAGTTCGTGACTTGCCACATAGAAAGGATGGAAGAAAATATAAGGGAAGCTCATAAGGGATTCTGAGATGCTCAAGGTAAAGTTACCTCCCCTACCCTATGCCTGTTGGGATTCGGTCTTTGGCGTAGGGAAATTTGTTGCCTTTTGCCTCTTTTATATTGCACGCATAAGCCCAAGGTTTTCCTTGGGGGGACTTTGCCCTCTTGACATGCTTTTCTTTTCACAACTTGACTTTCACTTTGAATTTGATTTGCATTGATGAACAACCTAATTGTACTTGGGCTTTTGTGGCATTTTGTTCCCTTTTGGGCCTTGACTTCCACCTACTAGGGCGGCGGACAGGCTTGGTGGATCTACCCCGAGACCTCCCTTCCTCCCTTATGGGCCGAAGAAGAAAAGAACGGGTATTGTCTTTCACTTTTAGTCAGGTTTTTGACTTTCCATCGGATTTTGCACTGCTTGAGCTCAAGAATAAAGCGTGTAGTGTGTGTGGGTGTCAACCCCCTTTTAAGTTAGCAAGACTGATGAATGAATTCTGAATTTTGACCTTTCGGACCTTGATCCTTCGTGTGCCATGGCACCAATTTTGATCTCTTTTGATTTTGAAGAATTTCTTTATTTTTGTTTGCTTTTTTGTTGGAATTTCTATTTTTTTGGTTTTTGGAAATATTCCACTTTGTTTTGGATTTTCATTCATTTTTTTTTGGATTTTGAAAATTACTCTATATACATATTTTTTTTTGGATTTTTGAATCAAGGGTAGTATTTCTTAAGATACAAACCATTCCAGGGGTGAGTCAACTCTTCTCCTTCAGCATTAATCAGTTTATAAGCATTACCAGGATAAACATCTTTTATGACGAACGGTCCTTCCCAGTTAGGTTGGAGTTTTGAGCGGGGACCACCCGGCTTTACAAAAATCCTCTTGATTACCATCTCACCGATTTTAAATTTTCTCTCAATTACTTTCTTTTGATAAAAACGCGAGAGCCTGTTTTGATAAATGCGCGCATGCTCAGCGGCGACCAGACGCTTCTCGTCTAGGAGTTCCAATTGGGCAAGGAGTGAATCCCGACGTTCATCAATAGAAATTTCCTTATCCAATTGTACTCGCAGAGAGGGAATGAGAATCTCATAAGGGACTACCGCCTCCATTCCATAAGTAAGGGCGAAAGGGGTTTGCCTAGTGGGGGTATGAATGGAAGTACGATAGGCCCAGAGAGCTTCAACTAGCTTGTCTGGCCAATCAGAAAATTTATTAGCCTCACACGTCTTTTTAACAATCTTGATCAAAATTTTGTTAGTTGCCTCTGCTTGGCCATTGCCCTGCGGATAATAGGGGGAAGAATGATGCAATGCAATGTTGTACCTGTTGCAGAGATCCTTGAGCTCTTGAGAGATAAATTGAGATCCATTGTCGGTGACGATGGTGCTCGGGATGCCGAACCTCGTGATGATGTTCTTCATTATAAACTTGCAGACGGTTGACGCTTTAATCTCCACGTAAGCTTCCGCTTCTGCCCACTTGGTGAAGTACTCCGTTGCCGTGAGGATGAACGACTTTTGCTTGGTCAGGAGGTTCGAATCACCAAGAGGTCCAATGATATCAAAAGCCCACATGGAGAAAGGCCATGGGGAGGACATAGGATGGAGTGAAGAAGCAGGAGAATGAATCTTGTCGGCGTGCAGTTGGCACTTAACACACCTTCGAACATAGATAGAACAATCCTCTTCTAGAGTGGGCCAATAGAAGCCTAGCCTAAGGATCTTCTTAGCTAGCATCTGGCTATTCACATGACCACCACACACTCCTGAATGCGCCTCTTCCACAACCTTCCGAGATTCGTCATCGTCGAGGCATCTTAACAAAACACCGGTGAGCCCTCTCCTGTAGAGTACTCCTCCAACCAAAACATATCGCTGAGCCACTCTTCTAATTGCTTTCTTCTCTTCCGCAGTGGCTTCCTCGGGATAGGACTGATCATTGCAATATCTGGCAATCTCATAATACCAAGGCTTCTCTTCGTCAGCCAATTCTTCTTCCCAGTCTAAAAGCATAACTTCTTTCGCTTTAAGAGATTCCTTCTGCTTGTCCTTCTCAAGCACCTTATCCCTAATATCGAGGAATGCACGATCCTTAATAGCTGGCGTGTCGCGCTGATGAATCAGGGGAACATGAAAATCACGCTCAGGAGGGAAGACTAGAGTAGAGGCCAAAGAAGCAAGGGCGTCAGCCAAGATATTCTGGCTACGAGGAACATGGACGAAGATTAATTTGGTGAAGAGTTTGGCATAAGCTGAAGCAAGTTCCTGGTAGGGTTTGAGCTTAGGATTGATAGTGCGGCACTTGACCAGCACCTAGCGCAGAATGAGCTGACTATCACCCACAATGCGTAGATGAGTGACACCATATTGATGAGCGGTTTGAAGACCGGCCAAAAGAGCTTCATACTCAGCTATATTATTTGTGATGGGGAAAGTGAGACGAGCAGCAAATGGGATGGTGACCCCTTCTGGTGTTAAAAGAACCATGCCGATCCCTCTTCCTTGAGAATTTAGAGCTCCATCAAAATGTAATGTCCACATAGGATCATGAGGTTGATTAATGGACATCAGTTCTTCATCTGGAAACTCCGAATTGACAGGATCAAAACGAGGTAGAGGGTGGTGAGCAAGATGTTCGGCAATGGCATAACCTTTGATAGCTTTCTGCTGAATGTAAGTGATATCAAATTGAGAGAGGAAGCTTTGCCAGCGTGCTAATCGATCAGTGAGGACAGATTTTTCAAGGAGGAATTTAATTGGGTTCATGCGTGCAATGAGGTGAACCTCGTGAGCTAGGAAATAGTGTTTTAACTTCTGAACTACCCAGACCAAAGCAGCGCAAGTCTTCTCCATGGCTGAATACCTCTGCTCACAGGGGTTAAGAAGTTTAGACAAGTAGTATGCTGCCCTCTCCTTACCTTCTTCATCCACTTGAGCTAAGACAGCACCTACGGAGTCATCCAGGACTGAGACATAGAGAATAAGTGGTTTGCCTGGAATTGGCGGCCTCAGGACAGGAGGATTGGCCAAATAATCCTTCAATCCGTCAAAGGCTGCCTGACACTTGTCATCCCAATTAAACTTGACTCCCGGCTTAGTAAGCTCGTAAAACGGCCTACATCTTTGTGAATGCTGGGAGACAAAGCGGCGGATAAATTGTAACCTCCCGATTAATCCTCGAACTTCCTTCAGATTCTTGGGAGGAGGCATGTCTCTGATGGCCTTCGCCTTATTGGGATCAACTTCAATTCCCCTCTTGCTAACAATGAAACCAAGCAACTTTCCTGAAGAAACGCCAAATACGCACTTCTTGGGGTTCATCTTCAACTGATACTCTCGTGATCTTTGCAAGACTTTAGCTAGAACCCCAGGATGCTCAATCCTTGTTCTTGATTTTACAACCAGGTCATCCACATACACCTCGATATAAATATGAATCATGTCGTGAAAAATCGCCATCATAGCCCTTTGATAGGTAGCTCCAGCATTCTTAAGTCCAAAAGGCATGACCACATAACAATAAGTACCCCATGGTGTAGTGAATGATGTCTTCTCTTGATCTTCTTCAGCCAGACGAATTTGATTGTAACCTGAAAAGCCATCCATGAAAGAGAGAGTCTCAAATCCTGCCGTATTATCGATCAAAACATCAATATGAGGGAGGGGGAAGTCATCCTTAGGACACGCGCGGTTGAGATCCCGGAAGTCTATACAAATCCGAACTTTTCCATCTTTCTTCATAACCGGGACGATGTTAGCCACCCAATTGGGGTAGAGGACAACTCTAACAAATCTAGCCTTATGGAGCTTGTCGACCTCTTCTTTCATCTTTAAAGCCATATTAGGGTGGAAACGCCTCAACCGTTGCTTGACTGGCACAGACCCTGGCTTAAGTGTAAGGCGGTGTTCGACGAGTGCAGGGTCTAAACCAGGCATATCTTCATAACTCCATGCGAACGTGTCCTTGTATTCTTGCAGAACCAAAATGAGCGCCTCCTCTTCGGAGGGCGGCAAATTCTTGCTTATGAGGACAATCCTAGGGTCTTCCTCGGTACCCAAATTAATTTCTTTGGTAGGCTCTTCTACAGAGGCTGATGGTTCGTCAAATCGTCTTATGCCACTAGCAAAAGCATCAGCCTCGTCCTCATATTCTTCATAACTTTCATCCCCCTCTTCAATAGGGTCTTCATCATTCATAATTTCATAGACACCCAAACCCTCATAAGAAACAACAGCATCCTCATATTCTAACTCTGGCAGGATGATTGGATTCTCTATAATTCAGGAAGAGCTAAACAAGCCTGGCATCTGATAGCTAACTCCAACAGAAACCTATGGGGAATCTGCTTACCCTTGGACTTCTTATGTGAATCTACCCCTTGAATTTTAGCGTTAGCAAAAGAAGAGGAGGAGCAACTAGCTTGATCAGAAGAAGGAAGGGAAGGAGGTGAAAAAGTGGATACAGGAGGTAATACAGAGGAAGTCCCCTCACCAGAGGGGGAGAAAAGATTTAGCAATGAATCTTGAAGGAGCGGCCCCTGGGTCGGGACGCACTCAGAAGAGAAATAGGAGGTCTCCTCAACAGAAATGGAGGTTTGGAAAGTTGGGAATTTGGCATTTTTTTTTCATTTTTGTCTTTTTCTTCATTTTTATTTTCTGTTTCAAGAAGAAAGCAGTGTGAAGGGAGGATAGCAGGAGGAGTGGAAATTGCCAGATCAGAGAAAGATTGAATCAGTGATGGCCCGCGCGGGGGCGTGATGGAGAGTTTAGAAAATCGCTCGATGAGCGAAGAAGGAATTGTGAGAGAAACTTGGATTGAATCTGGAGACAAATTGATTGTAATCGGAGGCGGTCTTGGCACGCGACCAAACCGATGAGAATATAGAGAAGCAAGCACAGATGGATGCATGGAAGTGAGAGAAAAGAGGCCGGCCCACAGCCTGTCCACGGTGAAACCTTCTTCAAACGGAACATCTGGCTCTCCAGTATCAGTGTAGTCACTCAGCAGCTGCCTCTTATCTGTAATTACGGTCGGCTTCTCAATCAATTCATGAATAAGTGGCGGCCATTCCAGATCAGTCGGCATGAAGAGGCGGCTCAAAGAAATAGTAATATCCTGCATATCGAACCACCTGTACCAGTCACATTCTGGATCATCCATTTTCCTTCTCTTGTCAGGCCTTAAGGACTCTAGGGCTTTGTATGTGGCCAACGGTGCGATATGGCGAGCAAACTGTCTAGCATGGACATCCTGACAATCTAGGATGGAAGTAATTACGGTAGTTTGCTCATTATTTTGAAAGCCACCTGTGACAAAATGTGTCTTCAATGTCCAAGTGAGCGGCTGGCGATCTGTTTTTAATGTAGATGTTATAAATGCCCATGGTTCATCTTTGTTTTTGCCTGGCCCTTTGTAACCTAGGCCACCTCGTGTAATCAGCTTCTGAGGTTTAACAGGCCTAATCCTGCCTTGACAATTGGCACCCAGACCTTTGCCATTTTGATACCCCATTTTCATTAAGATGTTCCAGCCAGAGGTGTTCATCATTGTTTTCTTCTTTTTCCCCTTGGGAGGCAGGGGTGTCATAGCAACTGTTGTGACTTTTTCTGGCATTGGTCGTGGACAAGGGACGTCCAGCACAGATAATAGTGGCTTGTTGGCCGGCCACATGGATGGAACTGATGAAGCCACGTGAATATCCTCCTCTGGCAGGATTGGCATACTGGTAACTTTAATAATGCGGCCCTTGTGTGGGAATTTAAGGCACTGGTGATTTGTGGAGGGCACCGCATCGAGTTGCTGAATGTAGGGGCGTCCCAGAATGCCATTAAATGTCGGATCCATATCCAGAATGTGAAAATCTGCTGTGATGGCGGCAGGACCTAAACTTACTTTTAACGTAATCATGCCTAGAGGAGGTTTCTTCGTGTTATCATATGCAGTTACTGTGATAGTAGACGGCCGAATTTGGCTTTCCGGAATGCCACACAACTCCAAGGTGCTAGGTGGCAAGACATTGATGGATGCCCCAGTGTCCACCAGACATTGCTTAACAGCCACCTTATTGATGTCAACTGTGATGCATAGAGCGTACTTTCTTGCTGGGAGTGGCGCCAGTTCATGTTCATGGAAAGTAATTGCCGGCTGACTGCTAGCGGGCGTTAAAACCGTGACTATCTGCTCAACTGGAATGTCCTCATTGACCATCACCTTTTGCAGATATTCTTTCAAAGCTAGCTGATGAGTGGTGGACCTTTTAATTAATTCCAGGATTGAAATCCTTGCTGGGGTTCGGTCCAAGTGCTTTAGCAAATCATACTGAGTCCCTGGCACTGACTCTTGTTCTTGTTCTTGCTCTTGCGGCCCCTGCACGGGCTCTAGCTCTCTCTGTGGAAAAATACGGTGGAACATCCGTCCACTGCGGAGCGGCGCCACGCCTTGACGTGCCTCTGTCGGGGCAAGTGTGGGAGGAGGATTAGAAGAAGAAGAAGGTGTGTTGGTGTTAAGAAGTGGTGGAGTGGGAGTTCCCGCAGAGGGAATCCCCGTAGGGGGTGTTGGTGCCCCGGTAGGAGGCGTAGGAGTAGAAAGGGATACCCGAATGCGGGGGGAATTGGTGGGGGGTGGAATGAGAAGAGTTCTGGGTACAAAAGGTGGTGGAACCGATGGTGGAGGGATCCTTGCTGGTGAGGAGTAGTGGTGGGGGGTGCAGTGGGCGTTGGCGATGGGCGGATAAGGAGTGGCCTAGGTGGCAGTGGTGAAGGGTTGGTGGTGGATGGGTTTTGTTGTGGGGTAGGCTGTGGAGGTGGTAAGCGTGTAAGAAGGGGGCGAACCGGCAAGGTTGGAGAATTGGTGGTAGGAGGTGGATTAACGGGGCGCAGAAGGGATCGGCCCACTTGGGGAGCAGAAGAAGAAGAAAGGGTGCGCAAGAGGCGCGGAGGTTGATTTTGATTGTGATTAAATGCCCCGACAGAGGCGTTTTCTTCATGCCATCCCTGCCCTCTCTCCACCTCATGGAGAGACGTGACAGGGTTTACGTGCTGGTTTGGCGGGTGCTCCGGCAGTGGATTGTGGACGATCCCCATATCGTGCTGAGGCGCTGGAGCTTGTTGTTGCTGCTGTGGAGCTGGTTGCTGTGGCTGCTGAGCCTGTTGCTGTCGAGGAGACCTTCTTTCTTTCATGGTGGCGATGAACTGTCTCATCTCATCCCAATTGATGCCACCCTGGTCATTTAGGTCATAAATGTAATCTCTGAAGTGGAAGCAACGATCAAGGTTATGACCAGGTGCACGATGGAAAGCGCAGTAACGGGATGTATCAACATTAGCGGGCCACGCTGTTCTTTCCCTTGGTAACATGAGCAAATTGGCGGCCATTAAAGCATTGAAAATATCCAAGAGACTTTCTGGTAGTGGAGGGTAGTGGTCCCTTTTGGGGCCAAGTGGTGGTCTCCGTTGTTGTTGTTGGCCGTAGTTGGTAGGTGGTGGTACCTGGTGGTACTGTTGCGGAGCTGGAGGGTTAGCGCGGGGCGCTTGGTTTTGCGGTGAAGCAAAGGAATGTTGGGGTGTGAATTGGCGTTGTGGAGTGGAGTTGAAATGGGGGTTTTGTGGTGGAGGAGGGTTAGGTCGTGGGTTAGCTTGGTGGGGGTGGCCAACTACACCAACCTGCTCGTTTGCAATTGTGCCCTCCGTCGTGGGCCCGCTATTGTTGACATTTGTACTTTTCTTAAATAGCCGTGGCTTCGGCTCAAACATGCCCATATTGGGCGAATCCTTCATCTGCGTCTGGATATAACGAGCCCTTTCATAGAGCTCCTCCATGGTGGTTAGCCTATTCATGGCCAAGATATGCCGGAATTGAGGAGTTGCATTGGAAATTATCATCTTGACTTGTTCTTGTTCCGACAGTGTATCTTTCAGCTTCTCGGCCATCAACCGCCATCTATCAGCAAACATTATGAAGTCCTCCTCGGGCTTCATTTTTTCCGCAACCAGGTCCGTGAGTGAGAGGGAGGGTCCGACCCGGTCTCTGTACTTCTGCAAGAACTTCCTCTGAACGATATCAAAGTCACCGGCATCAGCAGGATCCAATGAATAGAACCATTCAAGGGCTGGCCCCTCCAGAGATCTCCTGAATAAGTAAGCCAAAGAGGCCTTGTTGTCTTGCCAAAAGGAGGTCTCGTACATGAAATCCTTCAAATGAATAAAAGGGTTACCAGTCCCATTATATCGCCGAAAGTTCGGCATCTCAGATGGTGGTAAGTGGAAGACTGGCAATGTAGGGAGCAAGATTTCCGGGGCATTCTTAGCCGTAGTGACCTTCTTCAGTTGCTCTTCCATGCTTGCCAACTTCTGAAGCAGTAGAACATTAGTGTCGGACTCGACTGGGGCCGGATTTTGAATAAAAGAATGCGGTATAGGCGTCCGTAGAATTCGGGGAGGTTGGAGAAATTGGTGCCTAACCGCAGAGTGGCTCGCCTGTTGGGCCGGCATGGCCGTACCAGGCATTGGTGGACGGGAAGGAGGTTTATGCAGGACCGCCTGGTCATTAATAATGTGATGGCCACTCTCGGCCGGAGGGGGATTGGGGGAGGAAGAGGGAACGGACTTCCCTTTCAAAGCGGCCTGAACTGCCTGCCGCTGGGAATCATCCAACTGAGATAGTGCATTAATTAAATCGTGACGTTAATGGATGGGGAAGAATTCCCGGAGGTGTTGGAAGGCACAGCCTGAGAGAGGGCTCAACCTCTTTGGAAGTGGTGTCGACCACATGAACATGCGGATAATGGGAATGAGGAGGGTAATTTCCCTCATGATAGATGGAATCTTGGAGGGGGATTTCATATTGACCGAAAACATTCTCATCCTCATCATCATAAGAATATCCGTAGCCTGCCATGTTGATGATTTTACCTGAACGGAGTTTCATGTTTAAGAGGAGAGACGGCCTTATAAAGGAACTATCAAACAAAACCCACTCAATCCAAACAAGCCAAATCAACCCAAGCAAGTTTATGCAACCAAGTTGAGATGAACGCAAGATTTTAGTGTTACGCTTGAGATTAGAGTGGATTAAATTGCAGAATAATTCCCTCTTTTGCAAAGTGAAACCTAGTTTATCCAAGTGTGATCTCCGGGTTAACTAGATTCTTTCTCTCTCCTTACCAACGATAGGTTCTCTATACTCCGGGTACTTCAAGGGTACAACCAGCCCGGCGTCCGTGAGGGAATCCACGGGTGCGGGGACTTACGGAGGTCTTGGAAAAGGGATTTCCGGTCCAAAGAGACGGAGTGCTCAATGGAGGGTTGTCCCGATTCCAAGAGAGGTGTGTGGAATCCTAGTGTAGAGAGAGGAGGTCTCTCAACCAAATGCCACAAGATGCAAAATAATATGATCAGATCACAGCAATATAGGCAAGCAATGTAATAATCAATCCAACAATCACAGACAGCAATAGGAAACAGGTTTCTGTAAAACGCAGGAAAGAGACGACCTGGGGCAGGTCGCTATCAACCAAAGAGACGACAGAGTCACTGTCGTGAATCACTATGAAAGCCCACGAGCCAGCAGTGAGAAATAACAACACGCCTCTGGGTGAGGCGCTATAAGCGAAAAGGACGCCTCTGCAAGAGGGCGTCAAATCCGAACACGCGCCTTGACGTGAGGCACTATGCAATAAAAGGATGCCCTGGGGCAGGGCATGAATTCACAGATAGTGTGATAAAAGCAGTAGAATAATGAAAGACGCCTTGGCAGAAGACGTAACACAGCAAGAAAACGCCCTGGATGAAGGCGTTAAAATAAAAAGCGCCTCTGGTTGAGGCGTTAATTAAGGAAATAATCAAACAATCACAAACTGGCTGATCCCGGGAGTGTGCAGTGTGCACGGTGGAGGGTGCCCGTGGGGCACAAAAGGAGGGGTACCGTGGGTACCGAGGGGAAAGGGCACACGTGGGTGCCGAAGGGGAAAGGGCACACGTGGGTGCCAATAGGAGATGGTAATCAAAAGAAAAACAGTGGATGTCCCACCGTGATCGCCAATTTGTAGATTGTGATAAATCCACACATGAAGAGTTTAAATACGAGAAAGCATAAGAGGAGAGATGATATAATAATAAAGAAAAGAAGCACGTGGTGCTACTAAGGAGGGTGATCGCCAGAGGGGTTACCTCAAGAAGAAACAAAGAAGATCGCGAATACCTGGTGGAAAATAGAACGCGGATGGATTGTGAATTCCTCCTCCTCCTTCAATCGGCCGGCCGATGAAGGGGGTTTTCCTTTATTGATTACCCTTGCAAAAAAGACAAAACAAACAAACAAAGAGAAGTGGATCAGCCAAGTGAATGTAGTATCAATCCCGAATAAATGATATGATGATGAATAGAGAACAACATGCGCACCTTTTTTATTGTTTGTTTTAAAACCCCTAAGAGTTAGGGAAAGGAAAAGGATGTAATGCTAATGCAAAAGAAGAAAACCGTATGATGACCGATGAAAAACAACACAATTAGATAAGCAAAAACCCCTGCTGTCCCTGACGACAGTAAAGGGGAACCGAAGTTGATGCTGTTGGCAGGAAGAAAAGGAAGCAGAGAGCTCTAAAGATTGCACAGGAAGAGATGGATAGCCTCCGTAAATTCAGCATCTATGTATAAAAACTCTGACCTCGGTAACCTCTGTCAAGATCGACCAGAGCTCCTTTATATAGGATTTCAACCGAAGATAAACTCAAATTTAGGAAGATAAGGACGGGCAATGATCAATGAAGGCAGGACTCTAGTTCCAATTCGAGCAAGGAGACCATTGGAGGCAGGGAACTATTCAGGAAAGGCATACTCAAACACGACACCGAAGGATAAAACACGACCTTCAGAAGGGCGTCAAATTATAAATTGACGACCTACATCAAGACGTTACTCAAAACACGACCAGGATCAAGGGCGTCACTTCTTGGATTTAATTTTGGCAATAAAACTTACTTTATTTGAAAATTATGAGAAACCGCCTGAGATGAAGGCGTTACTTGAAAACACGCCCTGAGGAAGGACGTTAATCAATAATTGGAATTTATTATGAAACCGGATAATACCAAGAATTGACGCCCTCATATTTGGTCGTCCTTTCTTAAGAACACGCCCCAGATTAGGTCACTATTTAAAAATAATGCCCCTCTTCAGGTCGCGAATCACAAAAAAATGCAAGAATAAATCACAAAAATATAAAAACTTTATATTATAGAAATATTGAAGTTCACTTTGGGGCGTCAACATAGTGACATGAGATTTGATCAACATAGCGTCAATTTTAGCATGTCTACAGTATGGCCTGAATACACTGTTCATTAATTGCATAAATGCGGCAGGCGCATTTCTTAAGCCGAAAGGCATAACGGTGAACTCGTAATATCCATACCTACTCCGAAATGTCATCTTGTGAATATCAATTTCCTTGATCTTTAATTGATGATAACCAGATCGAAGATCGATCTTTGAGAAATATGGAGCTCCAGAAATCTAGTCGAATAATTCATCAATCCTCGGTAATGGATATTTATTCTTGATGGTGAGTTGATTCAATTGCCGATAATCAACACATAGTCTCATAGAACCATCCTTCTTTTTAACAAAGAGGACCGGGGATCCCCAAGGTGAGGTACTTGGTCAGATAAACCCATTCTCCAATAACTCTAGTAGTTGTTCCTTTAACTCCTTCATTTCAACAGCAGACATCAGATACGGAGCTTTAGAAACTGGTGCAGATCTTGGAATTAAATCAATAGAGAAAATCACTTCTCTCGAGAGAGAAATACCAGGCAACTCATCCGGAAATATATTAGAATAATCCTGAACAATAGGAATGTCCTTTAGAACGGGTTCCGTGTGCTCGGTCATAGTGATAGAAACTAAGAAACCGACGCAACCCTTCCTTAATAATTTCTCGACTTTGAGGGCCAAAATGAGAGATATGTGTCTAGAATGCCTGATACCAGAAAATAAGAGGTTGGGGTAACCCATAAAAGTTACCGTACCCAACTTGCAGTTGACACTAGCACCATGTGTTGATAGCCAGTCGGCACCTAAAATAACATCATATCCTTCCATCTCCATGCATACCAAATTAGCGGGTAAGTTACAACCTCTAATTAGAACTTCACTAGCAGGATAGAAATGTTTAATCTCCGTTCCCGTTCCAATTGGGGTAGTAATAGTGAGTGTAGAATCTAATGGAACATGCTTTATAGGTAAAAGACCAGCAAATCTTCTAGATATGAATGAATGCGTAGCTCCGGTGTCAAATAAGACAGAGGCAGGCTTGGAGTATATGAAAAGAGTACCTTCCACGATGCCTCCTTCCTCCGTAGGTTCCGCATCCATAAGAGCTTGAAGTCTTCCTTGTTTTTTGACAATAATAGAAAGCTTTGCCGGTGGAGCTTGCTCGTTGAGAAGAGGGCAATTTGGGATCTTATGCTCCCGACTCCCGCATCGAAGACATGCACCGAGCTTTCTCCAGCATTCCTCGGCTTTGTGTCCGGGTTTCTCGCAGAATTTGCATAATTCCTTTGATGACATAGGGAAAGGAACAATTTGCTTGTCAATGGTTCTTGGCTTCTTGTCCCCTTGAAAGTTACGTCCACCTTCATTGAAATTATGCCTATCCTTGATGAAGTTACATCCGTCATTGGGCCTTTTCTTCCCGAAGAAAGGTTTGAAACTTCCAGACCCAATAACTTGCTCTCTCTCGGCTTCCCTTCCTCGGATGCAATCCGATAACTTCGTTGCTTCTTCTAGAAGTTGTGCTCTCCGTATCGCATCAGAATAAATTTGGATATCCATCGGGGCGACTTGAGTAATATATTGAGGCTTAAGGCCGTTAAGAAATCTCTGTGCCTTCATTTTGTCGGTACCCACGAGATGTGAAGCGTACCGAGATAACCTCAAAAATTGAGCTTCATATTCCATAACCAATAATCCCCTTTGTTTCAAAGCTACAAATTCGGCGGCCTTCCTTTCTTGCACTCGGTCGAAAAAATATTTACTATTGAAGTGTTCCACGAACTCTTCCCATAGAATTTGGTCGTGCGGTAAAGTAGCTTCGACCGATTCCCACCAAGCACGTGCATCCCTTTCCAGTTGGAAAGTAGCGAGTAGGACCTTCTCCTCGTCCGCGCATTGCATGACTCGAAATATCCTCTCGATCTTTTTAATCCAGTGTTCGGCTTCATCCGGATCCGTAGATCCAGCGAACTTGGGAGGGTTCATGTTTCAGAAATTCCTATGCAAATCACCAGCTCCTCGGTTTGCTCCTCCCTGAGCAACCAGTTGGAGGGCTTGGGTTAAGCCTTGAACGGTGCGATGCATCTCGCGCCATTGAGCTCTCTCGGCGGCCATTTGCGAGAATTAGCCTGAAACCATAATTCTAAGGTTTATTATTGTTGTTTTGATATTTTTTTCTTGATAATTCTCTTTTTCTTAAAACTTAACCTATGTTTCTACCCAATCTTACCGGGAAGGTTTTAAGACCTATCCAATTTCTAGATATTGATCTTATACCAAGGGAAACCTAACTTAAGTTTAAGAATGAACCTAAAATTGTGAAACCTAGGATTTTATGTAACCTAGGCTCTGATACCACAAAGACTGTCACGTCCCGACGTGGAATATCGGGACGCGAACTAGTCGTAAACAAGCGTGTCGATCAGAGCATGTACAATTTTATTTCTAAAGTTAGAAATGAATGGAAAAATGATACTTTTATTCCATCAAAATGAAGTTTACATCATTAATTCATAAGTCATAAAGGCAATTACAACTTCCAATCCCAAGGTACATCATTCTTGTAAAAACACTAATGATGTACATAAACCTAGGTAAAAAGAAAAATCACTCTCTCACTCTTGGCCATTCCCTTATTCATTTTCATTGCCTGCAACAATTAACCAAAACGTAGGGTGCGCTAAAAGCTCAGTATGATTTTATATCTCTAAGAACCAAGCAATCTTTAAGTATTAACAATTTAAATAATTTTCTAACTTGTATCGGGAAGTGTATAAACATGAATGGAATTTCTAAGTAATTGAGATAATATGATATCAAGAGGAATTTTCAAGTAATAACTTTGAACAAGTAAAGAATTTCATGTAATTGGCCATTTCACGCAAGTCAAGTAATTCATGTAATTTTCAAGTAAACAAGTAAACAAGTAACAAGTACGAATAGTGGAATGCCGTAAAATCTAGCAAGTCATGCACTTCGGTGCAATACCACACCGTGGTCAATCAACTCCCATGGGCACAGGTACTTTCGGGCGCTCCTCCTAGGACCAGACCGGGCCCCATTAATGCCATGTATTGGGTCAGTGGATCATAAGATCCCAAGTACGTTTAGACATCCACTTAACACTATGGCCAATGAATTTCAAGAATAAGCTCCTTTGCAAAAAGTACAGATTTGGCAAAAATCTCAGAAGTAGCAAGAGGAGTGAATAATAATTTTAAGTCATCATGTTTAACGACATTAAGTCGTGGAATTCAAGAAAGAACGGTAACTAGGAAGAAAACTCAAGTAATTAGAGTTTAATACAATTAATTTAATCCCATGGTTTAATCTTGTGTGCATTTGGTTTACAAGTGTTTAGACATGTTTACAGGAAGTTTTTTGTACATTAGAGATGCATTAGTTTAGCCAAAACGGTGATTTATTATAAAAATCAGAATTTGGTTATGAAAATAGGTTTTTTATGCCGAAAATAATTCTAACTTGCTAAAAATAATTTTAACATATTGAAAATAATTTTCATACGTTATTTTACTGATAAGATGATAAAAAAATAAATTTTCATGCTAGATTTAATTTTGACATGTTGAAAATTAATTTTTAACATGCTAAAATTAATACTTACCATGCTAAAATAATTCTCACACATTAACTTACTGATAAGATGATAAAGATTAGTTTACCATGCTGATTACAGAAATTCTCTGATAACAACATAAATTTTATCATGCTAAAAATTATTTTTCTATATTTATTTACTAATTATTTGATAGGAAAATAGAATTATTATGTTGAAAAATAGTTTTAATATACTGAAAATAATTCTATCATGTTAAAAATAATTATAACATGCTAGAAATAATTTTATCACGCTGGAAGAAATTTTATCATGCTGGAAGTAGTTTTCATGCATCAGTTTACTAATTATTTAATAGAAAATTAGGTTTAGCATGCACAAAAAAATAGTTTTAAATAGATTTTAACTTGTTGAAAATAGTTTTTATATCTCAGTATGTATAAAATAATTTTATCATGTTGGAAGGAATTTTTAACATGCTGGAAATATTTTTCATGCATTAATTTACTAATATGGTAAAAATTAGATTTTTACATGTAAAAATAATTTCATTCTACAAGAATAATTTTTAATATGCTGTAAGAATTAAAACATGTTACTATTGCCTTTCCTTACTTTTGGTGACTAAATACTTATAATTATTGGAGATTCCAAAGGTTATAATTCATATTGTGTTCATAATGTATAGTGACTAATCTTTAGTCCCACATTGGAAGTTTAGAAAACTTTCATGGCTTTATATGTTGGAGAGCTCACCCTTGGGTCAGGACCCAAGGGGCATAGGATGTGGGCTCGAGTTGTGTGTGGATACAAAATTGTTAATATATATTCATTTATTTATTTGTGCCGAGCCGAGCCGAATTCCGGGTAAAAATTCATGAACGCGCTAGCCTCTACTAGCGCGATCATTCAGATCGCGCTACCCTCGGGTAGCGCGTTCTGGAAATATATATATATATATATATTTTAAAATATCTATTTGACCCCTGAGGGCGGGAAAATACACTGTATGAACATGCTATGTCGGAGCAGCGCGTTCAGAACGCGCTATTGAGGTATAGCACGTTCTGGACCTGATGAAAAAATGGGAATACCCCTCTAATAAAATGACCATAACTTGCTCATTTCATAATGGAATTTAATAAATGAGCTATCAATGGAAAGAGGACAGAAAAAAGAACAAGATGGCATGCTGTAATTAGAGTATAGCCTAAGAGACACCTACTTTTAGATGGATCTAAAGAAATATTCCCAAATAATAAGAAACTCTTTGATCTTCCAAATCTTCCTTCAAATCCTCACCAATCTTCGCAGCAGCATAACCTTAGCCTCCAGGGATGGTTTGAGGGTCGAATGAGGTTCTATTTATAGTCAAAATTTGGCCAAATTTGTCAAGATTCCTTGCCTAACAATGCCAAACTTTCTAACTCCGAATTAGAAAAAAATTCTAATTTTTCTTCTTAACCTAGCCTCCATTTGGTGTGAAACCAATGTAAAAACAGCTGGTCCAAGGTGGACTGTTAGGTAAGGGTCGATTTTTGTGTCAACCTTCTAGAAATGTGGTTATTTTAATCCCTTAAATGGCATATTAAACATATGTTACGAATTTTGGTCTAATTACCCTTTAATAAATCTTTTAACCCATTAATCCAATTCATTATGGAATATCCAATGGGTCAATTATAATCCTAACCCCTTATATGGACTTTTATTGGGCTTACTATGATTTATCTAAGGTCTACAGCAATTCATATCTATTTACTTCTAGTTAATTCAAGTAAATTCAATAAACTAGCTTATTTCATATAGTAAAAATGTAATCTGATTATTTTATGAAAATTTTAATTACATAATGAAATTGAAAAAAAATTATTTCTCATTTTTAATTATCGGGTTTCTACAGATATAGCGACTATGACTTCGTGGTAATGCCATTCGGGTTAACCAATGCCCCGGCAGTATTTATGCAACTCATGAATAATGTCTTCAGGCCTTATCTGGACCAGTTTATAGTCGTCTTCATTGACGATATTCTTATTTACTCCAAATAAAGGAGGATCATGAAAAGCACTTGAGAATAGCCTTGCAAACACTAAGAGAGCACAAACTCTATGCGAAGCTTAGTAAGTGCGAGTTCTGGCTAAATGAGGTCTCTTTCCTTGGCCATATTCTTTCAAGGGAAGATATCGTTGTTGACCCTTCTAAAATAGAAGCTGTTAAGAATTGGAGCCGGCCGATGACTGTGTCCGAAGTCAGAAGTTTTCTAGGTCTGGCTGGTTATTACAGGAGATTTATTAAAGATTTTTCAAAGATCGTTGTTCCTTTGACTAGACTTACAAGAAAGGAGAATACTTTTATATGGTCGAAGGATTGCGAGGAGAGTTTTCAAACTCTTAAAGAAAACCTTACCATTGCACCAATATTAACACTACCGACAGAAGGTGGTGGTTTTGAAGTCTATACGGATGCGTCTGGCATTGGCCTAGGATGCGTCCTTATGCAAAATGGAACGGTGATTTGCTATTCATGAAGACAGTTAAAGCGTCATGAAGAAAACTACCCTGTGCATGATCTGGAATTAGCTGTGGTTATATTCACATTGAAGATTTGGCAACATTACCTTTATGGGGAGAAATTCATTATATTTTCAGATCATAAAAGTTTGAAATATATTTTCACCCAGAAGGAGTTGAATATGCAACAGCGCAGATGGTTAGAGTATCTCAAGGACTTCGACTTTACTATCCAATATCATCCAGAAAAAGTAAATGTTGTAGCCGACGGTCTTAGCAGGAAGCCAATGGCAACTCTAGCAAGCCTCCGGAAAGGTATAACTTGTCTTATTGAAGATTTTTCTCATTTAAATCTTGATATTGACAGAGAAGGAGAAGGAGGTGTGATTGCCACTATAAGGTCTAAACCTACATTGATCGAGGAGTTAGTCCAATTGCAAGAAAATGACCCTACGTTGATGGATATTAAGGATAATATCGATCTGAGACCGGAATTTTCTATCACAAATGATGGAAGACTGTTATTTAAGGATCGAATTTGTGTGTCGAATCATGATGACACTAAGAAATTGATCATGGAAGAAGCTCACAAAACAAGGTATGCTATTCACCCTGGTACTATCAAGATGTATCAAGATTTGAAAAGAAACTTTTGGTGGCCCCATATGAAAAGAGAAGTAGCAGATTTTGTGTCCCGATGTCTCACTTGTCAACAAGTAAAAGCAGAACATTTAAAACCTGCTGAAAAATTACACCCCTTGAATATTCCCGAGTGGAAATGGGAAAGTATAGGGATAGATTTTATCATGGGTTTACCCAAGATAAGAGCAGGACATGATAGTATATGGGTGATCATAGACCGATTGACTAAATCTGCACATTTTCTACCAATAAAAAGTCGATGGTCTATGGATGTAATAGCAGCATTATACATGAGGGAGATTGTCAAATTACATGGTATCCCTGTCACTATTATATCTGACTGAGATACTCAGTTCACATCTCAATTCTAGAAGGGTCTACAACATTCATTAGGGACCCGACTTAATTTTAGCATTGCATTCCATCCACAAACTGATGGCCAAACTGAAAGGACAAATCAAGTGGTGGAAGATATGCTTAGGGCATGTGCTATTGACTTTGGAGGAAATTGGCATGATTATTTGCCTCTAGTGGAATTTTCATATAACAATAGCTATCAAGCTAGTTTACAAATAGCACCATTCAAGGCTTTATATGGAAGAAGCTGTCGTTCGCCTATTTGCTGGAATGAAGTAGAAGAAAGATAATTTCTCGGTCCCGATATCATTAGCGACACTACCTAGAAGATAAAGCTTATTCGGGAGAGAATCCAGATAGCTCAAGATAGGCAGAAGTCTTATGCTGATAATCGAAGGCGCGACCTGGAATTTCAAGTAGGAGATCATGTATTTCTTAAGGTTTCTCCAGGTTGGGGTATTCGATGGTTTGGTATCAAAGGAAAGCTTACTCCAAGATGCATTGGCCCCTTTGAGATTCTCGAAAGGGTTGGTGAAGTCTCTTATCGAATAGCTTTACCCCCTCAACTATCTGAAGTTCATGATGTATTCCACGTCTCAATGCTCAAGAAGTATGTACCTGATCCATTCCATGTCATCACTTACAATAATCTGGAGATTAAAAAGGATCTGACATACGAGCAAAAGCCAGTCAAGATTATTGAACGAGAAGTGCGTCAACTTTGGAATAAAACTATTCCTATGGTCAAGATCCAATGAACCAAATCATGGCCACATGAAGCGACTTGGGAAACTGAAGAAGTCATGCACAGAAGATCCCTAGAGATATTTGAATATAAGTACACTCTCCATAAATCCATATAGTGAATTTGGGGACAAATTCTTTTAAGTGGGGGAGGGTGTAATGCCCGAGAACTTTCTAAGGATTTTTTTGGATTTAAAATATACCTATATTAATTATTAAGCATTTAATGGGCTATTAATAGAATTATAATGAATTAAATCTAATTATTTAGGCCCTACACAAATCCGAGAGGATTAGGCCCATATAATAAACCTAATAGGCCCAAGAGATTGTTTTGGACCTTAGCGCATATTCTAGAACCTTAAAATGGGTGTAATCACGGAATTAAGGGAGGTAATTACTCCTTAGAAGATAAATAAATGGATAATAACAAGGATAATATCAAAGAGTTTGAATTGATTTCAAATTCGACGCCTAATGGGGAAAGCGGTCTATTGTGAGACCGCCAGGCGCTGGTAAACGGTCTAGAGCTAGATCGCTAAGGCACTGCAGTTCCGTGAGTATGAGAAAACGTGAAAAGATTGGATTTTTAACATCCAAATAACCTAGGATCGATTCTATCTACTAGTTATATAAATATAGAAGGTTAGTAGATCGAATTGAAAGCCTAGTTTAGACTCTAAGTTCGTTCTAATCCATGAAAACCATAGGTAAACCTCTAAATAGATCACATATTTGACGTGTGCGACCCTTACTTTTGGCACGCATGGAACTAAGGTAAAGAGGACGAATTAGAGGTAAGTTTCTTCTGGTAATTTCTTTATTATAGTTAGAACTAACTACCCTCCAAATTTCATTCTAGAGGATTAAGTATACAAGGAGTTAGAGGCTTCCAAAGTTGCTGATCCTACACCAATAACTCAGGAAATAGTGCGGCTGACCCAAGAAGATCAGGGAAATAGAAGCCCTAAACGAGGTAATTGGATAGAGGTTATTTTGAACAATTTGTTCCTATTAGTACCCTCTTCTTACCCTCAAAATTTCACTTCTTTAGGTCAAGGGAATCAAAAGATACAAGGGCGTGAAGTTGCTGATTTAGTTCAGGACGAGCAGAGAACTAGGGTTTTTTTTTCACCAAAAACTGGGCAATCTGGAGTAGGGACCGGTTGAGTGCACCCTCCCTCAGAGAGGGAGAGTGTGCTCACTCCCCCAGGCTACACCAGGGCCCTAGGTTTTATTTCTTTAACTGAGTGTAATATAGGGTCTAAGGGGCATACCCCTGAGAAATAATGAGGCATATAGAATAGCCCTTGAAGAATAACAAAAAGTAGAGTAAACCTGACAAAGAATAACCAGAAGAATCAAAAGCGAAAAGCAGGCAAACCTGCCCTATCCACCCTAAGAGCTCCCCTAGTAGACCTTAGGAGGTCTCTATCTCGAACAAAAACAGAATTGGTAGAGGCATTACATGCATAGGATGCCAAAGAGTTTGCCACTTGATTCCCCTCCCTGTATATATGCGGTAGCTGACAGCCATTTTCCTTCAATAACATAAGGGTCTTCCTCCACCATGGGATAGTCATCCAGCTCGGGGCTTCTCCCTTCCTACCTGGCTCCACAAGAACAGCACAGTCCGAGTAAATTGTAGTCAGTCTAATGCCACATTGATTTGTAATGGCTAAACCATAATGTAGAGCTCTAGTCTCTGCTACCAGGCTGTAACCCATGCCATAGGAGAAGGCAAAGGCTACCAGTAGTCTTCCAGCAGCATCTCTTATACAACCTCCTCCCCCACATATGCCAGGATTACCCTTCGATGCCCCATCTATATGTAGGGTATATCCCCGAGCAGCCAATTTACAGATAATTACAGTGGGCTGTTTAACATCAACCTGGGGGTATAAACTGAACGCAGCAAGGCATCTGGAATGGATAGAAGATATAGGCTTATGAAATTATAACCTGTCCAAGGCCATAGAAATAGCATCTATTATTCTTCTTTAGATGTCAGCGCGGTTAAAAGGTATACCTTCAAATCTGGCCGCATATCTACATTTCCAGATTTCCCATATCATCAGTATTACTACCATCATTCCTATGAAGCTCAAGGCAGACTACATATTAGTGATTGATATAATATTCCATAAACGGACTGTGATATGATCACTTAACCAAACTCTGTGGCTGATTAAGGGGGCGACCCAACCCCACAGCTCAGATGCCAATTCACTAGAAATAAAAACATGATCAAGATCTTATTGGCATGGGAGGGAGCAACAATTGCATCTAGATGCTATTATAATTCCACAATCATTTATCCTGCTATCCACAGGAATAGCTCGGTGTAGAAGCTTCCAAGCAAATAGAGCTGCCCATGGGGCAATGGTAGAATGCCACATTTTAGCCCAAGCTGGCCTTTTAAGGCCTTTGGGCCTAATCGTATTATATGTTGATTTAACAGAGAAATTACCCTTAAGAGTACCCGTCCATACACATTTATCTTCCTCATTAGTCAGCTGAATATTTGATAAGTATGAAGAATCACTGAGAAGCCCCCTAGCAGCATGTTGAGGGTCCAAAAGAACATCTCTAATAGAAACCAAGGGAGAATCAAAATCAGCATTAGCTGAGGTGATTCTTGAGAGAGGGCCATTTCCAGTCCAATTATCCCTCAGGAATTCAATTTCTGTTCCACAGCCAACAAACCATCTACTATGTTGTAATACAATGTCTTTTGCCTGCCTAAATATTGCTATTGGCATACCAGCAGGAAATGGTTTGATGCAATTAGCTATGTGAACTTTAATAAACCGGCTCTGAGCATAAGAAGACCACAGGGATGACCCATGAAGAATGTTCCATAACATTTTAACAGCCAAAGAAATTTGCACCCATAGTAGGTCCCTGATGCCCAGCCCTCCCTCCAGCCGGGGTTTTTGAATGGTAGACCATGCAATCCAATGCTGACGATTAGTATTTTGGTCTCCATGCCAAAAAAAATTAGCACACTGGCTTTCAATGAATTGAATAACCTTCTTAGGTATATTGCAAGCAGATGCAAGATATACTGGCATACTATATAAGACAGAGTTGATTAAAACAACTCTTCCAGCAGCAGATAAAAGTTTGGACTGCCATCCCTCCAGCCTAGCTTGGATCATTTCAATAAGAAACTGAAAATCACAACACAGATATTTGCCTTTTTTGACAGGAATACCCAGGTAGTTCAACCCATCTGACTGATATTTATAACCTGTCAATGCTCAGATGGACTGTCTTAGAGAGACAAGGGCTTTAGATGAGAGGATAAAACTACTCTTAGCTACATTTACTTTTTGCCCTGAGCATCTTTCATAGCTACTGATAAACTGTTTGAATACCAAAATATTATGCCTGCTCGCATTCAAGAAAACCAGTGTGTCATCTACATAAACTAAATGAGAAACAGGTATACTGTTTCTTGGCCCTTTCTACCTTTTTAGCTGGCCAGCTTGAAATAGGGCAGAAAGCCCTCTACTCAACACTTCTGAAGCTATAATGAATAGAAAAGGGGCTATTGGGTCCCCTTGTCTAATACCCCTGCTTGACTTAAAGTATCTAGTAGTCATACCATTGAAGTTGATTGAAAACCAGCAATTATATAGAAGCATGCCAATAAGAGAAGTAAATCTGGTGCTAAAACCCATTTTCCTCATACCAGCAAGAATAAAATCCCATTCCATCCGATCATAGGCTTTTGTCATATCCAGCTTAAATATCACATTATGGCCTCTAACTTTCCTATTGAGATCCATCATAAGCTGACGGGCTAATGCAACATTGTCCAGAAGAAATCTGCCTTTCACAAATGCCCCCTGCTCTAATGAAATTATATTGGGCATCAAAGGAGTCAGCCTTTTAGAGATGATCCGGGAGATGATCTTATATGAGAAGTTGCATAGGCTGATTGGTCTAAAGTCATTAAAAGATTTTGGTTCATTCACCTTGGGGACTAAGGTGATAAGAGATGAAGAAATTCCTCGTGGGAGAGGGAAGCCTTTAAAGAATGCACGAGCTGCTTCAGTAACATCCTCACCAACAATATCCCAGGAGGAAGTAAAAAATTCTCTTGTGAAACCATCCGGGCCAGGTGAACTTGAGCCTTTTAATGACCAGACTGCATTTCGGACCTCAGAATCGTCTGGCAGAGCACATAGAGACAGGTTTTGAGCCTCTGTAATAAGCTGGGGGATACAGTCCAGACAAGAGGATTCAACCACATGCTCTTTAGAAGAGAAAAGTTGTTTAAAATAGGCTTCAGCATGAGCCTTAAGAGAAACCTGATCATTGCACCACTCAGCTAGAGAACCAACTCTGAGCCTAGTTATAAAATTTCTTCTTCTATTACTTTGAGCAATAGCATGGTAGAAGGAGGTGTTTCTGTCTCCATTCTCTATCCAGTCCAACCTGGATTTCTGATTCCAAAATAGTTCTTTTCTAAACAAAGCTTGACGAAGAATAGCATTAGCTGCAGAGAGGCTCTCTTTATTTGCAGGAGAGGGGTCTGCATCAAAAATGTTCTGCTTAATTTCTAAATCTGCTTCAGCTTGGCTTTTGTTCAAAAAGATATCCCCAAAGACATCCTTATTCCATAAATGAAGGGAATCTTTAATAGCCTTCAATTTAGAAAAAAGCCTTACCAAGGCATTGGGATGATAAGTTTGGACCTGCTGCCAAACATTGGAAATCAATTGTTTGAAGGATGCATGAGTGCACCACATTTTTTGAAATATAAACCGGCCAGGATGTTTAGCTAAGCTGTCCATGGATATCAATAGAGGAGCATGGTCCGAAGGACCCCTTGGAAGATGTTTAACAGTTAAGAGACATGCCACAGTAAAGCTGTTGCTATTGACAAGAATCCGATCAAGCATTGCACGAATATTAGCTGCACCAATTCTGTTATTTGTCCAAGTCATGCAAGAACCTTGGAAGCCAGCATCAATTAAGCCAAGAGAACATATAAAGGAGTTGAAAACCTGTATAGAGGTTAAGGATGGGGGGTCTCCACCCACCTTCTCAGACAAATTAGCTACACAGTTAAAATCTTCCCCAACCAACCAAGGAAGTGAAACTGAGGTAGCAAAGAGAGCCAGGTCACTGAATAGAGTCTGTCTAATACGGGAGTCACATGAAGCATATACAAAAGTATAGTATGTACTAAAAGAATTGTCAATTTTAAGCCCCAAAGTAATATATTGTGGAGAAGAACCAATTACCTCCAGGTTAAAGCTGTCATGCCAAAAGACCCAGATCTTAGAATCCTCTGCATTATTACCAGCACAACCACCAAGTTTGAGGAATTTACCCAACTGGAAAGCTTTATTGAAAGGAAGCATTGGTTCAAAAATGGCCACTAAACATGCCTTATTGGAAAGAACAATATTTTTTAAACATCTGCGGGAACAAGTGTTCCCCACTCATCGTATATTCCACACTATAATGGGCTGGATCATTGAATGTTCCAATTAATATCCTCCATTGATCTAGCTCTAGATCTGGTAATAACCCCACCATCAGAAGGCCTATTTGGGTTCCAACCTTCTTTATCAACTCGTTTAATTTGCATAAGTGTATTATCTATGTTTGCTTTGTCATCCACAAGCTTACAAGCTGATAGCATATCAAGTTCTTTCACATTGCAAGGAACCTCCTCCATATAACCTCTTTCCATAGTCTCAATACCCGAATTCGGCTTCATCTTCAAATTCTCATGAATTTGTTGACAGGTTCCAGCATCTATACCTACTAGATTCGTGAGTGAGAGGGAAATGGGGTCCTCTATACAAGCAGGGAGAGCACAGTTTTCTGAATCCTTTACAGGAAGAGGTCCCAGATCCATAATTGAATCTGACCTGATCCTAGTAGGGGAATGTTGCTCCATAGCTGCAAACTGCGAAGAAAGACCGCCATCAGTTTCTTCTACCTCTTGCACCATGTCCTAGGACGGTTCCATAGGACCAATAGCATCAGAGTTGACATGTTGAACATCCTGATCCGCTGCCTGGTGAAGTAGCTCAAATTTGTTATCCATTGCTACATTCTGTCGAGTAGGCAGGGGGTTCGTCTGTCTGGGCCGAAATGCCTGTCTAGATTTTAAGGAGTCTTGGTCCCTTGCCGACAAAATACGGGCAGCTCTGCCTTGTTTCTTCTTGCATTTTTCAACAGGGCGGCCAAGTTTGTGGCAATAAGAGCAAAGAGCAGGGACTCGATTATAGCTTACTGCTTTCCAGAAACCAACACCATCAAGATCAATCCAGAGCCTCTCCCTGCGCGGCGCTGATAAATCCATCTCCACACAGGCCAACGCCTCTGAAGTATCAATCATGGCCAGAGTACGTTCATGAATGCGCAGAACCATCCCAAAGTTACCAGCAATTGATCGCAAGAAATCTTCATGATACAGATTGGTTGGTAGAGCTGGGAATCCTATCCATATCGGCACCGTAGGTGGATCTGCTTCAAAACTGAAGTCTGTCGTCCAACGGAAGAATCGAAAGAGAAATCCCTTGATATACAAATTCTTTTGTATCAATAGTTTTGTGAAATCTGATTCACACTCAAAACGGAGAAGCAAATGTCTTAGGTTAAACTTGCTAATTACAAAGTCAGATGAAAGTGCTAGACGCTGTGACAGGCAGCTCTTGATCTCAGCAAACGTCAGCCGTCCATATGAACATTTGGCTACTATATGAAAGGATAAAAATCGAAAGAGAACTAGGGTTGACTTGCAACCTTAAATTCGAAGTTTAAAGCCCAAAACTAAGGTAGGTTATCTCATGAATGGCTCAAACTTGAAGTCAGGAATAAAAGCCCTCTAATTTCATTCAATTTCAGACATTGTATCTTGAGAATTTGATGTTTTCATTAGGACCATGCATCTAGTTTAGTCTTCATGCATGAACTAGCCTTAATGAAGTAAAAGGAGAATCTTCTTGTTAATTACATGAACCTATGCATATTGTTGGCCTATCCTTGTTCGTCATGTTATAGAAGTTTATATATGTTGATTTCCAGGCATGATGTGTCTTAGTTTAGCATTTTGTATTATTATCATTTGCACTCGGAATAATACAGGAGGAAACGGTCTTCTTATAGACCGCCAGGAAATACTAGCTGTCGTACGATAGACCGCTAGCCACAATTAAACGGTCGCCCACTAGACCGTTTGCTGTTTTAATTTATGTAATGTTGTTAATCTAAAAAAATATTGCAGATTAGTCTTAATTGATATATGATAAGCCTAGTTAACTAAGTTTTATTCCTGATTTAACATAGGTTTCATGGGCTTAGTTATATTGACTGTTCATCATAATAGATTCCATGCTTTTCTATACATTTGGTATTATTTTAACTTATGTTAATTTGTGACCAAAATTTTATATTCTTGTAATAAATACATGTTTCAAATGATAGAGGATTCATGATTTAACTTGATCACTGTTTTACACGATTCTCTCTCTTCTAAGAGTCATTTTCTTAAGTACATGGCACATATCCCAGTATGTTGTCATTAGTTACACTTTTGCACATTAAGTACACAATCTTGGACATTATGACATCTCCTTTGGATATTCCTTCTAACGGACTAGGAAATCTTATTTCAAGGCCTCCGTAAGACTCCGTGAGCATGGGATTGCCACTAGGACGCCGAGCTGGTTGTACCATTAAAAACCATTATCTAGAAAGCACTTTTATCGGTGTTTTATGCATTCTGGAACTTAGCGGCCATCTAGGTGACCACCAAACTTTGCTAGCGGTCCTACACTTGACCTCCAACGGATCCTAAATGGTTCTCCATTGGACCGCAAAGCTTCAGAAGGATTTTCTCGTGTTTGACAACTATGTCTCATGAAACGGTCCAAGACTAGACCGCTTGAATTTCTAAACGGTCCAGCCCATGATCGCTTTCTGTATCAAATGATCCTACACTAGACCGTTTGGTTCTTGATTTTATCTAACCCAAGGTTTGATCTTTGGGGTTGGTTTTTCTTGAGTTCATGGATTTTCTGGACTCTAAACCTATGATAATAAGTCAATGTGAAGATATGGAAAATGAAGAATGTATCGTTATGCTGCCAAATTTTCTTTATAGCATAACCTAGTTTTTAATTCATTCCTTGAAGTCTCTTGTTCTTAATTGAAGCATTCTTAATTTTGGTTACCTTATCATGAAACTTTTGTTGTACTTGTATATTATTGGCCACATTATTGATATAAACGTGGAAGTAGCTTGATTTATACTTGAAGATGCAGTTCGAGCACTGATTGTGTTCAAGGGCTCTATGCTAGTCCCCTCGACTGATTGTCAGAAACATACTGTAAACCATGGGGTATGATGCTACTAGCGTCGCATTGCGCTGGGAGTACTTTCTCTATAAATAAGTGAAATATCAACGTGAAATCACATAAATTCACGAAGTCCTTGCTATTAAGCGAACAATACTTTCTTGCTTGACTTTCTAGTGCATAGCCTTCATAGTTATGAAAAGTACATTCTTGTTACATTCTTGCTCATGAAAAGGCCAAATTGACATTCTTGTTATATACTTGATTAATCTTACTCTCACATCTCAAGCTTGATCATATCTTGTTACTTTGGCTTTATTCGCATGTTTTCTCGTATCTGCATAATTTATCTTATTCTCTAGAGCTAAAATACTAATCATTTAAATTTGCCTTCATGTTGATACGAAGATACCTACTGGGCAAGTGTGCTCATTACCCTACTTTCCAATCTTTTTCAGGAAATTCTAGTGGGTCGGATTCCGATTACTCAAGTGATGGATCCGAGAGCGATTGAAGGATATGTGACTCGAGAGAAGCCTTAGTTATCAATGTATAGTCGAGTCATGATGTAATTTTTATTTTCTTAAGTCTAGTGAAAAGATCTTATGTACTTTGGGAATTATTTTATGAAGAAATAAAATTGAAGGTTTTTAGTGAATTACTTGTGCAATTACATTTGTGTGATTGTCTTGCGATCTGATTATATTGCTTGCTCGAGATGTACTAGCCGACTGATCACATTCCTGATTGTTTCTGCTACATAATCTCGAGACATGATAGTTGGCAAGGACTAATGCCAACATAAGGGATAGAATTTCCGCCGATTCGGGCGTAAGGCCCGCAATGGCAATATTGTGTAAGTAGGTGGCTAGGGCACGAAGCCTTGCGCCGAAAAGGGTTTATTCGTTGGCAAGGACTAATGCCAATGCAAGTGATAGAATTTCCGCCGATTTGGGCGTAAGGCCCGCAATGGCAATATTGTGTAAGTAGATGGCTAGGGCACGAAGCCTTGTCCGAAAAGGGTTTATTCGTTCGCAAGGACTAATGCCAACGCAAGGGGTAGAATTTTTGGAGATTCGGGCGTAAGACCCGCAATGGCAATATTGCGTAAGTAGATGGTTGGGGCACGAAGCCTTGCGCCGAAAAGGGTTTATTCGTTGGCAAGGACTAATGCCAATGCAAGGGATAGAATTTCTGCTGATTCGAGCGTAAGGCCCACAATGGCAATTTTGTGGAAGTAGACGGCTGGGGCACGAAGCCTTGCGCCGAAAAGGGTTTATTCATTGGCAAGGACTAATGCCAATGTAACGGATAGAATTTCTGCCGATTCGGGCGTAAGGTCCGTAATGGCAATATTGTGGAAGTAGACGATTGGGGCACGAAGCCTTGTGCCGAAAAGGGTTTATTCGTTGGCAAGGACTAATGCCAATGCAAGGGATAGAATTTATGTCGATTCGGGTGTAAGGCCCGCAATGGCAATATTATGGAAGTAGACGGCTGGGGCACGAAGCCTTACGCCGAAAGAGGGTTTATTCGTTAGAAAGGACTAATGCCAACGCAAGGGATATAATTATCTTCACCCGAGTGGATGTAAGGTTCACCGGGGGCATTGCTGAATGCTATCTGGCTAAGGCATAAAGCTTGTCACCGGCAAGGAGTGTATTCACATGCATGGGGTTAATGCCTGAGCAAAGAAGGGGTTTCCTCTACCTGAACGGGCGTAAGGTCCGTCAGGGGAATTGCGTAGGGATTTTCAAGGGAAAGTTCTTCTTCACCCATACGGGCGTAAGGTCCGTTGGAGGCGCTGTCGAAAAATATTCACAGGCATGGGGTTAATGCCTGTGCAAAGGAAGGTTTCTTCACCATCCAGATGGACGTAAGGTCCGTTGGAGGCATTGTTGAATAATATTCATGGGCATGGGGCTAATGCTTGAGCAAAGAAGAGGTTTGCTTCATCCATACGGACGTAAGGTCTGTTGGGAATATCATGACCCGATGGGATTGTGTTTGGGCCATGAAGCTCTTTTAAGTTTATTCAATCTTTAGGTGCTAGTGCGGCCACTCGATATAACTTCATGTGCTTCCCATTGAGAGGGGAAAACTGAACTGCGTCCATGTGATCCACCACGACGTAAGCGCCTCCTTCGTAGACCCGATGCACAACATACGGGCCCACCCAATTTTCAATCAACTTCCGTTTGGGGTTAGCTGCCATTACTTCTCATTTTTTGACCATGACAAGGTCGCCTTTCTAGAATTCTCGCTCCTTGACCAGCTTATCAAAAGCGCAGGTCATGCGAGCCTGATATAATTGGATGTTCTATTGTGCTCGGAGTCGCCTTCCTTCTAGTTCAGCAAGCTCCTCCAATCTTCTTTCTGCATTAGTTTGTTCATCACTAGCCAAGCCATGTTGAATGGCGACTCGCAGAGATGGAACCTCAAGTTCAATTGGGACCACCGACTCTGACCCATATACAAGGGAAAACGGTGAGCAGCCAGTTGGGGCTTTATAAACTGTACGATAAGCCCACATCGCTTTGTACATCCTTTCTACCCAATCTTTCTTATTGGAATTAAGAATCTTCGCCAGCAAAGTGCAAAGCATTTTGGTGAAGGCTTCTGCGAGCCCATTGGCCTGGGGATTATAGCGGGATGATGTCCTCCAATCAATTTTGTATTTATCAGCCAATCGATATACCTTCTGGTTTATGAAATGGCTACCATTGTCGGAGATAATGCGGCTGGGGGCCCTAAACCGGAATATTATGTTTTTTTGAAAGAACCTGGCGACCAACTCCCCGGTCACTTCCCCTAGCTGGTGCGGACACCAGAACGATCTAGAGGCACGAACTGGCGAGCCGTCGGTACCGTACGCGGAGCACCACTCAAGCTACCTCGACTTCCATCTGGCTCGGAGATAGCCTGGGGACTCCCCCTTGAGTCTCGATATTTATAGTATTTACTGGGACTTTATGTGTGTGTAATGTGTGTTTATTTGGATTTATTTGGATTGTAATTTGGATTGTAACCGGGGTTTATTTGTAAAATGGGACCACCTGGGTCCCGTGGCCCCCCCATCCCTTCTCCCATTGATCCACCTCATCTCTTGGGCCCATGCGGGGTCAGTCAACCCTCCATGGTGGTCTTCTAGAAGGGTTGGACCAAGGGGGGGACAAAGGGTAGCAAAATTCAGAAAATGGAACCAAAAGTCAAGGGGGCGCCCCTTGGTAATATAGTTTATTGGGATTTGAAATTTTATTTTATTTGTTCCAAACCACATGGGAGAAATAAATTGTGGACTCCCTCTTTTACCCCACCCCAACCCTAGATCTAGGGATAGTTAGTGTCTTTTGTTATTTCACATAAATAGCATGTAATTTCATTTGATTGGAATTAATGAAAGAAAATATTGGAATTTCCTCCAAAGAGCAAGGGCCGCCCCTCTCTCTCTCTCTCCTCTCTCCCCCTTCTACAGCTGGGAAGACTGTGATCCTGAGATGTGAAGCCTCCTCTATTAGTTCGTGAGATCGTCATCGCCACCGCCGCCGCCTTCGTGCCACCGTCGCACCACCGACACTGTCGCCGGAGTTCTATCCACTCAGGACAGCCCCTTGATTTCAGATTTCTTGATCTCAGCCACGAGATCTTCTGGAGCCCAAACATTCAGGGTGAGTTCCAAGGGTCATCTCCACATCCTAAAAAAATTGGTGGAGCTTATAGTTTTTATTTTCCATTTTTCCATTTTCATTCTCCACCTTCTCTCAGATCTGCCTGTAATCTGTCCAGATTTCCAGAAACCCAGTAGAACATTCATGAACCCACCATCTCTTGATCTAAATGACTTGATATTTTTATTTGGGCTTCTGTCCACCACCCCCACCATCCAAAAATTTTCTTGTGAATTTATAATCTCGTTCATATTTTCTAAAAATTCACTTCAGATCCCAGCTCAGTTCTACCTCCCACTGTCCAGATCCGACCAACCAGCAGTATAAAATACTTTTCCCCATCCAAACCTCCACCAAACCCTTTATAGAAATTATCCCTGTTTTCCTCTCTCTCCCTTATACAACTTTTATGAAGAGCTCATCTTCTGATTCAGAGGTCTACGTCGCGGTCAACGTCAACTCTCAAGAAAGTTCATTTCTATCCGGCCAGATCTGAAACAAAGATCAGTCCGGTTCTAAAATCCCCCACCAGAAGTGACAGAGGGTCGAAGGATTTTGAGTCAGTGTTCCAACGGCGCTAGTTTCGTGCCGATCCGACATCTGTGCTGATCGCAGCAAAAAATCTCGCCGGGTCGCGCGCTGCAAAGCAGAGGTTACAGATCCGTTGCCAGCACTTCCGACAAGTGGAGATCGGAGCCGCCCGGCCTCCGACCGTTATTCCAGTCCGACTGCCATCCGGGGAAGTGCGCCACCAGGTGTCACCATCACAGCGGGACCTGCCCCGCCAGGTCCGGAGGACTAAGCAGCACGTGGGCCCCACGAACCGCAGATCGCGCCGTCCGGACAGCACTAAAATGCGGATTTCAGCAACGTCAGAGCGACATCAAGATGCTGCCCGTCAACCCAATTCCCGATACTCCTGGGCCCCACATGTGACCTGTTACCTCCCTGCATGGAGTGGGTCAAAACTTTGTACTGCAATAAAACTTTTTTAACCGGGAGTACTGATTTGGCTGGGGTTGTCTTCCCCACGCCGGGAGCGTGGAGGTAACGGTCTTAACTTCTTGGCGTTCATTTGCTAGTTTAGTATATGGTCATATGCTGCTGTGAGTGCGTTAGGAGTCTAGCCCGTGAGTTCATGTCACCTCTGTGAGCAAGAGAGTGACCCGCCCTGTGGCTCGATCCGAGCACGGAAGTGAGTCGACCACTCTTGACTCTGCCGGTTTCTCAACCGCGCGGATCCACGTTTCCCCTCGCTTGGGACGATGAGTGAGCTTACAGTTCTGTTAGCGACGTATAGCCCATAGGAACTCTAAGTGTCTCCATTGTTGTATGTTGCTGGCCGCGTCCACATTTAGAGTCCGAGTTCCGCATCACTTAGAGTCGGTCCCCGTGTCCGCTCCGCATTAGTTTGGTATCAGAGCGAGTCGAGTCTAGGGTAGTATTTGCATAAGTCTTGCACGATCTAAGTCGAGTCTAGGATCATCATTATTTTCAAAAGAAAAAAGTGTTTTAAAATTGTATTTCATCCCGATAATTCGGTATATTAAAAGGTGTTGTCCGAACGTTAGGCTACGCCTATCGGGAAGGTCGCACACTTGCGCGAGGAGAGCTTCGGGTCGACCCTCCGCCACGTACCGAATATTGGCTAAGTATAGGTGCATTAGTCTGTGTCTTCTAGTTCGTGTGTTTTTGCATGCCCACCCGTCGAGGCACCCAATACTCGCCACCACCACCTATGGCGGATTCCTGAGCCCGTAGTTCTGATGAGCCCTCGATAGTCGAGATGTTCTGAGCCCTGATGGATCATCTCGATACGCGTATGGATGGTCTTAGTATGCGTCTAGATGGCGTAGGAACGCGTCTAGAAGGGAGGATGAAAGCCCTAGAGGATCGGGCCGAAACATCGGCCCAGTCCATTCAGGGTCTTGTGGGGAGGATAGCTGTCCTCGAGAGGGCCCCAGTGGCGGCGCAACCCGTGCCGACAAATGGCCAACAAGAGCCGGTTCAGCAACCTGTTGCTCTAGGGGCTCAAGGGGAAAATGATAGGAGGCAACAAGTTCCCGAGGTTGATGATTATGCATCCGACAATGAGCAAGGGGGTTATGGTCGTGATCATCGAAACCAACGATGGAATCATGATGATGATGGCGACCGCGTTCTTTGGAGCGTACGTGCGGACCCTCCCCTATTTGACGGGTCTCTGGACCCGAAGGTCTATTTAGATTGGGAGGCCGGCATGGACCGGTACTTCGAGTGGTTTGAGATGACGGACCACCGAAGAGTTTGGTACGCGAAGATGAAGTTGCATGGGTAGGCCCAAACTGATTGGATAAATGTGGAGAGCCTGTTAATGCAGCGACATCAACCCCCGATCGGTACTTGGGATGACATGAAGATCAAGTTGAGGCAGAAATACCTTCCTACCACATACCGCCAGCGTCTCATAGACAAATGACAAAGTCTCTCCCAAGGGAGCCGATCCGTGACTGAGTACACCGTCGAGTTTGATGAGTATTATTTACGGTGTGGAGCTACGGAAGAGAGCACCATGACCATCTTGCGCTTTCGAAGAGGTCTACGGCCGAACTACCAATATGAACTTTTTCACGGCAACGTGGCCACTTTAGAACAGGCGTATCAGGTTGCTCTTGAATTGGAGCAATTCGAGGCCGAGTTTGAGCCTAAGCATCGGTTGGGCCCCTTTCCCCCTCGTAGTGTCGAGCCACATGGCTCTTTAGGCACATATCCGAGGGCCTCCATGGCTTGACCTCAGGATCCCACTCGTCCCGAGCCATTCGCTCCTAGGCCTCGCCCTCCACCTCCGAGGGATATCCCTCCTCGTGCCCAACCCACGGCACCCACGGTCCGTCCACCGGCACCCACACCCGTTGCTCATCCCTTGTTGCCTACACCTCCTATCCGTCAGGAGGATAAGGGGAAAGGACATTTGATCGGGGAGCCTAGTGGATCACGGAAGCAGTGTTATCGCTGCAATGGGTTTGGCCACTTCGCCAACCAGTGTCCCACTCATCAGTCTCTTGTCATTGGGGACACACAGGCCGGGGACGCCACCTCTTCAGATCTTGTGTTAGTCAGCTATGAAGCAGATCAGGAGGTAGCTGACGAATACTATGAGATTGAAGGTGATGGCCAGGATGCCCAGCATTCGGACGATACCCACTTGGGGGTCGTCAGGTGTATTCTCACCCAGCCACATGCCAGTGATGACTGGCGTTGGACCAGCATCTTTCATACATACTGTAGGCTGGGAGGGCATGTGTGTAAGGTGATTATCGATAGTGGGAGTTGCATCAATGCAATCTCCGCGGGTGCAGTCTCACGTCTTGGTCTTACTCCCGTGGACCATGCTCGCCCCTATCGAGTATCATGGGTGGATTCCACCTCCATTCCGATCAGGCTGTGGTGTTTGGTCCCACTATAGTTCCATGCCTACCGTGACGAGATCTGGTGTGATCTCCTCCCCATGGAGGTGGGTAATATCATTCTTGGTAGGCCGTGGTTATTTGATCGGGATGCCACACTCCATGGCCGGTCGAACACATGTACCTTCGACCATGATGGCCGACGGATTACCCTCCACCCCACTCAGCCCAAGAGCCCATCAGTTAGGGGTCTTACTAGCCCTAGTACTCCGGAGCCTTCCGTCCTCGGGCCCAGTACCCCATCCCCAGCCCAGGCTATGACCGTTATCTCTGGCACAGACGAGCCCTCGACTAGGAGGTTGATGATGATTAGCTCCCGAGAAATGGAGCGGGAGGCTAGTAGGGGCTGCCCTGTGTTTGCTATTACAGTCCGAGAGGTGGAGCCGAAGTCCGAGGGTGAACTCCCACCCGATGTCATTCCTATTCTGCAGGAGTTCGCTGATATTTTTTCCGAGGAGCTTCCCGAGGGACTCCCACCCATGCGGGATATTCAGCATGCTATCGACCTAATTCTGGGATCCTCATTGCCCAGTCTTCCTCATTATCGCATGAGTCCCACGGAACATGCCGAGTTAAAATGGCAGGTTGATGAGTTGATGCAGAGAGGGTCTGTTCGGGATAGCATGAGTCCGTGAGCTGTTCTCGCATTACTCGCCCCAAAGAAGGATGGCACGTGGAGAATATGCATTGATAGTCATGCCATCAACAAAATCACCGTGAGGTACAGGTTCCCTATTCCCCGCCTAGATGATATGCTAGACATGATGGCCGGTGCCACTATCTTCTCGAAGATCGATCTTAAGAGTGGCTACCACCAGGTGAGGATTAGGCCAAGTGATGAGTGGAAGACCGCATTTAAGACCAAGGATGGTCTATATGAGTGGTTGGTTATGCCCTTTGGGTTGACCAATGCTCCTAGCACCTTCATGCGACTCATGACTCAGGTCCTTCGACCTTTCATTGGAGTCTTTGTGGTTGTGTATTTTGATGATATCCTTATATATAGTCGCACTAAAGGGGACCACTTGGACCATCTACGGCAGGTCTGTCTACTTTTGAGGCGAGAGCAGTTGTTTGCGAACCCACAGAAGTGTGCCTTCATGACACCTCAGCTTACCTTCTTGGGTTTTATTGTGTCTAGTATTGGGGTCTCCGCCGATCCGGAGAAGGTACGGGCCATTGTTGAGTGGCCGGAACCCCGTACTGTCCATGATGTCCGCAGCTTCCATGGCCTCGCGACGTTCTACCGTCGTTTCATCCGCGGATTTAGCTCCGTCACTGCCCCGATCATGGACTGTATCCGGAAGGGCACATTTGTATGGACGAAGGCCGCGGCTACTGCCTTCAAGGACATCAAGGAGCGCATGACCCAGACACCGATCCTTCGATTGCCAGATTTCTCGAAGGTGTTTAAGGTCTCTTGTGATGCGTCGAGTGTTGGAATAGGAGGAGTGTTAAGTCAGGAGGCCCACCCGGTCGCATATTTTAGTGAGAAGCTGAATGACGCGAAACTACGATACTCCACTTATGATAAGGAATTCTACGCAGTTGTTCAGGCTCTTCGACATTGGAGGCACTATCTTTTACATCAAGAGTTTGTCTTGTACTCCGATCATGAGGCTTTGAGGTTCCTCTATTCCCAAAAGAAGCTTAATGCGCGTCACAGCCGATGGGTTGAGTATCTCCAGCAGTACACATTTGTGCTTAAACATAAGGCTGGAGTGGAGAACAGGGTGGCTGATGCCTTGAGTCGGCGTGCTTGTCTGCTGACCACCATGAGTGCCGATGTCGTAGGGTTAGAGAAGATGAGAGAGGCTTATGTTGACTGTCCTGACTTCGGTCAGATTTATACCACTCTCCAGGCCGGACCCTCGAGAGACCTTGATGATTATGTGCTTTAGGAGGGTTACCTCTTTCGAGGAGGCAGACTTTGTGTTCCCCGAACTTCGGTTCGAGACGTCTTAGTCTAGGAACTACATGCGGGAGGTCTAGCCGGCCACTTTGGTCGGAACAAGACTATCGAGGCTGTTGAACACATATTTTATTGGCTGAGCTTGAAGCGTGATGTTGCTCATATTGTGGCCCAGTGCCGTACATGTACTACGGCCAAATTGAAGAAGCAAAGCTTGGGTCTTTATACGCCTCTTCCCGTGCCTGATGCTCTGTGGCATAATGTTAGCATGGATTTTATTTTGGGATTTCCACGTACCTATAGGAAGCATGACTCGGTCTATGAGGTAATTGACCGATTCTCGAAGATGGACCTTTTCATTCCCTGCTCGAAGACTTCGGATGCTTCGAGAGTAGCCCGCCTTTTCCTTACTCATGTGGTGTGCAAGTTCGGGTTGCCTCGTACCATAGTGTCTGACCGTGATGTTAGGTTCACCAGTTATTTTTGGAAGACACTGTGGCATATGTTGGGTACTCACCTCAAATTCTCCACTGCATATCATCCCCAGACAGATGGTCAGATCGACGTGGTCAATAGGAGTCTAGGTGACCTTTTGAGGTGTCTTGTCAGGGACCGTGTAGGGGATTGGGATCTCATCTTACCACTGTCAGAATTTGCATATAATGATTCAGTCAACAGGTCTACCGGTATGAGCCCATTCGAGATTGTCACAGGTCGTAGGCCTAGGAAGCCAGTGGATCTTGTTCCCATGCCCATTCATGCACGAGCGTCTGAGTCTGTCGAGTCATTTGCTAGGCATGTTAGGAGTCTGCATGATGACATCCGTCGTCACATTGAGACCAGCAATGCACGGTATAAGGAGCTAGCCGATGCCCATCGACACCACCGTGAGTTCCAAGAGGGTGAATATGTCATGATCAGGGTAAGACCTGAATGGTTTCCCTCTGGAACCGTTAAGAAATTGCAAGCTCGCGGAGCCGGTCCATTTAGAGTGTTGAAACGCGTTGGATCCAATGCGTATGTTGTGGACCTGCCCGAGGAATATGGTATAAGCTCAACTTTCAATGTGTCGAATCTAGTTGCATATAGGGACCCAGCGGTGATCCCTGGTGAGCCTTTCGAGCCATCTTCCCCCATTGAGAGTGATCCCACACCTGAGTGTCCACCACCAGTCACATTTCCACGACAGCGAGAGCATATAGATCATATACTGGATGAGTAGGTGATAGTTACCAGGAGTGGATCCTACCCGCGCTACCTAGTGCGTTGGAGAGGGCAACCCGCCACCGAGGATACTTGGATCACCCGTGGAGAGTTGCAGCAGATAGATCCGGACCTACTGGAGTGCTACCAGAGCGATGCTGACCCTTACTCGATAGGGTCGAGTTCCTCCCACCCGGGGAGAATTGGTGCGGACACCAGAGCGATCGAGAGGCACGAACCGGTAAGCCGTCGGTACCGTAGGCGGAGCACCACTCGGGCTACCTCGGCTTCCATCTAGCTCGGAGACAGCCTGGAGACTCCCCCTTGAGTCTCGATATTTATAGTATTTACTGGGACTTTATTTGTGTGTAATGTGTGTTTATTTGGTTTTATTTGGATTGTAACAGGGGTTTATTTGTAAAATGGGACCACCTAGGTCCCGCGCCCCCACATCCCTTCTCCCATTGATCCACCTCATCTCTTGATCCCATGTGGGGTCAGTCAACCCTCCATGGTGGGCTTCTAGAAGGGTTGGACCAAGGGGGGGACAACGGGTAGCAAAATTCAAAAAATGGAACCAAAAGTCAAGGGGGCGTCCCATGGTAATATAGTTTATTAGTATTTGAAATTTTATTTTATTTGTTTCAAACCACATGGGAGAAATAAATTGTGGACTCCCTCTTTTACCCCTCCTCAACCCTAGATCTAGGGATAGTTAGTGTCTTTTGTTATTTCACATAAATAGCATGTATTTTCATTTCATTGGACTTAATGAAAGAAAATATTGGAATTTCCTCCAAAGAGCAAGGGCCGCCCCCCTCTCTCTCTCCTCTCTCCCCCTTCTATAGCTGGGAAGACTGTGATCCAGAGGTGTGAAGCCTCCTCTATCAGTTCATGAGATCGTCATCACCGCCGCCGCCGCCGCCGCCGCCTTCGTGCCGCCGTCGCACCACCGACACCGTCGCCGGAGTTCTGTACACTCAGGACAGCCCCTTGATTTCAGATTTCTTGATCTCGGCCACGAGATCTTCTGGAGCCCAAACTTTCAGGGTGAGTTCCAGGGGTCATCTCCACATCCTATAAAAATTGTTGGAGCTTCTAGTTTTTAGTTTCCATTTTTCCATTTTCGTTCTCCACCTACTCTCAGATCTGCCTGCAGTCTGTCCAGATTTCCAGAAACCCAGTAGAACGTTCATGAACCCACCATATCTTGATCTAAATGACTTGATATTTTTATTTGGGCTTTTCTCCACCAGACCCACCATCCTCAAATTTTCTTGTGAATTTAGAATCTCGTTCATATTTTCTAAAAATTCACTTCATATCCCAGCTCAGTTCTGCCTGCCACTGTCCAGATCCGACCAACCAGCAGTATAAAATACGTTTCCCCATCCAAACCTCCACCAAACCCTTCATAGAAATTATCCCTGTTTTCCTCTCTCTCCCCTCTGCAACTTTCATGCATAGCTCATCTTCTGATTCGGAGGTATACATCGCGGTCAACGCCAACTCTCAGGAAAGTTCATTTCTGTGTGCCCAGATCTGAAACAGAGATCAGTCTGATTCTAAAATCCCCCATCAGAAGCACAGCCCAACGAATTTTTTGGAGTGACAGCGGGTCGAAGGATTTTGCGTCAACTTGCCAACGGTGCTGGTTTCGTGCCGATCCGACAATGGTGCTGATCGCAGCAACATATCTCGTCGAGTCGCGTGCTGTAAAACAGAGGTTGCAGATCCGTGGCCAGCACTTCCGACATGTGGAGATCGGAGCCGCCCGACCTCCGACCGGTGTTCTTGTCCGACCACCATCCAGGGAAGCGTGCCACCAGGTGTCACCATCACAGCGGGACCCACCCCGCTAGGTCCGGAGGACTAAGCAGCACGTGCGCCCCACGAACCGCAGATCGCGTCGTCTGGACATCACTAAAATGCGGATTTCGGCACCGGCGGAGTGACATCAAGATGCTGCCCGTCAACCCAATTCCCGATACTCCCATGCCCCACATGTGACCTGTTACCTCATTGCGTGGAGTGGGTCAAAACTTTGTACTGCAATAAAACTTGTTTAACCGGGAGTACGGATTTGGCCGGGGTTGTCTTCCCCACACCGGGAGCGTGGAGGTAACGGTCTTAACTCCTTGGCGTTCATTTGCTAGTTTAGTATATGGTCATATGCCGCTGTGAGTGTGTTAGGAGTCTAGCCCGTGAGTTCATGTCACCGCTGTGAGCAAGAGAGTGACCCGTCCTATGGCTCGATCCGAGCACGGAAGTGAGTCGACCACCCTTGACTCTGCCAGTTTCTCAACCGCGCGGATCCACGTTTCCCCTCGCTTGGGATGACGAGTGAGCTCATATTTCTGTTAGCGATGTATAGCCCATAGGAACTCTTAGTGTCGGGCCAAAGTGTCTTCATTGTTGTATGTTGCTGGTCGTGTCAGCATTTAGAGTCCGAGGTCCGCATCACTTAGAGTCCGTCCCCGCGTCCGTCCCGCATCATTAGCGCTATCGCTTCCGCCCGTCTGGGGAAGTAGTCTGTGGCCGCCAATATATATTTGCACCCTGATGACGATGCTGGCGGAGGACCCACAACGTCTGTGCCCCATTGGGCAAACGATCAACTCGGGATGGTGGGATGCAGTGGCACTAGTGGCCTTCTTGACACGGTGGCGTGTTCTTGGCATTTCTGGCAAGCTTTGGTGAACTTGCAGCAGTCATCACACATAGTGGGCCAGTAGTAACCCAATTTCTTTATTTCAATTTTCATCTTCGGACCAGCCTGGTGTGCCCCGACTGACCCGACATGAATTTCTTGCATTACCTGCCAAGCTTCCTTCGTGGATAAGCAACGAAGCAAGATTTTCCTTTGGGCATCTGCCATTATCAAGAACAACGCTCCGTTCCTCATTTCATAAGAATCCTTGATTCTGATCAATTTCATTATTTGTTCTTTTTCCTTCGTGAGTTGTCGGTGTTGGAACCAGTGTAGGAGATGCTCCCGCCAATCAGGCTGTTGGACTTCCCCTACAGCCAGGACTTCATCTTCTTCTACCTTTGCTGGGATTTCTATCATGCTAGGGACTTGTCGTATGTTGATGACAGTTATATTCAGGCTCTGATCTGGCGGGATTGCCAAAGAACTAACCAGCTTTGCAAGGGCATCTGCTTGAGCATTTTGTCCCCGATTAACATGGTTCATTTGGATGAGGTAAAATTTTGAAATCAGGCACAACACCAATTCGTGGTAGGAAAGGAGCTCCGGCTTCCGGACCTCAAATTCTCCTCCAACTTGCTTCACGACCAGTATAGAGTCTCCAAACACCTCGAGCATCCGGATTCCCATGGAGAGGGAAATTTGCAGCCCAATAATTAAAGCCTCATATTCAGCCTCATTGTTTGTATAGGGCTTGTTTATCGAACATGAGGTATATATGACCTCCCCCTCGGGGGACTTCAGGACTATGCCTGCACCAGCTCTGACCCTAGCTGCTCCGGCTGCTGGAGTGTCAATTCTGGAGGCACCATCAAAGTATAATTGCCAGAGGGTATGCTGCACTTGATCTACTTCTAGGGTCTCATCTTCTGGGTGTTGTGTAGTGGACAGCGGATCTAGAGGGGAGGGGTGAATAGATCAGCCCCACTTTTCGCAATGTGGCCCTCTATATAGCTAGTTAAAATAAATTGCAGCGGAATAGAAACTAGCTTCCAAGTATGCTATGATTCACTTAGCAAGATAAGCAAGATATATAATAATTCGATCCTAAGCATGCACCTAGAACGATTCAATCACACAAGCAAACCACGCTAGACAGGATTTTTAAGGTGGTTCGGACTGAATCCTCAGCCCTACGTCCACCCCTCACCAAAACCCGGTGAGGCTTCACTTGTGCAGCGCACAGAACCGCAAATCGGAAACCACCGATTGCCTTCCTACTCACCACCTGGTAGGGACGTCAACTGCAAATTGGAACACCCTCCAATTGCCTTCCTACTAACCACCGGTAGGGATGAATCACACTTTCAATGTTTAACAATAATGAAAATGAAACAAATGTGAAGGAACTAAAACAAGAGATTGAGTTATGAGTGAAAATGAATTGGCCCTTGTATGAAATGTTGATCAGCAACAAGGCTCCTCTTGGCTTCAACTCAATCTTCTTGATTCACCCTTGATTGGATGAATGTTCTTCACGGAGTACTGTTCACGTGAACAGTACCTCTTCCTTCAATTCTTCTCTCTTGATCTTCTCTTTGAATTTCTTTGAATGAATGAAGGAGATGATGAAGCTACCTTGAATCTTGATTGCTTCTTTAGCTTCTAGGAGTTTGAATGCTTGAAATATCACCTTGAATGAACTTGAAAGAACTTGAATGGATGAAGATGATTTCCCTTGAAGAACTTGAATCAAACCGGCTTCCTTGGATCACTTTGATAGCCTTGCTTTGATGTAATCTTCCTTGAAGATTGCTGGCTTTGATTTGAGCTTGATTCCCCTTTGATTGGATGAAGAACACCTTCACGAACTACTGTTCACGTGAACAGTAGCTCGTCTCCAAGCTCTCTTGCAACCTCCCTTGCAGCCACCCTTGTAACCCCTTGAAGCATTAGGGTTTCCAACCCTCTTACAAGAGTTTTATAGACCTTGAATGGTCTATGGACAAGCCTTAGACCAGATCCACAATTTGTGGGTGATTAGGTGACTTTTGGATTAAAGAAATCCATGTAGAATGGCCCTTTTCGAAGTTCGAAACAAAGTCAAAAATGAAGGCTCGGGGCTGGCGGTCGACCTACAGCTCCTGGCGGTCGACCGCTACTGTAAAATGCTGTAGACGAATGGCCCCTGGGAATTCCGGTCGACCGCCACTGGCTGGCGGTCGACCGCTACTGAAACATCTTCGGCCTGGATGGTCCCTGGCTGGGGTGGTCGACCGCCCCTGTGCTAGCGGTCGACCACCAGCTGGGCAGAGCCCGGGTCACCCCGGTTCGGTCCGTTGGCCGCACCAGCTCCGTCGCTTGAGTCCGTTAGCCGCCCGTTCATGTCTGTGGCATCAACCTTGATTGTCTTGAAGATTTGATTATGGAGTATTCAATCAAATTTTTGTTCCGGGGGCTCCACCCCCGGAAACCCCCGCAAGGGGCACTGCCCCCTTGACCCCCGCGACCTTACCGGGCAGGTCGATCCCCGCGACCTGACCGCGCAGGTCGATCCGCGTGCGAGGGCGCAACATTGAGCTTTCATGTGCATATCTGTCATGAACAAAATATCACATATGTCAGTCATAAGAGCGTGGAAAATAACAATGACTAATAGTGTTAAGCCATTATCAAAACCAAGAATACACAAAACTCATATGACTATAGAATGATGCCGAATGACCCATGTGACCACAGAATGACTCAAATGACCTCAGGGACACAACACTGGGAGTTCTGCCTCTAGTGGGTAGTCTTCAAACACCGGGTGTGTGGCAAAGAAATCCGCGATAGCCTGGCCTTTGATAGCTTACTACGGCACGTAGGAGATATCAAACTCCATGAGAATTACTACCTATTTGCCTAAGCGGCCTTTAAGTGCCGGTTGGGATAGAATGTACTTCAGCGGATCTGCTTTGGATATCAACTTGATCTTATGCGACAACATGTAGTGTCGGAGCTTCTTAGCTGTGAAAACCAGAGCCAAGCAAACCTTCTCAATGTAGGTGTATTTTTCTTTGGTTCTCACTAGCCTTCGGCTGAGATAGTAGAGGGCCTATTCTTTTCCTTCTTCATTATTTTGGGCCAGCATTGCCCCAGAGAATAGTGTGTGGCTGCTATATATAGAATTAGCGACCGCCCTTTCAACGGTGCACCGAGCACTCGAGGAGTTCTTAGATAATTTTTTAGCTTGTCAAAAGTCGTCTGACATTCTTCATCCCGATAAAATGGAACATCCTTCATCATTAACTTCTGAAAATGGTGACATCGCCTTGACAGGTTGGATATGAATCACCGGATATAGGCGAGCCGGCCTTGGAGGGATCGAAGCTCAGAGAGGTTTCTCGGTGGTGGCAGCTCTTGAATTGCCTTGATCTTTGCGGGGTCTATTTCAATTCCTCGACGTCTGATAATGAAACTCAGAAATTTGCCACTGGACACCCCAAAGGCACACTTTAGTGGGTTCATCTTTATCGCATATCGCCTGAGCAGTTGGAATATAATTCGAAGATACTGCGGATGATCTTCCTTCTTTCTTGTCTTGACAACTAGGTCATCTATGTAGCGCTCGAACTTGTGGTAGAGCAGCTCATCAAAAATTCGGGTCATCGCCCGCTGATAGGTTGCACCAGCATTCTTCAGCCCGAACGACATCCTTTTGTAATGATAGATACCCTTGGGGGTCCGAAAAGTAGTATGAACCCGGTCATGCTCCATGATCCATATATGATTATAGTCAAATGAACCATCCATGGAGGAGAGAGCCTTGTGACCAGACGTGGCATCTATCATGACTTCCGTTATTGGCATCGGAAAGTCATCTTTTGGACAGGCCTAATTTAGATCTCGAAAATCCACACATATCTGGATCTGTCCATTCTTTTTTTTACAGGCACAATATTGGCCAGCCAAGTGGTATATTGATTTTCTTTGACGAAGCCTACGTCAATCAGCTTGTCAACTTCTTTGCATATTTGGGTGATGAGTTCTGGCCTCATATGCCGCGGCGGCTGTTTCACTAGCTCCACCTCGGGATTTATACCCAACTCATGTTGTGAAACTTCAAGGCTGAGTCCCGGCATCTCTTTGTAGCTCCAGGCAAAGCAATCCTAGAACTCTTGTAGGAGTTGGATGTATAATACTCGCTCTTCTGAAGAGAGCTGGGCATTAAGAAAAGTAGGCTGTGGGTCATTTTCGTCCCCTAGCTTAACCTCTATTAAATCGTCAACCGTGGCTTGACCCCCATCTTCAATTTCTGAAGGTGCTGGCTAAAGATCAATGAAATCTTGTATATCATCATCGAGTTCTATGACCTCGATGTCCTTGTTATGCTGCCCTCGGATTCCTTCAGGTAATTGTAACTTGGGTGATGACAGTGATGCTTGTTGCCCCTCTCGTAAATCCTCTTCAGCTTTTTTTTTCGTATGGCCAATCATTAGCTTTGACAGGATGGGACTGGTCCATTGCTAAGTCAAGGGTATGGCACTGTAGCTTTGCCGAACATGGGGATGGCCTTGCTTCCACATCGGCTTGGGTCACCGCACCTCTGGTGGAGCTAGCTGGCCCCTGGTTGGCTATGTCTTCAGTAGCGAGGATCATTTGATCAACTGTGACAACAACCTCATCAGTCGATTAGGAGTATCTTGCCATCGTTGTTAGAGGAGGGCCGCAGGAGTAGCTAGATGCTCCTTCTTCAATATCTTCGGCTTCACTGTTGTTAGCCTAGTCAAATTTGGCATGTAATTCCATTTCTTCGCAGCGGACCTGTTCCCAGCATCTACAAGCGATGGTGACTTATGTCTCCCGACCCTACAGCTGAGGCACTTGGACTTGTTCAGCTTCTGTCGGGTACTCATCATAAGTTGCCCCCGGCAAGCCTTCATCCGTCAAAGGGAAGATAGAGATGGTATCAACCTCATAACGTCCACTGTAGTAATATTCTTCCAGTGAAAATCCTAGCCCCGGGTGTTGGGATACACGCCTTAGCTCCTTATCCAAATTGGCATGATACCAAAGTTTATTGAAGGCTTCTTTCTCTTTCTGGGGCTGTCTAGAGGGGATATGTTGCTTCATGAACATCTTTGCCATCTTATCTGAGGTGAAGGTCAGTCCTTGAATGGGGACTGTGGGATTCTCCAGATCTTTCGGGAGGCGACAATCATCGTCTTCTCGTGTAGCATCCTCTTCAGCTGTGTAAAGTAGACTGGTGGGGCCTTCGGGCTGGGTTATATCCAGCATCTTGATGGGCATGACCGTGCAGTGGTCGAGGCTGGCTATCGTCTTGGTGAGGCCTTCCGGGACTTTAATGTGTCTATAATGCTTGTCAACTTCATGTTCATTCATCCCGGGACATATGGCTGGAGGTGCAATTCTGCCCACATCTCCTGTGCAGGCAATGTGTGATACTGCCCGGGGGTTAATACAGCCTAGTGGCGGCGACGGGAACCAATCATCACCAGAATTTGTTTTTATTGAATTGGAGGAAGTCTTTACCTTGGGGGTCTTCTGCGGCTGCTCCATATAAAAGGGTGCATCCAACATTTGACATTCGAAAACCTCGAATAGGTGGAGGTCAGCAAATATTCTCTCCTCCTTTCCATCATGATTATACTTGATGCACTGGTGAAACGTGGACAACACCAGCAAGTTCTCAAGCAACCAAGGGCGACCAAGCAGTGCCTTGTATGTGGTATTGGAATTAATGACATGGAATTGGACCCTGGTAGTGAAATCCGCCATGGTAAGAGTAAATTCTACCACGCCGAGTGGGGTTTCACACTTCGGATTAAAGCTGGTGATCCGCATATCCCCAACTTTATTGAGATGCACATTAAAATAGTATTTCTGGTATACTCTGTAAGGCAGTGGGTTGACGGCCACACCTGGGTCTACAAGAATCCGACTTAGTGGCTGGCCGTTCAATTGCCCCCTCATGTACAAGGGTCTGTTGTGACTAAGAGTAGGTAGCAGCATGTCTTCCTCAGTGAAGGTCACATTCGCCCCCGACAATACTTCTGCCAGGCAGCTCTCATATTGAGCAGGTGTCTATAGGGCAGTAATAATTGCTTACCGAGTTTCTTCACTTAGAGATAGAATCTCCCAAACGGTGAATCTTGCGTGGAGCTTTTTAATTAGCTTCACTACTCAACTTTAGGCCCGAACATTTGATAGCTTACTCTCCTCCGCCCATCTTGGTTTGGAAGGATCTTGTGCAATGGCCCCTGATGGACCCGCTTCATTGTACCCTGGGTCTGATTCTTCTTGCAGTGTCACAATATTGCTTGACTACCCCCCGGTATTGGCCACTGGCTTGGCCCTTTGTTCTTTTGGTTGGCAAAAAGGCTGATGAGGTGGAGAGGATACGCCCTCGGATGGAGGGTCGACCTCCTGACATGGTTGCTTGCCCCTAGATATCTTTAGGAATTCCAGGAAGGAGGGAGTGCTACTACTGCCCCCAGCCTGACTGTATAACCCTGGCGGAGGAGGGACTTGGACTCCCTTGACCTCTGGTGCCGGTGTCTTATAAGGTTGCTCACCTGTAAAGATGATGTTATGATTAGTAGGTGGTGGGCGCCCCCATTTTCGACCTGAACGGGTTATATGAGCCGTACTTGTAGCTTCGGCCTGGCTTGCCTCAGGTGTAGGTTGGTGATGTGACACGACCTAAGGGTGTACTAGTAACAACCAAATGAACCTTGGACCTAGACTTGCAAGCCCACTTTCAAATTGGCGGACTCGATGTTGGCGGACCGATATCGCAACACAACCCTTTTCCCGTGGTGACTAAATGATGGTAGGGTGGATTTGAGAGTCTAAACCATGCTGCTTAGGGTGATTGAGTTGGCCAATGAGTTCCCCTCCCTTGTATCAGAGCACCCACATCAGTGGGGCGGACGCCGTGCCTTGAGGGTACGGGGGTCTCTCCTCACTCAATCCGCGGTGGCCACTCGCGATCGGGAATCACGGGATCGGGCACTCTCTTCCTTGCCGGCTGAACTAAGAGATGATACTAATAAAACACAAATATTCAGGGAGGGTTCAGCTTATACCTGACCGGTGTGAGGACACCGGCCCCGAGTCGGAGACGTGGGCGAGCGGGGAAGCGTGGGTTCCCCACACGCCGCGCCGGGGAAGCTTGATCTGCCCAAACAAAGTACACCACTACACCTCTCGCAGGAGGGGGATCTTGGGGTGGGGATTAAAGCAATTACAAATAATACTACCTCCACGCAGGGAGGGGCCTTCAGCCGGCCAAGCGGGATGGGGAAGGCGAGGCAAGAACAACGACTAATAGTGGATGCCGAGTCTGCCAACTGTCTACGAATAGAGACAGTGGGTTGGTGTTGCAGCTATAGATTCCACTCACGAATTTCTCTGATGGCGAGGTCAGTGGAAAAAGTTTCGTAACAGGAAGGGGAATGCTTCAGAATTTTTGTGATTTCTTCTGGAGAAGCTACCGATCTGGCAGAAGATGGAACAGGACCTCTGTTTCTCGGACTAGCAGGGACTGACTTCCAACAGTAGGATGCAGAGGGTACTCCGGATGCTCCCGTTGTTGAAATCAGGCGCCGTCAGATTCGTTGGAATCGTAGTCAAGTTCTCTTCACAGAAAAACTGACGGGGAAGCCTTCCGATGTTGGGGGAGGTCTGAGGACGCCGAACACTGCTAACAGGTCGAAGCAGACTGTGTTGTAGCAAAGCGATGCAGCAGAGGGAAAAAAATGGTAACTTCGGCCACCGGAGGCCAAATGGAACTCCACTTCCTGATTCTGAAAATAGACAGGGAGAAGTAGAACTTTGTAGAAGAAATGGTAGACTGATTCCTCCGAGGTTTGACGTGGCAAGACTCTCAATCCGGTTCTGTTGCTCAGCAGGATCTGTTCCGTGCAGTCGGGGGAGAACGGAGTTTATGAACAGCCCCGAGCTCCGATGAAGACGAAACGACTTCTGTTGCGAAGAAGACCCGGAGACGCTTCCAACAATGGCTCTTGTGTCTTCAAACTCGTCCGGATGGCATCGTGGTGGTCGCTGCAACAGACTGACTTGTCCGTAACCTGTGGACAGCAACCTGCAGCTCTTGTGTTGGCTTCTAAAGAAGGAGATGGGGGAGGTGTATGTATGAGAGGGGTGATGGGTGGAAGAAGTAGTGTGTATGGAGGGATGGGGAATGCTAATGGAGATAGGAAGAGGATGGGAGGGGCAGTGGAGCAGGTCCTCAGCTGGAGGTAGGGGAAGGTGGAGTCAATGGAGGTGAATGGAGGGAGATGAGAGGGGCGACCAAGACTAGAAGGGGGGAGAGGGGGGCGGCCAAAACATGGAGGGAAGGTGGATTTCAAATTTGAATTGGCCTAGGGAGGTGGATGGTTGTGTGGGAACTAGTGGCATTGCATTGGGAGGGAGGAGATTATGTTGGAAGTGGAGGAGATGCCACCTAGGGACAATGGAAGTGGAGTAATGGCAACTTGGGGAAGTGGAGGGGTATTGAATGAGGTGGGTAGCTAGTGGAGGTGGTTGGGGAGGGGAGGAGAGAGAAGGAAATTCGAAATTGGGGTTGGAGGAGAGAGAAAGAGGGGTGAAATAGAGAGATTAAGAGGGGAATGGGTGGGGAATCTCTCCCCTAGGGTCTCTCACCCAAAAACTAGAGGAATCACTCCTTAAACTAGATTTGAACACTCAAATAGAAGGCTTTGTATTCATTCATTCATTAAGTTCAAATGGAGGAAATGGGGTCCTATATATAGGAAACCCACATTTCTACAAAAGACCCTGACAAAAGACTCATTGACAAATAACCGAAGGGGTAGGGGAGCTCATTGGGCTAAGCCCGAAGAAATGGGCCCAATTAGCACATTACACATTCTAATGACACTCAAACATAGGAAAATAAATGCTAGACCTAGGGACATGACTCTAATAAAATTAAAATTACATCAATGACTCAAATAAAAATTACATTGGACTCAAAATTAAATGGCTAGACCATGCCGGATGAAATAGGAGGTGATGTTCTCATCATACTCCCGGGGTGCGAAGAACTCGACTCCGTCGAGTAAGAGTCTTTCCTAGCTCGCCCATGTCTCCACCATCGTGGTCGGCCCTTCCACCTCATAAGATACTGCTGGATTGCCCTGCTCCTGATGGTGTCGTTATGTTCAACCAGTATCAAATCTTTGTGCTCATGCCGGGCTCTCAAGGTTAGAAGGGGATTCTTATTGGTGGGGTCACTCTTAAAGGGGGGTATGGGCTCAATATCCTCGCTAGGTGCCACCGCGGGGCCCTTGCAGGGCACAAGGTCCGCCACACTACAATGAGGGTTGACCCCACATTCCTTCAGAAGGAACAACTCATTGGCATATATACTCAATCGCCCCAAGACCTTAAAGGGTCCAGTCTCACGATCCCTGAGCGTAAAGGCGACTCTAGGGAAGAGCCTCTTTATCCTGACCATCAGATAGTCACCCTCTTGGAAGTCTAGGTTTCTTTTGCGGGTATCAATTCGCCTTTGACAAATCCTTTTACCTTTAATGATGAGCTTGCAAGTATGCAATCCTGAGACATAGTTGGTGAATGCTGGCACTCTATTGGATGTTGGGGGTCCCGGGCACCCAAATGTGGACCTAGCATGTCTAGACTCCCTATGAAGATTAGTGAAGATAGGAGGGCCTGGACCTCCAAATGTAGCTCTATCATGCAAAGGGGTGGTAAATGCCGGGGGACCTGGACATCCAAGAATGCACCTATCATGCTTAAGACTCATGATGAATGGAGGTGGACCATTACATCTGAAAATGGCCCATTCATGCTTCCTACTTGACATGTGGGTGATGTGAATGAATGGAACCGTCTTATGAATCATGCCAAGTGATGTGTTGTGCCAAGACTTATGCATTCCTATCCCAAAGATCACTTCTATGTGTATGGGTGTGGGATGACCTTTGAACTTCCATGTAAAAGGGTCAAACATATCTAGGAAGGTGGGCATTATGGAGAGGGGCTCTTTCTTGCTTCCTAGGCAGACGTTATCTATGGCGATGGTTCCCTTTGTGTAGTCCAAGTCTTGTAAGAGGTGATCTTGGTCCAACATGGTTGGTTGGGGTAGGGAAATGTGAGTTGTGGGTAAGGTGGGTGTATCACATGGGTAACTAAGCTCCCATTGGAAGGAATCAAAGGGGTCATGGACTGGGCTTCCTAGAGGAAGGAACTCTATGTCCACATGGCCTATGCATGGTGGGTCATCCTTACTAAGGTCTTTAGTGGGCCAGTTGATCAAGGTACTTGGGATTTTAATGGTAGTGGAGTGGACCATGATGGGTTCTTCATCCATGGGGAGAATGAGAAGGAGGTCACTAGTGTAGCAACCAATGGTGAAGACTGAGGTGATAGAACCATCACATGGGTGGATGAGACTAAGTCTTCTTGGGTGGGCCGCTCCTATGGTCAATAAGCAAGTCAACTTTAGTTGCCATTCTAAACCCTTGAGGAGATCATCCCAACCATTTACCTCATAGTAGGATTGGAATGTGGTGTGATAGGAGTTAATGGGTGCTAATTGGAAAGGGTGCTCCATGGTTGGGGTTTGAAAGTATAAGGCATGAGGGATGGGATTTTGCTTGAGCCATTTGATGATGAGTTCTCCTACGGTCACAACCTTTTGCGTGAGATTGAGTGATTTGGGGAGGCATGTGTTTGTTTGGACGGGGATGAGTTGATGTCTTTCTTCCTTATTGATTGGGGTATGAATTTCCTTGAATGTGGGGAAGAGATTTGTGTTGGTGTCCAATCCCGGGGATTTGGTTTTGTGGGCCGGGTTCTCCTCATGTTCACTCATGACCTCATTCATTCTTTGTAGTGGGTTGAGAGGGCATGGTGGCCGGGTATGGGGCTCCGGTGGGTGAGGGAACAAAAGGTTGTTGAAACCATAGGCTCCCGGGAGATGTGGGGGATGAACTAGGCAAGACCAACGCAATGGGTGGAAGGTGGTATTCCGTTCATCAAGCCATTGTTTTCCTAGGATTATGCAAGGGCCTTTCAAAGTACCAATTTGACACCAAGCTCCATCAAAGTATTTGATCTCTCCAAACCATTTATGAAATTCAACGAAGACTAGGTCTCCGTTGTGCACAATTTGTCCGGTCGTAGAGAGGGTGGCTACAATTTCGGGGGATACCCAATTATCTTCTACCATGTAGATGAAGTCAATTTCTGTGGGGCTCCCATTAGGTAGGTATGCTTGGGATATGATGGGAATTTGGGTCTTTTGGTCTGTAGACTCAATGACAATGGGAGGTGGATAATGCATGGAACGATCTGATGAGAACTCTAATGCAAGCGTGCCCATGGACTTGACTTGATAGAGACAAGTCAATGACTTGCTCTGATACCACTTGATGTGACACGACCTAAGGGTGTACTAGTAACAACCAAATGAACCTTGGACCTAGACTTGCAAGCCCACTTTCAAATTGGCGGACTCGATGTTGGCGGACCGATATCGCAACACAACCCTTTTCCCGTGGTGACTAAATGATGGTAGGGTGGATTTGAGAGTCTAAACCATGCTGCTTAGGGTGATTGACTTGGCCAATGAGTTCCCCTCCCTTGGATCGGAGCACCCACATCAGTGGGGCGGACGCCGTGCCTTGAGGGTACGGGGGTCTCTCCTCACTCAATCCGCGATGGCCACTCGCGATCGGGAATCACGGGATCGGGCACTCTCTTCCTTGCCGGCTGAACTAAGAGATGATACTAATAAAACACAAATATTCAGGGAGGGTTCAGCTTATACCTGACCGGTGTGAGGACACCGGCCCCGAGTCGGAGACGTGGGCGAGCGGGGAAGCGTGGGTTCCCCACACGCCGCGCCGGGGAAGCTTGATCTGCCCAAACAAAGTACACCACTACACCTCTCGCAGGAGGGGGATCTTGGGGTGGGGATTAAACCAATTACAAATAATACTACCTCCACGCAGGGAGGGGCCTTCAGCCGGCCAAGCGGGATGGGGAAGGCGAGGCAAGAACAACGACTAATAGTGGATGCCGAGTCTGCCAACTGTCTACGAACAGAGACAGTGGGTTGGTGTTGCAGCTATAGATTCCACTCACGAATTTCGCTGATGGCGAGGTCAGTGGAAAAAGTTTCGTAACAGGAAGGGGAATGCTTCAGAATTTTTGTGATTTCTTCTGGAGAAGCTACCGATCGGGGCAGAAGTTGGAACAGGACCTCTGTTTCTCGGACTAGCAGGGACTGACTTCCAACAGTAGGATGCAGAGGGTACTCCGGCCGCTCCCGTTGTTGAAATCAGGTGCCGTCAGAGTCGTTGGAATTTTAGTCAAGTTCTCTTTGCAGAAAAACTGACGGGGAAGCCTTCTGATGTCGGGGGAGGTCTGAGGATGCCGAACACTGCTGACAGGTCGAAGCAGACTGTGTTGTAGCAGAGCGACGCAGCAGAGGGAAAAAAATGGTAACTTCAGCCACCGGAGGCCAAATGGAACTCCGCTTCCTGATTATGAAAATAGACAGGGAGAAGTAGAACTTTGTAGAAGAATTGGTAGACTGATTCCTCCAAGGTTTGACGTGGCAGGACTCTCAATCCGGTTCTGTAGTAGGATCTGTTCCGCGCAGTCGGGGGAGAACGGAGTTTCTGAACAGCCCCGAGCTCCGATGAAGACGAAACCACTTCTGTTGCGAAGAAGACCTGGAGACGCTTCCAACGATGACTCTTGTGTCTTCAAACGCGTCCAGATGGCGTCGTGGTGGTCGCTGCAATAGACTGATTTGTCCGTAACCTGTGGACAGCAACCTGCAGCTCTTGTGTTGGCTTCTAAAGAAGGAGATGGGGGAGGTGTATGTATGAGAGGGGTGATGGGGTGGAAGAAGTAGTGTGTATGGAGGCATGGGGAATGCTAATGGAGATAGGAAGAGGATGGGAGGGGCAGTGGAGCAGGTCCTCAGCTGGAGGTAGGGGAAGGTGGAGTCAATGGAGGTGAATGGAGGGAGATGAGAGGGGCGACCAAGACTAGAAGGGGGGAGAGGGGGGCGGCCAAAACATGGAGGGAAGGTGCATTTCAAATTTGAATTGGCCTAGGGAGGTGGATGGTTGTGTGGGAACTAGTGGCATTGCATTGGGAGGGAGGAGATTATGTTGGAAGTGGAGGAGATGCCACCTAGGGACAATGGAAGTGGAGTAATGGCAACTTGGGGAAGTGGAGGGGTATTGAATGAGGTGGGTAGCTAGTGGAGGTGGTTGGGGAGGGGAGGAGAGAGAAGGAAATTCGAAATTGGGGTTGGAGGAGAGAGAAAGAGGGGTGAAATAGAGAGATTAAGAGGGCAATGGGTGGGGAATCTCTCCCCTAGGGTCTCTCACCCAAAAACTAGAGGAATCACTCCTTAAACTAGATTTGAACACTCAAATAGAAGGCTTTGTATTCATTCATTCATTAAGTTCAAATGGAGGAAATGGGGTCCTATATATAGGAAACCCACATTTCTACAAAAGACCCTGACAAAAGACTCATTGACAAATAACCGAAGAGGTAGGGGAGCTCATTGGGCTAAGCCCGAAGAAATGGGCCCAATTAGCACATTACACATTTTAATGACACTCAAACATAGGAAAATAAATGCTAGACCTAGGGACATGACTCTAATAAAATTAAAATTACATCAATGACTCAAATAAAAATTACATTGGACTCAAAATTAAATGGCTAGACCATGCCGGATGAAATAGGAGGTGATGTTCTCATCAGTTGGAGAGGGGGATTTCTGTAGCCCAATTAAGAGCAGCCAAACTAGGCCCATCAGGACCGAACGAGGCTCAGCTCATCCGAGTGACAGCCCTCTAGGGCCCACTTCGGCAGAAAAGCCCAATAAAGATCACTCGGGGTCCCATCCTTCCTCGGCGGCCATTAGGCTCGGAAGGCCCGAACGACAGAACGGAGGAAGACCCACGCCCGAGCCATCTCCCCACCGAGATACGGGCAGGCGCTACGCGCCCACTCCGATCTGACTGCATCCGAGCTATGCCCATCACCCGGATAGGGCTGGCACTTCTCATGCTTGGACCAACTGACAAATGCTTATCCATGCAGCCGTCGACAGTCCTTTATGAGCAGGAGTTTAGCGGGATAAGGGTGCCACGATCTCTCAAGGTCATGAAGAGCCCGCGATGAGGACGTAACGATCCCATGATGAGGACGTAACTCCCGCCTAAAACTCCTCAGCTTATGGGACTCTTCGGGGGAGCTCGATATATAAACCAAGAACTCGCTCCGGCAGCAGGTAAGGTAGATACATGCCTAACACTCCCTGAGCAGGAACCACTTCACCATCTTGGTGTTGGGGAATCTCGCGCATCTCTTTCAACCTCCCTCAATACCTTCCACCATTGCTCAACTGACTTAAGCATCGGAGGGTTTTCCCCAGGGAATCATCCCTGGGCCCCCTGATTCGTTTCCCTTTCTCTGCAGTTCACTATCCGGTGATCATCCTCCCAGCTCAGGACTAGCGAGAGATCACGCCCCATCATCTGGCGCCGTCTGTGGGAAACGACCAAAGAGCCAGTATGGTGAGAAGAAGTATATGGGAAAGGCCACGGTGGCAGCGGGGGAAGGCCCCTCACAAGCCTCCCAAAACCCCCCCTCCGGTGCCAGCACTCCCGCCGACGGACCGCCCCCTCCGCCTGCGGCCGGGCTGTCAACCCCTCCACCCACGACGGTAGGGCTGCCGCTCAACGGCGGCGTCGAAGCCTTCCAAGCCCTCAACGTGAAATTGTACGTCCTCGTGGAACTCATAAGGACCCAGGCGGCCAGGGATGGAAGGTCACGCGCCCCTCCAGAGAGCCCTCCCTATGAGAACGTGTCCCAGCACACCACCGGAGGCCGCTTCACCCTCCGAGGACAGCAGCTCATCCGCAACAAAGTAGGAGGACCCTCGCAAGCCCCCCCTCCAGAGCAAGAGGCTTCCTCCACGCAGAAGCGGGGCAAGCACAGGGCACGCCGTCCCCTCCCAGAGACCGAAGTCCCCAGGGAGTGCCAAGACAGCCTGCCTTCATGCCCCCTCAGCCCTACGGCGCAGTGGCAGCCGGAGCTATCCCTCTAACTGCGAGAATTTGAGAGGCGTTTCGCAGAGCAGGAGCGCGCCTTGCGAGCCCTGCAGAAGACCTCTCCACCAGAGGACGAGGAGAGATCCCCATTCTTCGACCATATCTTGAAGGCAGAGGTATCTCCCCGAACCTCTATCCCGACCTTCAAGCCCTACGACGGCCAGGGCGACCCGGCCGACCACTTTGACAGCTTCGACGCTCTGATGACCCTTCACGGAGCACCCGACGCCATCAAGTGCCGAGCCTTTGCGACCACCCTGGTCCAAGGCGCCCAAGCATGGTTCCGGGCCCTCGCCCCCGGATCCATCCTAGACTTCAAGCAGTTCGGGCGAGTATTCAATGAGAGTTTCACTGGTAGCAGCCCCCCTAGGTCGGTAGCGGGGCTTTTGGCCATCAAACAGGCGCAAGGGGAGAAACTTCAGGCCTACATCCTCCGATCCAAATCGGAAGCCCTGAGGATCCCCCGCCTGGACGTCGCCTCGGCCATAACCGCTCTGACCGGGGGCACCCGCGACGAGAACCTCCGCCGCGAGCTTGTCCTCCACCCTCCCTCGACCCTTGCTGCGCTAGTGACTATGGCATTGTGCCACGCCGAGTGCGAAGAAGTGCTCAGTGCATGCCGAGACGCAACCGGCTCGAGTCGGGAGGGGGACAAGAAGCGGGCACCCGAGCCAAGCTCGGGCCAAGGAAAAAGGTGGAACCGAGACGGGGAACGCAAGGAACCATCACGGAAGTACGAGCGGTACACTCCCCTAACCGCTCCAGTGTACAAGATTTATGAAGACATCAAAGGCTCGGGCCTCCTCCGCCAACCCGAGCCAATGAAGTCGAAGAACCGCAGTCGCAGCAAGCATTGCATGTTCCACAGCGACCATGGGCATCATACCAACGACTGCCACAGCTCCAGGATGAGATCGAGCGTCTCGTTCATCAAGGGCACCTCTCCCGCTTCGTGGCCAGGCACCAGGAAGACCGAGGCGCCCCAGAGGAGATCTACAACGCCCCCCGAGGGGTCCACATCAACGTCATCGCCAGAGGAGCTGCATCAGGAGGAGATAGTGGACGAGGAAGGAAGCGTCATGCTGAGCGGGCGAGCCAAGCCATCGAGCCTCCCAGTTCCTCACCGAGCGAGCCCCAGGTCATAGTCTTCTCCCACCAAGACCTGGAGGGGCTGAGGACCCCGCATGATGACGCCCTAGTGATATCGGCCACAATAAACCATTGTAACGTAGACAGGATTCTGGTTGACAATGGAAGTGCCCCTGATGTATTATCCTACGAATGTTTCCTTAAGATGGGGGAGGATCCGTCTAAACTCCGCCTGATCCGGACCCCCCTGTGCGGGTTCAATGGCCAGGACACCTATCCCGAGGGAGCCCTAAGCCTTCCGGTTACTCTTGGCACCCCACCCAAGACCGTTACGGTCATGGTGGATTTCATAGTGATCAAAGGTATGATAGCATACAACGTAATCTTCGGCCGAGGAATCCTCAGCTGAACGAAAACGGTGCCTTCTACCTATCACCAAAAGATGAAGTTCCCCACCAAAAATGGATTGGGGGAAGTCCGAGGTAACCAGGCAATGGCCCGAAGGTTCTACAATATCTCGGTTGAGGCCACAAGGCCGGACGGGAAAAATAAGGGCCTCCGGGAAGTTGAGGAAAAATCCGCAACCGCCGAACCTGGAGGCGAATTGCTAGCGGTTTTCCTAAACGACGACCGACCCTAGGAGTAATGATCGGAGCCGACCTAACATCTGAGGTTCAACAGTAATACAAAGAGTTCCATTCCGCGTACATCCGGGTCTTTGCATGGTCTGATGATCAACTCCCCGAGATACCGGAAGAGATGGTGGTGCATAAGCTCAACCTCGACCCAACCATGAAGCCCGTGCAACAACGCAGAAGGAAGCATTCGCCAGAGAAGCAGACGATTATCAAGGAGCAGGTCGCCAAGGGGCGGAAGATTGGCCTTTTTAGGCCGGTCCTGTACCTGACGTGGCTAGCTAACGTCGTCCTGGTGCCAAAAGCTTCGAGAAAGTTGCGGATGTGCGTGGATTTCACCGACTTGAACAAGACTACTCCAAAGGATTGCTATCCCTTACCGAGCATCGACCAACTGGTTGATTCAACCTCGGGTAATGAGATACTCAGCTTCTTGGATGCCTACTCAGGTTACCACCAGATCAGAATGCACCCCGAAGACATCGAGAAGACCACCTTTATCACCGACTTCGGCGTACACTGCTACACCCGGATGCCTTTCGGGTTGAACAATGTCGGAGCCACGTACCAAAGGCTAGTCAACCATATGTTTGAGGGACAGCTCGGTCGGAACGTCGAGGCCTATATCGACGACATGCTCGTGAAGACCCACAAGGCCGAGGACCACTTCGACGACCTAGCAGAAACTTTCAACACCCTCTTGTAGTACAACATGAAGCTCAACCCCGCCAAGTGCGCCTTCGGAGTAAAGTACAGAAAATTCTTGGGCTTCTTGGTCACTCAGCGTGGGATTGAGGCCAACCCCGACAAGGTCCAGGCCATCCTGGACATGCGCCCGCCCACCTGCATCAAAGACGTTCAACGCCTTACCGGGCGCGTTGCTGCGCTCAGCAGATTCCTGTCCCGCGTGGCTGAACGATGCCTACCCTTCTTCAAACTACTGAGGGGGCCCAAAATGGCATCTGCTACATTTGCGTGGTATGAAGAATGCCAAAGAGCATTCGTCGAGCTTAAGGAGTTCCTGCCTTCGCCCCCAGTGCCTTCCAAGCCCATCCCGGGGAAAGCCTTGTATCTCTATCTCTCGGCAACTCCATCCACAGTTAGCTCGGTCCTAGTCAAAAATGACTCTGGAATCGAGAGACCGGTCTGCTACACAAGCAAGGTGCTCAACGAGGCTGAGAGAAGATACCCCGCAACCGAGAAACTCGTGCTAGCGTTGGTTACCTCAGCCAAGCGCCTCCGACCCTATTTCCAAGGGCACTCCATCACCGTGTTGACCGGCGAACCATTGAAGAAGATCCTTGCTCACCCCGAAGTCTCGGGATGCCTCGTCAAGTGGGCCATCATGCTCGGGGCCTACGATATATCGTATCAGCCTCGCTCGGCTATCAAAGGCCAGGCGCTCGCTGACTTTATCGCCTAGAGCACCATCCCGACTGAAGAGAGATCTCCGTCCGCACCCGGGCCAACCTGGGAACTGTTCATTATTGGATCTTCCAATTCAGCCGGGAGCGGTGCCGGCATCCTCCTGAAGTCCCCCGAAGGGGCAGAGCTATAGTACGCCCTGAAGTTCAACTTCCAAGCATCCAACAATGCTTCCGAGTACGAGGCCCTCATATCGGGAGCCCGCATGGCCCATCGGTTAGGAGCTGAGCGAGTCAGGACTCACACTGACTCCCAACTAGTCGCTAGCTAGGTCAACGGCGATTATGAAGCTCGGGAGGCACCGATGATCAAATACCTCCAACTGGTCAAGACTGTGGCACAACAGTTTGAGAGTTTTAAGGTAGTCCGGATAGCTCGGGAGGAAAACACCCGAGCGGACGCCCTCTCTCGGCTGGCCTCCTCTCTTGACCATGAGGGTACTCGATCGGTCCTTCTCGAAGAGCTAGAGCGCCCGAGCATTGATTCAGAGCTCCTAGCTATTGGCTCAGCCTGCCCAGGCGACTGGTGTACCCCCTACCTGTCGTGGCTCCAAGACTCCGAGGAGCCTTCCGACCCTCGGGAAGCCCGAAGGTTGAAATACCAAGCTCGACGATTCGTCACCCTGGATGGCACACTTTACTGGAGATCCTTCTCTGGCCCTCTTCTGAAGTGCCTCGGTACCGATGAAGCAAACCGAGTGATCGAAGAAGTTCACGAAGGTCTATGCGGAGCGCATTTGGGGGGAAGGTCACTCGCCAGGATCTTGCTACTGTGAGGTTATTGGTGGCCCACCCTACAGCGTGACTGCTCGACCTACACACAACTTTGTGACCGTTGCCAGCGATTCGACCATTTGGTCCATCAGCCAGGAACGGAGCTTATCACCCTAGCCGAGCCTTATCCTTTCGCTCGCTGGGGAATCGACATCCTCGGGCCATTCCCCACGGCCCAGGCCTAGAAGAAGTTCATCATCGTCGCCATCGACTACTTTACTAAGTGGATCGAGGCCGAAGCCACTACAAGGATAACCGAGACTATCGTCTGGAATTTCATCTGGAAGTCGATCATCTGTCGCTACGGCATCCCCGGGGTGATAGGGAGCGATAATGGTCGACAATTTGATTCTCGGTACTTCCGAGACAGATGTGCCAACCTCAATATTCGCAATCACTTCACTTCGGTCACCCACCCTCAGGCTAACGGACTGGTCAAAAATGCCAACAAGGCTATCTTGAAAGGCATCAAGACTAGGCTCGGCAAAGCCAAGGGCAGCTGGCTCAAGGAATTGCCAAACGTACTTTGGTCGCACAGAACGACTCCCAGAACAGCAACTGGTGAGAGTCCTTTTCAACTAGTGTATGGCACCGAGGCCGTGATCCCGTTGGATATCGGCAACCCCTCCCTCAGAGTCATCCGCTTCTCGTCCGAGGCAAACGACCAAAAACTGCTCGAAAACCTCGACTTAGCAGATGAAATCCGGGAGATCGCCAGCATCAGAGCAATGGAGTACCAACGCCGCCTTACTCGATACTACAATGCCAAAGTCCGAGACAAACACTTCCAGTCAGGATATTTCATCCTCAGGAAAGCCGAAGCCTCTCGACCACTTGAGGCGGCTGGTAAGCTATCCCCTAACTGGGAAGGCCCCTACCGAGTGGTCGAGATGCTCAGAAAAGGAGCATACCGCCTGTCTACAATGGAAGGAGAACCCATCCCTCAGACCTGGAATGCAGCTACATTACGCAAGTTCTACTTCTGAGTACTAAGTATCGTGCAAACGACATGAGATAAGACAAAAGGCTCCTTTCTTTTTATTCAAACAACCCGTTTGTACATCAGGAAGGCCGAAGCCAATAGATTACATGTCAAAAAAGCAAAAGATCCATCTAGCGCCGTCGTATGAGCCCGTCGCTCGGCCGACTCGAATGACCTTCCTATGTCCAGCCACTGACTCTGCCTAGTGTAGAAATTGGCTCGGATAAAGGATAGTTGACCCCGTTGGCTCGGGCAGCTTGAGACAAAGGTGACAGAGGGATTAAGAAAGAGAAGGCTACCTTCCAAGTTAAACTTGGAAGAGAAGGAGGAGAGGGAATGCATATGAAAGCATCTTCCCCGCCAAACTGTTAACTCTTTGGAAGAAAGAGAGTGCAGGCACCCTCCGAAGAGTGAAAGAAAGGAGGAGCAGAGCAGAAGAGGGAAAAAGAGGCTGCCAGAAAGAAAAAGAAACCAGTAGAGCTGGTTGAGGAGGCAGGGGAAGGCCCGAAAGGGATGGAGCTTAGTTGGCTTCCTCTTCCCATCCGTGAGGCGAGCTGGAAGGGATGGGCAGCAGGGATGTCTGTCCCCCCATCCGTCCTCCATCTCGCCCCCCTTGCAAGCGTCGCCGGAACAGATAAAGGGAAAACGGCATGCCTCCGCGCGTCGGCCCCTTTTCAAGTCTGTCCGCCGACCGTCGACTCCTTTTCAAGTCTGGAGCAGCAGGAACTCCCTGCCCCCCGTCGTCGGCAGCCTGCTCATCTGGAGCTTCCTCCATGCTCCGAATACCACGGCACAATGCAACGTGAAGAAGGAATGAGGAAAGACTGTCAGGGAAAACCCTAAGCGGTGGAGAGGAAGGGACGCCCTTCAGTCCTTTTTATAAGCAAAGGGAGGCTACTTGCCTTAAATGATTTCCCCCCTCAAAAACACGCCAGAAGGATTTCTCCCTACAAACGGTCACCTCAAACTTCTCATCTTCCGCCCCAGTGGGACACACGAAGCGGCCAGGCATTTAAAGCGTGGGAAAACGGGAAGACACCCTGTCAGACGCCCACCCAACCATCGTGCGAGATTCACGAAGAAAATTTTGGCTCTTTCCAACAACCGCAGATACGCTGAACAGAATACGGCAACGGCGGTATGGAACAGATAAGTCTTCATCACAATACCACTGCCTTATTTATTTCAACACAAAAAGAAGGAAGTTTTCTCCTTCCAAAAAGAAAAAGGTATACAAAGAAAGGAAGCGAAGCGGGTACATCAAGGCCTCCGGCCCACCCTGAAGCTCGGAAGTGGAAGGCTCGGACAGTCCACCCCCGGCATGCTCAGCGACGGCCGACCTTGGCACTGACCCCACCGGCGTGGGATCTGCCTCGGTTGCGCGCCCTCCCGAGGCATCCAGAGTTGGTGATCCCTCGGGCGAAGACCCCTCCTGATCCTCTTCATCTGGTTCGAGATAGAGGAGCCCGAGGATGACAGATCCGAGTCGTAGCACTGTCCGGATGGGAATTCCATCCCAGAATCCTGTTCCCCGGCATAAGATACCGCCCGGTCGTATCCCTGCTTGAACCCCTTGCGGATGCCTTGGCGAAGCGCTAACTCGTTGTAGGGAAGGGCAGCCTCCTTAAGGTCGACCCGGTAGGCCTCTGAGCTCTTGTACTGCTCGAGAGCCTCCACCCCAGCCGATCCCACCCTACCCGCTAGCTCGGCCTCCCTCCGCTCCGCCTTGGCTAACCTCTGCTCGGCCTCAGCAGTCCGCTCTTCGGCCACCCCCACCTGCTTCTCCGCCTCGGCCTGATCGGCCTCGGCCTCCTGCCGAAGGCGCTCGGCTTCCTCCACTCGGTCTACCAGCTCGGCCCGCTCGGTCTCCCACTGGCCCTCCAGCTCAGGACGCACAAGGTGCTCCTCCTCGAGAAGCTTGTTCTTTCTCTCGAGCAATTCACCAGACCTGGCTAGTTGCTCGGTTAGCGCCTGGGTCTCCACCTGGCTCGACCACATCAGCCCCTTGACTGAGGAGAGCTCCCGCTGAAGCCCGTCACGCTCCTCGATGAGCCGAGCCAACCTCCTGTACTACCCACCAAGAATCCAGGTCAGGTTCGCTCGCTCCCATTCCGACCGAGCGTACCCTTCCGCCAGAGCAGCCCCCATCTGGGCCAGGGCCAGACCGCCCTCCATAACCCCGATGAGAGCCATAGACGGGGAGTACTGCCTACCTCCCCCCCTCATATTCGCGGCTATACCGTGGCATACCTGGTGCAGGGGGCTCGAGATATCGAGCCTCTCCAAGGCCATCGGAACAGAGAACCCCCTATCGCCCGGTGCCCCACCGTGTGGCTCGGATCGAGCCCCAGCCTCGGTCGCCCCTCGCGCCTCGGCCGGATTTTCTTGTGGCCCCTCAACCTGGATCGGCTCGCCACCTGCGCCGCCGCCTGAAGCGCCAGCCCCGGCCGTAGTCACAGCACCCCCAACTTTGGCCACGGCCCCCTCGGCTCCGGCCGAGAGGAGAGCCGGGTCGGCCCCGCTGCCGGTTGCAGGAGCCCCCTCGGCCCCCTCGGTCCCAGCCAAAGGATGAACCAAGCCCGCATCATCACCGCCCGCAGGGGCAGCCCCGACCTCCTCGGCCCCCTCTGGCTCGGCTGGTGGGAGAGCCCGCCCGGTAGGGTCGGCCCCACTGTGCCCGGCGGAGGGGTGAGCCGCGGTAGGGTCGCCTTCGACCGTGGGTACGACCCAGGCCTTCTTGGCCCACTTTCTGGCCCTCGCAGCGGCCCGGATCATACCCTCCACAGGGTCCTTGCGCTTGGGTCCCCGCGGTCTGGAGGATTCACCCTGGGCCACTCCCTTGCCCTTATCTCAGGTTTGGGAGCGCCCCGCGGGAGCAGTCGGTTCGTCGGCAGCCGAGTCATCTCCAAGCTCGATCACCTCTGCGGTCTCCTTCAGAGGCTCCCGCCTGGTGTCTGCACAAGGAAGAAGACGTGCTCAGGAAAAGAAAAGACGACACCCACATCCGAAGGAAAATCTAAGCCGTGGCACCTAAGCCCGACGGGTGCAGCCGCGTAAGAAGACACCGCTCGATATTCTCCGGCGTTACCAGCTCTTCGGTGGACTAGCGGTGCTTCAGTAAAATGGCAGCATACTCCTCCACATGAGGAGGGAACTCGTCCTGTCTGGGAGGGACGTTAGGGTGGAAATTGGGGATTACTGGGCACCTCCAGTTTTCCTCCACTGAGCAAATCCCCACCCAGAAGAATTGGGTCTTCCACCCCTTATGCGAAGAATCCTTCACCGCCAAAGAAATACAACTCCAATTTCGGCTCGCCTGGATGAAATTGAAGCCCTTCCCCGCCGAAGGATGCACTTTCAACTCAAAGAAAAAGTGGAAGAGGTCCATGGAAGGAGGGACTCCACACTGACGGCAGAGAATACGAAAGGCGGAAAGGAGGAGATAAGAGTTGGCTACCAACAGAATGGGCGCCAACCGAAAAAAATTAAGAAGCTGCAGGATGAAAGGTTCGAAGGGTAGACGGAATCCACCCTTCCACGATAGAAGAAACATACAGATGTGGCCTGTACGAGAGTCCAGGCTCGTCTCGTACGGAGCAGCAGCGGCAAAACTATACTTATGGGGCAAGCGATACTGGTGCTCCAGCCTCCTCGCATCTGCCTCCCCCAGTTAGCTGTAGTTGGGGACCGGCGCCCTCGCCACCGGCTCATCCTCCCCCTCCTCAACATCTGGGCACTGGCCCGCCATGGAGTCAGAAGAAGACTCTGAGGGAAGACGGTCCCGAGACCCTGAAGATTCCGCGGGAGGAGGAAGCTGCTGGACGGCCTCCGCGGTTATCGCCGCCAACTCCTCGAATGCCGTCGCAAGCCTCTGCTCCTCCGTCGTGTCCTCACGGCGCATCGAAGAGCCCCAAAAATGAGAATGAAGGAGAGCCAAAACCCTAAGAAACGGAGGGAGTCTGGAATGACAACAAGTGCCCAACGCCTATAAACCCACGCGGGAGGCGGCGCGTCATTCCGACCTCCGAGGAAAGGGGGCCCCTTCAGTTCAAATCCGTCAGGATCATCATTAACACGGGCACAGGTGACCACGACACGTGACTTCCTAAACACCGCCAGATTTCCACCCACCTGAGCCACGCTGGTCCGAAACCCCAAACAGCTACTCGACCGAGCTTACTAAAGCTCGGGAGTAGGAGGGGGACAAGTGGAGAGGGGGATTTCTGTAGCCCAATTAAGAGCATCCAAACTAGGCCCATCAGGACCGAACGAGGCTCAGCTCATCCGAGTGACAGCCCTCTAGGGCCCACTTCGGCAGAAAAGCCCAATAAAGATCACTCGGGGTCCCATCCTTCCTCGACGGCCCTTAGGCTCGGAAGGCCCGAACGACAGAACGGAGGAAGACCCACGCCCGAGCCATCTCCCCACCGAGATAAGGGCAGGCGCTACGCGCCCACTCTGATCTGACTGTATCCGAGCTATGCCCATCGCCCGGACAGGGCTGGCACTTCTCATGCTTGGACCAACTGACAAATGCTTATCCATGCAGCCGTTGACAGTCCTTCATGAGCAGGAGTTCAACGGGATAAGGGTGCCACGATCTCCCAAGGTCATGAAGAGCCCACGATGAGGACGTAACGATCCCATAATGAGGACGTAACTCCCGCCTAAAACTCCTCAGCTTATGGGACTCTTTGGGGGAGCTCGCTATATAAACCAAGGACTCCCTCCGGCAGCAGGTAAGGCAGATACATGCCTAACACTCCCTGAGCAGGAATGACGGGATCGGCAAGCGGCTTCAACAAAATTATAAAATAGATATTCATGTTTTAGTTGTCTCATGTTTATGTTTTAGTTGTCTCATGTTAATTGGGCCATATGTATGGGCCTAATGGGTCATGTTTTATGTTTATAGTAATTATGTCCACAATAATCATGTAAGAGTCTTTTTTATTTTTTGTGTCTTTTAGTCTTCCCAAGAGAGTTATGATGAGTAGGTGTTAGGTGTTAGGTGAGTTACCTTTTGGTCTTCTTTGTGGAGTCTATATAAGTGTCATGTAACCTCTCTTTTAAAAAATGAAGTGAATCAAAAATATTTGGAAAACTACCTCCAACATGAGGTCCCTTACTCTCCTTCTATCTCTCTCTCTTTGGAGTGGATTCTCCAATATTCTCTCTCTCTCTAGGAGTGGATTCTCCTGGGTTCTTTCTTTCTCTCTAACTTCTTTCTCTCTCTCTCTAAGGGGTGGATTCCCCTCTCTCTCTCTCCCTCATTATCTCTCTCTTTCTCTAAGGGGTGCGCCCCTTTCTCTCTCCTCCCCCTCCCAACCACTTTCTCTCTCTTCCCCTCCCCTAATAACTCTTTCCCTAGTTCCCACACCCTTCCATTAACTCACTCCAACCCCAAGAGCTCTCCTCCAATCCTCTCCTCACCTCCCAACCCCCAACTACCCCACTCTCCATCCCCATTCATCCCACCACCTTCCCAAGGCTAAAATAACTCCTCCCAAGGCCCAAATTCGAAATTCCCCTTCCTCTCCCATCCCTCCACACCCTAGGTCGCCCAACTCCAGCCCCAACCCAGCCAAGGTCGCCCTCCCCTTCCTTCCATCTCATTCCACCACCATTTGCCACCACAAGGTTTCAACTTCATTGCAGGTCACAGGCAACAAATTTGGTCCTAGAAGCTGCATAATCTCCGGCATTTTTCTGAATCTTCTGGTGGCAAGGCATACATCTCTGGAAAGGTCATCTAGAGAGCTTTCCAAGCAAGGTGGTTTCATCTCCATCCGAGCACCGGGCTGATCATAAGGTCCATTCTCCCTTGACTGCGCAAAACTGCTCGGACAGAAGACCAAAGCCGGAGTGGAAGATCTGCAGCGGCCAACCTCCTGGGAATCTGAGCAGGAGTTCTTCATCAAAAATCTTCTACTCTGAGTCTTCTTTCATCCCAAAGAAGCAGAGCTCCGTTTGGCATCCGGATCCAGAAGTTATCAATTTTCTCCCATCGAGCATGCAGTTCTGCTTCCACTCTGTCGGCATAGACCACCTTCAGTGTTCAAGCTCTACCGGCCATCTCCGACCATATCTAGCAGCCCCGTCAGTTTCTTTGCAAATATGACTCGTCAAAGGAACCAACGACTTCAGCGGTGCCTGATTCTGAGCTCGGGAGTGGTCGTAGCATCCTCATCTTCCCACTGTTGAGAACCTGTTACAGTCTACGCAATAGACATGCCACTCTGTTCAACCATCTGTCCCGACTAGAATCGGCGTCCACAGAAATCAAGAAAATTCTGGTGTCTTCCCGGTCCAGCTACGAAGAGTTTTCCACTGGTTTCGTCTTCAGCAAAAATCTGCAGTGGCCACAGTGTCAAGAGAACCGACTATCTGTCCTGAAGCACAGAGAGTGGATAGCATCGGCATCGGCGGCCTTTTCATCACTTCTAGCTCGAATCCCCCTCCCCGCTTGGTGTCACATCAAAGAACCACTTCCATCTTGGTGTTGGGGAATCTCACACATCTCTTTCAACCTCCCTCAATACCTTCCACCATTGCTCAACTGACTTAAGCATCGGAGGGTTTTCCCCAGGGAATCATCCCTGGGCCCCCTGATTCGTTTCCCTATCTCTGTAGTTCACTATCTGGTGATCATCCTCCCAGCTCAGGACCAGCGCGAGATCACACCCCATCATAGGTATAAAGCAAATGTCATCATCATTTTCTTCCCTGGACAAGTTGAAAAGGGCCGACAGAGTATTGCAAGAGAACACTGTCTCCTTCTTGGCTTTACGGGCGTTTCTTCTCTTCTTATGTTTCTTCTTGGATGGCGCTTGCCCCCAGAATAGGCTGTCATCTTCTTTAGTCTTTTTGGGCTCTTCTTTCTGTTCTAAGGAAAGCTGATCTAACTCTTCCCACGGGACGCGGTCCCTTATCAGCAGTGGCTGCAATTCAGGCTGTTCATATTCTTCTAGCCCATTTATAAAGGTTTGGAGTCATCGGATTGCTAGGATGACTTCTTTATTTACTGCCAGTGGACTTTGCTTCCTCCGGTTATAGGTGGGGATCATGATTACTGCCGGCTGGACCAACCAAACTAGTGCTGGAGTTGGCAGAGCTGGTCGTGGCGTCACGCCACGGATGTGCGCCCCTGTCGCTGGGCGGGGAAGAGGCTTCTTCTTTCTTTTAGCGGGAACCTGCTGCCATCCCTGTTGTTCCTTAAGAGGCGTTAGGAAACATGCTTCATAAGTATGTTGAGTGCTAGACTCTGCCACTCCCTCCGGTAGTGCTTCATATAGAGACACCATATTGGCAGTTGTTCGGTTCATCTGCACCTCATGAGGTTGTGGGGGATCAACTGTGTACTCCCCCATATCCAACTCATCTTTTCTTAATATACCTTCAATGATATCTTTGAAGATGTAGCAGTTTTCAATCGGATGTCCCAGCATCCAGTGATAGGGACAAGTCCTTGGGCTGTGTTTCTTCTTTAAGTCTTCGGGCCTCTTTGGCTCGGGCAAAGTGATTTTATCGTATTGGGTGACCCAGTCAAACAACAATTTTGTATTTTCCTTGGGGAAGGAGTAGGCTTTCTTCATCTTGTCCCTGAGCGAGGGACCATCTTTCTTCTCTTCTGCCTTATCAGTTGGAGGCATAGCCATCTTTTTGTCCTTGTCTCTTTGCTGCTCAAATGCCTTGAGATCAACAATATTTGCTTCTATGGGCATCGGACGCCGCTCTATTGACTTTGCCTTCTGTAGGGCACCAGGATGCAGTTGAAGAATGCTTTGCCAAGAAGGCTTCAATCTCAGCTACCACATTATTGAGACGGTCGAAGGACCTTATCTCCATACCAATCATTCTCTCTAATACCTCTCTCCGGATGTTTTGTTTACAAATTGGCACAGCGTCCTCCTGATGTGGGGGCCGCTTGCATCTCAATCCCAGGTCTCTCCACCTCTTAATGAAGTCAAGTGCTGCCTCATTTAGCCGCTGCCTAGTTGCATATAATTCAGCCACGGTGACTTCTCTTTCAGTTACATGGAACCGTTCTCTGAACCTCTTCTGCATATCTGCCTAGTCGCTGATTGACCCTATCGGCAGGCTGGAGTACCATTCAAATGCGAGTCCCGTGAGATAGGACCCGAATAATTTCAACAAGTATGACTCATCTAAGGCCAGATCACCCATGATGGTCATGTAATAAGCTATATGTTCTTTTGGGGATCCCTGCCCGTTGAACTTGTCAAATTTTGGTGGCTTAGAGATCCCGGGAGGGAGCCGCTTAGCTGCGTGGTGAGGTGGGTAAGGTACCTGGTAAGCATTAAAAGCCATACATTCACCTTCCCCTCGCTCTGCCAGCTTCATTTCTATCATCTTTTCGACCATGAGCCGGTTCATTACAGCTGGGTCCACTAGCTCTGGGTAGAAATGCGCCGATTGCAAGTTCAGAGTAGCCAGAACAGTTGCCTGTGGTGGCGGGCGCAGCAGTTGTACTTGATGTAGCTGGGGTAGCACCAGTGGTAGTAAAGGTTGGGACCCCCATGGTGGAGGGGCAGCTTGGTTGTGCTCTACTGGCTGGGGCAGAGTGTACAATGGTGGGAAATTATAGGGGTTGACACCTCCCTGTGAAAATTCAGCCTACATCTCCGGTTGCTTGGATGTGGAAGCCTGTTCATTTTTCTCATGTAATTGTTTCTTTAGGAGCTCTATCCCCCGTTGATACTTTTACAGCAGCATAAGCACGTATGGATCCAGGGTCACAGTGCTGGAAGTGCCTTCAATTGTTTCCCCGGAAGCGCCTTCGGGTGAGACAGTTAGCAAAACCTCTTCTCCGTCTTCTATCGTCACCACATTGACAGCTAGTGTAGTGACTTCTTCGGGAATCACCCATTTTCTTTCAACTGTTTGTAGCCTCGCCTTGGCAGCTGTATTCATTCTAATATTTGGCCCTGGCCTTGCGGCTAATCAGGCCAATTCCTGGCGCTCTCCTGGCAAGCCCCCGTATCTTCTGGCCACACTAGCCATATTGCATGCAACGATCTTCATGCCATTCTTTTGCCTGGGGATCTTTCTTCTCATTCGACCTGGTAAGGTCAATCTTTCAAATACCGAAGTTCTCCTTCTCCTCTCCTATTATCGGTCGGGGGCTTCATCGGCCTCATAGTTTGGTCTATCTTCATATCCATTATCATATACGGACGATGCCATCTTCCTTTCTTCTTCGTCTTCAATTTCCCTTACAAATATTCTTCTTCTTCAACCGCGGCCACTGGTAGCAAACATTGCTGGCCCAATGAGGGGTTTCCTAAGCCTTTAAAGTAATTCCTGACCATATCGATCATCTCTTCTTGATTACGTTCTTGGTGAAGGACGAGAGACAATTGTCGGCCTCGCTCTGTGGGCATGTAAGGCGACCGGGCTCTCTCTATCGGCTGGTTAAATCTTCTCCCAGTAGCTGGGACATTGGCTTTCCTTACACATGTGTTGAAAATCTCTCGGCGTGGGGCATCTATGGCTGTTTGTTCATCTTTCAGGGCCAAGACCCTTTCATTTTTTCTCCTGACTTTCTCCGGTTTGGGATTGCGGAGGTAGACGGGCGCCTCCTCACAGCAGGTTGGATCCGCTTAGGGACCCACACTTATTTGAACTTCTTTGGCCGTGGGGCCAGCTCCTTTCGGCCTCGGTGTCCTTCTTCTTCTCTTTAGGCTCTCCTCCCAGATAAAGCCTGGAAGGAGTTATGTGTAGGGATGGCAGGGACCACCCGGTCTGGAATTGCTTGGGCATCACGGCCGTTTAAAAAGACTCGGACACCCTCGATGAGAATGGATTTCCCAGACGTGGAGAGACGCCCGGTAACAGTAGTGGCAGTATTCCTCCGGAAGCCCCTCTGTTGGTGTCCTCCGGGCTTCCTGTTATGGATGGGGTGAGCGCCAGGGGTGATGTGGCGTACCATGCAGTTGGTGACTTGAACTGGGCCTCTTAGCGGGCCTACATAGCATCGGGCCTCCGAGACCTCAGACTTTTTGCTAGCCTTCTCCCTGCTCATCTCTGGGGACTCCACTTGTAATAGATCGGTCAAGGAAAGCCCCCAAAAGTTGGGGAAGCTGACCATTGGTGGGAATGTGCCGAAAATGGTGGGCACAGCCAGGTTGTAAGGCCCGTGCCTTAATGGATCCTTGTTGGATTTTGTTCTAATATTTGTTCTAGAATTTCTGGCTATTTTTCTGGATTTTTAGGAATTTTTCTGGTATTTTTTTGGATTTATTTGGAGCTTTGAGGGTTATTAGAGATTAATAAGATTTTAATATATATAATAATTATATTATATATATTTTATTTTTATTTTTTCTTCTCTTTTAATCCCTCACCCTCACTCTCTCTCCCTCTCCCCGTCGATCTCTTTCACCCCCACTCACTCTCTCCTCCGCGATCGCCTCTCCCCCCTCTCTTGGGTTGTAGGCCAATCACCGGCGGATTGAAGCATGGTTGGCGCCGTTGGATTCCTCGCGTCGAGAGGAACGCGTGGGTACCCGTCTCGGCGTGGTTCGGTGATCGTGGGAGCGAGGTGGAGCGTGAAGGCCCCGTGGCTCTACCTCCTTGCATGCAGTGTTTTCGTCGGTTTCGGCTCGCAAGAGGTAGGGGGATGGAATCCTGATCTCGCTAGGATCATTTCCTATAGCCCGTTCTGTTGATTAGAACCCCATTGCATGCTTAATGTTCATATTTCATAGTTTTGGGGTTTTAGCTTAATTCTCGATTTTAATGCATGGTGGGCTTTGCATGTGTGGTATTTAGCTGTTATTTTGTTGCTTGGGTTGTATGGTTGGACAGGTTACATGTTTCTACGACATTACCCGGTGATTTTTATCATCCAGGAGGGTTTCAGTTTTCAAACCGTACCCGCCCGTGCTCCAGGTGATGTGACGGTCCTGCCAGGAACCGTCACACACCTTACGGTCCTTAGTGGACGAGTTAATTCCAAACAACGGCCCAACGAGGGTGCGTTACTTGAAGAGTAACGGTGGGGCTCCCATCCGTTACTCATCCGTTGTTTTACGTTGACCAGGTGTGGCGGTTAGTCCGACGGCCAGTCGGCCGGCCGTCGCTTCCGTCCGACGCACCTGGGCGAGCGCGTCACTTCGTCTGCGCCTGATTTCGAATGCTGTACGCTGGTTTTTGGCCTCGGGTGGATGTAACGGCGGTGACCCAACGCGTTGCATCGATGTAATGCACAGGGCCCCTACCGTCACATTCCCTTTTAGGCTTTTGAGCTGGAGCTCATGCGGAGGTAACGGATGGAGGCCGGTGCATCGTTCTTGGTGTAACGCGCCAGCCCCCGACCGTTACTTTCATATAGCGCGTGGGCATCTGACCGCCGCTTGCCTGTTGGGTTTTATAAGTTGCCAGCCCATTTGTTATGCGTTCCTTTACGTAATTGTGCCATGTTTATGTTGTTACATTGTTCGTGGGTGTGTTTCTTATACCAATAGAGTAGCTTTTCTTTCCATGCAATGGAGCCACTGTTGTTGCCCTAGGTCTGTTGAGTGCCGACCCGCTTGAGGATAGCGGAGGGGTGTTTCCCATACACGGTTTGTAAGCTAGTTCCGTGTCAATGGTAGCGTCCTACCAAGGGAGAAAACTAGCTAGAGGACCTGGCTCAGGCTAGAGTCAGTGTGTGCACACGTGGTCGGAGACTGTGGACTGACACCGACGGGTGCCACTCTGACTGGTCACTTGGTTTGGTACTATTTGCGCGCTCGGCTTGTCACTTTGTCGACTGCGAGTGCTTGAGACGCAGTGTAAGTCGTCAGTGGACGCTTCTGGTTTCTGCTCCAGTGGTTGTCCTTCCTTATTGTTTGGATTAGTTAAGGCTTATTCTATTTTGGTAGATTTAGTTTTAGTCGCTTGCATTTATTTAGCTTTGGCATGTGTTAGCTGTTCTACTTGCTTAGTTAGAGTTTACAGCTTTACTTGAGAAGTTTATTCATGCCAATGCCTGCTATTTTAATTAAATGCATGCTCTAGGTGCTTTTATCTATGCATGAATGCTTGTTAGTGCAAGGTAGGGATCCGCGTGACCCCTACTGAGTCTGGCTGTGACTCACCCTTCGCCTTTCAGGTGAGCCGCGCCCGTCGTCTCCCGGTGCTTTGTGAGCTGTTTCGGAGACCGCGTCTAGCTGCCAGCTTTAGTCGAGCTGCCTTTTTGAGGCTTTTGTGGTACCTTTGCCGGGGTATGCCCCATGTAGTTGTACTCTTGTGGACTAGTACTTTTGCTTATCTGGACTAGTATATATATATCACCCTGGTTATTTTGAATTGCTTCCGCACTTATGTTAATTTTATTACTTAATTGTAATCTACGCGTTCCAAATTGCAGTTTGTTATACATTCCCTCGACATAACCTTACTAACCCTTCAGGGGCCTCATCAGCCTCTTGGGTGGCTTCCCCAGTTCTTGGTATCGGTGTATCGATGTTATCGGTGTATCGGTATCCTGAACTCTGGGTCGTTACAGTTGGTATCAGAGCGTTAGTTGAGGATTGTATAAGGAATTGAAATTCGCGCTTGTCCAGAGATAGTCCCGTGTCGTCTATTGCTGGCTTAGGGTGTTTTCTGCGTGATTGATGGATTTTATTGTTGTTTTATGATTTCGGCAGAGTAATTATGCCGCCTCGTCGAAGAAGACCTCCTCGAGTTCCTCGTGCTCCTCGAGATGCGCCCAGGGAAGATAGTGGTTCTGCACCTCCTCCTGCAGTTCCTGTTGTTCCTGCTATACCAGTTGTTCCTCCTCCAGCGCCGTTCGTTGCTCCTTCGGTTGAAGTACCTGGCAGTCGAGGCGAGGCTTTAAAGGAATTCCTGATGTTCAATCCGCCTCCTTTCGATGGTCAAGCTGATCCAGAGGTTGCGAGGCAATGGCTGGATGCGATTGAGCATGTTTTATTTCGATGGAATGTGCTGAAGATGAGAAAGTTATGCTTGCCACTTTTCAACTCCAGGGTACGGCCATTACATGATGGAAAGCCGAGTGGCAGATTGCTTTTCATTCAAGACCTCTTCGGCAGATCACATGGGCAGGGTTTGTTGCTGCTTTTGAGCGTGCCTACACTCCTGCCTATTTGCAAATGGCAAAAATGTATCAATTCATGGAGCTGACTCAAGGCAGTATGACTGTGCTTCAGTATCGGAATAAGTTTATGGAATTGGGTCAGTATGCGCCCCATGTGCTGGCTAGTGAAGCTTTGAAAACCCAGCAATTTTTGTGAGGTTTGAGGCCCGAGTTGAAGATGCCCCTCATTGCTAGTCGTGTTGCAGACCTTGATAGTGCGTGCCAGACAGCTGTGGCACTTGAGCTGGAGATGACGAGACCGGGTGGATATCCTCAGGCAGGGTCAGTTCAGCCCGCAGTACAGTCTCAGCAGGTGTACCGACCGCCAGCGCCAGGTGTTCCCTCAGTCCAGTCAGAGGTTAGTAGTGCTTCCTCTCCTTCCAAGACCAAGTTCAAAAGGTTCAAGAAGAAGAAGAAGTTTTTCCAGCAACCGTCCGGTACAGATGTAGTTCAGCAGCCGACAGCACCTTCTACTCAGACTTGTCAGAGTTCAGCTGTCAGTCAGCCATGGACGTGTCGGAGATGCGGTGGTCATCACAAGGGCCAGCCGTGTTCTCTTCCCGTTGTTTGCTTTCGGTGTGACCAGCCGGGTCATGTGGTTCGGGATTGCCCGCTGAGGCCGAAACAATTGCAAGCTCCTCAGTTTCCTCAACCTCAGCAGCCGCAATTCAGACCTCCTCCTGCACCGCAAGCTCAACAGTTCTTTTCTCAAGCGTCGGCGTCTTCTCAACAATCCTCGACCGGATCTAAGAAGCAGAAGGGCAAGGTTTCACATATGACTAGAGCTGATGCTGTTGCAGCCCATCTTGTGGAAGGTACGATTATGCTTTACGATCATTCAGCTCGTGTCTTATTTGATTCTGGTGCTTCTCACTCTTTTATTTCTGAGGATTTCATGGCATGTATTGAGGAACCGACTTCAGAGATAACTTGTGAGATGTATGTTGAGATGCCTTCGGGAGATTTCATGATTACACCTCTGTGTTTGGAAGAGTCTCCGGTTATGATTGATAATCACCAGTTGCCGGCGAGATTGTATGCATTGCAGCTGGCAGATTATGATGTTATTCTGAGAATGGATTGGTTGGAGCATTATGGAGCTATGGTTGATTGCAGATCGAAGAAAGTCTATTTTCAGCCACAGGGGAAATCAGCCTTTTATTTCCAAGGTATTCGATCCCGTTCTTCTCGTATGATTATTTCTGCTATTCGAGCCTACAGGTTGCTTAGTGCAGGTTGCCAGGGATTTCTTGCTTCTGTGGTTGCCGTTGAAAAACCACGACGGGATGTTTGTGATATTCCTGTTGTTTATGAGTTCCCTGATGTGTTTCCTGACGAGTTGCCAGGCTTGCCCCCAGAGCGAGAAATAGAGATGGTGATTGAACTGATTCCAGGTACAGGCCTGTTAGCGAAGGCACCATACCGAATGGCTCCAGCTGAATTGAAAGTACTGCGAGCACAGCGACTTGAGTTACTGGAAAAGGGTTATATTCGCCCCAGCTTTTCTCCGTGGAGTGCTCCAGTGTTATTTGTGAAAAAGAAAGATGGAAGCCTGAGACTTTGTATTGATTACAGGCAGTTGAATTAGGTGACTATCAATAATAAATATCCGCTTCCTAGGATTGATGATTTGTTTGACCAGTTACAGTCTGCTACTGTCTTTTCACGGATTGATCTCCGGTCTGGCTATTTTCAATTGCGGATTCGGGAATCCGATGTGGAGAAGACTGCTTTCAGCACTCGTTATGGTCACTTTGAATTTATGGTCATGCCGTTTGGTTTGACTAATGCCCCAGCAGCTTTTATGGACCTAATGCAGCGTATCTTTCGTCCATTTCTCGATCAGTTTGTGGTGATCTTTGTTGATGATATTTTGATCTATTCTGCCTCTGATGAAGATCATGTGCAGCATTTGAGGATTGTTCTGCAGACTCTAAGGGATCACGAGCTTTATGCGAAGTTCAGTAAATGTGAATTCTGGCTTCGGGAGATTCATTTTGTTGGTCACGTGATTTTTGGTGACGGAGTGGCAGTAGACCCTGCAAAGATTGATGCCGTGTTGAGCTGGCAGAGGCCTAGAACTGTGACAGAAATACGAAGCTTCCTAGGTTTGGCTGGGTATTACCGCAGATTCATCCAAGATTTTGCGAAGATTGCAGCCCCGATGACTAGACTGACTCGTAAAGATGTACCTTTCGTCTGGTCGGATCAGTGTGAGACTAGCTTTGTTGAATTGAAAAGGCTATTGACTTCTTCTCCTGTGTTGACTTTGCCTTCCGACTCGAGTGGTTTTCTGGTTTGTACTGATGCTTCTCGAGTAGGTTTGGGTGCAGTGCTAATGCAACATGGTAAAGTTATCGCATATGCATCTCGGCAATTGAAACGACATGAAGAGAATTATCCCACTCATGATCTGGAGCTAGCTGCAGTTATTTTTGCCTTAAAGATTTGGAGACATTATCTGTATGGTGAGAAATTTCAGATTTTTACTGATCACCAGAGTTTACAGTATATATTCTCCCAGAAAGATTTGAATCTCAGGCAGCGTCGATGGATGGAATTCATGAAAGATTTTGACTTCACACTCTCCTATCAGCCGGGTAAAATGAATGTTGTGGTTGATGCTCTGAGCAGGAAAGTGCAGGTCAGTCATTTGTTGCTTCATGAATGGAAATTGTGGAAATGGCTTCCGAGCGAGGCATTTAGTGCAGAATTTCCTGCTGATCTGAAGATGGCGGTTTGTGCTAGTTTGAGTTTGGGTTCAGCTCTATATCAGCAGATTAAAGAAGCTCAGCAAGCGGATTCTGATTTGGCCCGTGTGATATCGAGATATGATGTGGAATTTGATGACGAGCTGGTTGTCAGTTTCCAGGGCAGATGGTATGTTCCTTCTGATGATGATTTGAGGCATGAGATTCTGAGTGAAGCCCATGGTTCCCATTTTGCTATTCATCCAGGTGTCACCAAGATGTATCAGAATTTGAAGAAGCAGTTCTGGTGGCCGGGTATGAAGAAAGACGTGGCTATATTTGTTTCTAAGTGCTTGACTTGTCAGCAGGTTAAAGCCGAACATCAAAAGTCAGGTGGTTTGCTTCAACCATTAGAGATTCCGATGTGGAAATGGGACCATGTTACTACAGATTTTGTGGTGGGTTTGTGATGTGGCACAGCCCAAAGACCCCTAAATATGATAAGGTGACCCTAGGACTTAGACCCGTAAGCATACAAGCGCTCAATGATTCTCACAATGACGATTTCTGCTCACTCGGTTCACACGTTCACCCGGTGGGTCCGGGAGATGATGGTGAGGGTCCGAGGTGGGACCCAATTGTCCTAATGGACTTACAATGCTAAGGCTGACCTCCAATGGGCCTGGGAGTCCAACTTTATGGGTGGCCGGCCTGCAAGGCGGGGTGTGGGGTGGCACTCACTCACGGGCCGCGGTGGGCACGATATTGCTTAAAATGAATTTCGAGCACTCTCTTACCGTCCGACGGGCATTCAAGGCAATACTACATTTGCAGAAATGAAGCTACAAGGGTGTGATCAGAAGCTCACCTGATCGGTGTGAAGACACTGATCCCGTTCGGAGACGAGGGCGCGCCGGGAGGCGAGGGTATACACCCGATCGCCGCGGCGATGGAGCTTGACCTGAAAATGTGAAGAGGTACAGCACTACGCCCCTTGCAAGGGGGGGGATCTTGGGGTGGGGGTTAATGTATTACAACCAAAAATTACCTCCACGTAGGGAGGGGCCTTCAGCCGGCCAAGCGGGGAGGGGAACGAGCGAGATAGAGTCGACTTTCCGAGCTTTGCCGATTCTGCCTAGCTTCTGTAATTCTGAACAGAGGGCCGATGTCGAAGCTGCCAATAATTCCACCGAGCTTGGAATCTGATGAAACTTGCGCCAAAAGCTTGCTAACCGGAGAGGGGTGCGGCTTGAATTTTTGGACGACGTTCTGATCTGGGGGCTGACTGCTCCAGCGACTGGAAGATGGATACAGCTCTGGTCTCTGGCCGAGCTCAGTCTGAAACAGCAGGTTGCAGAAGCTACCACGATCGCTCCTGAGCTCCAAATTTGGCACCGCTAGACTCGTTGGAATCGTAGACGAGTCTACTTTGCATAAAAACAAACGGGGAAGTCTTCTGATGTTGGAGATGAGCTGGGTGTCCAGAGAAGTGGACGGTGGTCGGTGCAGACTGTGAGGAGGCAGACCGGCATGGGTGTGGTAGAAAATTGGTATCTCTAGTTGTTGGATGCCGAACGGGGTTCCGCCTTCTGTTCCTGGACGCTGACAGGGGGAGGAAGAACTTTGTAGAAGACCTCGAAGACTGGTTCCTTCAAGGTTCATCGTGGGAGAGTCTTCTCTACCGCTCTGGCTCCTAGTCTGAGAGGTTCTGCGCAGTCGGGGAAGAACAGCCTTCACGGACGGACACGAACTCAGAATGGAGTGATTCCACCTCGCCTGAGAAGAGCACAGGGAGGCCTTTCCAGAAAGTTAGGCCACGCCACCAGCAGAACCAGGATGCAGTCGTGGACATCACTGCAACAGAGTGCTAATCTGTAGGTCGGCCTGCACACAAAGCTGGAGTGGAGAAGAGAGGAGGGGGTGAACTTGGCTTGAGGGGAGAGGAGGGGTGCGACCTAGGGAGCAAGGAGGGAAGGGGAGATTCGAATTTGGGCTTTGGAATGAGTTAATTCAGCCTTGGGAAGGTGGAGATATGCTTAGGGAAGTGAAAGGGGTAGGTGGTGGTTGGAGGGTGGGGTTTTGAGTGGTGGAACTTCCTTGGGACTAGGTGAGGATTAAAGAGGGGTTGTGGGAAGTTGTGGGGAGTTAATGGAGGTAGGTGGGGGTTGGAAGTGGTTGAGAGGGGGAGGAGAGAGAGTGAATTTCGAAATTTAGAGAGAGGAGGAGAGAGAATGGAGAGATAATGAGAGAGAGAGAGATATTGAGAGAGTTTGAAAGGGTTTTCTTCAATATTCATCAAAAGTTGAATACAAGAGGAGAGATGAGGCCTATATATAGGCAACCATTCTTTACATGACCAAAATACCCTTGACAATAAGATAAAAGACCGAGCATATCCTAGACTCAATCCTATGGGCCCATAACTAAAGTAATAAGGCCCAATTAAACATAACAAGGGAAATGGACTAAAATCATATGACTCAATAAAAGAAAATACATAAGATAGGACTCAATAAAAAGAAAATACATAAAATGAAACTTGGGAAATGAAGATAACAAGTGTAGACCATGATCAATCCATATCAAGAGTGTGCAGGCGATCAAAGCTAGAGGGGTGTCGGGAGATGCCCTCATCAAATCCCCCGGGGTGGGGAGAGCTCGACCCTGTCGAGTATGGGTCTGCCTGGCTGTCGTACTGCTCCATCATGTCGGGATCCAAGCATATCAAATCCTCCCGACTCACCCATGTATCCTCGATCGGGGGACGGCTCTTCCACCTAACCAGATAGCGCTAATACACCCTGTGCCTCGTAATGATACTCTGCTCATCCAGTATTGCCTCTACCTGCTCTCGTCGGTCTCTCAAGCTAGAAAGTGGAGTCCCTCCGGGAGTGTCTCTCATAAGGGGGGGGTAAAGGCTCAAGCTCCTCACTGGGTTCCACCGCGGGGCCTTTGTGGGGTACCAGGTCCGCCACACTGAAGGTAGGGTGCACCCCATAGCTTTCTGGTAGGTCAAGCTCATAAGCATTGCTGCCAAGTCGTCGTAGAACTCAAAAGGGTCCCGAACCCCGTGCCCTCAACTTGGAGGCAGGTCCCGGAAGGAGCTGCTCCGTCCTCACCATCACCGAGTCTCCCACTTGGAACTCGTAGTGGCGCCGATGAGCATCTGCCCGCCTTTTGTAAGTCTCATTGATCCTTCCTATATGCTTGCGAGAATGCGTATGCCATGCATGATGATGCGATGTTAGTGTGAAACGAATGGTATGCCAAGGTGGACCTGGGCAGCCAAATGTAGACCGATCACACTTTGATGCTATGAAGACTGGGGTAGTCTTAGGAGGGCCGGGACATCCATAGATGAACCTTTTATGCATGGGTGTGATAAATGTCGGGGGACCCGGACATCCATGTATGCTCCTATCATGCTTAAGACTCATGATGAATGAAGGTGGGCCAATACATCCGAATATGGTCCACTTATGCTGCCTACTTGACATGTGGGTGATGTGGATGAATGTACCCGACTTATGAATCATGTCAAATGGTGTGGTAGGCCTGGACACATGCATGTTTATCCCAAAGGTGACTTCCATGTGCATAGATGTGGGATGACTTTTGAACGTCCACGTGAATGGGTCGAAGGGATCTACGAACGTGGTTATGGGGTGGGGCACTTCATCAATCCCAAGGTGTTTGTTGCCTAAGGTCAAGGCTCTCATGTTGTAACCCGATTCTAGGAAGGGAGGAGTTTGGGTCGACATGGGCGATGTGGGTAAGGTGAGGTGGGTGGTGAATAGGGAAAGTGGGTCACATGGAGATTTAGGCTCCCATAGAAAAGGGTCAAAGGGATTATGGTAAGGGTCACCTAGGTAGGGGTACTCCATGTTCTCAAGGTCCTCAAATGGCGAATCATCTCTCTCTAAGATAATTGGGCCAAGGTTGCTAATGGGTTGGCTAATCAAAGTACTTGGGATCTCAATGGTTGGGGAGTAGACTAGGATGGGTTCCTCCTCCATGGGAAGAAGGAGTATGATCTCACTTGTAAATTGGCCATTGGTGTAGATGGAAGTGATGGAGCCAATGGTGGGGTAAGCTAAGCTAATGGTGCTAGACTCTGATGGCCTCATGGCTAGCATATCGGTCAAGTGGACTTGCCAATGTAGGTAGGCCACTAAGTCTCCCAAATCTTCTACACAATAGGAGGTTTGATAAGTGACATGAGGCTGAGTGGGAATGAGTTGGGATTGATGTCCCATTAGTAGGTGGCTTGGTTGTAAACTAGGAATGGTGAGGCCTCGCTTGAGCCATAGGAATATGGACTTATCTATGGTGATGGTGTCATGGGGAAGGGTGTATAGCTCTTGAGGAACTAGGTTAGGAGGGGTGGGTGAGTTGTGTGGCCCTTGGATTTCCTTGATTTTGGGAGGTGGATCCGAATTGGTATCCCTCTCCACTTGGGTAGGTGTGTGGGTTGCAACTCCTAAGGACAATGGGGTAGGAAGGTCTATGGTGGGTGGGTTGGTGTTAGTCGAGGCATGGCGCACTCGAGGAGATGAGCAAGGTCGGACATGGGTTGGACTTGGGAGTGGAAGTAGTGGAGGCCTAATTTGGGGTAAGATTGGTGTAGGAAGCGGGAGGTGGGTTGGGTGAGGGGTTTTGGGTTTTGGGGTGGTGGCCATTATGGGCCTTGGTGGAGGGGTGGACATGGTGTCCACATGGTTTTTAATGGTGAGGGTTGGATGAGTGGTGGTCACCATGGAGGGAATTGGGTTGGTTAGGGGTCTCTTGCCCTTGGGATCACTTGGGGTGGAAGTGGGGGCTAAAGGGGCTTGACTAGTGTAGGTTAGGGAAGGGGGTTTTGGTTGGGATGTGGGGGACCTCATGGGGTTAGGTGGGGAGGTGGAGGTCTTAGGTACTTGGGTTTTAGTGATAAGGGTTTGGACGGGTGGGGTGGGAGGAGTGGGAGTGCTCCTTGGGTTTTGGTGATCCGAGTGGGATGAGGACACATACCTAGCCCTTAGTTGTTCCTTCATGTCCTCCCATGTGGTGAGGGGAGCTTCCCGTCTAATTATCCTTAAGCCCTCAATTTTACACCAATGAGTTTGAGCCCTTTTGGTTAGTTGTATTTTGGCAACCCATGCCTTTTCATCCTCGGAAATATGATACCAATTGAAGTATTGGTCCATTGTAGCTTCCCAATCTAAATATTTGCTAGGAGAGGTCCCATCAAAGGTGGGAAGTGGGAAAGGGGCCATCCTATCGTCCGTCCTTAGGGCGGGCCTATTTTTTCCAAGTTGGTTGAGTCGGCCCGATATGTTATCAAGCCGCTCATTGGCATAGGTCAAGGCTTTCATGAAGTAGTTGAAGTCATGAGTGTTAGTGGTAGGCATCCCTTGGGGTTTTGGATTCATTGTGGGATTGGAAGATGTAGTATTGGGTTGAAAGCGAGTACCACTACGAGTGGTCATGCAAGGTTGGGTGGGCTATGCAAGGGTGTGCGGATGCACCTATGAAAGACTTAGTGTGACCCAAGACTAGACTTGTAAGGACAAGCCTATGACCGCTCTGATACCACTTGATGTGGCACAGCCCAAAGACCCCTAAATATGATAAGGTGACCCTAGGACTTAGACCCGCAAGCATACAAGCGCTCAATGATTCTCACAATGACGATTTCTGCTCACTCGGTTCACACGTTCACCCGGTGGGTCCGGGAGATGATGGTGAGGGTCTGAGGCGGGACCCAATTGTCCTAATGGACTTACAATGCTAAGGCTGACCTCCAATGGGCCTGGGAGTCCCAACTTTGTGGGTGGCCGGCCCGCAAGGCGGGCTGTGGGGTGGCACTCACTCACGGGCCGCGGTGGGCACGATATTGCTTAAAATGAATTCCGAGCACTCTCTTACCGTCCGACGGGCATTCAAGGCAATACTACATTTGCAGAAATGAAGCTACAAGGGTGTGATCAGAAGCTCACCTGATCGTTGTGAAGACACTGATCCCGTTCGGAGACGAGGGCGCGCCGGGAGGCGAGGGTATACACCCGATCGAAGCGGCGATGGAGCTTGACCTGAAAATGTGAAGAGGTACAGCACTACGCCCCTTGCAAGGGGGGGGATCTTGGGGTGGGGGTTAATGTATTACAACCAAAAATTACCTCCACGTAGGGAGGGGCCTTCAGCCGGCCAAGCGGGGAGGGGAACGAGCGAGATAGAGTCGACTTTCCGAGCTTTGCCGATTCTGCCTAGCTTCTGTAATTCTGAACAGAGGGCCGATGTCGATGCTGCCAATAATTCCACCGAGCTTGGAATCTGATGAAACTTGTGCCAAAATCTTGCTAACCGGAGAGGGGTGCGGCTTGAATTTTTGGACGACGTTCTGATCTGGGGGCTGACTGCTCCAGCGACTGGAAGTTGGATACAGCTCTGGTCTCTGGCCGAGCTCAGTCTGAAACAGCAGGTTGCAGAAGCTGCCACGATCGATCCTGAGCTCCAAATTTGGCACCGCTAGACTCATTGGAATTGTGGACGAGTCTACTTTTCAGAAAAACAAACGGGGAAGTCTTCTGATGTTGGAGATGAGCTGGGTATCCATAGAAGTGGACGGTGGTCGGTGCAGACTGTGAGGAGGCAGACCGGCGTGGGTGTGGTAGAAAATTGGTATCTCTGGTTGTCGGATGCCAAACGGGGTTCCGCCTTCTGTTCCTGGACGCTGACAAGGGGAGGAAGAACTTTGTAGAAGATCTCGAAGACTGGTTCCTTCAAGGTTCATCGTGGGAGAGTCTTCTCTACCGCTCTGGCTCCTAGTCTGAGAGGTTCTGTGCAGTTGGGGAAGAACAGCCTTCACGGACGGCCACGAACTCAGAATGGAGTGATTCCACCTCGCCTGCGAAGAGCACAGGGAGGCCTTTCCAGAAAGTTAGGCCACGCCACCAGCAGAACTAGGATGCAGTCGTGGACGTCGCTGCAACAGAGTGCTAATCTGCAGGTCGGCCTGCACACAAAGCTGGAGTGGAGAAGAGAGGAGGGGGCGAACTTGGCTTGAGGGGAGAGGAGGGGTGCGACCTAGGGAGCAAGGAGGGAAGGGGAGATTCGAATTTGGGCTTTGGAATGAGTTAATTCAGCCTTGGGAAGGTGGAGATATGCTTAGGGAAGTGAAAGGGGTAGGTGGTGGTTGGAGGGTGGGGTTTTGAGTGGTGGAACTTCCTTGGGACTAGGTGAGGATTAAAGAGGGGTTGTGGGAAGTTGTGGGGAGTTAATGGAGGTAGGTGGGGGTTGGAAGTGGTTGAGAGGGGGAGGAGAGAGAGTGAATTTCGAAATTTAGAGAGAGGAGGAGAGAGAATGGAGAGATAATGAGAGAGAGAGAGATATTGAGAGAGTTTGAAAGGGTTTTCTTCAATATTCATCAAAAGTTGAATACAAGAGGAGAGATGGGGCCTATATATAGGCAACCATTCTTTACATGACCAAAATACCCTTGACAATAAGATAAAAGACCGAGCATATCCTAGACTCAATCCTATGGGCCCATAACTAAAGTAATAAGGCCCAATTAAACATAACAAGGGAAATGGACTAAAACCATATGACTCAATAAAAGAAAATACATAAGATAGGACTCAATAAAAAGAAAATACATAAAATGAAACTTGGGAAATGAAGATAACAAGTGTAGACCATGATCAATCCATATCAAGAGTGTGCAGGCGATCAAAGCTAGAGGGGTGTCGGGAGATGCCCTCATCAGTTTGCCTCGGACTTCTCAAGGTTTTGATGGTATCTGGTTGCTTGTCGACAGATTGACTAAAAGTGCCAGATTGTTGCCGATTAAGATTGCCTAGAATGTGCAGAGGTTGGCCGAGCTGTATGTGCAGAAGATCGTGCCACTGCATGGAGTTCCTGTTTCACTTGTGTCAGATCGTGACCCACGTTTTACCTCTGGCTTCTGGCGTAGTTTCCAGAAAGCTTTGGGCACTGAATAAGCTTTCAGTTCAGCGTATCACCCTCAGTCAGATGGACAGTCAGATGGACAGTCAGAGAGGACTATTCAGACTTTAGAGGACATGCTGAGATTGTGTTGCCTTGATTGGCAGGGTTCGTGGAGTCAGCATTTGCCACTTGTTGAATTTGCCTATAATAATAGTTTTCACTCCAGTATTGGAATGGCTCCTTATGAAGCACTATATGGTCGTCCTTGTCGTACTCCTCTGAATTTGTTTGATATTGGGGACAGATTGTTGACCGGACCTGACATGGTGCAGCAGTGTTCTGAGATGGTTCGTCTGATCAGGCAGAGATTGTTGACGGCTCAGAGTCGACAGAAAAGTTATGCAGATCAGCGCAGACGCCCACTACAATTTGAGCCAGGAGATATGGTGTTTGTTAAAATATCTCCGATGAAAGGTGTTTCCAGGTTTGGGAAGCGTGGAAAGCTTAGTCCGCGGTATGTTGGCCCTTTTTCGATCGTTGAAGCTATTGGTCAGGTGGCTTATCATCTGCAACTACCTGCGGCCATGCAAGCTATTCATGATGTGTTCCACGTATCTCAGTTGAGGAAGTATGTGCCGGATGCTTCTCATGTTCTCGATGATTCAGTTTAGCCTGAGATAACTGCTGATTTATCTGCACCAGAGTTCCCTATTAGAATTGAAGACCGTTGTGAGCAACGGTTGAGAAATAAGGTTATTCCTCTGGTAAAAGTTGCTTGGCAGCGTCACTCTGGTAATGAGTCCACTTGGGAACGCGAGGATGAGATACGTCAGCTTTTTCCTTTCTTATTCCAGTAAGGTATATGTCCTTTCTCAGTTTCCTCCTTTTTCTGTTGTTGTAAATTTCATGGGCGAAATTTTTATAAGGAGGGAGGGACTGTAAGGCCCGTGCCTTAATGGATCCTTGTTGGATTTTGTTCTAATATTTGTTCTGGAATTTCTGGCTATTTTTTTGAATTTTTAGGAATTTTTCTGGTATTTTTCCGGATTTATTTGGAGCTTTGAGGGTTATTAGAGATTAATAAGATTTTAATATATATAATAATTATATTATATATATATTATTTTTATTTTTTCTTCTCTTTTAATCCCTCACCCTCACTCTCTCTCCCTCTCCCCGTCGATCTCTTTCACCCTCACTCTCTCTCTCCTCCGCGATTGCCTCTCCACCCTCTCTTGGGTTGTAGGCCAATCGCCGGCGGATTGAAGCGTGGTTGGTGCCGTTGGATTCCTCGCGTCGAGAGGAACGCGTGGATACCCGTCTCGGCGTGGTTCGGTGATCGTGGGAGCGAGGTGGAGCGTGAAGGCCCCGTGGCTCTACCTCCTTGCATGTAGTGTTTTCGTCGGTTTCGGCTCGCAAGAGGTAGGGGGATGGAATCCTGATCTCGCTAGGATCATTTCCTATAGCCCGTTCTGTTGATTAGAACCCCATTGCATGCTTAATGTTCATATTTCATAGTTTTGGGGTTTTAGCTTAATTCTCGATTTTAATGCATGGTGGGCTTTGCATGTGTGGTATTTAGCTGTTATTTTGTTGCTTGGGTTGTATGGTTGGACAGGTTACAGGTTTCTACGACGTTACCTGGCGATTTTTATCGTCCGGGAGGGTTTCGGTTTTCAAACCGTACCCGCCCGTGCTCCAGGTGATGTGACGGTCCTGCCAGGAACCGTCACACACCTGACGGTCCTTAGTGGACGCGTTAATTCCAAACAACGGCCCAACGAGGGTGCGTTATTTGGAGAGTAACGGTGGGGCTCCCATCCGTTACTCGTATGTTGTTTTACGTTGACCAGGTGTGGCGGTTAGTCCGACGGCCAGTCGGCCGGCCGTCGCTTCCGTCCGACGCACCTAGGCGAGCGCGTCGCTTCGCCTGCGCCTGATTTCGAACACTGTACGCTGGTTTTTGGCCTCGGGTGGATGTAACGGCGGTGACCCAACGCGTTGCATCGATGTAACGCACAGGGCCCCTACCGTCACATTCCCTTTTAGGCTTTTGAGCTGGAGCTCAGGCGGAGGTAACAGATGGAGGCCGGTGCGTTGTTTTTGGTGTAACGCGCCAGCCCCCGACCGTTACTTTCATATAGCGCGTGGGCATCTGACCGCCGCTTGCCTGTTGGGTTTTATAAGTTGCCAGCCCATTTGTTATGCGTTCCTTTACGTAATTGTGCCATGTTTATGTTGTTACATTGTTCGTGGGCATGTTTCTTATACCAATAGAGTAGCTTTTCTTTCCATGCAATGGAGCCACTGTTGTTGCCCTAGGTCTGTTGAGTGCCGACCCGCTTGAGGATAGCGGAGGGGTGTTTCCCATACACGGTTTGTAAGCTAGTTCCGTGGGCTCCCAACCAATGGTAGCGTCCTACCAAGGGAGAAAACAAGCTAGAGGGCCTGGCTCAGGCTAGAGTCAGTGTGTGCACACGTGGTCGGAGACTGTGGACTGACACCGACGGGTGCCACTCCGACTGGTCACTTGGTTTGGTACTGTTTGCACGCTCGGCTTGTCGCTTTGTCGACTGCGAGTGCTTGAGACGCAGTGTAAGTCGTCAGTGGACGCTTCTGGTTTCTGCTCCAGTGGTTGTCCTTCCTTATTGTTTGGATTAGTTAAGGCTTATTCTATTTTGGTAGATTTAGTTTTAGTCGCTTGCATTTATTTAGCTTTGGCATGTGTTAGCTGTTCTACTTGCTTAGTTAGAGTTTACAACTTTACTTGAGAAGTTTATTCATGCCAATGCCTGCTATTTTAATTAAATGCATGCTCTAAGTGCTTTTATCTATGCATGAATGCTTGTTAGTGCGAGGTAGGGATCCGTGTGACCCCTATTGAGTCTGGCTGTGACTCACCCTTCTCCTTTCAGGTGAGCTGCGCCCGTCATCTCCCGGTGCTTTGTGAGCTGTTTCGGAGACCGCGTCTAGCTGCCAGCTTTAGTCGAGCTGCCTTTTTGAGGCTTTTGTGGTACCTTTGCCGGGGTATGCCCCGTGTAGTTGTACTCTTGTGGACTAGTACTTTTGCTTATCTGGACTAGTATATATATATCACCCTGGTTATTTTGAATTGCTTCCACACTTGTGTTAATTTTATTACTTAATTGTAATCTACGCGTTCCAAATTACAGTTTGTTATACATTCCCTCGACATAACCTTACTAACCCTTCAGGGGCCTCATCAGCCTCTTGGGTGGCTTCCCCAGTTCTTGGTATCGGTGTATCGATGTTATCGGTGTATCGGTATCCTGAACTGTTACACAGGTACCCGTGTGTAGCATGTCCAGTAACAATTGCGGGACCGAAGGTGAGAGCAGCAAGTCCTGTTGCCATTATTGTTGTTGAGTAGTGGACATCGGATCTAGAGGGGAGGGGTGAATAGATCTGCCCCTCTTTTCGCAATGCAACCCTCTATATAGCTATATAAAATAAATTACAGCGGAATATAACTAACTTAACGAAGGACACAACGATTTACTTAGCAAGATGATTACGCAATATAGAGATTGAACCTAAGCATGCATCTAGAATGAAGCAATCACATAAACAAACCACAACACAAAAGATTTTAAGGTGGTTCGGACTGAATCCCCATTCCTACGTCCACCTCTCACCAAATCCGGTGAGGCTCCACTAGTGCCACGCACTGAACCGCAAATCGAAAAGACCACCGATTGCCTTCCTACAAACCACCGGTAGGGACATCAACACCGCAGATCGGATAACTTCCGATTGCCTTCCTACTAACCACCGGTAGGGACGATCTTCAATTTCAATTGTTTGAAAGAAATGAATAGAGAACAAATACGAACTCACTCAAACAAGATATGGAATATGCTCAAAGTATACAGATCTTGTCTGAGCTGCAGGAGCTTGAATCTGATGCTTCGATGGTGTCTTCTTCCTTAAGAGATGATCTTTCTTGAATCTCTTCTAGTTGAGGAGGAAGACTATGGATGTAGCTTGGATCTTCCTTTTGATCTTCTTGAGTTGATGAAGAGGTTTGAGGATGCAGTTTAGATCACTCTTGAGATGATGAAGAGGATGAATGATGCAGCTTTATCTTCTCTTGGCTTGGGCTTGATCTCCTCTTCAAGTAGCTTGAATCACTTGAGGATTTGATGAAGAACTTCTTCCCGGAGTACTGTTCACGGCTATAGTACTCGAACTCCTCTTACCCTTGTAGCCTCCTTTGATCTCCCTTGGATTCACAAATGATTAACTAGGGTTTCTAACCCTCTTGCATGTGTTTATAACCTTTGAATGGTCCTTAGACATCCCCAAGACCAGATCCACAATCTATGGAAGACTGGGTGACTTTGGGGTTAAACAAATACAAGGAAAGGGGCTCTTCTCGAAGTGGAAAACAAAGTCAACATTGAAGGCTCGGGGTTGGCGGTCGACCTACAGCTTCTGGCGGTCGACCGCTATTGAGAAACCTGCAAACGGGCGGTTCCTGGAAATTCTGGTCGACCGCTATTGGGCTGGCGGTCGACCGCTACTGAAAGAGTTGTAGACGGTGGGCTGCTGGCTGGGGCGGTCGACTGCCCCTGTGCTGGCGGTCGACCGCCAGCTGGGTAGACCCCGAGTTTTCCCGGGTCGGTCCGTTAATTGCTTTAGCTCCGTCGCTTAAGTTCTTTAGCACCCCATTCATGTCTGTAGCATCAACCTTGAAAGTCTAGAAGGTGTCAACTGAGTCTTTGACTTTGGGTTCTCTTGGTTATGCTTCTTTGTGCATCGACCTTAACTATCATTGAGCTTTCACTTTTGCCAACTCCACTCCATTCCTTGTCCATTCATTTGCATATCTGTCATGAACAAAACATCACGTATGTTAGTCATATAAGAGTGAAAAATAACAATGACTAATAGTGTTTAGCCATTATCAAAACTAAGAATATCAAATAACTCAAATGACCACATGATGATATCGAATGACCCAAGTGACCGCAAGATGACTCAAATGACCATAGGGGCACAACATTCTCCCCCTTTTTGATGATGGCAACACTGTGAGTTAATATGTGGCAGTAATATCCAAGATTGCAAAGTTTATGACATATGCAACAAGTGCAGCTCAAGATCCATGATAGTAATAGCATGTGAATGCAATTATGAATGCAGATATGAGTGCTATGCAATTATGAAAACCCCATCACATACACATAAGAGATATACAAAGCGCACAAAGGATTCTCCCCCTTTGACTCTCCCTCGTACACAATTCACTCATCCCCCAATGACAACTCACAAATTAAAGGACGACTCACAACAAGACATTTTCTCCCCCTTTGATAGCAGCAAAAAGGAGGGATAAGATAGAGAAGGTGACTAATGTCTGAGAGAGCAGAGGTGAATGAGAGTGGAGAGCAAGCCATTATATGCAAACCTGAAACATACCGCGAGTAATATATATGGTTCAAAGCTAATGAAATCCGAGATCATCAATAGAGTTCGAAAGACATCTACATCCATGTTGTAATAGAAATGAACTAAAAGTGCATATCATGGCAGTGTTTAACCTTCCCTTGTCTTATATGTCCGTATTCAATAACTACAAAGGTAATAACACAAAAACTAGTATTGAGGCTAAACAATCATGACTAAAGTATGGAATTTGATGAGTTTAACAAATTTGATTTGCAATATCTTTTGAATTTGACGGCACACGACTCATATTTTACGAGCAATCAAGTCTAGTACATGCCTCCTAGCCGTAAGAATACACGTTGTTTAGACGCCAGTATCCCTAGGTATTTGGCAAGACTGACGGTTATGCTATAGAATGAACAGAGATAGCAAAGTCACGTCATGACATATCCAATCTCATTTCTGTGATGAGAAGATATATTTCTCAGCAATTATGCCAGTGCTCTGCCTAGAGTCCAAATATAATTAAGACAGAGATAACATGGGCACATCATGACATATCATTCGTCACTTGATTTGATGACGTGACACATTTCTCCATTCAAAAATATCATTGCTCTGTCAAATTGATTTCCAAGAATTCCAGCTCATCAAGATGTTTAGAAACAATACTAAGCTCTAGAGTATCACCAAAATTATCATGACGTTTGGATTTTCAGATTTCAGGATAGTCATGTAAAGCACAATATGCAATCTCTAGTTAAGGTCTATTAAAACCACAGAACATAGATGATTTTGGAATAAATATTTTTGAACTTCAAGGAAATCATTAAATCTGAACGAGTTTCATTGGATGGATAATCATCAGGGCATATAATAGAAAGCTCTTACGCCATAGTTCTGTCGGTCTCATGATCTCATATGCAGACTATAAGCCATGAAGTTCAGATTGCAAGAGAGTAAGAATAGTAACAGGACTCCCCCTAAAGATATGCAGTGATTGCACTCAAGGAGTTATGTTTGCAATCAAGTGGAATGACGAATGTCAAGGAGAGGTTGACTATAACCATGCAGGGGTTGACCTGATCAAACATAAATTTGGCAGATATGAAATGCATGACCCAACACATGGTTGTACACTTATTAAATGCAACAGAATGAAGATGAAACATATGCATGAATGCTGCAAAGAGACAACTCCCCCTTACTATATGGCCTATATGCGACAGTGACGCATGGTACTTGGCGGAGGTGAAACCTCACGCATATTGAGTGCTCCTAGGTAAGCATAACATGCCTTTTCATACATCAACATTTAATATACCATGGCCATGCAAGAAGGATGCTACACAAACCATGCAATACATTATGAACATGAATTCAATTTTATTATGTATCATGACTACATGCAATGCTACACCATATGCAATATGACATATTTACATATAAATAATGCATGGACACCGATCTGCAAAAACACACAACTAAATTGAACAAGATCATCATTTCAATTTTTATTGGACTGAGGTTGGCAAAGACCAAGCTCCCTTCTGAGTGTTAAAAACCTGTCATTACACAAGGGCTTGGTGAAAATATCAGCAATTTTATTTAGAGTATCAACAAAATGCAGTTCAAAATTTTTCTTAACGACCTCATCTCTAATGAAGTGATGCCTAATCTCAATATACTTAGTCCTAGAGTGCTGGACTTGATTTTTTGCAAGGTTGATAGCACTAGTGTTATCACACAGAATCGGGACACAACCAAGATCCACTAGGTAGTCTTGGAGTTGGTGTTTAATCCACAACACTTGGGTGCCACAGCTCCCCGCAGTAACATATTCTGCCTCTGCGGTTGAGAGGGCAACCGAGTGTTGTTTCTTGGAGGCTCAAGAAACTAAACATCCGCCTAGAAACTGGCAATAGCCACTAGTACTCTTACGATCCAGCTTGCATCCAACGTAGTCTGCATCAGAATAAGATATAAGAGATAAGTCACATGATGATGGATACCACAATCCTAAATCTTGAGTGCCGGCAAGATATCTAAGGATACGTTTGACGGCAGTCAAGTGGGATTCTCTAGGACTAGCTTGAAATCTAACACAAAGGCATACACTAAACTGGATATCTGGTCGGGATGCAGTCAAGTAAAGCAAAGAGCCGATCATACCTCTATAGATCTTTGCATCCACTAATTTACCATTTTCATCCGAATCTAGTGATGTTGTGGTGTTCATAGGAGTTGCAATGATTTTGCTGTTCGTCATGTCAAATCTTTTCAGCAGCTCCTTGATGTATTTGGCTTGACTTATGAAGCAACCATCTTGTCCTTGGTTGACCTGCAAACCGAGAAAGAATTGGAGTTCTCCCATTAGGCTCATCTCAAATTCGCTAGTCATGAGGTTAGCAAATTCCTCACACATTTTAGATTTAGTAGAACCAAACACAATATCATCAACATAAATTTGAACAATCAAGATGTTCTTACCTTGCTTCTTGGTGAAAAGTGTTTGATCTACCTTACCTCGTGTGTACCCTTTTTCAATGAGGAACGAGCTTAGTCTCTCATACCAAGCTCTTGGTGCTTACTTAAGTCCATAAAGCACCATGTCTAGCTTATATACAAAATCTGCATGATTAGAATTCTCAAAGCCTGGGGGCTGCTCAACATAGACTTCTTCTTTGATCAAGCCATTCAAGAAAGCACTTTTTACATTCATTTGATACAGCTTTATTCTAAGGGAGCATGCAAAGGCAAGTAAAATTATAATGGCTTCGAGTCTAGCAACTAGGGCATAAGATTCATCAAAGTCTACCCCAAACTCTTGATTATACCCTTGAGCCACCAATCTAGCCTTGTTTCATATTATCTTGCCATCCTCACTGAGTTTGTTCCTAAAGACCCATTTAGTGCCTATGACAGATTGTGATGAAGGTCTAGGAACAAGATTCCAAACTTTCTTTCTCTCAAACTGGTTTAACTCATCTTGCATTAAATTTATCCAATTTTCATCCTTTAATGCTTCATCAATATTTTTGGGTTCAAGCTAAGAGACAAGAGCAAGTTGATCTGATTCTTCCATAATTTTAAAATGTGACCTTGTTCTAGGTGGGTCATTCAAGCTACCAATGACATTTTCTAAAGGATGATCCTTAAGAATTCTAATGTTTGTAAAATCATTACATTCTCCTGGAGCTTGATTCCTTACATTGCTTGAATCAGCTCGGTCACCATCTTCTTTTGTTTCTTCTTGTGTCCGCTTTGGCCTACTGGCCTCACGGTTTTGTCCTTTTCTAACAGTGATCGACTCCAGAATAGGGGACTTCCCGGGCAGGTCACCCATCCCAGTACTACTCCCCATTAAGCACGCTTAACTTCGGAGTTCTTTTTTAAGAACTGAGTCGATACTTCAAAAGGCGCCTCGGTGATATAGAGTACAACTTAGCTATATTTGAGGGTGTTACAATCTACCCCTCTTATATAGGCGACGTCCTCATCGCTTGGCACATATAGCACGCAATCATGCAATCAAGCACCCAGGCAGGTAGGACTCTAGAGGTGGCCCCTACAGGCTCAAGAGGTGGCTCCCACTATGTAACACTTTGCTCCATTACGGACTCAAGAGGTGGCTCCCATAGCGTAGCACTTTACCCTGCATGGCACTTAGTTCCCACACTTCTGACTGTGGTATCGCTCTGATACCATTCTGTCACGCCCTGTACTCTATACCGTCGAGGTATTGTCCGCTTTGGCGTACTGGCCTCACGGTTTTATCCTTTTCTTACAGTGATCGGCTCCAGAATGGGGGACTTCTCGGGCAGGTCACTCATCCCAGTACTACTCCCCATTAAGCACGCTTAACTTCGGAGTTCTTTTTTAAGAACTGAGCCGATACTTCAAAAGGCACCTCGGTGATATAGAGTATAACTTAGCTATATTTGAGGGTGTTACACTTGTCCTTCATGCTTAGGAATTCTCCATCTTCATCATTTTTCCTGTAAGAGTTATCATTGTTAGAATCATCATGATATTCATCAAAGGAAACATGGGGTGATTCTTCCACATTTTGACTCTTAATGTTATAAATTCTATAAGCCCTAGATCTATCAGAATATCCAAGGAATATACCTTCATCGCTCTTGGGCTCGAATTTATCTAAGTCTCTTTTATCATTATTGTGGATGAAGCATTTTGACCCAAACACTTTAATATGTGAGAGAGAGAGTTTTTTACCTTTCAGTAACTAATAAGGAGTCTTTTTGGTGTGTGGCCTTACCATAGAGAGGTTGATAATATAATATGCCGAGTTTACCGTCTCAGCCCAAAATTTTCTTTGGAGTTGCCGTTCGGCAAGCATTGTTCTTGCCATCTCTATAACTGTTCGGTTCCTCCTTTCAACTACACCGTTTTACTCTGGAGTTCTTGGTGAAGAAAATTGGTGTGAAATGCCTTCAGCCCTGCAAAGATTATAGAAGTCAGCATTTTTAAATTCACCACCGTGATCAGATTGAATCTTAGAAATTTTAAACTCACCATCCTACTTTATCTTCATGTAGAGTGCCTGAAACTCATCAAAAACATCTTTTTTATGTGTGAGAAAGAAAATCCATGTGAACCTAGAAATGTCATCCACCAAGACGTATCCATATTTTCTACCACTTAAGCTAGCAGTTCTGGTTGGACCAAACAAGTCCATATGAATTAGCTCGAGTGATTTGGATGATGTATTTTCAGATCTTCCCTTGAATGATTTTCTTGTTTGTTTGCCTAGGGCACATGCATCACACAATTTGTTTTCTTGTTTAAAAGATAGTTCAGGCAGACCTTTCACCATTGAATGCTTCAAGAGTTTATGTAAGATATTGTAGCTAGCATGTCCTAGTCTACGATGCCATATCCATGCAAGCTCAGATTTTGGTGCAGCAAGACAAAGGTTTAAATGAGCAGGATCATCTAAGTCAATCATGTAAATATTGTTGACTCTCTTACCAGAAAATTTTACCTTGTCAGGTTTTGGTTCAAGAATTCTACATTCATGAGAGTCAAACAACACTTTGTGACCCTTATCACACAATTGACTTATACTAAGCAGGTTGTATTTCAAACCTTCAACTAGCAGCACGTTACAAATGGAGTTGGAGAGATTCTTACCTACATTACATGTTTCAATGATTTTTCCCTTGTTGTTCCCTCCAAATGTGACGTATCCTCCTTCCTTTTCCTCCAAGAGACAAAATTTTGATTTGTCTCTAGTCATGTATCTTGAACAGCCGCTATCAATGTACCACCTGTTATGCATGGCTGCAAGACATTCCTGCATAAGCAATTAAGCAATGGTGTTTGGAACCCAACCAAATTTGGGTCCGATCAAACTTTTCAAAATTTTAAAACATGAAACCATTTCGTTTGGAATCCAAACCTTCTTAACATTCATGATTTCTTTGCTTAGAGCAGGGATTTGATTTTTCTTTTCAATCTTGACATTCATTTTCTATTTGGAGACTCTTAAATGGAGTTTGTGGAAGTTTGCTTCTTAAGCCATTGAGGCGGTTGGTTGGTTTTGGGTTGAAAATGATTGTTTTACCACCTATGAGATTGATGCATATAGAAATCACAATTGCCCCAAAAATATGGTGGTGTCAACCTATGGCAGTGTCGACCTTTGGCGGCATGAATGTTTGATGGCCAATGTGGTGTCGACCTGTGTTGTGGGGAAGGTTGAGTTTTCTTAGGCTTTTGAGCAATCTTTTTAGGGATTTCAATGGCTGCTTCTTCAACCTTTTCTTTTCCTTTCTTCTTTTGTTTTTGCTGGTTTTGTGTGGGAGTTGTGTTTGAGGTGGAAGCTTCAGAAGATGAAACAAATGTGACAGTTTTTAACCCAATTGACCTTTTATTTGTGGGTTCAAAATCTAACCCTTCCTTGTTGAAGTTCATTCTAGTACCTAGCAATGCATCTAGGTTTTCTTTTCCATCCACAAATTTTTCTAAAGATTGTTGTTTGTCCTTTAACTCTTTTTGTAGGTTTTCAATGTTTTGCAAGAGTTGAGTGTTGACATGTTTGACAGCTTCATACTTCTCATTGCTTAATTTGCTATCCTTTTCATAGGTTTGCATTTTGAGTTTCATGCTGTCAATTTCATTCCTTAAGTCCTCATTTTCAGTTTCCAAGTCAACCATTTCTTTTCTTCCCTCTTCCAAATCCTCAATCATTTTCTTAAGATCTTCAATTTCAGTTTCAAGTAGAGCATTCTTATCATTCATATCATGATCATGCACAAACAAGTTAATTTTATTTTTCAATGATTTATTCTCCTTTTTGTACATATCATATTTTTTCATGAGTTGTATATATGCTTCCACCCAATCATCAATTGTGTAATTTTCAAATGGAGAGTTTACCTCAGTTTCTTCGTCACCTTTGGCCATGAGACAAAGATCTTCTTTTTCCTTGTCCGAGGAGCTAGTTCCGTCATCACTTTCCTCTTCATCGCTCCATGTGGACACCATGGCCTTGTTCTTCTTCTTGCCCTTCCATTTGTCGGATTTTTTGAATCTGTCGGGACAATCATTCTTGAAATGTCCTGGTTTATTGCAAGAATAGTAAATGATTTTATCAGATTTCTTAGAGTTTTCAGAATTAGATTTGAAACCATTTCTTACCTTTGACCTTCCTCCCATGAAGCTCTTACCTTCCTTTCTCATGAATTTTCTGAACTTATGTGTGAGCATGGCTACGTCATCCTCATCTCGCTCACTTGCCGAATCCTTACCTTCATCAGAAGAGCCTTGACCGCTGGGTCCTGCTTTAAGAGCTAGGGGCTTTTTCTTAGGCACCTCAGTCTCTTTGTTCTTAAGGTTGATCTCATAGGTCATTAATGACCCAATGAGTTCATCTACCTTGGTAGTTGCGAGATCTCTAGATTCTTCAACTACGGTAGCCTTTGTGTGCCATGCGAGAGTCAATGATCTGAGAATCTTTCTCACAATTTCCTGTTCTGAGTATTTCTTTTCCAAATCAGTTAGACTATTAGTAAGCACAGTTAACCGAGCATACATATTCTGAATTGACTCATCAGGCTTTATGCAGAACATTTCATATTCAGAAACTAAAATGTTGGCTTTTGTTTCTCGTACCTGAGAGGGTCATTCGTAGATTACCTCTAACTTATCCCACATTAGTTTTGCAGATGCGCAGGTAGCCACTCTTGAGAATTCAACTTGATGGAGTGAGCATTGCATGATGTGTTTAGCACTCTAGTTGACAGTGGATTGTCTTATTTATTCTTTGGTCAACAAGTCCTCATTATCCGTAAGCTCATACGGACCTTTGCTGATCACTCGCCAAAGTTCGTAGTCTTGAGCGCGAATGAACACCTGCATGCGATGTTTCCAATAAGGATAATTAGTTCCAGTAAAGTAAGGAGGTCTATTAACAGAATGTCCTTCAGGTAAGAAACCTTTGGACGCTAATCCACCATTTCCCTCAAGGTCGTTGGACCCCATAATGAGAGATTAGGCTCTGGTACCACTTGTTGAGTAGTGGACAGCGGATCTAGAGGGGAGGGGTGAATAGATCTGCCCCTCTTTTCGCAATGCAACTCTCTATATAGCTAGATAAAATAAATTACAGTGGAATATAACTAACTTAACGAAGGACACAACGATTTGTTTAGCAAGATGATTACGTAATATAGAGATTGAACCTAAGCATGCATCTAGAATGAAGCAATCACATAAACAATCCACAACACAAAGGATTTTAAGGTGGTTCGGACTGAATCCCCAGTCCTACGTCCACCCCTAACCAAATCCAGTGAGGCTCCACTAGTGCCATGCACTGAACCGCAAATCGGAAAGACCACCGATTGCCTTCCTACTAACCACCGGTAGGGACGTCAACACCGCAGATCGGACAACTTCCAATTGCCTTCCTGCTAACCACCGGTAGGGACGATCTTCAGTTTTAATTGTTTGAAAGAAATGAATAGAGAACAAATACGAAATAACTCAAACAAGATATAGAATATGCTCAAAGTAGAAAGATCTTGTCTGAGTTGCAGGAGCTTGAATCTGATGCTTCGATGGTGTCTTCTTCCTTGAGAGATGATCTTCCTTGAATCTCTTCTAGTTGATGAGGAAGACTATGGATGTAGCTTGGATCTTCCTTTTGATCTTCTTGAGTTGATGAAGAGGTTTGAGGATGTAGTTTAGATCACCCTTGAGATGATGAAGAGGATGAAGGATGCAGCTTTATCTTCTCTTGGCTTGGGCTTGATCTCCTCTTCAAGTAGCTTGACTCAATTGAGGAATTAATGAAGAACTTCTTCCCAGAGTACTATTCATGGCTACAGTACTCGAACTCCTCTCACCCTTGTAGCCTCTTTTGATCTCCCTTGGATTCACAAATGATAAACTAGGGTTTCTAACCCTCTTGCATGTGTTTTATAACCTTTGAATGGTCCTTATACATCCCCCAGACCAGATCCACAATCTATGGAAGATTGGGTGACTTTGGGGTTAAACAAATACAAGGAAAGGGGCTCTTCTCGAAGTGGAAAACAAACTCAACAATGAAGGCTCGGGGTTGGCGGTCGACCGCTACTGAGAAACCCGCAAACGGGCGGTTCCTGGAAATTCCGGTCAACCGCTACTATGTTGGCGGTCGACCGCTACTGAAAGAGTTGTAGACGGTGGGCCGCTGGCTGGGGCGGTCGACCGCCCCTGTGCTGGCGGTCGACCGCCAGCTGGGCATACCCCGGGTTTTCCCGGGTCGGTCCGTTAATTGCTTTAGCTCTGTCGCTTAAGTTCTTTAGCACCCCATTCATGTCTGTAGCATCACCCTTGACAGTCTAGAAGGTGTCAACTGAGTCTTTGACTTTGGGTTCTCTTGGTTATGCTTCTTTGTGCATCGACCTTAACTGTCATTGAGCTTTCACTTTGGCCAACTCCACTCCATTCGTTGTCCATTCATTTGCATATCTGTCATGAACAAAACATCACGTATGTCAGTCATATAAGAGTGAAAAACAACAATGACTAATAGTGTTTAGCCATTATCAAAACCAATAATGTCAAATAACTCAAATGACCACATGATGATGTCGAATGACCCAAGTGACCGCAAGATGACTCAAATGACCATAGGGTCACAACAATTGTTTCCTACAATGAACGGGTAAACGATCAGTATTCTTGGGGAGAGCCTCGGGAGGCATCTTATCTTGGTAAAGAGATGAAGGGATACTCGGTCCCACCGGACGTGCCAATTTTGGGACACATTTTTAAATACTTTTGGCGTGCCAGTCACATAAGTCACAAATTATCGTGCGCTCGATCTGACTTGGTCAGTCGATTGTGAGGTTTGGGTCGGGACCGGAAGTCCGCCACACCATAAAGATTATGACGTTAATTACATCCTCCGAGAGGGAGGAAAACCCTTGATTAATTGCCAAGATAAGATGCCTTCCGAGGCCGAGCTAATACGAACAAGAATACAAACAAAATGAGATTAACTGAATCACATAAAGATATTTATTTATCATTTTTATTCATGCAAGGAAAGCATAGTTTATCATACCAGAACCTCAGTACGAGACGGAGAACTTAGGTCCAAAAACCACCATCACGCATGATGAAATTTTTTGATACATCGAAATTTGATCATACAAACATGCATGAAAGCAATGATAGATATAATTATACGCAAGGCATATAGATATGATGGCAGTAAGCTTAGCCAATTAATTAATATATGCATATATTATAATAATTTTTATTATTAAAAATTGAATTTTAATTATTTTTTATCTTTTATATATATATTTATTATATATTATATATTTTATTTTTTATTTAAATTCATGATTTATTACTGTAGGGTTGGTGCTAATTTATTTCTTTTAAAGGGCTGCGTGACCCTTAATGGAAAAGGATAAGGGTCGACCTGAGGGAGAACTAAGGTCGACTTGAGCTCAAATAAGGTAGCTTTGAAGGGCTGAGTGGAGCAGACCTAAGGGAACATAAGGTCAACCTGAAGCCAAAAGGGAGATAGACCTGGGGCACAAATGAGGTATACCATGGGGAAGCACAGAGGTCGACGCGAGGCCAGGTAAGGTGGACTTTAGACGCAAATGAGGTAGACCTCGGAAGAATAAGGTCGACCTGAGGCGTATGGGGCGTCGAGGCAACAATGAAAAGAGAAGATGATGCATCGACGCAATGGCAAGGGGGAATGAGGGCGCATCGGTGCAAACGGAAGGAGGGCGAGCCGGCCTTGGAGGCTGGGTCGGTGCCGTGGGCCACAGGTGGGTAACGAATCGATGGCGAGGGGAGTAAATCGATGGCGTCGCCACCGAATCAAGGAGTGTCGAGAGTAAATTGATGGCATCGCCACCGAATCAAGTGCGATGGAGGGGAGGTCGGTGGGGACACCATCGAATCATAGGGACCTTCACCGATTAGGCCTCGCAAGGGTCCTTGTAGGGGTGTTTCTGTGGTTCTGCACCATGAAGAGCATTTGAATGAAAATTTATGTGAACTTAAGAATTTTAAAGGCATGACTGCCCAGATATTATAAGAAATTTTGTTATCTCTGTTTGTTTGTCCATCTTTTGGTTTGTCTGTGCGAGGTTCATACTCAAGCATAGTTAGTTAGTTTCTGAATTCATCGATTGAAGATGCAGAGCCCCTACCACAGGCCAATAACGAGCATTTGATACACGCATAACTCTTAATCAATCATGAAAATTCTGAAAACAATCGGGTAGCATTTCCCTAGTACAGGGAATGCTCCCCTAATCAAGCGGATCAACACACGGGAAACCGGTGTTAAATCAGGGAGAAGCCCCAGATGGGAATGTCTCAGAACCTAAAATCAGCACATTGTGAATCTTGAGGGCCAGCCTTCTAAGGATTCGTGCAGATCTGAGAGAGGTTGCCGAAGGGTCGATATGTAGCTAGTTAGACAGCATTTTATATCTCACTCTGTGCAAAGAGGTTTCCAGAGGAACATGTCATAGGGCGACAAACCCCCCAGAAGCCGGAGTGAGGAGAGTGTGACAGAATGAGAGAAACGGTAAGTAGGGTTGTTCCCCTCCCCAGTGGTGGGCTGGCATATATAACTTGAGAAACAATCCCGTGTAATCAAGTGAGATCAATGCATTCCAGAGAATTAACTAGAAAGGATGTCATTCGCGACAAGGCAGAGCTGAGAGCAGGCATTCCTAGTCGGTGGATGTGACTCATACCTGTCTCAGGGTAAGAGGAGTTCGAAAGGGGACAGAGGCCTCTAGAGGAAAATCATCGAACACAAGAAGGGGTATATAGTGACTTTTGAGCAAACAAACGAACTATCGTTACGGTAGATATGGTAACACACCGATGCCCTTACAACTGATGGGACGAGTGAAAAGGCACCCGACAGCCTTCTGTTCGTAGCTCGTTCTTTCGCTTGGTGGTGGGTAAACACACATTCATGAACATCCACATATATATATAATCGAACTGCATTAGTCGATAACACCATTGATGAAAATCGTAGCCCCTAGGGAGGGATTTATTGTCGCCTCGTAGGGCGTGGTCGTAGGCCATTGCCATAAACCATCAATGTTTCCTCTTTGCCAAGCGATCCCGGGATTCGTTGTGATTTTTAGCCCCTGAGGGCCTCCTCACACTTGGGGGGAAGGTTGAGAGGCTCTGAAGAAACTCAACAAAAGAAAGCACTACAGCAGAGCAAATTGAGAAACAATCAAAGAGTATATACAGTAAACGAGATGTAAGGCCCCAGAATTTTTATAGAGTATTTTTGGTATATTTAATTATTTTCTGGGAATTTTAAAGACCCAAAATGGATTAATAAATAAATATTGGATTAAATAAATCATTATAAGGCCCAATTTATGTTAAGTAATTAATCTAGCTTTGATAATTGAAACCCAATATGTTAAAAGACCAAGCCCAATAAGTTTGGCCCATATTCTAGAAGGTTATTTAGCCTATTCACGTATTTTAAGGATAAATACTAATTTTATAGATAATAAAATGGGTAATTAACAAAAGAGTTTGATTTATGTTGAAATCTGTGCACGTTGGATGTAGCGGTCTATCGTGCGACCGCCACAGCCATGTAACGCACTAGTCTTGATGCGTTACATCCTGTCAGTTCCGTGAGAGGAAGAACAAGCAAAAAGATTAGATTTTTACTAGCTTATCTCTTAGGGATTGAGATTGAAAGACTAATAAAGGTGTTAAGGACTCTTAGAAGTTGATCTAAGCTTTAACAAGGACTCTAGAATCGATCTAATCTTCAAACCCTAGCCAAAACCCTATAAATAGGACCTAGTTTTGACCTGAGCAACCCTTACTTTTGGCTCGTGAGCAAACAAGGTAAGGAGTCACAATTTCGGGTAAGTTCTTTAGAAGATTTTTTTTATAATACATTAGATTAATAGCTCTCCAAATTTCATTTTAGGAGATCAAACAACCAAGGAGATAGGGGCTTCTAAAGTCGCTAATTACGTCATAGCAGCCCAGAATTCAGAGCAAAAGACCACTGAAGATCAAGAGATTAGGACATCTAAACGAGGTAATTAGAGTTCAATCCTTTAGAACTTTTTGTTCACCTTAGTTTCAGCTTCTTACCCTCAAAATTTCACGTCCTTAGGTCAAGAGGCTGAGGAGCTAGAGCAGCGTGAAGTCGCTGAAAAGTCACAAAAAGAGAGGAACTAGGGCGGTCCTTGAAAGCTCACATTAGAAGTTTAAAGCTCAATTAAGCGATAGGTTATCTCATGATTGGCAAAAACATCTTGTTAGGGATAAAAGCCCTCTATTTTTGATTGATTTCATACATCATAGATCATGAATTTCATGTTTTAGTAGGTCATTCATACATGAATACCCTTAACCCTAACTAAGTTGAAAAGGAACTCTCTTGTCAAATTCACTAAAAGTCTATGCATACTAGTAGCTTAGCCTTCATTCTATCATGTGGAAGTTTATATATGATTTCCAGACATGATGTAAGTTGAGACCTTAGATTTTTAATATCTTTTCTGCCAGCAGACGATCTGACGCATCAAGGTAAGACCGTCACAATGATCTAACGACCTTACGATAAGCCGTCACACCTTCTGTGGTGTTTGAAGTTCTCTGTTGTCTCTGACGCACCACCGATGGAGCATTACATTACTATAACGGCCTCACGATAAACTGTCACAGTCACTGTGACGCACCCTTTCTAGACCGTCAAGGTAACTGTAGACAGAATGGGAAACTAGTTAATTTAACTTATAAATAAGCCTAGTTATCTAAGTTTTGACCTGATTTCATGTCTATAAGATTAATTACTAACTCATGATAGAAATTGCATAATTTAGGTATCTTAAGTTAGTTTAAGTTATGTTAACTTCATGTGCCAAAATTCTATAGTTTTATATCTAAATCATGATTTTCCAATGATGTATGGACAGAGTTTTATCTTGGTTTCACATTGTTACACATTCTCTCTCTATCAATAGAGTCATTTCTCTAAGTACATGGCATATATTCAGGTATATGTCTGTTAGTTTACTTTGTACTATAGGAACATTATTTTTGGACATGAGGACCTCTCTATTAGATATTCCTTCCAATGGATTAGGAAATGTTGTTTCAAGGCCTCCGTAATTCTCTGCGAGCCTGGGATTCCCGCTAGGACGCCGAGTTGGTTGTACCATTAAAACCCAATTGATTAGAAAGCACTATCGATGTTTTCTGGTTCGAGCAATGTAACGGATCTATATTGCACCGTCAGGCCCATGTAACGACCCAATATACAACCGTCACATTGAACTGAGTCTACTTTCTTTGTTCAGGATTCAGACCATTGTAACGGCCCAACACTGGAGCATCACATGAATGTAACGGCCCAGTCCTTGACCGGCATAATGCTTGAGCTAGTTAACCCGAGGTTTGACCTAACGGTTGATATTCTAAAGTTCCTAGATGGCTTGATAATGGTCTAGGACTTATCATATTGATCAAGAAACTTAATACAATGAATGGAAGTTAAAGAAATGTACCGTTATGCTTCTAATTTATTTCCATAAAGCATAACATTGTCCTAAATCATTCTTGATCTTTCATATTCTTAATAGAAGCATTCGTTCTTTGATAATTGTTGTCATGAGCTTATTGATTGAATGGTTACATTCTTGACCATACTTTATTGTTACACTCATGGAAGTAGCTTGATTTATACGTGAAGATGCAGTTCGGGCGCTGATTGTGTCCAAGGGCTCTATGCTAGTCTCCTCGACTGATTGCCGGAAACATACTATTATAAACCATGGGGTATGATGCTACATGCGTCGCATTGCACTGGGAGTACTTTCTTTATAAATAAGTGAAATCCATGAGCACTCGTGAAAATCTAGTGAATTGCTACATGATTGACGTTCTCGTGCGTAACATTTATGGTTATGATAGTGAAAAGTGAAAGTGCATTCTTGTTCATGAAAGGCCATGATACCTTCTTGATCATACTTGTTACATTCTTGCTAATTCATACTCGTTCATCCTATCTTACATGATCATTTTGTTACTTTGGTTATTCGCATGATTTATCGCATTCACATGATTTTACCTTAGAGCAAAAATGTTAATTACTTTAATCATGCCTTCATGTTGAGGTGAAGATACCTACTGGGTAAGTGTGCTCATTACCTATTTCTAATCTTTTTCAGGAAATGAAAGTGATTCGAATTCGGATTCGGGTTATATAAGTAGCGGGTCCGAGAGTGAATAAAGAATGAGCGAAGACTTATGAAGTTTACATTATTTAGATCGAGTCTATGTAATTTCTTATTTCTTGAGTCTAGCATGATGGAAGTTGAATTTGTGGTTGTATTCGAATATTAGATTTAATTATTAATGAAAGTTAAAGTTGAGTAAATATTGTGCGATTGCATTCTTATGTGTGATTGCCTTGCGCTCTGATCGTTCTTGCTTGTAAGAGGCTTACCATGCCAGCTGTTCACGTTCCTCGAGCGAGTCTTCCGTTGTAATAAAGACTCGGGGCGTGACAGTTAAGTTGGTATCAGAGCTTAAGTCTCAGGACTTAGGGAAAATAGTCATGTCCTAGGATAAGTCCAAGGTTTAAGGACCCCTACCTATGAACTAAGGATGAAATTTCCTTACCCATGCGAGGATTGGGTAGAGTCCGGGATGTGATAGTTATATAGAAATTATCTTAGGATAAATCTTCCCGACTCTAAATAACTAAAATGTCCATGATTCTCAGGTACCTTGATTCTCAATGGCTCATCGTATAAACTGGGACGAGATGCAGCAAACTGTTGCGGGACTTACTCAAGCCCTACAAACAGTGGCCCAAGCCGGTGGAAGGGCTGACATGGGTAACTTGCACGGCAATTTCCGAAGTTTAAATCCTCCTCGGTTCTCTGGATCTTCTAACCCGGATGAAGCAAAAAATTGGATCGACGAAATGAATCGAATATTCGATGTCATGCAATGAATCGACCAGAAGAAGGTTCGACTTGCCACGTTCCAACTCAACAAGGATGCTCGTACATGGTGGAAATCCATTCCAACGCCACCTGCGGATGCACCTCATACATGGGAGGGTTTTCTTGCATTTTTTCGAGCCAAGTACTTCTCTGAGTATGTAAAAGAGAGGAAGGCTATGGAATTTGCCTCCTTAAAATAAGGCACAATGTCTGTAGCAGAATACGAATTACAATTCTCTCGACTAGCACCTTATGCTCCTCACTTGGTAAGCACAGATTTATTGAAAGCCAACCGATTTATGGATGGTTTAAGACCCAGATTTATCCAACAACTTGGAACGCAGAATATCCGCACCTATACTGAGATGGTTCAAAGAGCGCACCTATGTGAAAGAACCATGGAGAAGGTGGAAAGGCTTCGAGGAGAAAGGTCAAGCTGAAAACATGATAGGCAAGAAGAACAAGAAGTGGATGAGGGTGAAAATCGTCACATTAAGAGGTCCCGTAATGAGAACAGTTAATGGAAAAAGAAATGGAAATGGAAATGGAAAGAACAAGAAAGTTAAAGAAGAGAAGGAGCAAGCCGTGGCACCTTGCTCATTTTGTGAAAAATTTGGGCACTCGGTAGAAGAATGTTGGAAGCGTCTCGGAGCTTGCCTCAAATGTGGAAGCCGGGAACATCGCTTGCCCATGTGTCCTCTCATAAATGAACAATCTTCAAGGGATATCAACGGACACGGGAAGTGAGGTTGATTAAATGCCATTCTAGACGAGGGAGGTGAGATGATAAAAGGTACTCTCTTAACCCATTCGCCTTACGTTAAATTTTAATACCTTAAAATACATACACTCTCCATAAAAAACTCATATATATTGAATTTGGGGGACCAAGTTATTTTAAGTGGGGGAGGGTGTAAGGCCCCAGAATTTTTATAAAGTATTTTTTGGTATATTTAATTATTTTGGGAATTTTAAAGACCCAAAATGGATTAATAAATAAATATTGGATTAAATAAATCATTATAAGGCCCAATTTATGTTAAGTAATTAATCTAGCTTTGATAATTGAAACCCAATAGGTTAAAAGACCAAGCCCAATAAGTTTGGCCCATATTCTAGAAGGTTATTTAGCCTATTCACGTATTTTAAGGATAAATACTAATTTTATAGATAATAAAATGGATAATTAACAAAAGAGTTTGATTTATGTTGAATTCTATGCACGTTGGATGTAGCGGTCTATCGTGCGACCGCCACAGCCATGTAACGCACTAGTCTTGATGCGTTACATCCTGTCAGTTCTGTGAGAGGAAGAACAAGCAAAAAGATTAGATTTTTACTAGCTTATCTCATAGGGATCGAGATGGAAAGACTAATAGAGGTGTTAAGGACTCTTAGAAGTTGATCTAAGCTTTAACAAGGACTCTAGAATCGATCTAATCCTCAAACTCTAGCCAAAACCCTATAAATAGGACCTAGTTTTGACCTGAGCAACCCTTACTTTTGGCTCGTGAGCAAACAAGGTAAGGAGTCACAATTTCGCGTAAGTTCTTTAGAAGATTTTTTTTATAATACATTAGATTAATAGCTCTCCAAATTTCATTTTAGGAGATCAAACAACCAAGGAGATAGGGGCTTCTAAAGTCGCTAATTACGTCATAGCAGCCCAGAATTCAGAGCAAAAGACCACTGAAGATCAAGAGATTAGGACATCTAAACGAGGTAATTAGAGTTCAATCCTTTAGAACTTTTTGTTCACCCTAGTTTCAGCTTCTTACCCTCAAAATTTCACGTCCTTAGGTCAAGAGGCTGAGGAGCTAGAGCAGCGTGAAGTCGCTGAAAAGTCACAAAAAGAGAGGAACTAGGGCGGTCCTTGAAAGCTCACATTAGAAGTTTAAAGCTCAATTAAGCGATAGGTTATCTCATGATTGGCAAAAACATCTTGTTAGGGATAAAATCCCTCTATTTTTGATTGATTTCATACATCATAGATCATGAATTTCATGTTTTAGTAGGTCATTCATACATGAATACCCTTAACCCTAACTAAGTTGAAAAGGAACTCTCTTGTCAAATTCACTGAAAGTCTATGCATACTAGTAGCTTAGCCTTCATTCTATCATGTGGAAGTTTATATATGATTTCCAGACATGATGTAAGTGGAGACCTTAGATTTTTAATATCTTTTCTACCAGCAGACGATCTGACGCATCAAGGTAAGACCGTCACAATGATCTAACGGCCTTACGATAAGTCGTCACACCTTCTGTGGTGTTTGAAGTTCTCTGTTGTCTCTGACGCACCATCGATGGAGCGTTACATTACTGTAACGGCCTCACGATAAACCATCACAGTCACTGTGACGCACCCTTTCTAGACCGTTAGGGTAACTGTAGACAGAATGGGAAACTAGTTAATTTAACTTATAAATAAGCCTAGTTATCTAAGTTTTGACCTGATTTCATGTCTATAAGATTATTTACTAATTCACGATAGAAATTACATAATTTAGGTATCTTAAGTTATTTTAAGTTATGTTAATTTCATGTGCCAAAATTCTATAGTTTTGTATCTAAATCATGATTTTCCAATGATGTATGGACGGAGTTTTATCTTGGTTTCACATTGTTACACATTCTCTCTCTATCAATAGAGTCATTTCTCTAAGTACATGGCATATATTCAGGTATATGTCCGCTAGTTCACTTTGCACTATAGGAACATTATTCTTAGACATGAGGACCTCTCTATTGGATATTCCTTCCAATGGACTAGGAAATGTTGTTTCAAGGCCTCTGTAATTCTCTGCGAGCCTGGGATTCCCGCTAGGACGCCGAGTTGGTTGTACCATTAAAACCCAATTGATTAGAAAGCACTATCGATGTTTTCTGGTTCTAGCAATGTAACGGATCTATATTGGACCGTCAGGCCCATGTAACGGCCCAATATACAACCGTCACATTGAACTGAGTCTACTTTCTTTGTTCGGGATTCATACCATTGTAACGGCCCAACACTGGAGTGTCACATGAATGTAACGGCCCAGTCCTTGACCATCACAATGCTTGAGCTAGTTAACCCGAGGTTTGACCCAAGGGTTGATATTCTAAAGTTCCTAGATGGCTTGATAATGGTCTAGGACTTATCATATTGATCAAAAAACTTAATATAATGAATGGAAGTTAAAGAAATGTAACGTTATGCTGCTAGTTTATTTCCATAAAGCATAACAATGTCTTAAATCATTCTTAATCTCTTATATTCTTAATAAGAGCATTCGTTCTTTGATAATTATTGTCATGAGCTTATTGATTGAATGGTTACATTCTTGGCCATACTTTATTGTTACACTCATGGAAGTAGCTTGATTTATATGTGAAGATGCAGTTCGGGCACTGATTGTGTCCAAGGGCTCTATACTAGTCCCCTCGGCTGATTGTCGAAAACATACTATTATAAACCATGGGGTATGGTGTTACTGGCGTCGCATTACGCTGGGAGTACTTTCTTTATAAATAAGTGAAATCCATGAGCACTCGTGAAAATCTAGTGAATTACTACATGATTGACGTTCTCGTGCGTAACCTTTATGGTTATGAAAGTGAAAAGTGAAAGTGCATTCTTGTTCATGAAAGGCCATGATACCTTCTTGATCATACTTGTTACATTCTTGCTAGTTCATACTCGTTCATCCTATCTTACATGATCGTTTTGTTACTTTGGTTATTCTCATGATTTATCGCATTCGCATGATTTTACCTTAGAGCAAAAATGTTAATTACTTTAATTATGCCTTCATGTTGATGCGAAGATACCTACTGGGCAAGTGTGCTCATTACCTATTTCTAATCTTTTTCAGGAAATGAAAGTGAACCGAATTCGGATTCGGGTTATACAAGTAGCGGGTCCGAGAGTGAATAAAGAATGAGCGAAGACTTAGGAACTTTACATTGTTTAGATCGAGTCTATGTAATTTCTTATTTCTTGAGTCTAGCATGATGGAAGTTGAATTAGTGGTTGTATTCGAATATTGGATTTAATTATTAATGAAAGTTAAAGTTGAGTAAACATTGTGCGATTGCATTCTTATGTGTGATTGCCCTGCTGTAGTGCCCCGAAATTTTATATAAATAATTTTCTAGAATTTATAAAGGCCTAAATATATTAATAAATGAATTCTGAGACTAATAAAGTCATCATAGGCCCAATTGGGTTGAATAATTAACCAAGCCTATTTACACATCATCTAAAAGGGTTTAAGGCCCAAAACCATTAAGTTTAGCCCATATTCTAGAAGGTTACTTAGCTTATTTAAGGATAAAAATGAATTATATAAATAATAATATGGGAAAATGAATAAAAGAGTTTTATTTATTTGAAACTCTATATACGTTGAATGTAACGGTCTATCGTGTGACCGTCACATGCTTGTAACGCATGGGTCTACGACCGTTACACTCTGTGAATTCCTTAAGCTGACGAGTTTGATTCATGTTGAACTCTGGGAACAATAAATGTAACGGTCTATCGCGAGACCGTTACATGCCTCTAACGCACCTACATTAGACCGTTACATCCGGTTAGTTCCGTGAAGGAAAGAACAAGTAGAAAGATCAAAACTTTGGACTCTTATCCACTAGAGATCAACGTAGGAAGAGTTATAACATTACTAAAGACTCTTAGAGATCCAGTTTTAGCAAATTAAGGACTCTAGAATCGATCTAATCTTCAAACCCGAGCCAAAACCCTATAAATAGCACCTAGTTCTGAACTGTGCGACCCTTACTTTTCGCTCGCAAGGAGTCAAGGTAAGGAGGTGTAATCTTTGGTAAGTTCTTTAGAAGTATTTGTTTACAATACTTTAGACTAACTCCTCTCCAAATTCCACGTCTTTAGGTCAAGAGGTCGTGGAGTTAGAGTGCAAGGAAGTTGCTGAAAAATCACAGGAAGAAGGGAACTAGGGTTCGGTGTTCAGACCATAATTGGAAGTTTGAAGCCTAGACAAGATGTAGGTTATCTCATGAACGATAAAAACAACTTGATAGGACTATAAGCCCTCTGGTTTGATTAAATTTCATGCATAGTAGAGCATCAATTTCATGTTTTACTAAGTTCTATGCATTACATGCATCTCTTAGTCTAATTGGAAATTTAAAAAGATGTATCTTGTCTATTTCACGGATACCCACGCATATAGATAGCCTATACTTTGTTATCATGCCTAGAATAGACATGGTATTTGATTTACAGACATGATGTGAGTTGATACCTTAGGTTTTATATCACTTTCTGTTAGCAGACCCTCTGACGCATCAGCGTAGGACCGTCACACTCATGTAACGACCTTACGATAGACCGCCACCCACTCTGTTATATTTGGATTTCACAGTTATCTGTAACGCACTCGGACAGACGCGTTACATACTGTAACGGCTGTTCGATAGACCGTCACCATCACTGTGACGCACCACTGATAGACCGTCAGAAGCCCTGTGTTCTGTCAACCCTAGACAGAATAAGATTCCTCAATCTTACTTATTATTAAGCCTAGTTGATTAGAGTTTTCACCTGATTATATGAATTTAAGGTTATTTTAATTATTCATAATAGGGGTTGCATGATTTCAGGAACTTAATGGTATTTTAAGTTATGTTAGTTTCATAAGCCAAAATTCTATAGTCTTGTATTCTAAATCATGATTCTTTTAACTATTGTATTGTCAGAGTTTTCATCATGATTTTCACGTTGATACTTGTATCTCTCTATCAATAGAGTCATTTCTATAAGTACATGGCACATACTCCGGTATGTTGACCATTAGTTCACACTTTGCACTATAGGAACACAATCTTGTACTTGAGGACCTCTCTATTGGATATTCCTTCCAATGGACCAGAAATCTTATTTCAAGGCCTCCGTAATTCTCCGCGAGCCTGGGATTGCCACTAGGACGCCGAGTTGGTTGTACCATTAAAGCCCATTAACTAGAATACACTATCGTTGTTTTCTGGATCTAGTAATGTAATAGTCTTACATTGGACCGTCAGGCTCACGTAACGGCCCATTGCATGACCGTCACATTTCTCTGAGTCTATTTTTGTCTTTCAGGATTTGGATCACTGTAACGGCCCACTACTGGCGCGTCACATTATGTAACGGCCCAGCAGATGACCATCACACAACTTGTATATTCTAACACAAGGTTTGACTAAAGGGTTGATTTTCTAAGGTTCTAGATGGACTAATGATAATCTAGAACTTATCATATTGATCAAGGAACTTAATATAATGAATGAAAACTAAAGAATGTACTGTTATGCTGCCGATTTATTTCCATAAGCATAGCATAGTCTAAGTCATTCTTGATCTCATATATTCAAATTGAAGCGTTGATTCATTGATTTTCATTATTTAGAATTGTTATATTCTTGGCCATACTTTACTGTTACATGCGTGGAAGTAGCTTAATTTATACCTGAAGATGCGATCCACTGATTGTGTTCAAGGGCTCTATGCTAATCCCCTCGGCTGATTGCCGGAAACATACTATTGTATAAACCATGGGGTATGATGCTACTGGCGTCGCATTGCGCTGGGAGTACTATTTCAATAAATAAGTGAAGATCCACGACACGACATGACATTCTTGCTTGATATTCCACAGAAATTCACGAAGCACTTGCTCATAAGCATAAGATGCTAAAGTGATGAATATGTGGCTTGCTAATACATTCTCGATATATTCTTGTTCATGAAAGGCCAATATCATGTTCTTGTTATATTCTTGCTAGTTCGTTCTTGTTCTCATTCTATTTTATATTATTGTCTTGTTACTTTGATTTAATCGCGTAATCATCGCATTGCATGATTTTACCTTATTTCTTTAGAGCAAAAATATTAATCACTTTAATAGTGCCTTCATGTTGATGCGAGATACCTACTAGGCAAGTGTGCTCATTACCTATTTCGAATCTTTTTCAGGAAATGAAACTGAGTCGGGTTCGGATTCGGATTATTCAAGTAGCAGATCCGAGAGTGATTAAAGATGAGCGAAGACTTAGGAAGTCTATAATGTCTAGATTGAGTCAATGTAATTTTCCTATTTCTTGAGTCTAGTAGAATGAAAGATGATGGAAAGTGATTGTATTTTGAATATTGATCATTTATGAAATAAAGTTGGAGTTGATTAAATTCTGTGCAATTGCATTTATGTGTGTGATTGTATTGCACTCTGGCCGTTCTTGCTTGCAAGAGATTACCATGCCGGCTGTTTGCGCTCCCCGAGCGAGTCTTCTGCTGTAATAAAGGCTCGGGGCGTGACAGTTAAGTTGGTATCAGAGCCTTAGTCTCAGGACTTAGGGAAAGGAATCATGTCATAGGATAAGTCTAAGGTTTAAGGACCCCTACCTATGAACTAAGGAAGAAATTCCATGCCCATGTGAGGATTGGGTAGAGCCCGGGATAAGATAATTAATTAGCTTTAAGGTAGATTTTCATGAGAAATAACAAGTTGTTATTTTTCTCTCTAAGGTACCCTATTTTACAAATGGCTCATCGCATAGATTGGGACGGTATGCAACAAATAGTTACCGGCCTCACTCAGGCATTGCAAACTATAGCACAAGGTGGTGCAGGGGCATGGGCTGGTGACCTACATCGCAACTTCCGGAGTCTAAATCCTCTGCGATTCTATGGATCTTCAAATCCCGATGAGGCAGAAAATTGGATCGATGAGATGAATAGGATATTTGACGTTATTCAATGCACTGATCAGGAGAAGGTGCGTCTAGCAACATTTCAACTAAATAAAGATGCCCGTACATGGTGGAAGTCGGTTCCGACACCTCCGGCTGATGCACCTCATACATGGGACGGTTTTCTTACTTTATTCCGTACCAAGTATTTTTCCGAACATGTAAAGGAAAGGAAGGCCATGGAGTTTGCCTCCCTTCGTTAAGGGATGATGTCGGTGGCAGAATATGAGCTGCAGTTTTCAAGACTAGCACCATATGCACCACACCTTATTAGCACGGAATTATTAAAAGCAAATCGATTTATGGACGGGTTACGACACGGTTTCATTCAGCAACTTGGGACACAGAATATCCGCACTTATGCGGAGATGGTTCAGAGGGCATATCTATGCGAGAGGACCTTAGAGAAGGTCGAAAAGTTGAAAGGAAAAGGAGAAGAATCTAGCCGAGGATCTGATCAGTATTATAAGAAGGAGAAGTTTAGCATCACGGAACCATACAAAAGCCGTGACAGCAAGAAAAGATCAAGGAGCGGGAATGGTGGAAGTTCCCAGAAGAATAATAAAAAGGTTAAGGAAGAGAAGGAGCAAGTTGCCTCGGCATGCACTTTTTGCGAGAAATTCGGCCACTCGGCTGAAGAATGCTGAAAGCGCCTCGGTGCTTGTTTGCGTTGTGGAAGTAGGGAGCATCGTGTGCCAGATTGCCCCCTTATGAAAGATCAATCAGCTAATGGAGGACGTAGGAGGCAGGCTCGCCTCAATGCCGTTCTAGACGAAGAGGAAGCGCCCAGGGATGATGGGCTTATGGAAGGTATTGCTGTGGATCCTTCTAAGGTAGAAGCTGTCAAGAATTGGAGTCGACCTACGACTGTGTCTGAAGTAAGGAGCTTTCTGGGTCTAGCTGGTTATTATAGAAGATTCATTAAGGACTTCTCAAAGATAGAAGTTCCTTTAACTAGACTCACCAGAAAAGAAAATCCTTTTGTCTGGTCAGAGGAATGTGAGAAGAATTTCCAAACTCTTAAGAATCATCTTACAACAGCCCATGTTTTGTCACTACCAATGGATGGTGGTGGATTTGAGGTATATACGGATGCGTCTGGAATTGGCTTAGGATGTGTCCTTATGCAAAATGGAAAGGTGATTTGCTATTCTTCAAGACAATTGAAACGTCACGCAGAAAATTATCCTGTACATGATTTAGAATTGGCAGCGGTTATTTTCGCCTTGAAAATTTGGCATCATTATCTTTATGGAGAAAAGTTTACGATCTACTCAGACCACAAGAGCTTGAAATATTTATTCTCTCAAAAAGAACTCAACATGAGGCAAAGGAGGTGGTTAGAACATCTCAAGGACTTTGATTTTGCTATTCAATATCATCCTGGCAAGGCAAATGCTGTAGCAGATGCACTTAGCAGAAAACCAATAGATATGTTATCAAGTCTCATGATTAGTGTAACTAACCTTATTCCTCAATTTGCTCAGTTGAATTTAGATGTTTACATTAAGGAAGAAGATTGCTTCATAGCTAATATCCGAGCTCAACCTACATTAATAGAGGGTTTGGCCAAGTTATAAGAGGATGATCCAGTTTTACTGGAAATTAAGGCCAATATTGAACAAAGGCCGGATTTTTCTACTTCTAAAGATGGAAGATTGCTATTCAAGGGCCGAATGTGTATACCGGATCATGAGGATACAAAGAAATTGATCCTAGAAGAAGCACATAAATCAAAGTACACCATTCATCAGGAGGTACAAAAATGTATCAGAATCTCAAAAGAAACTTTTGGTGGCCCAATATGAAGAGGGAAATAGCTGACTTCGTGTCTCGTTGTCTAACCTGCCAACAAGTTAAAGCTGAACATTTTAGACCCGCAGGTAAATTACATCCCTTAAATATTCCCGAATGAAAATGGGAGAGCATAGGGATGGACTTCATTATGGGTTTACCTAAGATAAGGGGTGGACATGATGGCATATGGGTAATCATAGATCGATTGACTAAATCTGCACACTTCATACCAATAAAGAGTCGATGGTCTGTGGATATTCTAGCAGCATTGTACATAAAGGAAATTGTCAAATTACATGGTGTCCCCGTCGTTATTATATCAGATAGAGATCCTCGATTCACATCACAGTTCTGGAAAGGTCTACAACATTCACTAGGGACCAGATTAAATTTTAGCACAACCTTTCATCCACAAACTGATGGTCAGACGGAAAGAACAAATCAGGTGGTAGAAGACATGCTCAGGGCATAGTCATTGATTTTGGAGGAAGTTGGCATGATCACTTGCCTCTGGTGGAATTTACATATAATAACAGCTATCAAGCAAGCATACAAATGGCACCTTTTGAAGCTCTATATGGGAAAAGTTGTCGATCTCCAATATGTTGGAATGAAATAGGGGAAAAGCAATTTTTAGGCCCCGACCTTATCAGGGATTCTACGGAGAAAATCAAGCTCATTCAAGAGAGAATGAAAATGGCACAAGATAGGCAAAAGTCTTATGCCGACAATCGAAGACGTGACTTGGAGTTTCAGGTAGGAGATCATGTATATTTAAAAGTTTCTCCAGGTCGTGGTATTCGAAGATTTGGCATTAAAGGAAAGCTAACTCCAAAGTTCATTGGCCCATTTGAAATTCTTGAAAGGGTCGGTGAAGTGGCTTATAGATTGACTTTACCTCCACAATTAGCAGGAGTTCATGACGTATTTCACGTCTCCATGCTAAAGAAATATGTATACGATCCTGACCATATTATCACTTATGACAATCTGGAGATTCAGAAGGATATGACATATGAGCAAACGCCAATAAAGATTCTGGATCGGGAAGTGCGTCAACTAAGAAATAAGGTTATCCCTATGGTCAAAATTTAATGGAAGAAAACATGGCCATACGAAGCAACATGGGAAACCGAAGTAGCCATGAGAAAAAGATTTCCAGAATTATTTAATGGTAAGTACACTCTCCACAATCCATGTCTTGAATTTGGGGACCAAATTCTTCTAAGTGGGGGAGGGTGTAGTGCCCCAGAATTTTATATAAATAATTTTCTAGAATTTATAAAGGCCTAAATATATTAATAAATGAATTCTGAGACTAATAAAGTCATCATAGGCCCAATTAGGTTGAATAATTAACCAAGCCTATTTACACATCATCTAAAAGGGTTTAAGGCCCAAAACAATTAAGTTTGGCCCATATTCTAGAAGGTTACTTAGCTTATTTAAGAATAAAAATGAATTATATAAATAATAATATGGGAAAATGAATAAAAGAGTTTTATTTATTTGAAACTCTATATACGTTGAATGTAACGGTCTATTGTGCTACCGTCACATGCTTATAACGCATGGGTCTACGACTGTTACACTCTGTGAATTCCGTAAGCTGAAGAGTTTGATTCATGTTGAACTCTGGGAACAATAAATGTAACGGTCTATCGTGAGACCGTTACATGCCTCTAACGCACCTGCATTAGACCGTTACATCCTGATAGTTCCGTGAAGGAAAGAACAAGTACAAAGATCAAAACTTTGGACTCTTATCCACTAGAGATCAACGTAGGAAGAGTTATAACATTACTAAGGACTCTTAGAGATCCGGTTTTAGCAAATTAAGGACTCTAGAATCGATCTAATCTTCAAACCCTAGCCAAAACCCTATAAATAGGACCTAGTTCTGAACTGTGCGACCCTTACTTTTGGCTCGCAAGGAATCAAGGTAAGGAGGTGTAATGTTTGGTAAGTTCTTTAGAAGTATTTGTTTACAATACTTTAGACTAACTCCTCTCCAAATTCCACATCTTTAGGTCAAGAGGTCGTGAAGTTAGAGTGCAAGGAAGTTGCTGAAAAATCACAGGAAGAAGGGAACTAGGGTTCGGTGTTCAGACCATAATTGAAAGTTTGAAGCCTAGAAAAGAGGTAGGTTATCTCATGAACAGAAAAAATAACTTGATTGGACTATAAGCCCTCTGGTTTGATTGAATTTCATGCATAGTAGAACATCAATTTTATGTTTTACTAAGTTCTATGCATTACATGCATCTCTTAGCCTAATTGGAAATTTAAAAAGATGTATATTGTCTATTTCACGGATACCCACGCATATAGATAGCCTATACTTCGTTATCATGCCTATAATAGACATGGTATTTGATTTACAGACATGATGTGAGTTGATACCTTAGGTTTTATATCGCTTTCTGTTAGCAGACCCTCTGACGCATCAGCGTAGGACCGTCACACTCATGTAACGGCCTTACGATAGACCGTCACCCACTCTGCTATATTTGGATTTCACCGTTATCTCTAATGCACTCGGACAGACGCGTTACATACTGTAACGACTGTTCGACAGACCGTCACTTTCACTGTGACGCACCACTCATAGACCGTCAGAAGCCCTGTGTTCTGTCAACCCTAGACAGAATAAGATTCCTCAATCTTACTTATTATTAAGCCTAGTTGATTAGAGTTTTCACCTAATTATGTGAATTTAAGGTTATTTTAATTATTCATAATATGTGTTGCATGATTTCAGGAACTTAATGGTATTTTAAGTTATGTTAGTTTCATAAGCCACAAATTCTATAGTCTTGTATTCTAAATCATGATTCTTTTAACTATTGTATTGTCAGAGTTTTCATCATGATTTTCACGTTGATACTTGTATCTCTCTATCAATAGAGTCATTTCTATAAGTACATGGCACATACTCCGGTATGTTGACCATTAGTTCACACTTTGCACTATAGGAACACAATCGTAGACTTGAGGACCTCTCTATTGGATATTCCTTCCAATGGACCAGAAAATCTTATTTCAAGGCCTCCGTAATTCTCCGCGAGCCTAGGATTCCCACTAGGACGTCGAGTTGGTTGTACCATTAAAGCCCATTAATTAGAATACACTATCGTTATTTTCTGGATCTAGTAATGTAACGACCTTACATTGGACCGTCAGGCTCACGTAACGGCTCATTGCATGACCGTCACATTTCTCTGAGTCTATTTTTGTCTTTCTGGATTCAGATCACTGTAACGGCCCACTACTGGCACGTCACATTATGTAACGGCCCAACAGATGACTGTCACACAGCTTGTATATGCTAACCCAAGGTTTGACCAAAGGGTTGATTTTCTAAGGTTCTAGATGGACTAATGATAATCTAGAACTTATCATATTGATCAAGGAACTTAATATAATGAATGAAAAATAAAGAATGTACTGTTATGCTGCCGATTTATTTCCATAAGCATAGCATAGTCTAAGTCATTCTTGATCTCATATATTCAAATTAAAGCGTTCATTCATTGATTTTTATTATTTGGAATTATTATATTCTTGGCCATACTTTACTGTTACATGCGTGGAAGTAGCTTAATTTATACCTGAAGATGCGATCGAGCACTGATTGTATTCAAGGGCTCTATGCTAGTCCCCTCGGCTGATTACCGAAAACATACTATTGTATAAACCATGGGGTATGATGCTACTGGCGTCGCATTGCGCTGGGAGTACTATTTCTATAAATAAGTGAAGATCCACGACACGACATGACATTCTTGCTTGATATTCCACAGAAATTCATGAAGCACTTGCTCATAAGCATAAGATGCTAAAGTGATGAATATGTGGCTTGCTAGTACATTCTCGATATATTCTTGTTCATGAAAGGCCAATATCATGTTCTTGTTATATTCTTGCTAGTTCGTTCTTGTTCTCATTCCATTTTATATGATTGTCTTGTTACTTTGATTTAATCGCGTGATCATCGCATTGCATGATTTTACCTTTTTTCTTTAGAGCAAAAATATTAATCACTTTAATAGTTCCTTCATGTTGATGCGAAGATACCTACTGGGTAAGTGTGCTCATTACCTATTTTGAATCTTTTTCAGGAAATGAAAGTGAGTCGGGTTCGGATTCGGATTATTCAAGTAGCGGATCCGAGAGTGATTAAAGATGAGCGAAGACTTAGGAAGTCTATAATGTCTAGATTGAGTCAATGTAATTTTCCTATTTCTTGAGTCTAGTAGAATGAAAGATGATGGAAAGTGGTTGTATTTCGAATATTGATCATTTATGAAATAAAGTTGGAGTTGATTAAATTCTGTGCAATTGCATTTATGTGTGTGATTGTATTGCGCTCTGGTCGTTCTTGCTTGCAAGAGGCTTACCATGCCGGCTGTTCGCGCTCCCCGAGCGAGTCTTCCGTTGTAATAAAGGCTCGGCGCGTGACACCTGCGCTCTGATCGTTCTTGCTTGCAAGAGGCTTACCATGCCGGCTGTTCGCGTTCCTTGAGCGAGTCTTCCGCTGTAATAAAGGCTCGGGGCGTGACACGAGAAGCTTGGCTTTCTTACATTCTTATCTGGAATTATAGAGGAAGATAAGCAGGAGATACAATAATCAGAGGATTGGAGAGCCCAACTAAAATGAAGAAAGAAAAAGGATCAAACAACGGAGAATACAAAGGAATCAAGTCCCTCGTATGGGAGCCCCACCTTCTTCCACTATTCGCCTCTCCTTTCTATGGATTTTTCTTCTGCCTCCAACGCCTTCCCCTTTCTGCATGTCTTTTTTCATCGAGGGCGAATACCCATTTTTATAGATGGATGGGAGCAAGGGAATTGGTGGCATCGTCACCAAATCACCGGCCCGCCATTGCCATGGATGCCACCGAATCAAATGGCCTGCCATCGCTATGGGGCGCCATCGACTCAGCTGTGAAGAGGGCGCATCCCACTCAAAGCGCTAAGGAGCATTTTGGCGCCACCGACTCAAAGGATAAGCTCCTCTGACTCAACATTGAAGGCGCCACCGACTCAGTGGAGGGCATTTTCAGTAATTTTGACATTTTGCCCCGAAATTGACTCGGTGAGAGTTTTTCATCTAGAGTAGTCCTGGCGTTGATGCAGTGGCCCTGGAATATGCTTCGAGGCCCTGATTTGGGGTTTCTGGTGATTTTTGGCACGTACCGAACCCGTACCGATTTTCCCAGGTTTTGTCCTAATTTGGCATTCGGCATGCTGCTCTGTGCCGCCAACTCCACCCTGCAGATACGTGGAGCGTCCTCCTTAGGAGGGACACCCCTCGAAGCACTTTTGCCCAGACTAGACATTTCTATGGCCACTTTACGGACCATCCCAGCATTCCACATGTGCTAAGCGAACTTCCTGGGTTTTTCACTGATATCGCCTTCGACACTAGATATCATGCTTTCGGGCTTGCTTTACGCTTATATAAAGCATCCTCATGGACCGGGTGTCCATTTTGGAGATTTTCACCCTTATGGGACCACTTTTCGGTCGCTTACGGACCACTTCGGTACTCTGGGCGTCCTGGTCGGTTCACCCGGGTTTTCTGCTGATTTGGCCTTCGGCTCCCTATTATGAGGAACCAGGGGCATTCCTTCATCCCAGGGGGGGTTTCTTTATCAGGTGGGAAACAACATGGTACATTCTCATCTTGATTGGATGGAGGGTGGAGGTACATCTGACATGATTGCTTCAGTACCTATTCATTGGCTCTGACCGTTATATAGCCTTAGTGAGCTATGGTAGATGTATTACCCCAAGATAGTGAAATGTGGAGTCTCCGGTACTTCTTGTGAGGTGACCTGAGGCTTCATCGGTACGAGTGGATCCATCGTTGACTTTCAGTTGGCTCCTTCGAGCACATAATTATCACCCAGTAATATTTTAGATGTCAATAGGGTTTTGCTTCTATTGTAGCACCTTTGACGAAGCTGACAAGGAAAGGAGTGAAGTTCGTATGGTCCGAGGAATGTGAGCCAAGTTTACAAGAATTGTAGGATCGGCTGACGTCAGCACCACTCTTGGTCCTACTCAATAGCATTGACATGTTCACTCTCTATACTGACGCTTCAAAGATTGAAATCGGTTGTGTTCTGATGCAGAATGGTAGGGTGGTCGCATACGCCTCCAGGCAACTGAAGGAGCATGAGAAGAATTACCCTACGCATGACTTAGAGTTAGCCGCTGTGGTCCATGCATTGAAGATTTGGAGACATTACTTGTATGGAGTCAAGTTTGAAGTCTTCACGGACCACAAGAGTCTTAAGTATTTGTTTTCTTAGAAGGAGCTGAATTTGCGCCAGAGGCGATGGGTCGAATTCTTGAAGGACTATGATTTTGAGCTACAATATCATCCTGGAAAGGCTAATGTAGTGGCGGATGCCTTTAGTCGTAAGAGGACTTTGATGTAGCAAGATTGGAAGATGTTTGAGGATGCTGTGTGTTCCATGACATCGATTAAGCCTCAACTTTGCCAGGCGTTCGTTGCTCAGCTATGCCTCAGGTCAACAGTTATCGATCGAGTAATAGAAGCTCAACGAGATGACCCTCAGTTACAAGGTATGATTGGTAAGGCTGAAATTGCTCGAGATGAAGAGGGTGTGGTCAGATTTCAACATAGAGTTTGCATGCTTGATGTGGTTGAATTGAAGAATGAAGTTATGGAGGAAGCTTATAGATCGAAGTTCTCCATTCATCCTGGTAGTAACAAGATGTATCAAGATTTGAAATGGTCCTTTTGGTGGCCGGGTATGAGGAAGAATGTAGCAGAATCTGTGTCCAAATGTTTGGTTTGCCAGCAGGTTAAAGCTGAAAACCAATGACCGTCTGGGTTGATGCAAAGGATCGAGGTACCACAATGGAAATGGGAGGATATCACCATGGACTTTGTTACAGGCTTGCCCCGATCATCGAAGGGCAATGATTCTATTTGGGTGAGTGTGGATCGGTTCTCGAAGACTGCACATTTTCTAGCCATAAAGAAGAAGCAATCGGTGGAGAGCTTGTTACATCTCTATATTGAGAACATCATCAGATTGCATGGAGTTCTGAAGTCCATTATCTTAAATCGGGATCCTCGCTTCTTGTCGAGACTTTGGCAAGGATTGCATAATACTTTTGGGTCATAATTGAAGCTTAGTTCGGCATATCACCCCCAGATAGATGGTCAGTCTAAAAGGACTATTCGCACTTTGGAGAATACGTTGAGAGCATGTATTCTTGATTGGAGAGGAGATTGGGAGCGACATCTACCTTTGGTAGAAATTGCCTACAATAACAGTTATCATGCAAGTATAGGCATGGCCCCATTTGAAGCTTTATATGGTAGACCGTGCAGATCTCCTCTATGTTGGGAAGAGGTTAGTGACATGCATTTGATCATGCCCGAAGTGGTGCAAGGAACATCTAAGAAGATTCAGCTAATTTAAAAAAGATTAAAAGCAACCCAAGATCGGCAGAAGAGCTACGAAGATATCAAAAGGAAGGATCTGGACTTTGTAGCAGGTGAGCATGTTTTCCTCAAGGCATCACTAATTAAGGGAGTATCGAGGTTTGGCAAGCGAGGGAAGTTGTAGCCAAGATTCATTGGACCTTTTGAGATTCTGGACAAGGTAGGGAATGTGGCATATCGGTTGGCTTCACCTCCATCCATGGTGGCCATTCATCTGGTGTTCCACGTATCCATACTCTGTAAATATGTCCATGATCCGTCGCACATCATCAGCTATGAAGATTTGGAGTTCCAACCAGATCTGTCATTCGAGGAGAAACCAGTCAAGATTTTGGATCGCAAGGAGCAAGTCCTCAGATCGAAATCTATTCCATTGGTGAAGGTCCTATGGAGGAATGTTTCGCATGAGGAGGCTTCGTAGGAGCTCGAAGAGGAGATGAAAAAGAAATATCTCCATCTTTTCAGTATGTGCTTCACTTTAAATTTCAGGACGAAGTTTCTATTGAGGGGGAGAGGGTGTAGTACCCGGGGTTTTTCTCGAAACTAATAAAGAATTCTATAGTTTAAATTGATGAAATATTTATTTAAAGCATGAAACACTACTTTGCAACTAAGTAGTTAAAATGAGTAATGCATTAAATAAAAGTTTTTTTTATGTAATTATAAACTAAAAACCCTGAGCAATTAAAGCTTTATAACCTAAGTTAATTTCCTAATTTAAAATATTTATGCATTTTGTCCTTTTCTGAGAAGGAGCTCACGTAAATAGCTATATGTGTAACAAGAGGATCATGTTACTGTTCATCTAGGAGCAAATTTCATTTCATGGGTTTTAATTATTTATATTTTTCCATAATAGAATAAATGGTGATGAAAAATGGGTAACAATTAGTTTTTGTAAATTCTTTGAATATTATTAGTTTCAAATTTTCAAAGCGGCGGATGAATAATAACCTTCCCCTTTTCTTACTGTGGACGTTTCGAACGTGGCTTTTCTTTCCTTATTTCTCTCCCTCATAGCCGTGGATTTCCTTGAGCCATTAAAGGGATCTTTATCCCTTCCTTAATCTCTGTAATAGCCGGAGGTTTTGGGGGAAACCCCAGCCCATTTCATGAGAGTTTTGTTTCTCTTTTTCCTCTCGCTGGCATTTGGTGTTCTGGGTGTGCACGGTGTGGTTTTGAAAACCAAGAGAGAGCCAAGGGACATAGTAGAGGGAAGAAAGATAGTTCCTGCTCTTGGATGACCTCCCCTGTCATCTGGGTTGCTACTTGATCATGGTTCTCGAGGAGGTCTTCATCTTTCCGTCTCTTGCCGGAGGCGGAGGGGTTTTTCTGAATCCTTGCTTCACCTACTTTGAGGCAAGATTTGAATCTTAATCTTCCCTTTTGTGCATGTTCTAACATCTGGAAATTGGGTTTTGAACCATGGTTGAATGTGAAATGTGTTGTTTTGTCACGTCCCGATCCTTTATTACAGTGGAAGACTAGCTCGAGGAACGTAAACAGCCGGCATGGTAAGCCTCTTGCAAGTAAGAACGATCAGAGCGCAAGACAATTACACACATAAATGTAATTGCACAATATTTACTCAATTTCAACTTTCATTAATAATCAAATCAAAATATGCAAATACAATCACCATTTCAACTTTCTTCATCATACTAGACTCAAGAAATAAGAAAATTACATAGACTTAATCTAATCATGTAGACTTCCTAATTCTTCACTCATTCTTCATTCACTCTCGGACCCGCTATTTGAACATTACGAATCCAATCCTGACTCACTTCCATCTCCTGAAAAGATTAGAAATAGGTAATGAGCACACTTGCCCAGCAGGTATCTTCCCATCAACATGAAGGCACTATTAAAGTAATTAACGTTTTAGCTCTAGAGGAATAAGGTAAAATCATGCGAATGCGATAAATCACAAGTAACCAAAGTAACAAGATGATCATGTTAGAATGAACAAGTATGAACTAGCAAAAATGTAACAAGAATGGCCTTTCATAAACAAGAATGTACTAACAAGTTCACATACTCATCACCCAAACATCTTTTGCTTATGAGCAAGTATTTGGTGAATTTCTATGGAATATCATGTAACAAGCAAGAAAGTCATGTACGTGTATCTTCATGATGCCCGTGGATTTTCACTTATTTATAGAAAAAGTACTCCCAGCGCAATGCGACGCCAGTAGCATCATACCCCATGGTTTATAGTATGTTTCCGACAATCAGCCGAGGAGACTAGCATAGAGCCCTTGAACATAATCAGTGCTCGATCGCATCTTCAAGTATAAATCAAGCTATTTCCACGTTTCAAGCAATAAAATATGGCCAGTGATATAACAAATTCAATAAGTTCATGATAACAATAATTCAATGAATGAACGCTTCAATTTAGGACATGAGATTTTAAGGATGATTTAAGATGATGCCATGCTCATCGAAATAATTCGGCAGTATAACGGTACATTTATTATCTTTCATAATTTAAATTAAGTATCTTGAATAATATGACTAGTCCTACACCATCAATAATCCATCTAGGAACTTAGAATATCAACCCTTTGGTCAAACCTCGGGTTAAAGGATTTAGAACTGTGACGGTCTAATACTGGGCCGTTACATGAACATAACGGTCGAGTGTTGGGCCGTTAGAAAGGTTGAATTCAGAAGAAAATAGATATTGACTTAAACAATGTGACGGTCATATATTGGACCGTTACATGTGCCTAAAGGTCGAATATAGATCCGTTACATATCCAAAATCCGAAAACATCAATAGTGATTTCTAACAATTGGGCTTTTTATGGTACAACTAACTCGGCGTCCTAGTGGGAATCCCAGGGTCGCAGAGAATTACGGAGGCCTTGAAACAAGATTTCCTAGTCCATTGGAAGGAATATCCAATAGAGAGGTCCTCATGTTCAAGAATATGTTCCTATAGTGTAAAGTGTGAACTAATGGCCATATACCAGAATATATGCCATGTACTTAAAGAAATTGACTCTATAGAAAAGAATGTGTAATGATGTGAAACCATGATAAAAACTCCGTCATTACATCATTTAAAATCATAGTGTAAATACAAAACTATAGAGTTTGGTTTAATGAAATTAACATATGCTTGAAATAACTAGAGATGCTTTTAAACATGCAATTTATATCATAAGTCAATTTATAATCTCAAGGTCGTGAAAATAGGTTAAAACTTAGCTAACTAGGCTTATTTATAAGTAAATCTGACTGGTTTCCATTCTGTCTCGGGTTGATAGAACGCAGTGGTCTAACGGTCTAACATGGGGGCGTTACCTTTCTGTGACAGTTTATCGTGGGGCCATTACAATGTTGTAACGCTCCAGTTATGGTGCGTCAGAGACAATAGAGAATTTTTAAACACAACAGAGGGTGTGACGGCTTATCGTAAGGCCGTTACAATCATGTGACGGTCCTATTTTAATCCGTCAGAGCTTCTGCTGACATTAAAGATAAGGAACTATGTCCATGCAAGAAGAATCAAAATAACTAACTATTCTAGCCATGATAACGAAGTAAAGGCCATCTAGATGCATAGGTAGTAATAAAATAACAAGAGATAACTTTTATCTTTAATTAGTGTTGAAGGCATGCATGAATGTATAGACTAATCCTAAAACATGAAATTCATGAAGTATAATGCATGAAATCTAAATAAAGTAGAGGGCTTTTATCCCTAACCATGTGTTTTTGCCGTTCATGAGATAACCTACCTCTTAATTGGCTTTAAACTTCTAATTTGAGTCTTCAAGACACGCCCTAGTTCTTCCCTTCCTGAGATTTTTCAGCAACTTCACGTCGCTCTAACTCCTCAGTCTCTTGCCCTAAGGATGTGAAATTTGGAGGTTAGAAAGATGAAACTAAGAGGAACAAAAAGTTCTAAAGCATCTTACTCTAATTACCTCATTTAGCTTCTCTAATTTCCTTATCTTCAGCACCCTATCGCATAGTTTCCTGGGTTGGCGTGATGAAACCAGCAACTTTGGAAGATCCTAAGTCCTTGGATACTCGTCCTCCTAACATGAAATTTTGAGAGTTGTCAGACCTTAGTATTAGAAACAAAAAGTCCCAAAGGACTTACTTGAGAAGCTATCTCCTTACCTTGTTTCTTCACGAGCCAAAAGTAAGGGTCGCTCAGTTCAGAGCTGGGCTCTATTTATAGGGTTTTGGCTAGGTTTTGAGGATTAGATCAATTTTAGAGTCCTTATTTGGCCAGAACCTGCTCCCTAAGAGCCCCTAGTAACCTTACATACTCTTCTAATTAGGTCTCTTGTAGATAGGATCGCAAAGATCCAATCTTTTTGTTCTTTCTTCCATTCACGGAACTAACAGAGTGTAACGGTCCAAGTTGGGCGCGTTACATTACTGTGGCGGTCACACGATAGGCCGCTACATCGACTGTGCGCAGAATTTAATTTTATTCAAACTCTTTTTGTTAATTATCCACCTAATTATCTATATAAGGGGTATTTATCCTCATAATTCGTGAATAGGCTAAAATAACCTTCTAGAATATGGGTCAAACTTAATGGGCTTGGTCCTTGAACCTATTGGGCTTTATTTATTAAGACTGGATTAATTGTTTAACATAATTGGGCCCAATATTCATTAATTTATTCATTTAGACCCTTAATAATTCTAGAAAATTCTTAATTATATCAGAAATATTTTATAAAAATTCTAGGGCACTACATGTTTCTTCTTTGATGGAACTTGGTTTGATTTCTGGGGACTCGGACGATTCTCAGTTAAGTGTGGGATAGTATGGTTTTCTTTTTCTGAATGAGGTAGTATAGTTTTTCTAAAATCCGTATTGTTGGATTGAGTGAGAAATAGGTATGGGTTAAGTGTAAAATGTGTATGTTTGAGTGTGCTTTACATTGGTTCTATCTTGACGAATTTCTGTTTGATTTTGGAATGCGTGCGATGGCAAAAGTTCGTAGAACAATTTGAGTTTTTGACGTTCTGCCTTAGGTTCTGGCTACCCTGCCCAAGTCGACCCAGGGCCCTACCAAGTCGACTTGGCCTGGGTGTCTGCCCAAGAACCAGGTTCTGGCTGCAGGCCCAAGTCGACCCATGCTCTGCCCAAGTCAACTTGGCGTTGTGTGCCTGCCCAGATCTATTTCTGGAAGCTAGCACAAGTCGACCTAGGCTCAGCCCAAGTCGACTTGGCCCTTCTGGACTGTTTAAACTAGCTTTTGGATAGGGCCAGAAGTTGACTTTTGCCCTGCATCTAGTGGTTTTATGTATTTTCGACTTGAAGAAAAGTGGTTTTATGTTCTGAATTTTTAATTTTTCTTCTGGGAAAAGTTGTTTGGATTTTGTTTCTGTGATCCCTTGAATTTTCAGCCACCTATTATACCATTTAAAAAATCTTTTGTTTCCATCATGTAGTGATTTCCATAGTCGATTTTCATTGCATTCTTATTGCATGACTGCATGTTCTGAAAGCCCTTTTGACATACTATTCTTGACATTATAAACCCCATTGCTATGATCTTCATTGCATTCTTATTGCATGACTACATATTCTGAAAATTCCTTTTGGCATATCTTTTGTTACCATTGTGAACCCATGTGCTATAAGACCAATTGTGGACCATAGAGACATTGCTGCCATAGAAGGGCTCGCAGCCAAACCGTAGAAATGCCCCTGTGGGGAGGCTCAAAATGTTTATGACCTCGAGGGCACGGGGGGAAACCTTGGAGGTGGACAAGTTCCATTGGTTAAGGTGGGGAAGATTTTCCTCCAGTTTGGCATAGTTAATCAAGACCTCATCGCCATTGCCTAGGTGATTTGGTATCCGTATATGACCTTCTAGTGGTGGTTTGGGCAATGTGTCTGGGTCCTTCGTTCAGCTTAGAACTTTTGATAAATTTTGATCAGATTATGCCATTTGACTATGTTATATGCTATTTGACATATGTATCTGTTCTGTTAGATCTGAGCTGATCTCTGAACCTATCATGAAATATATGAACCTTGTTCCTTTATGCATACATATTCCATTTAGTTCCGAATATTGTTTTCAATTATGACTTATGTTTCCTTCAGACTGCACATAGTTACATGTTGTCTCCATGACACTATACTGGTTTCACTAAGACTTGGCATGTGGATCCAGTTAAAAATTGGCTATGCATTTTCACTGCATGACTGGATATAGCCTAGTGCACTATTACGTACCCTGTCCATAGTTGTATATCTACCGGTGTTGCCCTCGTGATGTGTTTTCAATATTTTGAACATGTATTTTATTTCTGAAACCATGTGTTCATTTTTTGCAATCTGGTCAGCCTTAGGGATTTGTGCCGGTTAAAAGATGGCTAAGTATGTTACGCTTGTGTAAGAGGTACGTTGAGTTTCTGAATCTTGCTAAGTCTATTCGTAGACTTACACTTGATATTTTTCCAGGCGAGTCCGCTGGTGAGGACGAGGACTTAGAGCCAAGTGAGTCCGAGTCGGAGACCCGTGCGTGACCGTTGTTAGCTTTCTTTTTCTGTCATTTGAGGTAGACTGAGAGAAACTATAAGTGGCTTGAATTTGTGAACTCTGGTTGGTTATTGTAATGGAAAATTGGAACTTCTGTTGGGCTATTGTGATGTTGGTATTTGGTATTCAGCTGATGTATTAAACTTTTCTTTCGCTGTATATTTTGCTCTTTGTTTATGTAAACCTCAACCCATCTCCGTTCTGCTGGGTGGTTCCCACTGTGGCGTTGCCTCCTATACTCGATGAGAGTGATATACTAGACCGGGTATAGGGTGGGGTGCTACATCGACAGTCTATAACCGCCTTGTGTGTAGATAGCCAATCGGCACCTAGAATGACGTCATACCCTTCCATGTCCAAGCATACTAGATGGGCAGGTGAATTATGTCCTTCAACTAAGAGTTCACTATATGGTTAACGGTATTTAATCTCAGATCCGGTTCCAAGAGTAGTGAAGATAACTAGATACGTTTCTAACAAGATAGGTTCCACATATAATGAAGCAACAAATCTCTGAGAAATAAATGAATGAGTTGCGCCGGTATCAAATAAGACATGTGCAGTCTTGGAACAAATATTTAATGTACCTTCCACGATTCCTCCTTCACTTTACTCTGCCTCTTGCAATGCTTGGAGACGACCTTGCTTCTTCACTGAGAGCTTCTCATTGCTAGCTTGCTCATTTAATAGCGGGCAGTCGGGAATCTGATGGTCCCAGCTCCCGCAACGGAGACAAGCTCCTAATCTCTTCTAGCACCCTTCGGCCTTGTGCCCTGCCTTGTCGCAGTGCTTGTAGACCTCCTTTGATGGTGTGGTGGTAATGGAAAATGGCTTATCATTCTTCTTAAACTTCTTATCTTTAGAATGATCACCTCCATCATTGGACCTCTTCTTTGTGGACGAGGTCTTAAAAGATCCGGAACTTGTAACATGTTCCTTCTTATCTCTCCCACAGATCCGGTCAGATAGCTCTATGGCATCTTCCAATAATTGTGCCCGCCTAACCATTTTGGAATAGGCTAGCACGTCCATTGGTGCCAGTTGTGTAATGTATTGAGGTTTCAACCTGTTGAGAAATCTTCGGGCATTCATCTTCTCCGTATGCACTAGATACGACGTATAACAGGGACAGTCTTGAGAATTGTGTCTCATACTCTACCACAGATAGACTCCTTTGTTTAAGTGCGGCAAACTCCGCAGCTTCTTTTCTCGAACTCTATCTGAGAAATACTTATTGTTGAAGTGGTCCACAAACTCACCCCATGTGATATGTTCATGTGGCAAGGTCGCTTCAATTGACTCCCACCAGAGTCGAGCATCGCGCTCCAGTTGAAAGGTTGCCAATAACACCTTCTCCTCATTTGTGCATTACATTACATGGAAAATAGGTTCTATCTCCTTCATCCAGTTTTCGGCATCATCGGGGTCAGATGAGCCGGCGAACTTTGGTGGGTTCATATTCCTGAAACTCCTGTGGAGATCTCTCGCTCTGCGGTTCATACCTCCTTGCGCTACCGGTTGGAGCGCCTGGGTAAGACCTTGAACGGTCCTTTGCATGTCGTGCCATTTAGCTCTCTCGGGGGCCATGATCCTACACTAATTTTAAAGATAATTAATATGTGTGTCTATCTAATTATCTTCCTATGTTAACTTAACCCATGGCTCTACCCATCTCACCGAGTAAAAGTATAGACCTATTCTTGGACTTTGGTAACCTAGGTAATTTAAAAACCTAGGCTCTGATATCACAAAAACTGTCACATCCCGAATGCGGAAGGAGCCCAGTAATGCGTGATGAGTTTATATTCATTCATGTCAAGCAAAGCACGAAGTATTCAACACAAGATAGAGTATGCTTAAAGAAATAACCAAGTCCTTTATTCCATACCCATTTATTTTCTGGCATCAACGCCCCTCCATGTGGGTACTCATCAGTCTCTAGAGAGATCTTTTGCTAAATTTTTCTGGGGTTCTTCCACTCATGGAAACAAACGTCATTGGAGATCCTGGAATACTATTTGCAAGCCAGTGACCCGGGGTGGCCTTGGGGTCATGTCTCTTCGGCATATGGAGATTGCTTTGAGAGCAACGATGCTATGGAAAGCACTGCATTCAAATTCCCTGTGGGTTGAATTCTTCAAAGCTAAATACATCCGTGGATGTCATCTCTCTGATGTCCACTTCTGGAATATGAAGGGATTTGCTAGGAAAAGTTGGCTACAAGCGAAAGATCTAATTATCCAGCACAAAAGAATTATATTGGGTGATGGCACTAAAACAAATTTCTAGCATGATGTTTGGTTTGGCAACCAGACCTTGGCGTCTTATATTCCTGCTGAACTAATTCATAACTCTAAGATTTCTGTCAAAGAGGTTTATACTCAGCCAACCAATGAATTGTTTGCTCTGCTAGATAGGTTTTTGCCCCCAGATATCAGGACTGCCATCAACCATGTCAAATTAACTCATGGCATTGATAAGGAGATCTGGAGCTTGTCCTCCTCTAGTGAGTGCTTGGTGTCTTCAATATGTAAAGCTGCTTATTCTGCTCAATTTCAGAACACCACACATTGGACTTGTCTTCGGTCCACTTGGCTGCCTCCCAAAATATCCTTCCACTTATGGAAAATTATGAACAATTGCATCCCTACTGATGCTAATGTTAAATTGCTTGGCATCCCACTCTATTCCAAATGCCATTGCTGTAGGGATCCGGTTGAGGAAGACGCAAATCACTTATTTATCTACAGTGACTGTGCTTCATTCATTTGGTCTTCTTTCCAACTCAAAGGGTTACAGATCCATGGTAGAACTGTTAACTCTCTTTAGCACCTTAATCACAGCTCCAAATTTGGTCTCTTCACCCTTGCTGTCATTGGTTATGGTATGTGGGAATTATGGACTGCCAGAAATGCTGCTAAGTATGATGGAAAAAATTTCTCCAAACATATTCTACTTCACAAAATCACTGCGCATGCCATGGAAGTTATTAATGCTGCTAGCCTCAAGGAAAATTCTTTCAGCTGGCGCAATTTTTTTGCTAATTTTGGTATCAAAGCTACTAAAAGTCAGATTAAAATAATCAAATGGATGTGCCCTCCTTGGCCTTCCCTCAAACTGAATACTGATGGAGCTTGCAAATATGCGGGTGTATCCGATGGTGGTGGTGTCATACGTGACCCACCTGGCAATGTCTTGCTCGCTTACTCCCATTTCTATGCCCAGTCTAACAGTCTCATTGCAGAAACTAGAGCTCTTCATGATGGATTAAAATATCTTCACACTGTCACAACTCGGCCAGCTTATATTGAGTATGACTCCAAAGTCTTAGTGCAGATTGTTAAAAAGGAAATTTCATGTCCGTGGGTCATTCTTACTTATGTCCGTGACATATGGCGCTACCTTTCCTCCTCTGACACTATTTTGCACATCTATAGAGAAGCAAACACAGTCGCCGATTCTTTGGCATCTTTAGCATGTAGTTCCAAATGTAATTCCTTTCTTATTCATCAAGAGCTACCGAATAATATCAAAGGTGCAACTCGTTTGGATAAGCTAGGTATGCCTAGCATCCGCCTGATGTAATTGACATTATTCATTCCATTATCAATAAAACTTACCTCCTAGGTTTGGGTGGTAGAGTGGTTATCCTCCTTACCCCTAGTAAGGGGTGCACTCTCCCACTCCCCCCTAGGTAGGGTTTTCAAAAAAAAGTCCTTTATTCCACAACATAATGTTTCCAAGTACAAATTCCAATATTCTATAACCCCTAGACTCAATAAAGGAAAAATTACAATAATGACCAAGAGAATAAATGACACGACTCGAAGACAAGGTCAAAATCCGGGATTGGCTCTACGCTCATCACTCTTGTCCATCCCCATCCGATTGAGTCTCATCATCGATATTACCTAAAAAATTAAGAAAAAACACTAGATGAGCGAACGCTCAATAGGAATTACATCTCAATAACAAGCTTGCTTTAACTAATTATATGTTACATGAAATGCGAGTATAGCTATGCATGAATGAATGCAAGATAATATGGAACAAGGATCAATAGGAACAATATAGTTGAACTAGCAAGATTTCAAGATGAATCATGTAAAGTTAACAAGGATATCATGTAAGTATTATGTCATGTCGCTAGAATTGGCTATTTAATGTAACAAGTAAATACCCATTCCGGGCCAAACATGTCATGTCAAGTTCATGTCAAGTATCAAGTACTAGAGAGAGTGGAATGCCGTCGATCAATCAAGAAAGTCATGCACTTCGGTGCAATGCCACACCATGGTCAATATAGCTCCCATGGGCACAAGTTCTTTCGGGTGCTCCTCCTAGGACCAGATTGGGCCCAATTAACGCCAGGCATTGAGTCATGAAAATATCTAGACATCCATTATAGTTCATAGCCAATAGAGTTCTAAAGGAATAAGCCATTGTAGGAATATTAAGATAGATTCACGGAATTCAAGGAATTCAATAACATAACTTTTGGTAAAGATGACCTTACGATAAATCTCACATAAAATCGGGACATTCATGAATCTCGGGCAAATTGGCGTCCACTCAGGCCGCTGCCAATTACAGAATTTGAGTCCACTATGGTGGCCGCTAATTCTGTGAACAAGAAAAGCACCAAGGAAAATTGCGTCAACTGTGACGGATGCTAATTCCAATGTGGCGTCAACTGTACTGGACGCTAATTCCAGACAGTGACAAAACTCTCACAGAACATCTGAACAATGCTTTATGATGGCTATGGCATCATGTTTCTTCAGAGTGACATGACAAGACAAGGTTCATGGGTTTTTAGGGTACAACCTGCTCGGCTTCCTTGAGGGATTCTAAGGCTAGCGGAGACTTACGGAGGCCTTAGAGAAAGAATTTCTAATTCGGCGGAAGAAATATCCGATGGTGGGTCCTTCAATCTCCAAGAATTGAGGTGTCAATGTGAAAACTCATGAAATAGGGACTCTATCTCGGCCATGAGACAGTAGTGCCAGAAGACCCACTGTATGGGTCAAAACAGCAATAAAATTGTGAGACAGAAAATTCGTGTCCACATAAGCATGCGTTAATTTAAAAATTCGCGTCTCTTTAGAAAGGCGCCAATTCTAGAAATAACTACAATTAAATTAAATTTATAACAATTGTCATCCGTGTACGGAGGTGCCATTTCTTTAATTCGCTTCCATGCATACAGACGTTAATTACATGATTTTCAAGTTATTTCATTTTTACTAAATTAAATAGGAATTCGCGTCTCTATGAAGAGGCGCTATTTAATTAATTCGTGTCCATGCAAACAGATGCTAATTATTTTCAGTGTGCAAGCTGTTATGCATCAAGCAGATACGTTTATACACTCAAACTACTTTTCATTTCTTTAGGAATGCATGAACAATAGCTCTATGATGTTTATCTAAAATTTCATTGATCAGAGAACACAGTAATTAAGGGAAAATTACAAGGGTCCTAAAAACATGTTCATGCAAATTTTTACAGACCAGGTTCCATATTTATTTAATTTTAAACATGCATTAATTATTTAATACACTGAACGAATTTGCGTCAGGGCTGGTGGGTGCGCATTAATTCATGTCTGACCGACTGTCGCTAATTCAAGAATTAGCACCCTTTTGGGCAGGTGCCAATTAAATAGTGTCCACTATTCTGGTCGCAAATTTCTTCTAAAATAGAAGGCTTTAAAACTTGAATAAAACTGTGAGAAATGAACATGGAACATGTTGGAACAAACATGGAATATGTAGATTACTCTAAATTAGATGTGATTGCATGCATGATCCTTTTATTATCAAGTTTGGCTTAGAATATTGAGACCACCTACCTTTGAGCAATGGAAGGAAGATGAAGTAGGAAGTAGAGGAAGAAGGTGAATGAGAAGAAGCAAACAACAACAAACTATCGCCGACAACGCAGAGGGGGGAGAAGGAAGAAGTGTCCTCCTTACAATGGCTGCGGTAGCAGATGCACATGACGGAGAAGTGGAAGATGTCCCACGGCAATGCGTCGACCTTACAAGCCCTTCACGAACAGCAGCAGCCACAAGATGCTTCTACATCGCAAGGGGGTGTATTTATAGGGTTTTGGGGTTATACGAATCTTAATACGTGTATGGAATCCTAGTTCATCTTAAACTTTCCAAGATAAACTCTATCCTTCCAAAACATCAGCCGCTTCCCTTGTTTGATCGAAGAAACCCTAAAGTCTCCCATATGCACTGGTCGACTTAATCCCTTCAGAGTTGATGGGTTTAGCGTAAAAGGCCCATCAATGCTTTTAAAGAATGAGCTTCGTTTTGTGAGCCTAGAGTTATTATTATTGCGCTTCCAAATTGGTTTACACGTAAAAAAGGTTTCTACTATTGGGTTTTTATTGGTTTAAGTTTAAATAGAACCCATTTATGATCTTTTGCTTATTAAATTGTGTTAAATATTTTCTATATTTTATTGGGGTGCTACACATCATGTTGATGCGAAGATACCTACTGGGCGAGTGCGTTCATTCCCTACTTTTCTAATCTTTTTAAGGAAATTCTAGTGACTCGGAGTCAGACTATTTGAGTGACGGGTCCGATAGTGAATGAAGTTCAAGTGAAGCCCTAGAGGTGTCATGAGTGTCTTGTGTAAATTAGAGTCATGATAATGTAATTTTCTTTTTCTTGAGTCTAGTTATGCCAAAGAGTGTCGATTGTCAGTATTGTAAACTTTTGATCATCATTATTTAATAATGATGAAGTTTTGAGTACATGTTGTTTTCACTCTTTTAAGTGTGAATATTACGCTTTGATTGTCATTCTAGCTTGAGGCTTTATTTGTCGACTATTCACGTTCCTGACTTAATTCCAATCCATATCTCGGGGCATGACACATTCTCCTCCGGCAAGGCAGTTCCACGAGCCCGAAGCACTCCCATGCAACTAAGGCAGAACTGTAGAGCCACAGGTAGAAAGATATGGAATCTACCATGGATTACATTAAGAAGTGGAGGGACCTCCACGAAAGATGCAAGCCTCCTCTAGGCCATGAAGTTGCTATCGAGGTTTGCAAATGAAGCTTGAAGGAAGAGATTTTCCAAAGGGTAGCTGGCGTCAAATTCCAATCTTTTGATCACTTGAGCATAGTGGCAGCATATATTGAAGCCCAGCTGTCGAAGCACTACCCTACCATTGCCACGGAAAATAGGGAGAATCGATCTCTAGGCGGAAACCTAGTGCTTTCGAGTTCTTGAGGAGGAAAGCGAAGGAGGCAGCCAGTCCTTCAATCAATCAACCGACAAAACAAATCCCTTCATTGCGGGGGAAAATGAACAAGCCCTATTCCTTCCCGAGAGATAAGACTCGGGTAATTTTTGAATGGGCTTGTCATTATCACAAGATCACTCTGTCAGAGCCCAAAAGGCCAGAGGATGCCAAAAGAAGTGATGATCCTCAATTTTGCTCCTATCATCGAGTGCTAGGGCATCCCATCGAGAATTGTTATGTATTCAAAGATATCGCTCAAAGCCTGATTAGGAGGGGCGAATTACAGATGGGGGAATATGAAGTAGATCCACCCCGCCCGCATGAGATGGGTATTTTCAAAAGGGGAGTTCATGTGGTCTACCTCTCCATGGAGGTCACCAGCTCGATCGATGAAGGATGCTTTGAAGTAGATATGGTCTCCCTCCTCACCCCAATGGGTGAGGGCCCCATAGAGGCTGTCTACGATGATTATCAAGAGGATCGCGAAAAAATCCTGCAGCTCTCTATGCTAGGAGATACCCCGAAACCCTATACAATGATACAAGAAAAGTCGAGAGCTGATGTCCCGTAGAAATGCTAGGAATCTTTTACCATAGAGGTCGCCACGACCTTCGATGATGCTCCATAGGTGTTGACACCCGTTTTTTGCCGATAAGTTGAGTCATTTCTCTTACTCCCATTTATTGATGCCTCGAGTTGTCCATCACTCGCTGGGCTATTTTCTGGCACATTCTGGGCCAATTTTATGGGTGGCCTCCCTCCCTAGCTAGGTCCGATTTGATTCATGGCTTAATGGGCCTTGATTTTGGTTGATTGAGGTTTTCTATGAATTTCAAGCGCCCATATACATGTGCGGTCAACCTCCAGTCATTCAACCATATGTGCGGTTGATATTGGGCCATTCATATATTTATGGGATATTTAGCTAATTTTCTAAATTATCACCGACAAGCATATATACGGCCTAGCGATAGCCGCATAAGACATTGTGCGGTACATACTAAGTCGTCTATCTCCCAGAGTCCTAACGTTGCTGGTTTTCAGATAATTATCTAATTATCTAATCTATTTTGATTTATCACTGATGAGGAATGGACGGTTTCCTCTTGGCCGCTCTTGTAGATGTAAGGTCTACTATTAGCTGTTCATCTATGAGAGTCCAACGGCGAGGATTTCGGTCAGTTCGATGGATAGTTGGATAATATTTTCTGATTTATTGAATTTTCATCGATAGGGTTGGACGGCCTAGGAGATGGCCGCTTATCCCATTGGGTGATCTATCGTGAGACCGTTCATCTGCTCAGTTTCTGAAAGACTATCAGATTTTCTCTCTCTATCCGTGGTTTTATCCCTGACTTCTTCCGTCATTTTCTTCGCGGATATTGAGTCATTTTGAGTGCCGTTTCTTCTGGATGAGAGATAATCTGATTATCTACGACTTTCCTTTGATTATCTTGACCTGATAATGCCTAAAAACCCTAATTTTGGGGCTGGCTTCCTAGGCTCCATAAATAGACCCTAAAGGCTACCTTCGAAAAGGGGAGGAGATTTGAAGGTCACGGCGAAGCCCTACCGGATCCTAGAGTGACCTACGACCAGGGAGGGAGGCCTTCTACGTCCATACAGGCCTCCGGTTCAGGGAGTATCTCATTAGTGGTGTCTTCAGTTCATTAGTCTGTCATTCTCTTTTGTTTGCATGCGTCATTTTCTCCACGTTTCTTCCACGATTTTCATTATTCTCATGCATTATTCACACATCCTCCCACGTTTTTGGTACCCCTAGGGGTTTAAAACCCCCTAGGTATCCCCCACTTCATTTAGTTATGTTTATTTCTTTCCGTTTAAGCATTTGCTAAGCTTCACAGTTCTGATATTGGGTTTTTCTTTGTGTTCTACACTCTATTTCGCAGGTCAGTAACCCACTAGCACGAGGCCCATCCTTTCTGGCCGGCCGGAAAGGGTGGAGGTTGGACTCTTACAACTTCTGGCGTGGTGGTATTGCGCGGTTCCCCTATGTCCGTTCAAGAGGATGTGCGGTGGATCTTCGACCGTTCTTCTTCCCACTGCGGTTGTCTTGGAGCCATTCATCTACCAGTGGTTCTACGTCCCGTGTCCTCTGCAGCATTGACGAGCGGTCTATCGTGCGGCCGTTCAACATGAAAGGCAGTTCTTCACAGGTCGTGCATCCCTGCAGTGCTGCTCATAAGGCGAGTGTCTCCCTCTCTTTCCAAGGTACGGTGTGTCAATCACATTAGGCACCTTGGTGGCGATCACACTTGTTTATCTACTTCTGTCTCCTTCTACCATCCATTTATTTATTTCTCACATCGATTTAGTAGAAGGGATAGAAAGATATCTTTTAAGTCCGGGTAAAGAAGATGAAGAGTAAGTAAGTAAAAACACGTCAACAACAGGGACAAGAGGCCGAAGAGCTCCTTGCTACCCCCGGGGGTGATCCATCCATGAGACAATATCTAAGCTACCCATAAGCTATATTGATGACATCAACGCTGATTTAGAAGCCAAGGAAAGGAACTGGTGAAGCTCCACCGCTGAGCGAGATAAAGCAAGGAAGCATCTATGATGTCTTCAAAGCCAAAGAAGATGATGAAAGCTTCATCGATTTGTAGCCGGCTCCCCTGGAGATAAAAGATGGTGGCCTGGAAACCATTGATGAGCTGGTCGAAGTGAATCTCAGCACGGAAGATGAACCCAGACCAACCTTCCTCAGCGCTCTCCTTCTCCCAGAAGAGAGCGAGCGATACATAAAGCTGCTCTAGGAGTTTTGAGACTATTTTGCTTGGAACTATAAAGAAATGCCAGGCCTCAGCCCGACGATTGCTCAACATATACTGGCCATCGACCCCAAAGCTGAACCAGTCAAACAGTCACCTCGGCGAATGAGGCCATGTGGGAACGCACCCGGGGGTTAGAGCGTCTTTTCGCCCTTTGGCGATCTTGTTTGGAGCGTTTGTTTCATCTTTTAGAGTTTTATTAAGTGCAAGGGCGTGCCAGTCACTGAAGTGACAATTTATTCGGGCTTCAAGACTGGGATGATCTGAAGCCACATGTGCGCTCCGTCTGACCTACCAGACGATGGTGGGTATCAGGTCGGGACTAAGAACCCGCAACACCATAAAGCTCACAGTGTTAATTACATATCCTCGAAGAGGAGAAAATCTTTGATTAAATGTCAGAAAAATCCACCCTCGGGCGTTAAACTGATATTAATTAAAGAAAGGAATGAGAGTTTCGGACATCAAAAAAGTAGCCCCCATTGAGGGGTAAACAGTTGAACAAAGCCGGCCATTAATTGACCCATTCATATCTGGAGAAGAGTCCCAATTTATAAATGTGTCCGCCAGAAATATGGCAAGTTTGATGTTCGGGAGTAGATCCCAATAGAAACATGTAGCAGACTTTTGGCCTAAAATGGAGTCGAATTATGACCATGATTGGGATAATCCCAAGGTTCAAACATGACCCGTAGAGGCCCTATCAATGTCCCCATTGCATAGGGGTCCAAGGGAGGTGAGAGCCTTATTGTTTATTCTTTTGTTTTGTTATATGCTTATTATTATATTTTGTTGTCAAGGTTTATGCCATCAAATTTATTATTTTATTGACTTGCTTATCATTTATTATTTATTTTATTTTATGTTTTATCACTTCTTTATTTTCTTTTTATTTCTTTTAGCAGACCAAAAGGGGCAGGGGCCAGTGCGTCGATGCAGGAAGGTACTGCGTCGACGCAGGGGGCCTGCCAGAGTCGACGCGACTATAGTGTCAACTCTAGGAAGGGCAACGTCAACGCGCGTAAGGGGGGCTACTGAAGGCTGTGCCAATGCAGGCCCCAGCTGCGTCGACGCGGCTGCTGTGAGCGCCCACTCTAGCCTTCCTTCTTCCACTGTTCATTATTTGTTTGTTTTATTCACGTTGGGGACAGATTTTGGAAGTTCAAGGGGGTATTAGACTTCAATTTTTTTTGCTTCATTCAGTTGGTTTTCTTTCTTTTATTCCTCTGTTGTTCTTTAGATTTTCTTTCTTTTGTTTCTTCTTAGTGTGTAGCATGCATGGGGTTTATTTTGTGAGGCATGCATAATGCATGTATAATGCATTGAGGATTTGGTTGACCGAAATTATGGATCAGTCGACCGAAGATGGCTAACTGACCATGGGTTACCTGCATGCAGAGGAAGTCTATGCACATAGCTCAATCTGCACGCCTAATGCATGTATGCTTTAGTGCGAATGCAAATGGATTACTCCATATGTTGGGTAATACATGAGGTAGTAATTTTGACTAAGCTCCTGTAGGTTTAAGAGGGGTTGATGCAAATTGCATAATGCATGATGATTGTTCGATTGGCTTCATAGCAGAGATGGCTACCGGATAGCAAGTGAACTCAAGCGGAGTCAACTAAGAATCAACTAGGATAAAGTGAGGTCGTCGCAGGGGTTTAAGTGAAATGAGGTGAGGTCGACGCGGTGGCAGAGTGGGCAGACTCAATGGAGAGGGTTGACCCAATGGGTCGACCCCTATTGTAGTAGGCTTCAAATCACATGTGTTCAGCAAATGCATGAATGCAAGATTGAATATGAATTGATTGACTTTTTTCTATTTCCCTTATGCATCTTGGTCATTTCTTCTGTGTGAATTTTCTTTTTTCCCAATGCCGCCAGCATGACATTTTGTTTGTTTAATCATTTTCTTCATTTCAGCATCGTTCTGTTTAGATTTGTTCTTGACCAGTTCAACCACATTGCTTGTGCAGCCATGTTCTTAGCTCGTCTGATCAGGTTAGCGCAAACACGCTCCCTACAATATCATTCTTAATTCAAGATTGTTTCTTAGGCCCTTTTTTGTTTGACGTATCTATTTTAGCATTGTGTCAATTGTTCAGTCCATGTTTTTATCATTGGTCTATTTTTTTTTAAGTCCACAATTCTAGGAAAAATTGGGTAGCACCTCCCCCAGACCGGAGCTTTGGGGGTGAGAAAAATGGGATCTCATCCACAAGAAATCCTCCAATGTCCCCTAAATAAGAAGGATGTGCACGGAAGCGGCAACATCCTTAAAACCCGGATTGGGTATGAACACCCTGAGGACTAGCCCACAAAGGGGCTCCATTGACCCATGGGTTGGTTGCATTTCCAATTCAGAAATGTGCATTATTTTTGCTGGCTCCATGGCCATTAATATCCCACACTCAACGAAGCGTCCTTCAGAGAACATGCTATAGAGAAGCAGATCCCTGAGGACATGAGAGGGGCCAGAAAATAGAGATTTAAGCGATAAGAAATCATAATGTACCCCTTCCCCAATGATAGGTCATCAGTTAAAACTTTCGTGAAATTCAAGGATGAGTACTATTGCACCAATGCGCGAGATCACATGCCATGCGTGGGAAACTTGCAAGCTTGTGTCCTGGGTGGAGACATATATACAATACAGCGCAAAGGGCAGGAAGAGAACTTGTTGCAAACGTGCGAATGTGGGAGCTCTTTAAGCAGCATTCTACCAGGCATTCATGCAAACAACATAGTGCATGTGTGTAGCTGACATAGAAGCCAAGGTGATTCTATGCAACAGAAAGCAGATTCTCAACGGACTATGCTCAGGTAAAAGAGGATAGCAGAAGAACTGTGAATTTCGGCGACTGGTGGTAAATCTGGGACTAAGCCAAGGTCCCCGTAACCCATGGACGTGGGTGAGGAGGCCAATGCTCGTTTCCCTAGAAAATCTTATGCATCGAACGATGGACGGGCATAAGCAATTGTATGTAAAACATACATGCAGAGAAAGCAGAGGGAATAAAAATAAATGATCTAGACCTACCCAGCAACCATGGGGAAGGGACTTATGGCATCAATATTGCACATGAGGGCATACACCTGCCACGAGGAGCAAGATATCACACTAAAGCCAATCCAGGGTGCTGTAATTTAGAGTGATACTCCATATGAAGAGCCCCATCTGGCAAATCCAGAGGAGTAGTTGGACCTAATCCATTGCAATTGGATTGACTGGGCTTGGACCCTTCTCACAATATACCAATCCCTTCCAAGCGTTAAAACGAGACTAGGGAGAAATACATAGCAGTATATTCACAGCGAACAGGGCAAAGGAGATAAAAAATGCAGAATGAGTCACACTCACATCTAAACACAGTAAAGACATTCTCATTCATTCCTCAAAACGAATGATGATACATGATCCCAAGACAAACATGTCTGGAAAGTCATGAACATGAAAGAACATATACAGCAGAGAAAGGAAAAGAAAGATGGGGGATGGTGGAGCATTGACTCTTCTCCCTCCCCATGGACAGCGCACCTTCTCTCTCTCTCTCTTCACGCACAGGAGCAGTAGCACAGTTCTGGGATCGCCCTGGGGGGGCCTTCGAACAGCACCAGCGGGGAGAGAAACAGAGCCGCCGAAGATTGCTTCTTCTAGGCATTGGTCTTCCTTTTGTAGCAGAGTGGCCCCTTTCTTCTTTCCCAAGGCGAGGGGGGAAGGAATAATCTTCAATGATTGGAGAATATTGTCCCACGCGTCCTGTATGGTCATACGTCTTGAACTTTTTGGAGAGCACGCGATGCGATAGAACCACGTGTTGGTACGGCCTTCTATGCTTCGTGAGGGTGCATCGACGCGCTTGTAGGCTACGTCGACGCAACCTTCTGCTGCCAAGAGCCTCTTCTTCGTCTCTTCTTTGGGTGGGTCGACGCTCTTGATATCATGCGTCAACGCAGCCTGCCATCCCGGGCATACACTCGTTTCCAATCTCAAGTCGCATCGACGCAACTGTTACATAGCGTTGACGCAAGCCGTGAGCCAGAAACCTTTTCTTCGTCTCTTCTTCGGGAGCGTCGGCGCGGCGGGGAGCTGCGTCGACGCCAGTGTTGGTCACCCAGCAACCTGTTCTTCAAGGCCCTTTTCTTTACTCTTTTCTTGGACCATCTTTGCTTGGCCCACCTGCCATCATATTTTGGGTGTCCACAAATGGCCCCCACCGGTGGCTGGCGCAGGCGAGGGAAGAGCATGCGGGGCATGCGGGTGCAAATTTCTTCGTCATCTCACAGAAGTAAACTCCAGTGGGACTAAGGGCTTGTGGCAGAGCGGGACAAGAGGTTTTAGCAAGAATATTGTTTAAGCCAGCTTAGATGAAAGGTCCGAACCATCATGTTTTAGCGGCTGGTCTTAACATGAAGTCAAGCACTAGCCCTACAAGAAAGTTTTTTAAGTTAGTCTTAGGCGGAAGGTCTAAGCCGTTGGGTTATAGTGGTTGGCCTCGAAAAAAAATCGAGCACCAACCGTGCGAGAAAATTGTTTAACCCGGCTTTAGACGGAAGGTCTAAGCCGTTAGGTTATAGCGGCTGACCTCGATAAGAAGTCAAGCACCAACCATGCGAGAAAATTGTTTAAGCCGACTTTAGATGGAAGGTCTTAAGCTGTTAGGTTATAGCGGCTGGCCTCGACAAGAAGTCAAGCACCAACCTTGGTGAAGACGTTGGCATAGGGTATATGCTAACGCAAGGAAAGAGGTTTTGCAAATAGAGCCAGGCGGAAGGCCTGTAATAAAGCGTTGGGGTGGACCCGGTGGGACTAGGTTAGCTGACTCTAATGAAGAGCCAAGCGCTAGTCATGGTGTTATCATCTGTATTGTGTGTATACCAACGCAAGGAAATCATTTTAAGGTAGCTTTAGATGGAAGGTCTAAGCCGTTGAGTTTTAGCGGCCGGTCTCAGCAAGGAGTCGAGATTGAGAGCAGGCTGCGAGAGCCAAAATTGAGAGCAGGCTACGAGAGCCGATATTGAGAGCAGGTTGGGAGAACCAAAATTGAGAGCATGCTGCGAGAGCCAAAATTGAGAGCAGGCTGTGAGAGGCCAAAATCGAGGGAGCTGGTTGCGAGAGATGAAATTGAGAGTAGGCTGTGAGAGACCAAAAAATCATGGAAGTTGGCTGCGAGAGCCAAAATTGGGAAAGTTGGTTGCGAGAGCTGAAATTGGGAAAGCTGGCTACGAGAGCCGAAATCGGGTAAGCTGGCTGCGAGAGCCGAAATTGGGAAAGCTTGATGTGAGTGCCGAAATCATGAAAGCAGGCTACGAGAGCCAAAAGTGAGAGCTGGCTGCGAGAGTCCAGAATCTAAAAGTAGACTACTAGAGCCAAAATTAGGGAAGCTAGCTGTAAAAGTCGGAATTGAGAGAGCAGGCTGTATAAGTCAAGATTAGGAAAGTAGGCTGCGAGAGCCAAAGGATAGCAGGAAAGCTGGCTTCACAAAGTAGCAATGGGAGAGTAGGCTGCGAACCAAAATTTGGGAGAGTAGGCTTTGAGAGCTCTAAATTGAGAAGGAAGGCTGCGAGAGCCAAAGTCGAGAAAGCGGGCTTCGAGAGCCCAAAGTTAGGATAATAGACTGCGAGAGCCAAAATTAGAAAAGCAGGCTACGAGAGCCAAAATTAGGAGAGCATTTTCATTTGTTCATTTTATTTTCATTTGTTTTGTTTTGTTACTATCTTTTATTTAGGCATGTAGGCATCCATTGACAACAGGCACACAAAATATATATATATATATCTAGCATAGCTCCCCTCTACAAGGGTAGGATAAGAGTGGCGCCCCTCATCCATGGACAGAGTGCGGCCTACGAAGCGCAAGTAAAGGAGCGGTACATTCGTCAAGAGGACATTGCATAGCATATGCACATACTTTAAACCATCATCTACACCCATGAGAAACTTTTTGTGCCCTGAAAGTGCAGGTACATGAGCAGCGAACATTAAACATACGGATATAGGAATGTTCTAAGTAACACTAAAGGATTACTCTACCTCCTGTATACACAATTCAGGTTCTCGACTTTCGATAGCTTCACACAGCCCCTTTGTTTATTTGAAATCCGGACTTCACCGTTCGACACGAGTTTCCTCGTATGTCTCAATGGGGATTCTCGACTATTATGATTCATCCTCATTACAATTTTATTGCGAAATTTGCTTCACCATTTTCACGCGAGTCTCCTCATTTGTTTTAATGGAAATTTTCGGTTACTTGGATTCACATTTCACTCTTTCACCATTCATTTTTTAACATTTTTTAAAGGGGGCAGGCAGCTTTTTCCTCACGATTGCCTTTCATGCGAGTATAGGAACTCGAGCATCCATAGAGTGTTAGGAAGAAATTCTGCAATCCTTATGGTTAAAAATCATTGATCACATTATGTGTGAAGAGTGGGAGTGTTACCTCGGGTGTATTTTGTGAGTTACATTAACAACATAGTTATGACTCTTCCCCTTGACGCATGCACCCACCAAAAATCTATTTTCCCCCTTAGGATATGCCATGACGTGTTCATACCCGGGATCGAGACAGTATTATTTAGCAAGGAAGCATGGTTCTAGAAAGTTAGAAAGGAGTCTATTAAATATATATAATAAACAAGCATGCAAGCAGGCCAAGCAAACGTTCAAAATCAAGAGCACTCCAAAGAGTTTTTTTTTTTTTTGATATTGGGGTGAATTTCGGTAGGACCAAGAATAAGACAGCAGGTTTTGACGGAAGATCTGAGCGGAGAGCAAAAGAGCGAGCTTCGGAGGGAGTCCAAGCTGAAGATTGGAGAATCGACTGCGAGAGCCAAATTATTGTGGGAGAGCAGGCTTTGCAAAGTTGAAGTTGAGAGGGTAGGCCATAAACGCCCAAGGATAGCTAGAGAGTAGGCTGTGTAAGTCCAAGGATAGCAGGAAAGTAGGATGTAAAAGCCAAAGGATAACAGAAGAGTAGGCTGTAAAAGCCAAAGGATAGCAGGAAAGCAGGCTGTAAACGCTAGAGGATAGCGAGAGAGCAAGCTGTATAAGCCAAAGGATAGCTAGAAAGCATGCCGTGTAAGCCAAAGGATAGCTAGAAAGCAGGCTGTGTAAGCCAAAGGATAGCTGGAGAGCGGGCTACGTAAGCCCAAGGATAGCGGGAAAGCAGGCTGTATAAGCCGAAAAGATAGCGGGAGAGTAGAATGCAAAAGCCAAAGGATAGTGGGAGAGTAGGTTTGTAAAAACCAAAGGATAGCGAGAGAGTAGGCTGTATAAGCCAAAGGATAGCTAGAGAGTAGGCTATAAAAGCTAAAGGATAGCGGGAAAGTACGCTGTAAAAGCCAAAGGATTGTTGGAGAGTAGGCTGCATAAGCCAATGGATAGCTGGGAAGCAGGCTGTGTAAGCCAATGATAGCAGGAAAGTAGGCTATAAAAGCCCAAAAGATAGCGAGAGAGTAGGCTATAAAAGCCAAAGGATAGCGGGAGAGCAGGCTTTAAAAGCCTAAAGGATATTGAGAAGGTAGGCTATAAGAGCCAGAGGGTATTTGAAAGTGGACTGTAAAGTCCCAAAAGTTGCTGGAAGCAGGCTATGTAAGCCAAAATTAGAAAACTGGCCTCGACCAGGGTCTAAGCCATTGAGTTGTATTGGTTAATGAGGTGGGATGGATGGCTTGGTCTCGATAGAGCGCTTTAGCAATAGTGATTATTGAAAGGCATGGTAGCGGGCCTCGGCCGAGATGGCTGAGCTGCAAGATACAGTGGCTATAGACAAATGGTAGTAGACTTTTGCCGGAATGGCTAATCTGGGAAAATAAGATAGCTGAAAATTGTTACAGCGGCTCTAGCCGGAATGGCTGAGCCGAAAGGTAGAATAACTTGAGGTATATGATAGCGGCTTGGGCCGGAATGACTAGGCCGAAATATAGGGTAGTTGAGAAATAATGTAGCAGGGTTTGGCCAGAATGGTTGAGCCAAAAGATGGGATATCTGACATGTATAAAAGTAGGCTTTGGCCAAAAAGGCTAAACTGGAAGATAACACATTTGAAAGACACAAGAGCGTGCTTCGGCCAAGATGGTTAAGCTGCGAGATAAAGTAACTGAAAGATATGGTAGCGGGCTTTGGCTAAAGTAGCCAAGCCGGAAGACAGAATACCTGAAAGATATGGTAGTAGGCTTCGGCCAGAATGGCTAAACCGAAAGGTAGAGTGGCTGAAACTTGTGATAGCGGGCTTTGGCCAGATATGAACAGTGTGGAACTTCCTCATTCAGGTAGCTCTATGATTAGAGGTAAATCTTTTAAGTAGCATATACATTGTACATAAATCTGCAATTGCCTGGCCTTCGATGGGCTTATATTGTCATTTTATTTTCATTGAGTTACATCAGCATTGCCCCCCCTCTCTTATCTGGCATGAGGGGTTGCGGCGGGTGGGAGCACACCTTCCTGAAGGAGAGTCATGAGCGTCCTACTGTGTGGCGACGACTGCAAAGAAGCAGTTGCATCCTGCTAGATGTTTTCATCTGGACAGATTATTTTTCATAGATTCCTCTCCACAGCTCCATCATCTAGCTGTCGGCCTTGAGTTTGGCTGACTTTGTATGAATCGGCCGGCTCGAGTGAAGTCGACTTGCAAAGCGGAGCAGTCGCTCATCTTTTTTGTCTTCATCTTTTGCTTTCAACATTTGCCCCCAGAATAGAGCACCATTTGTATCTTGTATTTTCCTTCTGGCTTTCTGCCATGGCTTGAGGAGCTTGGAATGCCCTTTAGAGCATGTGTTGTTTTAGCGGGTATAGCGAGGCTATGTCGGCCACCGTCTTAAAGATAGACAATTGGTGCGGGCGAGGTGGGTCCACCTTGTATTCACCCAATTGTAATTCACCTTTTTGAATAAGGCCTTCGATGATATCTTTGAATACATAGAAGTACCCAATGGAATGCCCCCTCTGTTAGTGGTAGGGGCAAAATTGAGGATCATTTTTCCATATGAGCTCATTTGGCCTTTTGAGCTCCGGGAGGGCCCATTCAAATAGCGTTCGAGCTTTTTCTTTCGGAAAAGAATATGGCTTCTTCATTCTTCCCCTTAGTGAAGATTTATGCTCAGTTGGTTTAGTGGCAGAAGGGCCAACCGCCTCTTTTGACTTGTTTCTTTGCCACTCAAAAGCTACAAAATCGACAGTGTGTATTTCTTTTTGCGCCGATTGTTCTCCAGCTGGCTTTTTCTCCTAAATTCCAGTAGCAGTAGCTAGGCAATGCTTTGCCAGGAGGGCTTCGATATCAGTTGCCAGATCGTTTAATTGGTCGAAGGAATTAACCACGACACCAATCATATTCAGTAGGGTGTTCATCTTCAAACTGCGTTTACATAGGTGGATAGCATCCCTGTAGCCGGGTGGATGTCTGCACCTCGCGTTGAGATTTCTCTATCACTGGATGTAGACCGAAGCTGACTCACCATCCTTTTGCTCGGTCATATGTAGTTGCACCTCGGTGATTTCTTCCTCGGCTAGCTTTATTTAAGCGGTTTGTTCTATCTTTAGCTTGTTCATTGCTACCGGAGCTGGCGAACTCGCATGCGAGCTGACTGATTGTAGAAGCAGGTTCATTGGTGGGAGTGCCCGAGATGTAATAACTGCCTCCTGGTGTGCTGTAGTTGAGGGATGCACGGAGGGTGTGTGTTGTAGATGTCGAGGGAGGATGCCCCCTTCATGGTCATGCATCATTCGGGGCATTGCTGGTTGCAATGAGGCTTCGAGTGGCTCAGTACCACCTTGCAAAGCTTCAGATGATGACCTGGCCTGCTCGGGTATAGCCAGGTATAAACCCATCTTGCTTAATTCTCTTCTCAGCACTTCAACTTCTTGAAGTTTTTAATACATCTCTACTAGCATAGCAGGACCAGGTCGGTAGGAACTAAGAATACTGCGTCCCATCTTGACTTCAGGTTGGACCAGTGGCATCTGATTATCAATGCTGGATGCATTTAGTCCATCATCAGTTTAAATTCTTACCCCCATGCCCTCGGGTAGAGGAGGGGTGTAACAACATGCCTCTTCATTAGGCAGTGAAAAGTGCCCCCGGTTCTACGGGGACCAATTAGCATAATGAGAAGTAGCGGCTTCAGCATGACCCGTGCTTAGCGGCACGAGGCGTATCTGTTCATCTTTTTCTTCAGTAGTATAAGCTCAGACACTTCTTCGGGTGACTATCAATATCATATTGACAGCTCTCTTCAGGTCGCATGAGTGCATGTAGGGTCCACTTTATACTCACCAATTTGTAATTCCCCTTTATTGATCAGTCGTTCAATAGCATCCTTGAAGACGTAGCAGTCTTCGATGGGGTGCCCGATCATTTGGTGATACAGGCAAAAGTGGGGATCATTTCTTATTCTTGTGTCTCCCGGTCTCCTCGGTTCCGGAAGAGTGATCTTGTTGTATTTAGTGGCCCATTCAAACAGGACCCGAGTTCTATCCTTGGGGAAGGAATAATGCTTCTTCATCTTGGTCGCAGGGAGGGGCCTTCTTGTTGTTCAGAAAGGTTCGCTAGAGGAAGGTTGACATCCTTTTCATCTTTATCTTTTAGCTACTCGAACGCCTTGAAGTCAACCGTGTGAACTTCTTCAAGCACGGGCCGCCTATCATCCGTCTGGCTTTGAAAGCTATGGCAGCAGGGGCAGAGGAGTGACTGTAGAGGAAGGCCTCAACCTCTGCCACCACATTATTCAGCTAGTCGAAAAACCTAATTTTAATCTCGATCATCTTCTCAAGGATTTCCCGCTTCAGGTTTTGCATGCAGATCTGGACCGCGTCTTCCTGATGTGACGGGCGTCTGCACCTCATGCTGAGGTTCCGCCATCTTTTGATGTATTCCAAAGTAGTTTCATCATTCTTCTGCGTGGACGCATATAGTTCGGCCACGGTCACTTCTCTTTCAGTGACGTGGAATCGTATTCGGAATAGATGCTGCATGTCCGGCCAATCATTGATAGATCCAGCTAGTAAGTTCGAATACCATTCAAAAGCGCGTCCTGTGAGGGAGGACACGAAGAACTTGAGCAGGTAGGACTCGTCGATTTCTAGATCGCCCATCACGTTGATGTAATAGGCTTTATGTTCATTCAGTGAACCTTGTCCGTTCAGTTTATCAAACTTCGGCGGCTTGTTGATGCCTAGAGGCAATCTCTTGGCAGCATGATGGACAGGGTAAGATACCTTGTACGCATCGAAAGAGGCATAATCTTCATTGCCTCTATCGACCAGCTTCTTTTCGATCATTTGTTCTATCATTAGTTTATTCATCATTGTCGGGTCGACCGGACTTGTGCTGAATCGAGGTTGCTGCATCTGAAGTGTCGCCACCACTGTTGCTTAAGGTATGGTAGCAGGCCCTTGGGGCTGAGGAGCAGGTTTCGGGGTCATGCCTCCAGTGTAATCGAAAGCCGGCTAAGAGGCCATTATTTGAGGTAGAGCCTCCAATTCAGCTGTGCCTCGCTGCGAGGCTTGAGGAGGAACATCATCATGTCTTACAGTTGAAGCGTGCACGACCAACTCGCTGAGCTGCCTCTTCAGCGTTTCAATTTCTTGCTTGTATTCTTAGAGCACCATCATCATAATAGCAGGATCGGGTGTAGAGGAGCTGGGAACCTGACATCCCCCTTCCACCGGAGCATTCGGAGAAGGTGGTGGTCTTTCGCCATCATGTTCAGCAGTGATCACGTTCACAGTCATCGTGACCAGATCTGCATTAACGTCTTCAATGCGGGCTTGTGCCACCTCATCATGATCTGTGGGGGAAGCCCCATAGCGGCCGATTGTTCTAGCCATGTTTCAAGTAAGTATATGAAGCTGCTCGCTTCTTTGGATGATTCTCTTGGCTGGCTGGCCGAGGAAAATGCATCTATCAAGTGCCGAGACTATCAGTGTAGTATCTTTGCAGAATGGCAACCCATAGTAGCCCGATTTCATTTCCTTCTGGTGAACTTGCTGCTCCCGGTCTTTGTTTGTAGCATTTGTAGCTCCCAGGGGTTGCTGTGACCTTGCAGAGGTGTGTCTAAGGCCGTAGGAGTGCCCCCGGACAGCCCGAGTAATATCATTTCACCATTTGGCAAGGCGGGTCACAGCTTGTGGCACACTGACTCGTGCTGGAGGTTTGTAGGCGAGGCGGCTTTGTCTAGTCGTGTCGCCATATCTTTTATCATGTGAACAACTATGTCATGTCCCGACGCGAAATATTGAGGGCGTGAGCGAGTCGTAAACAAGCGTGTCGATCAGAGCATGCACAATTTAATTTCTAAAGTCAGAAATGAATGGGACATGATACTTTTATTACATAAAAATGAAGTTTACAACACTAATTGATAAGCCATAAAGGCAATTACAATCTTCAAATCCAAAATACATCATTCTTGTAAAAATACTAATGACCTACATAAACCTAGGTAAAAGGAAAATCACTCTCTCACTCTTGTCCATTCCCTTGTTCATTTTCATTTCCTGCAATAATTTACCAAAATGTAGGGTGAGCAAAGAGCTCAGTAGGATTTTATATCTCTATAATCAGGCAATATTTAAGTATTTTTCATTTTGGACATTTTTCCAAGTAAATCGGGAAGTGTTTAAGATCATGAATAGCGAGTAGGAAATTGTATACGGAATTTCAAGTAATAACATGATAACAAGGTTCCAAGATAATTTCAAGTATTGAATATTGAACATGTAAAGAATATCATGAAAGAATTTGGCCATTTCATGCAAGTCAAATATATCATGTAATTTCAAGCAATTTCAAGTAACAAGTAAACAAGTACAATAACGAAGTGTGGAATGTCATAATTAATCTAGCAAGTCATGCACTTCGGTGCAATGCCACACCGTGGTCAATCAACTCTCATGGGCACAAGTACTTTCGGGCGCTCCTCCCAGGACCAGATCGAGCCCCATTAATACCAGGCATTGGGTCATTGGATCAAAAGATCCCAAGCATGTTTAGACATCCACTTAACACTATGGCCAATGAATTTCAAGAATAAGCTCATTTGTAAAAAGTACAGATCTAGCAAAAATCTCAGAAGTAGCAAGAGGAGTGAATAATAATTTTAAGGCATCATGTTTAACGACATTAAGTCGTAGAATTCAAGAAAGAACGGTAACTTGAAAGAAAATTCAAGTAATTAGAGTTTAATAGAATTAATTTTTTTTTTATGAAACCCTACCTAGGTGCAATAGGAGAGTGCACCCTCTATCAAGGATAGAGAGAAAGCCACTCCACCATCACAACACTAGGAGGCTAATTTTTATTAATGATCAAGGGAACCAAATTTACATCATCCGGATGCTAGGGAATCCTAGCTTATCCATTCGAACAATTCCCTTTATATGCTTAGGGAGTTGTTGAAGTGAGAAAAAATAGGAATTACATTTCAAGTTACAAGCATGATTGGCCAAAGAATCAGCTACATAATTTGCTTCTCGATAAATGTGGTTGATTGAGTCAAAAGTAGATAATAGCCTCCAAGTTTCTCTCACATAACTTGTGATCTTCCAAGGACAAGGGATTTTCCGGGTGATCACTTGCACAAGGGCTTGAGAATCACATTCTATTAGGGCTGGCTGAGTTAAGACTGCCTTTAAGATTTTAATTCCATCCATGAAAGCTCTGGCTTCAGCTATGATGCAATTACTCTGAGCATAGTAGTGAGAAAAGGCAATAATAGGAGAACCCGAAGCATCTCTAATAATGCCACCACAACCCGAGATACCTGCCTGTTTTGATGCTCCATCAGTGTTGAGTTTGAGATAAGGCCATGGAGGGCATAGCCATTTAACCAGTTTAATTGGCAACTTCTTTGTGTGCTGGGTTGTGATATCAAAGGCAGCCATGATCTACTTCTTTTTAAGATCTGGTTCCTGCAAGTTAGCCAGCCTCATTTCTTGTTTAACCTGGGTTATGACTTTTGAAATCAGAGCATTCGGCTGAGGAAAAATATCTTCATGAATTACAGCATTCCTGGCAGACCAGATATCCCATAATCCATGAGCAATAATCCCAACAGTAAATAGTCCAAAAGTAGTGTTACTATTAACTGCGTGAACAGATTGGGATATAAGATTCCTTGCAGTGTCACCTGAGATTGGAAGATCTTTGGCTCTGAAGAATGACCATAAATTGGATGCCAGATCACTCTCAACAAACAAGTGGTTTGTGTCCTCCTCCTTATTTTGCTTACAGCATCTACATTTAGAGCAAAGTGGCACACCCCTGCTTTTTATATTACAGTCTGATGGTAGACAATTATGCATAACCTTCCAAGCAAAAACAGATAATCTGATGGGAATCCATTTAGACCAAATTTGTTTCCATCAGGATTGAGATTCTGACAATTGTGTGTTAAAATAACTATGGTAAATGGAGGATACAGTGCAATTTCCACTTGAGGAGAGACTCCATATAGCCTTGTCAGGGATATCAGTAAGCTCAATATAGTGTAGAGCTCTTTTGATATCATTTGAGAGGATAGTATCAACAAGGTTAACCATATTCTGATTTGGCTGAGTAATGAATTCTTTGACTGAAACTTTGTAATTCTGAATGAGATGAGGAGAAACCATAGATTCTAAGTTACAATCCCCTATCCATGTATATTTCCAGAAGTTGGTGTCTTGACCATTGCCAATAATGAATCTCTGATGTTGGATGAGAATGTTTCTGGCACGCAGCCAGCTATTTCTTGCAAACCCCTTCATCTCTTTGAATCCAATAGTGCTGATGTGGTTGCCTCTGATATATTTGGCTCTGAAAAAACCAGCCCATAAGGAGTCAGAATACAAAACATGCCAGAGCATTTTAACCCGAAGAGCAGTCTCCATGTGCCTTAGGGACATAATTCCCAAACCCCCTTGGGATATTGGTTTGCATATCTTCTGCCAGGCCCTCCAATGTTTCCGATTACCATATGGGGATGAGCCCCAAAAGAAATTGGCAAGTGATTGATCCAAAATGTGATGAATTCCTTCATGAAGAGGAGAGGAAGTGAGAATGTAAATTGGAATTGAAGAGAGCACGTGTTTGATAAGAACCAGACGTGCTCCTTAAGAGAGGAATTTAGTTTGCCATCCTTCAATCTTCTTTTGAACAGCAGCAATAATACCTCCATAATGAACTTTTTTAATTCTACCCAGAGCCAAAGGGTAACCCAGGTATTTGTGGGGGAAGTTCTATCTTGTATACCCTGTAATTTATTCAATTCTGTGGGAGACTGATTGGCCTTGTTTTGGGTGAAGAAAGTAACCACCTTTTTCAACATTAATGAGCTGACCCGAGGCTTGTTCATATGACTTCAGAATAGTCATCAGATTATTGATAGAGCTAGTAGTAGCATTAGCAAAAATTAAGGTATCATCTGCAAATAGAAGATGGGAAATAATAGGACATCTTCTGAGGCCAGAAAACCATCTAATAGAACCATTCTCAAAGGCATTTTGAAGGTATCTGCTGAGAGAATCTTGAGCAATTATAAAAAGAAATGGTGCAATGGGATCACCTTGCCTCAGACCCCTTGTAGACTTAAAGAAACCAACAGATGCTCCATTTAAAGAAATTGAAAACCAGCAATTTTTAATCATGAGATTTATCATGTCAATGAATGTGCTATTGAATCCAAATTTCTTCATCACTGCTAGCAGGAAATCCCACTCGACCCTATCATTTGCCTTAGCCATATCCAGTTTTAAAATAACATTACTCCCTCTGACTTTTCTCCCAAGTTCGTGAGTCATCTCTTGTGCCAAAGCAATATTATCAGTGATGTATCTACCTTTAATAAAGGCATACTGTGTTTTGGAAATAATAGTGGGCAGGAGACTGCTCAGTCTATTGCATAGCACCTTGGATATAATTTTGTGAGAGAAATTGCACAAGCTGATTGGTCTGTACTCAGAGATAGCAGAGGCATTATTGGTCTTAGGAATGAGGGCAACTAGAGTTGCTGTAACCTCTCTAGGGAGGGGCCTTCTTTTTACAAAGAATTCCTGAACTGCATTGACTACTTCCATATCAATAGTAGACCAAGTTTTTTGAAAAAAATACCCTGTGAATCCATCTGGACCAGGGGCACTATCAGGGGATATAGAGAAGACTGCCTCCTTGATTTCCTTGTAATCAGGAACATCACATAAAAGTTGGTTGTCATCAGCCGATATCAGATGAGGAATGTAATTAAGTAAGTCGTTGTTAATAAAACGTTGTTGAGAGGTGAATGCTTTGTGAAAGTGGTCCACTGCAATGTCTTTAATTTCCTGACTGTTTGAAGTTGTAGTACCCAATTCTGTCCAAAGATGAGTAATTGAGTTCCGTCTTCTATTAGCCATAGTTTTCATATGGAAGAACCTGGTATTTCTATCACCTTCTTTTAACCATCGAATTCTGGATTTTTGTTTCCAAAAGATCTCTTGCTGTACAATGCAGTCAGTGAGCTTTGATTTTGCCTTATCTAACAATTCCAAGTTATTAGTACTTGGATTGGAATCAAAAGAATGTTCTGCCTGCAGCACCTCATCTTCAGCAATTGAGAGGTTGTTGTGAACATTTCCAAAAACCTGCTTATTCCAAATCCGTAGCATATTCCTTACAGCTCTGAGTTTGATACATAAAGTGGTAATGGCAGAAGTGGCAATGGGACTAGTCTTCCAACATTGAGTTATAGCTTGTGTGAATGCATCATGTGTAGTCCACATCTGTTGAAAATAAAATCTACTCTTGACTTTATTTGTGATGGCCAATCTAATAAGAAGAGGGGCATGATCTGATGCCTCTCTCGATAGATGCTCTATAGTTATTGGAAATTTATTTAACCAACATGGATTAATAAGTGCTCTGTCTAGTCTGCACCAGATTCCATTTGCACCCTGCTGGTTGTTGTGCCAGGTATATTTGGATCCCATATATCCTCTATCAATAAGACCACAGTCATTAATACAGTCCTTGAATTCAGACATAGATTTCAAGCAAGGAGTATTGCCTCCTACTTTTTCATCCATATTTAAAATACAATTGAAGTCACCCGCCACAATCCAGGGACCTTTGATTAGCGAATGAACATGGAGAAGAGAAGTCCACAGAGGTAATCTCTCAAGACTGCTACATTTGGCATAAATGAATGAGGCATAAAAGAGAGGTAAAGCTGAATTATTTTGCTGTAGTGAAATATGTTGTTCATCTTGATTAATTATAACAAAATCAAAGGGCTCTTTCCAAAAAATCCAAATATGAGCATTTTCCTCTTGATTAGCCAGACAGTTGTGCATTCCAAGCTTCTTGCAAGTATTTCTTAATAGGGAAGTTTTAACTTTGGGTTCTAATATGATGATACAGTCCACATTGTGTTCCTTGATTAAGAATTTTGCCCGACCAAGAGACAAATCATTTCCAATACCTCTAATGTTCCAAATAATGAGTGTCATTGGTCTTTTGATGCTAAATGAAGGTTACCTGTGGAGCTAATCCTTTTCATGCCTCTGGTAATTACACCTGGCCGTTCCTTGTATAAAGAGGTTATATTGCTGATCTCTGCCTGAAGAGCAATGTCTTTGCATTTTTCCTGAAGTCTTTCCTGCTGCAAGGTTGGAGGTTCACCCACACTGAATTGACTTGATCCTTCCTTCATTACCACACTGTTGGATATATTTTGGTTTGAAGGGAGCTTGGAAATATCCTCAGCGGATTGCTTCAAGAACTTAGCAAAATCAGTCTTCATAGTTTGATCAAGATTCACATCCGATAATATAGTCTGCTTGTTTCTTGGATAACCTGGAGCAGGAATTATTGTAGAATCACTGGGATTTAAGCTACTATTAACAACTTGTTGCAATGGGCATTGTGGAGGATGTTCTGAGTGTACTAATTTATCATCAGAACATAAAATCTGCTTGTCCTCATGTGGAATTGAATCATCCATTGAAGCCTAATTTTCTTCCACAGAGATTAGTGGCTTAGCTGTAGCCAAATTAGATCCTTCAGAGCAGTTGGTTAGCTTCTTGTCCTCAGAAGTGTGGTGGCAATCCAAGTTCAACTTATCATCAACCTGCTGTAGAATTGCAAATCTATTTACATTTGCAGCAATAGTTCGAACAGGAAGGGTGCCTGGTTGTCGGGGTCTGTAGGTTTGAATATTATGCTTTTGGACAGGGTTTGGAGCTAAGCGACGATGACTTTCTTTATTAGCTTTCTTCTTACATTCAACAGCAGAATGTCCCAGCTTATGACAGAATGAACATAGATTAGGTAAGCGAGGGTAATTCATTGGTTGCCAGAAGCCATGTCCATCCAAATCAATCCAATCCGTTCCTTACGAGGAGCTGAGATATCTAATTCAACACAGGCTAAAGCTTCAGAAGATTCAGTCATAGCCAAAGTATTTTCATGAATTCTTAATACCAGACCAAAGTTACCAGCAATTGACCGCATACAGTCGTCATGGAACAAGTTAGCAGGAAGAGAGGGGAAACCTATCCATACCAGAGCAACTGCAGGATCTGCTTCAAAATCAAAATCCTACATCCAACGGAAGAATCAGAATAGAAAGCCTTTGATGTACAAATTCTTTTGTATAAGGAGCTTTAGAAAATCCTTTTCATTATCTAGTATGAGAAGAAGGTGTCTCGGATTGAGACGGCTTATTACAAAGTCAGATTCTAGTGGAATCCTCTGCATCAAACAACTTTTAACCTCAGGGATAGCAGGCCTTCCGTAAGAACATTTAGCTATGATTGCGAATCTGAGCTTTTTCTGAGAAGCCTCAAGATCAGCCTTTGAAAAATGAACTGCAGGTTCTCCAAGATCCGTAAATCCTGGAGCCTTCACCGGAATGGAAATATCCGCCTTACGCTGAGATGCCAAAAGAATTTGGGCGTAGGAATGACGAGATCCATCCATGGCCGCAGGGGCCTTGAGTGAAGAAGAACTTGCTGGAGCGACGGCCGGGGGAGGCTCCCCCGACGCTTCAATCGCCATGGAAAACTGCTCAATCTGCCTTGAAATTCATCGATCACCAAAGCTCGAGTGTACGGATAGAAGGGTGGCGGGAAAGAAAAAAACTAAAAAACTGGAGCTTCTCACTCTAGAATCCTAGAGAGAGAAGGATTCGAAAAAATAGTATCATTCTCTTATTTTGAAGGATTCTAATAGAATTAATTTAATTCCATGGTTTAATCTTGTGTGCATTTGATTTACAAGTATTTAGACATGTTTTCAGAAAATGTTTGTACATTAGATATGCATTAGTTTAGCCAAAACGGTGATTTATTATTATAAAAAATAGAATTTTGTTATGAAAAAAGATTTTTTTATGCCAAAAATAATTCTAACTTACTAAAAATAATTTTAATACGTTACTTTACTGATAAGATGATAAAATAAATTTTTCATGCTGGATTTAATTTTTAACATGCTAAAAATCATTTTTCTATATTTATTTACTAATTATTCTAGAGGAAAATACAATTATCATGCTAAAAAATAGTTTTAATACACTAAAAATAATTCTAACATGCCAAAAATAAATCTAACATGCTAGAAATAATTTTATCATGCCGGAAGTAATTTTATCATGCTGGAAGTAATTTTAATGCATCAATTTACTAATTATTTAATAGGAAACTTAGGTTTAGCATGCAAAAAAAATTATTTTAAATAGATTTTAACATGCTGAAAATAATTTTTATATCTCAGTATGTATAAAATAATATTATCATGTTGGAAGTCATTTTTAACATGCTGGAAATATTTTTCATGCATTAATTTACTAATATGGTTAAAAATAGATTTTTACATGCAAAAATAATTTTTAACATGCTGTAAGAATCAAAACATGCTAATATTGTCTTTCCTTACCTTTGGTGACTTAAAAGTATACGATTAACGTGGATTTCCAAATATTATAATCCCTATTGTATAGTGACTAATCTTTAGTCCCACATTGGAAGTTTTGAAAACTTTCATGACTTTATATGTTGGAGAGCTCACCCTTGGGTCAGGACCCAAGGGGCATAGGATGTGGGCTCGAGTTGTGAGTTGAATTAAATGGATACGAAAATCTTAATACAGAACGGCCGTGAAAAAGTGTGACACTTGGAGGTTGACACTTGGAGGTTGACGCTTGTCAGCCGTGAAAAAGTGTCGACCCGGGAGGTCGGCACTTTTCACTAAGTTCCATTTTTTTAACATAAAACTCGATCCCGAGTGTCGACCCAAGGGGTCGACACTTTTTCTGTATCAATGAAATTTAGTGAATAAGGTATCAATGGAAAGAGCATTGCAAAAGGAACAATCTAGCATGCTTTAATTAGAATTTAGCCTGAGAGATACCTACCTTTTTGCGGATCTAAAGAAGAGGTAAGAAAAATCCCCAAATAAGATGAAACCCTTGATTTCTCCCAAATCTTCCTTCAAATCTCCTTCAAATCTCCTTATCTTCAAACTAGCATAGCTTAGGCCTCCAGGGATGGTTTGTGGGTTGATTGAGGTTCTATTTATAGTCAAAACATAGCCAATTTTGTCAAGATTCCTCACCTAATTTTACCTAACCTATTAAGTCCGAATTTAGAAGAAAAAATCAATTTCTCTTCCTAATCTAGCCCATTTTTGGTGTGAATAGGTGTGAAAATAATGTAATTTCGGCTGGTCTAAAGTGGAATGGTATGTGGGAGTTGATTTTTGAGTCAATCTTCTAGAAATAGGGTTCTTTTAATCCCTTAAATGTCATATTAAACATGTGTTACGAATTTTGGTCTAATTATCCTTTAATAAATTCTTTAATCTATTAATCCAACCCATTATGGATTATCCAATGGGCCAATTGTAATCCTAACCCATTATATGGACTTTTATTGGGCTTCCTATGATTTATCTAAGGGTTAAAGCATTTAATCTCTATTTACTTCAAATAAATTCATTTAACTAGTTTATTTCATATAGTAAAAATGTAATTTAACTATTTCATGAATATTTTATTTATAGAAGAAAATTAAAAAAATTATTTCTCATCTTTATTTACCGGGTTTCTACATCCTCTCCCACTTAAAAGAATTTGGTCCTCCAAATTCACATTATACAACTAAAATTCAAAAATTCGAATGGAGAAGTCGAATTCCTAACCTGAGATTAAATCCGGATATTTCTTCTTGATAGATTCTTCTAACTCCCATGTGGCTTCCTCGAATCCACGTTTGCTCCATTGAACTTTCACCATCGGTATAGCCCGATTCCTCAGTTGGTGTAGTTTCCGATCTAATATCTTGATCGGTCTTTCTTCATATGATAAGTCCTTTTGCAGCTTCAATTCTTCAAATTGAATCACATGTGAAGGATCGTACATGTACTTCCTTAGCATTGATAAATGGAAGACATCGTGTACACCGGCCAGTTGAGCAGGCAAAGCCAGCTTGTACGCCACCTCACCGATTCGTTCCAGAATCTCAAAAGGGCAAATAAATCTCGAACTCAGCTTTCTCTTGATGCCGAATCTTCTAATTCCTCGTGTGGGCGAGATCTTAAAAAAGAAAATGTCTCCCACTTAGAATTTAAGGTCTCTCCTCCAATTGTCGGCATAACTCTTTTACCGTGATTGAGCTACCTTTAATCTTTCTTGAATCAACTAGACTTTGTCAGTTGTATGGTGTAACGCCCGGTAATTTTGGAATAAGAAATAACAATATACATAATGATAAATACATACTCTTATAAGTATATAATGTTTAATAAATAAAATTTATTCAAATAACTGATACCTAGGACAAGGACTAATAAAAGTTAAACAAATTATGAGGAATAAAATCCCTATATACATACAAATTAGTAATAGGTATATGAGGGTTAGACAATAACAAATATGTTTATGTATATATAATGCAATATAAATAAATATAATACAACGTAAATAATAAGAACCAAAAATGCATGAATTATAAGTGAAAATATGTATATGCTCATTATTATACCATGCCTAGACCCTGTACATGACCCCCGACATCATAATGACCTTACCGTTATATTATAATAAATTTAAGAATAACATGTTATTTTTTTCTAGGCATTTAATGCATAATATAATTTTATTTGAATTTAGAATCGATAAATCTCGAAGAAAACATCAATTAGTATTTTATTAATAATTTATAAAATGTAATATTCACATTTATTACATTATACTTTTATTAGAAGGAAGAAATATACATTAATAGGATTTAAATGAATTAATAAAAATTAAAAGAGAAAAGAATGGACATATATACGATATCGGTTTTTCGGAGGCTAACAAATAAAGAAAAAACTAAATTGACGCCGCCAGTGATGGGCGTCAATTCCATAAGAAACGACTTAAACTAAGTCGTCAATTCAAAAAAAACATGAATAGTGTCGACTTTTCGACTAAAGAATTTTGGAAAAATAATTATATAGAAAAATAGAGAAAAATGGAAAATTAATACCCTTAAAATTTCCCATCTATATCACATCCAGAAAAAAAAAAAGATAAAAATCCAGAAAGAAAGAGCCCAAAGTGAATAGCGCCCAACTATTTGGGCGTCACTTTAGAAAGAAACGACGTATGGCACGTCGTCAATTCTTTAGGAATGAAGGTGAGTGAATAGTGCCACTTTTTGATTTAAAGGAATTTTTAAAAACTAATTACATGGAAAAATCAAGAAAAATGGAAAACTATTACCCATAAAATTTCATAGCTAAACCTAATCAAATACAAAAGATAAAAATCCTCAAATATTGTGACTAGCACAAGTTAACGTGAAATCGTGAATAGCGCCCGACGGAAGGGCGTTATTTCTTTAAAAACAACGAGATGCAAGGCGTCAATTTAAAATTAACGACCTAGCCTAAGGCGTTAATTCCGTTTGAGTTTCGTTCGGCCCAGGAGACTATCCAAGACAAGTTTCTGGATAACTACGTGGAAGATGGGTTATGGTAAGGACTCTAACAGGGAAATAGGTATTCCAATCAAACTCTAACTCCATTAGAATTCCCAAAACTCTATAAATACCCTTGTGGGTGACCGTGATCGCTATTTGGCGATCTGGTGTTGCTGTCATCCGTGAAGAACCTGTAAGTTTTTCTTCCTCTTCTTTTCTGTTATATGAAGAGTAATGTTCTTCCTTGCCTCCGGTTAAGAATATGAAGAATATTGATGTCTTCATCTTCTTCTTCTTTTTCTGTAGGTTGTCAAACCCTCGTGGGGATTTCATCAACGTCCTCTTCTCCTGATTCACCGTGAAACTGTTAGATTATACATCACCCTGTTTTTTTTTCAAGGGCTGTTGGTGCTCTCTCTTCAAGTCCTTCATCACCTCCACGTACCGTCAACCAAGAACACAGTCAGGTAGGTTTTCTCAAGATCGTAGCCCAAACTAGCTTAAGATCTTAATAATATCATCGGTCGTGCATGCATATAGTTTTATTGTGGTTTCAGATGTTTTCTATGTAATTTCAAAAAGAAATGCCCTTGGCAAGGGCGCTAATTTAAAGAAGCGACCCACACTAGGGCGCTAATTATTGTTTTGACGCCCTGCCCAGAAGTCGTCAATTACATGTAATTAATAAATACCCAAGTTTAAAATTTAATATCTATGTAACCATGAATCTAATATATTGCATGAGTATACTTGTGAAATCCTGCTATTTTTCCTGTCATGATCATGTACCCTTTTTCCTGAAATTTCATTATCTAAAAATTTGGTAAATTCTTGAATTCACGACCTTGTCTAGGTCGTCTCCTACTGAACTGACGCCCCAGACCAGGGCGCGAATTAAAAACTAACGCCCCTCTGTAAGGCACGTTTCATGGAAATTCCAGAAAATTGGCAATTATGCAAAAATGTTATAAATATAATGGATGCATGCTATTATAGTCGTTAAATTGTTAATAAACGCCCCTGTATAAGGCGTTAATTTTATGAGTAATGACTTTACCTAAGTCGCTAGTTTCCTGTATTACTGTTTTCCCTGTTCCTGTTAACCGAGGGTTTGATATATATATATATATATATGTATGTATGTATGTATATATGTAAGTATAATATCAGCACTATATTTCCACTCCGTGAATATACTCCCATGTTTCGTGATGTTTTATCGTTTACCCACTAACTCTCGGTGACATACAAGCTCTCCATTGGATATTCCGTTCCTTTGGACTAGCAAGTTAGTCATTGGGACCTCCGTAAGTCTCCTCGTAGCCTTGGATTCCCTCAAGGCCGATTGAGCTGGTTGTACCATAAAAACCTATTACACTATTTTACCATGTCACTCTATAGAAACATGGTATACCGGCCCTCATGTTATGCTAAGTGGATATCATGAGAATATTCTTAATGGGATGAGGACATCATGCCATTAATATGCTATTCTTGTGGACCTCAATTCTATATAAAAAGAGTGACCATCTACATATGGGCACTTATTTGTTATGGTACCGGTTAGGGAACCAATTCCGCCCAGTTTATTGACATGTCATGGTTTATGTGCTTTGCGTGGATTTTATCGCCAGTATGTCCTTACTCAAGGGCCTTGCCCTTGAATTCCATAAAAATCTTATCTTATCATCCTATTAAAGCTTGTTCTTGAAACTCCTTATTGGCTATAAACTATCGTGGATGTCTAGATCTATCTTGAATGCTGTGCATATAAGGGCCCGATCTGGTCTTGGGAGGAGCACCCAAAAGTACTAGTGCCCATGGGAGTTGTAATGATCACGGTGTCTAGCATTGCACCGAAGTACTTTCTCTTGATCTTTGGCATTCCACACTCTCTCTCTCTTTCTTGCGTGCGTGACTCGACTTGCGTGACTTTACTAGCGTGGCCCGATACGGGCAAAGTACTTGCGTGAAATAGCCAATAATCTATAAAGTCTCTCATGAATATCTCTTGTTTAAGACTCACTTGGATGTTTTGCACGACGTGTTATTCTATTGATTAGTTTTACTTGCTCAGTTCTTTCTACATGTATAGCCATATTGCATTTACATGTGAAAAATTATAATTACTTAAACCCATTGCTAGTTCTTGAGATATAATTCCTACTGAGCGTTCGCTCACTCCGTTTTATTCTAATATTTTTCAGGTAATCAGGTGGCTAGCGAGACCGAGACTCACACGGGCGGGACAAGTGTGCAAGCGAGCTTCGGAAACTAGTGAACCCGAGTCTTTTATCTTTCTTGAGTCTAGATAGTATTGTCTAGCTAAGTTAGCTTGTCGTCTCTCATTCAGTTATCTTGTCTAAGTCTGTTAGTATGTCGTTTTCTTCCTTTCCATTGTGATGGAGTCTTTAAGTTGGAAAACAAATTCTTGTAAGAGATTTGTATTAGAAATAAAATTTCTATTGTTGTTCAAAATTATTTTAGTCTTATGTGATTGCTCTTGATCATTCACGACTGTTTAACTGCCACGTTCCGAGCAAACGACAGGTTCCGCTGCTATCGGTTCGGGGCGTGACAGAGGTTGTATCAGAGCTTTGACTTTCTTATCCTCCAGTTATTAGGTCCCCAGGATAGGTCATCCTTGTCAGTCGTATCAGAGCTTCAGCTTTCACATCCTCAAGTTATTACGTTTCAGTGATAGGTCAAGTATCCTTGTTAGTCATATCATAGCTTTGGCTTTCACAATCATTAAGTTTCCATGATAGGTCAAGTATCCTTGTCAGTCATATTAGAGTTTCGGTTTTCAAAATCCTTAGATTGTTAAGTCCAAGTGATAAGTTGAGTATCCTTGCCGGTCATCCTATAGGAATTCCGTGAGAGATGGGTAGAACTTGGGGTTAAAGTTATAAAAGAAAGATAAAATATTTACATTTCAATAATATTAATTCTTGAGTAAATAAATTATCTCCCCAATCATCTTTGCAGGAACCTAGATAAAATGGAAGCATCTAAGCCAAGCTTTGTTCATGAGATGATCTTAGTAGATATCCAAGCTTACGCGGACCTTGTCAAGAGAGTTCATGTCACGCCCCGTACTCTATACCATCGAGGTATTGTCCGCTTTGGCCTACCGGCCTCACGGTTTTATCCCTTTTTAAGGGTGATCGGCTCCAGAATGGGGGACTTCCCGGGCAGGTCACCCATCCCAGTACTACTCCCCATTAAGCACGCTTAACTTCGGAGTTCTTTCCAAGAACTGAGTCGATACTTGAAAAGGCGCCTCGATGATATAGAGTACAACTTTACTATATTTGAGGGTGTTACAATCTACCCCTCTTATATAGGCGACGTCCTCGTCGCTGGGCACATATAGCACGCAATCACGCAATCAAGCCCCCAGGCAGGTAGGACTCTAGAGGTGGCCCCTACAGGCTCAAGAGGTGGCTCCCACTACGTAGCACTTTGCTCCATTACGGACTCAAGAGGTGGCTCCCATAGCGTAGCACACTGCCCTGCATGGCACTTAGTTCCCACACTTCCGGCTGAGGTATAGCTCTGATACCATTCTGTCACGCCCCGTACGCTATACCATCGAGGTATTGTCCGCTTTGGCCTACCGGCCTCACGGTTTTATCCCCTTTTAACAGTGATCGGCTCCAGAATGGGGGACTTCCCGGGCAGGTCACCCATCCCAGTACTACTCCCCATTAAGCACGCTTAACTTCGGAGTTCTTTCCAAGAACTGAGTCGATACTTGAAAAGGCGCCTCGATGATATAGAGTACAACTTTACTATATTTGAGGGTGTTACAGTTCAAGAGCTAGAGAAAATGGTGGAAGAAAAAGAAAGAGTTGAAGGGAAGGATCAAATAGATGACTGTGAAAAGTTCACCGTTACTAAGAAAAGGATAAACGAGGGTGATATTTCACAAAGGTGTAAGAAATGCCAGAAATGTAAGAAGTGTAATAAGGAAGCTTCGGCAGATCGCTCGCAAGATAAGTGTAAATCATGTGAAAGATATGGTCACAAATCGAAGAAGTGTTGGTGGAGTTCAGGAGCGTGTCTGCGTTGCGGGAGCTTAGATCATAAGATAGCAGAATGCCCTATTCTAACCAAGAAGCCTCCAAGAGGAGTTCAAGATTTAACCAAACTTGCCAAAGGGAAGGTTGCGGAAGGTACCCCTCACCCGAAATCATAAACTAGCTCTTTTTCCATACTTAAGATTTCTTCTGTATAAGCTCATAATAAGTTCTCTGTTAGGAATGGTAGATGATGTGAATTTGGGGACCAAATTCTTTTAAGTGGGGGAGAGTGTAACGTCCGGTAATTTTGGAATAAGAAATAACAATATTCATAATGATAAATACATACTCTTATAAGTATATAATGTTTAATAAATAAAATTTATTCAAATAACTGATACCTAGGACAAGGACTAATAAAAGTTAAACAAATTATGAGGAATAAAATCCCTATATACATACAAATTATTAATAGGTATATGAGGGTTAGAAAATAACAAATATGTTTATGTATATATAATGCAATATAAATAAATATAATACAACGTAAATAATAAGAACCAAAAATGCATGAATTATAAGTGAAAATATGTATATGCTCATTATTATACCATGCCCAGACCCTGTACACGACCCCCGACATCATAATGACCTTACCGTTATATTATAATAAATTTAAGAATAACATGTTATTTTTTTCTAGGCATTTAATGCATAATATAATTTTATTTGAATTTAGAATCGATAAATCTCGAAGAAAACATCAATTAGTATTTTATTAATAATTTATAAAATGTAATATTCACATTTATTACATTATACTTTTATTAGAAGGATAAAATATACATTAATAGGATTTAAATGAATTAATAAAAATTAAAAGAGAAAAGAATGGACATATATACGATATCGGTTTTTCGGAGGCTAACAAATAAAGAAAAAACTAAATTGACGCCGCCAGTGATGGGCGTCAATTCCATAAGAAACGACTTAAACTAAGTCGTCAATTCAAAAAAAACATGAATAGTGTCGACTTTTCGACTAAAGAATTTTGGAAAAATAATTATATGGAAAAATAGAGAAAAATAGAAAATTAATACCCTTAAAATTTCCCATCTATATCACATCCAGAAAAAAAAAGATAAAAATCCAGAAAGAAAGAGCCCAAAGTGAATAGCGCCCAACTATTTGGGCGTCACTTTAGAAAGAAACGACGTATGGCACGTCGTCAATTCTTTAGGAATGAATAGTGTGAGTGAATAGTGCCACTTTTTGATTTAAAGGAATTTTTAAAAACTAATTACATGGAAAAATCAAGAAAAATGGAAAACTATTACCCATAAAATTTCATAACTAAACCTAATCAAATACAAAAGATAAAAATCCTCAAATATTGTGACTAACACAAGTTAACGTGAAATCGTGAATAGCGCCCGACGGAAGGGCGTTATTTCTTTAAAAACGACGAGATGCAAGGCGTCAATTTAAAATTAACGACCTAGCCTAAGACGTTAATTCCGTTTGAGTTTCGTTCGGCCCAGGAGACTATCCAGGGCAAGTTTCTGGATAACTACGTGGAAGATGGGTTATGGTAAGGACTCTAACAGGGAAATAGGTATTCCAATCAAACTCTAACTCCATTAGAATTCCCAAAACTCTATAAATACCCTTGTGGGCGACCGTGATCGCTATTTGGCGATCTGGTGTTGCTGTCATCCGTGAAGAACCTGTAAGTTCTTCTTCCTCTTCTTTTCTGTTATATGAAGAGTAATGTTCTTCCTTGCCTCCGGTTAAGAATATGAAGAATATTGATGTCTTCATCTTCTTCTTCTTTTTCTGTAGGTTGTCAAACCCTCTTGGGGATTTCATCAACGTCCTCTTCTCCTGATTCACCGTGAAACTGTTAGATTATACATCACCCTGTTTTTTTTTCAAGGGCTGTTGGTGCTCTCTCTTCAAGTCCTTCATCACCTCCACGTACCGTCAACCAAGAACACAGTCAGGTAGGTTTTCTCAAGATCGTAGCCCAAACTAGCTTAAGATCTTAATAATATCATCGGTCGTGCATGCATATAGTTTTATTGTGGTTTCAGATGTTTTCTATGTAATTTCAAAAAGAAACACCCTTGGCAAGGGCGCTAATTTAAAGAAGCGACCCACACTAGGGCGCTAATTATTGTTTTGACGCCCTGCCCAGAACTCGTCAATTACATGTAATTAATAAATACCCACGTTTAAAATTTAATATCTATGTAACCATGAATCTAATATATTGCATGAGTATACCTGTGAAATCCTGCTATTTTTCCTGTCATGATCATGTACCCTTTTTCTTGAAATTTTATTATCTGAAAATTTTATAAATTCTTGAAGTCACGACCTTGTCTAGGTCGTCTCCTACTGAACTAACGCCCCAGACCAGGGCGCGAATTAAAAACTAACGCCCCTCTTTAAGGCGCGTTTCATGGAAATTCCAAAAAGTTGGCAATTATGCAAAAATGTTATAAATATAATGGACGCCTGCTATTATAGTCGTTAAATTGTTAATAAACGCCCCTGTATAAGGCGTTAATTTTATGAGTAATGACTTTACCTAAGTCGCTATTTTCCTGTATTACTGTTTTCCATGTTCCTGTTAACCGAGGGTTTGATATATATATATATATATATATATATATATATATATATATATATATATATATATGTATGTATGTATGTATGTATATATGTAAGTATAATATCGGCACTATATTTCCACTCCGTGAATATACTCCCATGTTTCGTGATGTTTTATCGTTTACCCACTAACTCTCGGTGACATACAAGCTCTCCATTGGACATTCCGTTCCTTTGGACTAGCAAGTTAGTCATTGGGACCTCCGTAAGTCTCCTCGTAGCCTTGGATTCACTCAAGGCCGATTGAGCTGGTTGTACCATAAAAACCTATTACACTATTTTGCCATGTCACTCTATAGAAACATGGTATACCAGCCCTCATGTTATGCTAAGTGGATATCATGAGAATATTCTTAATGGGATGAGGACATCATTTCATTAATATGCTGTTCTTGTGGACCTCAATTCTATATAAAAAGAGTGACCATCTACATATGGGCACTTATTTGTTATGGTACCGGTTAGGGAACCAATTCCACTCAGTTTATCGACATGTCATGGTTTATGTGCTTTGCGTGGATTTTATCGCCAGTATGTCCTTACTCAAGGGCCTTGCCCTTTAATTCCATAAAAATCTTATCTTATCATCCTATTAAAGCTTGTTCTTGAAACTCCTTATTGGCTATAAACTATCGTGGATGTCTAGATCTATCTTGAATGCTGTGCATATAAGGGCCCGATCTGGTCCTGGGAGGAGCACCCAAAAGTACTAGTGCCCATGGGAGTTGTAATGATCACGGTGTCTAGCATTGCACCGAAGTACTTTCTCTTGATCTTTGGCATTCCACACACTCTCTCTCTTTCTTGCGTACGTGACTCGACTTGCGTGACTTTACTAGCGTGGCCCGATACGGGCAAAGTACTTGTGTGAAATAGCCAATAATCTATAAAGTCTCTCATGAATATCTCTTGTTTAAGACTCACTTGGATGTTTTGCACGACGTGTTATTCTATTGATTAGTTTTACTTGCTCAGTTCTTTCTACATGTATAGCCATATTGCATTTACATGTGAAAAATTGTAATTACTTAAACCCATTGCTAGTTCTTGAGATATAATTCCTATTGAGCGTTCGCTCACTCCGTTTTATTCCAACATTTTTCAGGTAATCAGGTGGCTAGCGAGACCGAGACTCACACGGGCGGGACAAGTGTGCAAGCGAGCTTCGGAAACTAGTGAACCCGAGTCTTTTATCTTTCTTGAGTCTAGATAGTATTGTCTAGCTAAGTTAGCTTGTCGTCTCTCATTCAGTTATCTTGTCTAAGTCTGTTAGTATGTCGTTTTCTTTCTTTCCATTGTGATGGAGTCTTTAAGTTGGAAAACAAATTCTTGTAAGAGATTTGAATTAGAAATAAAATTTCTATTGTTGTTCAAAATTATTTTAGTCTTATGCGATTGCTCTTGATCATTCACGACTGTTTAACTGCCACGTTCCGAGCAAACGACACGTTCCGCTGCTATCGGTTCGGGGCGTGACATGTATCTTGGATAATATCGGGACCAAGCAATCTCTTCTCTCCAACCTCGCTCCAGCATAGAGGCGATCTACAGCTTCGGCCATAAAGAGCTTCGAATGGTGCCATTTGTATACTCGACTGATAGCTATTGTTATAAGCGAACTCAGTCAGCGGTAAATGTTCATGCCAACTTCCACCGAAGTCTATCATGCAGGCTCCCAACATATCTTCAATAATCTGATTTGTCCTCTCAGTTTGTCCATCAGTCTGAGGGTGAAAAGCCATACTAAACCTTAGTCTAGTACCCATAGATGATTGCAAACCTTTCCAGAAATGAGAGGTGAATCTCGGATCTTGATCCGAAATAATGGAACTTGGAATACCATGCAGCCTAACAAACTCCTTGGTATATAAGGCGGATAGAACATCCACAGTCCATTTGGTCTTGATAGGTAAGAAGTGGGCAGACTTAGTCAACCGATCAACAATTACCCATATAGCATCAAAACCACTTCGGGTCTTTGGTAAACCAACAATGAAGTCCATACCGATACTATCCCATTTTCATTCCGGTATTTCAAGAGGCTTGAGTTTACCAGTCGGTTTGAGGTGCTCGGCTTTAACTTGTTGAAAGACCAGACATCGGCTTACGAACTCAGCTACCTCTCTTTTCATGTTAGGCCACCAGAAAGTTCTCTTGAGATCTTGGTACATTTTTGTAGCACCGGAATGAATAGTGTACCTAGATCGATGTGCTTCTTCCAAGATTTTACCCTTGAGGATAGAAAAGTCCGGTACACATGTTCTTCCATTGAATAATAACCTTCCTCATCAGCCAGAAGAAAATCCGGTCGTTGATCTAATTTCTCTTTAATTTTCACGATCAACGGATCATCACCTTGTCGTTCCTTAATTTCCGAGAGTAACTCGGGTTGGAGTCGAATATTAGCGATAAAGACTCCACCTTCCTTCTCCTCCATATTGAGGTCTAGACTTGCCATTTCTTCAAGTAGATGCCATTCTTTAACCATCATGCTGGATAGTAAGGCCATCGGCTTCCGACTAAGTGCATCAGCTACGGCATTGCCTTTTCCGGGGTGGTATTGTATAGAGAAGTCGAAATCCTTTAAATATTCTAACCACTGTCTTTGTCTCATATTTAGCTCCTTTTGAGAGAATAAGTATTTGAGACTCTTGTGATCAGAATACACCGTAAAGGCTTCGCCATAGAGATAATGTCGCCAGATCTTCAAGGCAAAGACCATAGCTGCCAACTCTAGGTCATGCACGGGATAATTTTCCTCGTGCTTCTTCAATTGCCGTAAGGAATAAGCTATGACCTTGCCATGTTGCATTAATACGCAACCTAGGCCAATTCCAGATGCATCAGCATATACTTCGAATCCTCTTCCTTCCGTAGGTAATTTGAGAATAGGAGCAGTCGTCAGACAATCCTTTAAAGTCTGAAAGCTTTTCTCGCATTCCTCAGACCATATAAAAGGATTCTCCTTCCTTGTTAATCTTGTTAAAGGTACCGCAATCTTGGAGAAGTCCTTGATAAATCTTCGATAATAGCCAGCCAATCCCAAGAAGCTTCGGATTTTCGTCACACTAGGAGGTCTTTCCCAGTTCTTTACGGCCTCGACCTTTGAAGGATCGACGGTGATACTGTTCCAGGAAATTATGTGACCGAGAAAAGAAACTTCCTCCAACCAGAAATCACATTTGCTTAATTTAGCATAAAGCTTGTGATCTCTTAATAATTGAAGGGCCTTCTTGAGATATTCTTCATGTTCTTCCTTTGACTTGGAGTAGATCAAAATGTCATCGATAAAGACAACCACAAATTGATCGAGGTATGGCCTGAATACGATGTTCATTAATTGCATAAATGCGGCAGGCGCATTTGTTAAGCCAAAAGGCATAACGGTGAACTCGTAATGTCCATACCGACTCCGAAATGCAGTCTTGTGAATATCACCTTCCTTGATTTTCAACTGATGATAACCAGATCGAAGATTGATCTTTGAAAAATATCGAGCTCTAGAAATCTGGTCGAATAATTCATCAATCCTCGGCAGTGGATATTTATTCTTGATGGTGAGTTGATTCAATTGCCGATAATCAACACATAGTCTCATTGAACCATCCTTCTTTTTGACAAAGAGGACTGGGGCTCCCCAAGGTGAAGTACTTGGTCGGATAAACCCCTTCTCCAATAACTCTAATAGTTGTTCCTTTAACTCCTTCATTTCGACAACAGACATTCGATAAGGAGCTTTAGAAACTGGTGCAGCTCCCAGAATCAAATCAATAGAGAATACCACTTCTCTCTCCGGAGGAATACCAGGCAACTCATCCGGAAATACATCAGAATAATCCCGAACGATAGGAATGTCCTTTAGAACGGGTTCCGTAGGCTCAATCATAGTGATAGAAACTAAGAAACAGGCACAACCCTTCCTTAATAATTTCTCGGCTTTGAGGGCCAAAATGAGAGACAAGTGTTTAGAATGCCTGATACCAGAAAATATGAGGTTGGGGTAACCCATAAAAGTTACCGTACCCAACTTGCAATTGACACTAGCTCCATGAGTAGATAGCCAATTGGCACCCAGAATAACATCATATCCGTCCATCTCCATGCATACCAAATCAGCGGGTAAGTTATAACCGCTAATTAGAACTTCACTAGCAGGATAGAAATGTTTAATCTCCATTCCCGTTCCAATAGGGGTAGTAATAGTGAGTGTAGAATCTAATGGAACATGCTTCATAGGTAAAAGACCAGCAAATCTTCTAGATATAAATGAATGGGTAGCTCCGGTGTCAAATAAGACAGAGACATGCCTTGAGTACACAGAAAGAGTACCTTCCACGATGCCTCCTTCTTCGGTAGGTTCCACATCCATGAGGGCTTGGAGTCTTCCTTGCTTTTTGGTAATAATAGGAAGTTTTACCAGTGGTGTAGCTTGCTCGTTGAGAAGAGTGCAATTCGGGATTCTATGCTCCCGACTCCCGCATCGAAGACATGCACCGAGCTTTCTCCAGCATTCCTCGACTTTGTGTCTGGGATTCTCGCAGAATTTACATAATTCCTTTGATGACGTAGAGAAAGGAACTATTTGCTTGTCAAATGTCCTCGGCTTCTTGTCCCCTTAAAAGTTACGTCCACCTTTATTGAAATTATGCCCGTCCTTGATGAAGTTACGCCCATCATTGGGCCTTTTCTTCTCGAAGGAAGGTTTGAAACTATCTGCTCCCGTAACTTGCTCTCTCTTGGCTTCTCTTCTTTGGATGCGATCCGATAATTCCGTTGCATCTTCTAAGAGTTGTGCTATTCGTACCGCATCAGAATAAATTTGAATATCCATCGGGGCGAGTTGAGTAATGTACTGCGGCCTTAAGCCGTTGAGAAATCTCCTTGCCTTCATTTTGTCGGTACCCACGAGGTGTGGAGCGTACCGAGATAACCTTGAAAATTGAGCTTCATATTCAGCAACTGATAATCCCCTTTGTTTTAAGGCGGCAAATTCGGCGGCCTTCCTTTCTTGCACTCGGTCGGAGAAATACTTGCTATTGAAGTGTTCCACGAACTCTTCCCATAATACTTGGTCGTGCGGTAAAGTAGCTTCGACCGATTCCCACCAGGCACGTGCATCCCTTTCTAGTTGGAAAGTTGCGAGTAGGACCCTTTCCTCGTCGGCACATTGCATGACTCGGAAAATCCTCTCAATTTTCTTAATCCAATGTTCAGCTTCATCCGGATCCGTAGATCCAGCGAACTTGGGAGGGTTCATGCTTCGGAAATTCCTATGCAAATCACTAGCGCCTCGGTTTGCTCCTCCCTGAGCAACCTGTTAGAGGGTTTGGGTTAAACCTTGAACGGTGCGTTGCATCTCGCGCCATTGAGCTCTCTCGGTGGCCATTTACGAGAATTAACCTGCAACCATAATTACAAGGTTTAATGTTTTTTTTGGTATTCATTTCTTGATTAATTCTTTTCCTTTAAAACTTAACCCATGGTTCTACCCAAACTTACCGGGCAAGTTTAAGTTCCTAACCTATTTCTAGGTATTGATCTATACCTATATTAAGGGAAAACCTATGTTTAAGAAATCCTAGGTTTTATGTAACCTAGGCTCTGATACCACAAAGACTGTCACGCTCCGACGCGGAATATCGAGGTCGTGAGCGAGTCGTAAACAAGCATGTCGATCAGAGTATGCACAATGTAATTTCTAAAGTCAGAAAGGAATGGGAAATGATACTTTTATTCTATAAAAATGAAGTTTACAACACTAATTGATAAGCCATAAAGGCAATTACAATCTTCAAATCCAAAATACATCATTCTTGTAAAAACACTAATGACCTACACAAACCTAGGTAAAAGGAAAATCACTCTCTCACTCTTGTCCATTCCCTTATTCATTTTCATTTCCTGCAACAATTTACCAAAATGTAGGGTGAGCAAAGAGCTCAGTGGGATTTTATATCTCTATAATCAGGCAATATTTAAGTATTTATCATTTTGGACATTTTTCCAAGTAAATCGGGAAGTGTTTAAGATCATGAATAGCGAGTAGGAAATTGTATACGGAATTTCAAGTAATAACATGATAACAAGGTTCCAAGATAATTTCAAGTATTGAATATTGAACATGTAAAGAATATCATGAAAGAATTTGGCCATTTCATACAAGTCAAATATATCATGTAATTTCAAGCAATTTCAAGTAACAAGTAAACAAGTACAATAACGAAGTGTGGAATGTCATAATTAATCTAGCAAGTCATGCACTTCGGTGTAATACCTCACCGTGGTCAATCAACTCCCATGGGCATAAGTACTTTCAGGCACTCCTCCCAAGACCAGACCGGGCCCCATTAATGCTAGGCATTGGGTCATTGGATCAAAAGATCCCAAACATGTTTAGACATCCACTTAACACTATGGCCAATGAATTTCAATAATAAGCTCATTTGTAAAAAGTACAGATCTGGCAAAAATATCAAAAGGAGCAAGAGGAGTGAATAATAATTTTAAGGCATCATGTTTAACGACATTAAGTCGTAGAATTCAAGAAAGAATGGTAACTAGGAAGAAAATTCAAGTAATTAGAGTTTAATAGAATTAATTTAATTCCATGGTTTAATCTTGTGTGCATTTGATTTACAAGTATTTAGACATGTTTTCAGGAAATTTTTGTACATTAGAGATGCATTAGTTTAGCCGAAACGGTGATTTATTATTATAAAAATCAGAATTTTGTTATGAAAAATAGATTTTTTATGCCAAAAATAATTCTAACTTTCTAAAAAATAGTTTTAATACGTTACTTTACTGATAAGACGATAAAATAAATTTTTCATGCTGGATTTAATTTTTAACACGCTAAAAATCATTTTTCTATAATTATTTACTAATTATTCAAGAGGAAAATAGAATTATCCTGCTGAAAAATATTTTTAATACACTGAAAATAATTATAACATGCCAAAAATAATTCTAACATGCTGGAAGAAATTTTAGCATGCTGGAAGTAAGTTTCATGTATCAATTTACTAATTATTTAATAGAAAAATTAAGTTTAGCATGCAAAAAAAATAGTTTAAATAGATTTTAACATGCTGAAAATAGTTTTTATATCTCAGTATGTATAAAATAATTTTATTATGTTGGAAGTCATTTTTAACATGCTGGAAATATTTTTCATGCATTAATTTACTAATATGGTTAAAAATAGATTTTTACATGCAAAAATAATTTTATTATATAAAAAATAATTTTTAACATGTTGTAAGAATCAAAACATGCTAATATTGTCTTTCCTTACCTTTGGTGACTTAAAAGTATACGATTAACGTGGATTTTCAAATGTTATAATCCATATTGTATAGTGACTAATCTTTAGTCCCACATTGGAAGTTTTGAAAACTTTCATGGCTTTATATGTTCGAGAGCTCACCCTTGGGTCAGGACCCAAGGGGCATAGGATGTGGGCTCGAGTTGTGAGTTGAATTAAATGGATACGAAAATCTTAGTATATTTATTTATTTATTTGTGCCGTGTCGCACCGCACCACACTTTATTTATTTGTGACTTGATTTCTCCCAAATCTTCCTTCAAATCTCCTTCAATATTCAAACTAGCATAGCTTAGGCCTCCAGGGATGGTTTGTGGGTTGATTGGGGTTCTATTTATAGCCAAAACATGGTCAATTTTGTCAAGATTCCTCACCTAATTTTACCTAACCCATTAAGTCCGAATTTAGAAGAAAAAAAATCAATTTCTCTTCCTAATCTAGCCCATTTTTGGTGTGAATAGGTGTGAAAACAATGTAATTTCGGCTGGTCTAAAGTGGAATGGTAGGTGGGAGTTGATTTTTGAGTCAATCTTCTAGAAATGGGGTTATTTTAATCCCTTAAATGCCATATTAAACATGTGTTACGAATTTTGGTCTAATTATCCTTTAATAAATTATTTAATCCATTAATCCAACCCATTATGGATTATTTAATAGGCTAATTGTAATCTTAACCCATTATATGGACTATTATTGGGCTTCCTATGATTTATCTAATAGTTAAAACATTTAATCTCTATTTACTTCAAGTAAATTCATTTAACTAGTATATTTCATATAGTAAAAATATAATTTAACTATTTCATGAATATTTTATTTATAGAATAAAATAAAAATTTTATTTCTCATCTTTATTTACCGAGTTTCTACAAACTATATGCATGTTGAGTGCAGGGCTAGAGTGTTGGTTCGCGAGACACCTGGACCGGCATCTCGGTCTCCTCTTCTGGTCTTTCTTTTCTTCTTGAAGCCGGGGCCCGTGCCTTGGACACCCATATCTATTTGAATCTGGTCGGCTTCGGGGTTAACCCTCCCTTCAATCTGGACTCGAAGCGGTCCATTCTGCTCGGGGCCAGCACTTTGAAGGAGTTATGCACCGGCATGGTGAAAATCACCATGTCGGGTGTGATCTTGGCCTGTCGGTTGTTTAGAAAGACTCAGATGCCTCCAGCGAGTATGGATTTGCCCGAAGTGGAGAGCCGGCTTCACAGTGTGCCGATATCATTTTTGGTTGCCCTCCTGGCAATCGATGAGTGCTTCTTGCTATAGGAAGCGCAGGAATGGATGTGGTGGACGTAGTAGCCCACCGCAGCAACATCAGCTATGGTCGCTTTTGCAACAGTGACCGGCTTCATCTCATGGACATCCAGGAGCTCGATGAAGGCTACCCCCAAAAAGTTGGGGAAACTGAACACCGGCGGGAAGTTGCCGAACTTTGTAGGCACGGCCAGGTGGCCGTACCTGGCATGATAAGTAACGACGAGTAGTCCAAATGACACATCCATCGAACTAAATAGGATGCAACTTGGAATTTCATATTAATAGCGTTAGAGCTTTTAGGAGGAGGTGGTTGGGCCACTAATCCTGGCCAGAAAATGAAAGGAGGTCCAGTCCCGCCGGGCGTGCCAACTTGCGAGAACGTACTCGGGGGTTCGAGCATCTCTTCGCTCTTTGGAGATCTTGTTTGTAGCGTTTGTTTCATCTTTTAGAGATTTATTGAGTGCGAGGGTATGCCAGTCACCGAAGTGACAATTTATTTGGGCTTCAAGACTCGGATGATCTGAAGCCACAGGTGCACTCCGTCTGATCTACTAGACGATGGTGGGTATCGGGTCGGGACTAAGAACCCACCGCGCCATAAAGGTCACGGCATTAATTACATCTCCTCCAAGAGGAGAAAACCTTTGATTAAATGTCAGGAAAAGGGGCCCTCGATCCTTAAACTGATATTAGTTAAACAAAGGAATGAGAGTTCCAAACTTCAATAAAGTAGCCCCCATTGAGGGGTAAACAGTTGAACAAAGTCTGTCATTAATTGACCCATTCATATCTGGACAAGAGTCCCAATTTATAAATGTGTCTGCCAGAAATATGGCAAGTTTGATGCTCGGGAGTAGATCCTAATAGAAACATGTAGCGGACTTTTGGCCTAAAACGGAGTCGAGTTATGACCATGATTGGGATAATCCCAAGGTTCAAACACGACCCGTAGAGGCCCTATCAATGTCCCCATTGCATAGGGTCCAAGGGAAGTGAGAGACTTATTGTTTATTCTTTTGTTTTGTTATATGCTTATCATCATATTTTGTTGTCAAGGTTTATGCAATCAAATTTATTATTTTATTGACTTGCTTATCGTTTATTATTTATTTCATTTTGTGTTTTATCACTTCTTTCTTTTCTTTTTATTTCTTTTAGCATACCAAATGGGGCAGGGGCCAGTGAGTCGACGCAGGAAGGTACTGTGTCAACGCAGGGGTCCTACTAGAGCCAGCGCGACTATATCATCGACGCTAGGAAGGGTAGCGTCGACGCGCATAAGGGGGGCTACTAAAGGCTGCGTTGACGCAGGCCCCAACTACGTCAATGCTGTGTCGACGCGGTTGCTGTCAGCGCCCACTCCAGTCTTTCTTTTTCAACTGTTCGTTGTTTGTTTGTTTTATTCACATTGTGGACAGATTTTGGAAGTTCAAGGGGATATTAGACTTTAGTTTTTTTTGTTTCATTCAGTTGGTTTTCTTTCTTTTATTCCTTTGTTGTTCTTTAGATTTTCTTTCTTTTATTTCTTCTTAGTGTGTAGCATGCATGGGGTTTATTTCGTGAGGCACGCATAATGCATGTATGATGCATTGAGGATTTGGTCGACCGAAATAATGGATCAGTCGACCGAAGATGCCTAACTGACCATGGGTTGCCAGCATGCACGGGAAGTCTATGCACATAGCTCAATCTGCACGCCTAATGCATGTATGCTTCAGTGTGAATGCAAATGGATTACTCCATATGTTGGGTAATACATGAGGGAGTAATTTTGACTAAGCTCCTACAGGTTCAGGATGGGTTGATGCAAATTGCATAATGCATGATGATTGTTCGATTGGCTTCATAGCAGAGATGGCAACCGGACAGCAAGTTAACTCAAGCGGAGTCAACTTAGAATCAGCTGGGATGAAGTGAGGTCGACGCAAGGGTTTAAATGAAATGAGGTGTGGTCGATGCAGTGGCAGCAGTGGAAAGACTCAAGGGAGAGGGTCGACCCATGTTGCAGCAGGCTTCAAATCACATGTGTTCAGTAAATGCATGAATGCATGAGTGAGTATGAATTGATTGATCTTTTTGTATTTCTCTTATGCATCTTGGTCATTTCTTCTGTGTGAATTTTCTTTTTTTCCATTGCCACCAGCATGACATTTTGTTTGTTTAATCATTTTCTTCATTTCAACATCATTCTGTTCAGATTTGTTCTTGACCAGTTCAACCACATTGCTTGTGCAGCCATGTTCTTAGCTTGTCTGATCAGGTCAACGTAAACACGCTCCCTACAGCGTCATTATTAATTCAACATTGTTTCTTATGTCCTTTTTTGTTTGACGTATATGTTTTAACATTGTGTCAATTGTTCAGTCCATGTTTTTATCATTGGTCTATTTATTTATTAAGTCCACAATTCTGGGGAAAATTGGGCAGCACCACCCCAGACCGGAGCTTTAGGGGTGAGAAAAATGGAAGCTCATCCACAGGAAATCTTGCGATGGCCCCTAAATAAGAAGGATGCATACGGAAGCGGCAACATCCTTAAAACCCGGATTGGCTATGAACACCTCGAGGACTAGCCTACAAAGGGGCTCTATTGACCCATGGGTTGGCTACATTTCCAATTCTGAAATGTGCATTGTTTTTGCTGGCTCCATGGCCATTAATATCCCTCCCTATATAGAGCATCCTTCAGAGAACATGCTATAGAGAAGCAGATCCCTGGGGACATGAGAGTGTCTAGAAAACAGATATTTAAGCGATATGAAATCATGATATACCCCTATGCCAGCGATAGGTCCTTAGTAAAAGCATTCGCGAAATCAGACACTACAAGGAAAATAGGTTATTCCGACGTCCATTTGCCATCGCAAATACGTCGAAAATACGTCGCAAACTAAATTGTTGACGTATTTACGACGAAATATGGACGTCGGAAAGCTTACATCGTAAATTTCTGACGTATTACAATAGCGTCGCTAATTCGTCAAAAATTACCGACAAAACTATATCATCAAAGTTATGGTGGCTATTTATGTCGGTAATTAATTAATCATTGCGACGGAACATAATTTAGTTGAAAATACGTCTAAATTTTTTGACGTATTCTGACTAACCCTTATTCTGTCGGAAAATAATGGGCCATAATATTTCTGACAAGTCGGAAATTACCGAAGTATTTGTGATAGAAACATTATGTCGTCGCAAACCTTCGGGTTAAATTAGTTCCGACGAAAGTTATTTTGGTCGGAAATACGTCGTTAATGTTCGACGTATTTCAATCGGATAAGTAATACGTGTAGATATATTTCTCCTCCCGTCCGTTCTTCTAATGCCTTCCCAATGTCTATCCTACCACATCCAACATGGGAAATGAATGAAGACAGAGGGAAAGGGAGGTGTAAAAACCTGTGATCGCCACCAAGGCGCCGAACGTGATGAACACGCCGTACCTTGGAAAGAGGAGAGGTACTCGCCTGACTTGCAGCGCTGGAGAGATATACGGTCCAAGAAGAACCACCTATAAGATGCACGGTCTCACGATAGACCGCTTAAGAATGCTGCAGAGGATGCGGGATGAAGCACTCCTGGCAGTTGAACGGCTCTATCACGACCGCAGGAAGAAGAAGGACGGTCGAGGAAGCACCGCACGTCTCCTTGAACGGATGGTAGAGAACCGCGCAAGACTATCAAGCCAGAAGTCACAAAGGGTCCAACCTCCACCCTCTCCAGCCGGCCAGAGGGGATGGGCCTCGTGCTAGGGATTGCTGACCTGCAAAACAACGTGAAAACACAAAGAGGAAACCCAAATTAGAACTGAAAAGTGTAGTAGATGTCAAAATAATAAGAAATAAACATGAATAAGTGGAAAGGAGGATACCTGGGGGATTTGAAACCCCTAGGGTGTCACAAACGTGGGTGGGTGTGTGCATAGCAATGAAGGTGAAGAAAAACGTGGGGAGAAAGTGAGAAGAGTGATGCATGCAATAAAAAATGGACAAAACGTATCAAACACACAAGACAAAAAAAACTAGACTACTCCCTGAACCGGAGGCTTATATGGATGTGGAAAGCCTCCCTCCTTGATGCTAGGTCGCTCAAGAATGCGGCAGGGCTTTGCCGTCGACCAAAAAATCTACCCCTTTTCAAACCCGGCCTTTAGGGTCTATTTACAGAGCACCTCAAGTCCCAACTCGAAATTAGGGTTTAGAAGCATTTTCAGGTCAAGATAATCAAAGGAAAATCGTAGATAATCAAATTATCTCTTATCCAGTCGAAACGGTACTCAAAATGGTTCATTATTTGCGGAGAAAATGACGGGAGAAGTTAGGGATGAAACCACGGATAGAGAGAGAAAATATGTTGAAATTCAGGAATCGAACGGATGAACGGTCTCACGATAGACCGCTCAACAGGATGTGCGGCCATGTCCTGGCCATCCAACCCTGTCGGTAAAAATTTAAAATAAATCATAAATAATCCAAATTATCCATCGAACTGATCGAAATCCTTCGCCATTGGACTCTATACATGAACGGCTCAGCTAAGACCATTCAAAGGTAGAGCGGCCAATGACAAACCGTTCTAGCCATGTCGGTGATAAATAAATTAATTGGATAATTATATGAGAACACCACCAAGCGCAAGACTCTGAGAGATGATCGGCTACCATCCGTCCGTCCATTAAGTTGAACGGCTATAGGAGGACCGCATAAATGCTTGTCGGTGGAAATTCAGAAAATTAACCAAAATATTCCAAAATAGATGGACGGTCCACAAGCAACCGCACATTGATTGAGCGGCCAGGGATGCACCGTACATGTACATGGGTGTTGAAACTCATAGAAAAACCCAATCAACCAAAACCAAGGCCCGTTAAGCCCTGAATCAACTCGGACCTAACCAGGGAGGGAGGCTACCCATAAAACTGGCCCAAGATATGCCTAAAAATAGCCCCAATGAGTGATGGACAACTCGAGACATCAACAAATGGGAGTAAGAGGAACGACTCAACTTATCGGTAAAAAATGGGTGTCAACAGATGCCCCTCCTTAACGTCCTCTTTGCAGGGGAGCGAGCGGAGGTGAAGCGAAAGTGACATGGAACATGGAGATGGAGCGGAAATGCAGCGGAGTGGACCGGAAAAGTGGGCGTTAAGGTAAAACGACACCATTTTTTACCAACAAGCGACAGGAATCTTCCGGAAAACTCTGAACTGAACGCAAGGAATGATAAAACCAAAAGTGACGCCAGTATGGAGGAACTAAACTAAATTAAAAGAAACAAATCGACAAGACCAACCTCATGGGGGACACAATCCCGTGGTCCAATGAGGAGGCCAAAAAGTAGGTAGCAAAAGTAAAGAAACAGACTAAAGCTCCAGACGGGGACCTTTTAATCAACCAAACCAAGCGAATTGACCAAAGAGAACCTTCCAACTCAGAGTGGAATTAGTCCCTCTTACCCAAACACTAAACACACAGTTAACCATTACTGATGGGACATTCTGCAGGCAAACCATGGGGCATGAAAGCTCAAAAAGATGCGTATGATGTATGCTGGGCTAAAATAAAAGAAATCATTAAGACAAATGCGAAGAAAGATTAAAATACAAAATACTCGAGAATAATATTGCTAAGCTGGGAAAATCAGAGTCAAGATACCATCCGCAACCACAGCGTGCAGGATAGAACCATCCTCCCCATGACATCTCAACCTAACGGCCTATCCGAAGATTAAACACGTGAACCTAGATCATCATCATTTTTGTTAAAGGGGAACATCAGATCCTGGAACACGTAGATAACCAACTGGTTCTCGAGATAATATAGCATAGTACCATATAATAATGCAATAAGGGTGATAAAGTTAGAAGGGCATACCTGACTTACCTGTGCAGGTGAAACGGCAAGTGAAAGTTTGATGCTGCACATGAAATTGTTAACAAGATTTGCAATGATATCAAAATTCATCAATTTGAACACTAAGTGCAGAAATGAGGGTAAAACAACTTCAAACGTGAACGGTTAAATACCAACCGCCCAAAGAAGAACGGTTACATGTGAGCCGTATATAGTATGGAATTTGAACCGACTTAAATAGCGTACCGTTGAAGATGAACGGTCACCCCTCAACCATTAAAACTAAGGACGGTCTAACGATAGACCGCATAACCTCTGTAACCTTGAAATGCTAAAACCCTTCGTTTCCCTCCACCGTAACCGACGGTGGGAGAGAGAACGAAGGGCACACCACCACCCATTCCAATCTCTCACTCTCTCAACTTCTCCAACTCCCTCTCTCGTCTCCCCATCTCTCACCTTTCCATCGCGATGAGGACCAAGCACCAGGCGGCCCGAGACCGGGCGACTGGCGAGGAGCCCTCACCGCCACCGACGGCCGAGGAAATGCCGCCACCGCCGCCGCCGGTGGCAGCCGCGGAGGAGGCCGGCGGTGAGGAGCTTGCCGTGGCCGTGCCCGAACCGGAGGGGGAAGAAGCTGCAGCAGTTGCTGCCAGTGGCGAAGGCGATGAAGCACCGGAGGAGCCCGCCGGTGAACCCACGGCAAAGGTGAAGGCGACCCGGGGCCCCGAGGTAGGCCCCCCCTCCCTAGCCATTTTTACACCATGCATGTTAGATTTAGGGGATTTTTTTGGGGAGATTAGGGAGGCTAATGACCGGTTTGGGGCGCCATGTTGGCCTCCCCACCGGTGGGGAAACCCTCACCGTCGTCGGGGAAAACGACGGTAGGGCGGTTTAAACAAAACCGCACAAACAAAAACATACGGCTCACATAGAGCCGCCCAAACTCACACGGCTCAGGGGGAGCCGTTCAAACTCACACAACACTAGAACCGAACCAAGTAAGGACGGTGAGAGGCTCACCGTACAAATGACAAACGGACCACATTGGTCCGTTCAACACTCTGTCAACAAAGAACAATGTGGTCCCTATAGGACCGCCCAACCTTCCCGCGGCCCAAGAGTGGCCGTTTGACACTAAGAAGCCTGAGAGAAGAACGATGCATGCCCACCCATTCAAGATAGGAACGGCCAATGCCAGCCCATTCGAAACACAGAGCCTAGGGATTAGAACGGTGCACATGGGACCGTTCAAAGGGACGAGCGGCCTGTGGGAGACCGCTCTTCTGACAGAGATTTAAACCTTGATGATTTTATTTATATATGAAATAAAATGCTTAAATAAATTACTAAAATGCATTTAAAATGAATGAATGAATGCAGGGAAAGTGCAGGACCCGTACCTCGTGGCTGTAGGTCCGCACAGTGTACTTAGCACTGCCGGACTTTCAGAGGGAGCGGTTGGCTGCCATGGGGTTCGCCCCATTCCTAAGCATCGAGGTGTGTCGGTTCGACACAGCTCTGCTCTACGCTCTGCACGACCGCTGGGATCCAGTGAGTCGGACGTTCCTCTTCCCATGGGGCCATATGGTCCCCACGCTAGAGGACGTGGCCAGGCTCACTGGCCTTCGAGTGCACGGGGCACCGGTTAGCGGGACAACTTTTCTCGACTACCGGGAGATTGCTCGGGGATTGCTGGGCTTAGAATTGCGGCGCCCTGAGAGGCAGTCGACCCTCCTACCCCGGGCTAGTCTCCAGGACAGCCTAGGATTACGACGTGCGGGAGTTGCAGTTGGCCAGCAGCCGGAGGAGCACCTGCAGCGGTTGGTGGAGCTGGCACGGCCGAGGGTAGCTGCAGGGCCGGGAGCAGAGGCGGATAGAGTGCTGAGACGGTTCCTGATGCTGATGTTCGGGTGACTCCTCTTCTCCACCAGAGTAGACGTGATGAGCTGTCGGTTCCTTCCTTTCCTCGAGGTGCCGAGTCACGTGGGCGACTACGCGTGGGGAGCAGCAGTCCTCGCCTTCTTGTTCGACACGCTGAGTTCGACGGCCCGTCGGACGATGCTCGGGGGCTTCTCTCCCTTACTCCAGGTACGACTCTTAGCCTAGACTTAATTATGCAACTCTATATATTTTCTAAATGCTGGCACGATGCTGTGATGCAGGTGTGGGCCTACGTATACGTACGTGGGCTAGGCAGAGGTGAGGAGACCCGTCCTGGGCTCCTGCCGATCGCACGGAGGTGGACAGCACCTTGGGAGACTGCAGCCCTGAGACGACAGATCCGAGAGCTGCAGGACGCTCTACCGTTTGCCTCGGTATACTTCTAAACTTAGACTCTTTAATTAAATGCAATTCTTATATGATGATGATGCTGATGCGACTTCCTATTTCTTGTAGGTACGGTGGACACCATATACAGAGGAGGGGTAGGAGTGTCAGCCTTGGGTGGTTGGCGCCCTCGCTTTTGCGGGACGAGATGTGTGGCTTCACTGCGTGAATGTGGTGGAGCCACTGCACTACAGATTGGTGATGAGGACCATCGGGGTTCATCAGCCCGCTGTGGAGTTCTCGGCGCCTAAGAAGGCGGGGGAGCGAGTGACGAGGACTACCCGGGGCCTAGCGGCAGCATTTGATTGGTCTACGAGGAACGCTGCGCAGGTGGCCGACTTGACAGCTCTCGAGCGACTCAGCGTACTACACCGCATACGCCAGACACTACCGGGACTAGGTGTGCCGGGGTGCCCACCGATCGGTATGACTTCTAAACTCAAACTCTGTCTATTATGCTTATGATGATGATGCACTGACACTTGAACTTATAAATGCATATTGACCCTGAGGGACGACTGGTGGAGCTGCAAGGGCTCATGCACTCCACCATTAGGGAGCGGGATGAGGCCCGACAGGCCCTGGCCTTACTGGTGAGTTTTCTAAACCTTGAACTCTCTAAATTATGCAAATGCTTATGATTATGACTATGTATGTGACTGACCTGGAGTTTTGGATGCAGCGTGCTGAGGGGGCCCAGAGACAGGGGGCCGATGCTCCATCTTCTTCTTCTACCCAGACTCCTGTAGATCGGGCTGAGCGGGTGGCCGACTTCACTCGGATGGTAGCGCGGGCCAAGGTGACCGAGGTGGCGCTCACCGAGAGGGTACGTAAATCACTACACTTCCCCTTTGTACTTATGGTTATGATATGTATGACATGCAATTGACTGACAATGATATGTGTATGCAGACGACCGAGCTGACCCGCCTTAGGACCGAGCTTGAGCAGAGCCGGGCAGCTGCTCGGGAGGAGGTGGCCCGTGTGCGGGAGGAGCCAGCACAGAGCCGACCAGCAGATGCGCTGGAGACGGCGCTTCTTCAGGCTGAGCTGGAGCGACTCCGAGCCAGCGCGATCGAGGCGGAGCGCTACCGGGCTGAGGTGGAGCAGGCCCGGTTACAGGTTCCCAGATTGGAGGGCATGGTGGCGGGCATGAGAGAGGTGAGTCAAGAGCGCAGCCGAGCGACTCTGAGCGGTAGCCACGGCACCCATGGCTCTGTTAGGAGTTACTTTACAGGTTCCTCCGGCCACCGAAGGAATGAGGAGGACGAGCGGCGCCGGCGACGTAAGCGTGACGAGGCGGTTTCAGCGATGCCTCCACCAAAGAGGCATGAGGGAGCCAGAGACAGCGACGGGGGCCAGGGAGAGGGACAGTCCTGACTTTTGTAGTCGGCCCAACTTTTGTACATGATACGATATGATAGTGATATGCCTTTCTTGTTTGTCTATTTCTATGAATGAATGAATGGATGAATGCGGCTACTGACTCGACACGAGTGCGACGACTACGGGTGTGACACGACACGACCACGAGTGAGATAGAGGGACGCCGACTCCGAGTGAGAGAGAGAGAGCGTGATGCCAAATGAGTGAGATGAGTGACGTCAAATGAGTGAGATGAGGGCGTCAAATGAGTGAGATGAGAGACGCCAAATGAGTGAGATGAGAGACGCCAAATGAGTGAGATGAGAGACGCTAAATGAATGAGATGAGAGACAGCACGACTACTAGTTGAACAAGTGCACAACTTGTTGGACAAGGGCTTCAGATCAGAAGAACGATTCTCAGTGGGCCGTTTAAAGTAACACACGGTCCATAATAAACCGTTCCGAGGGAAATTGAACAGTCTTATATTAACCGTTCTGAATGTTAAACGGTTTACCATAGGCCGCGTAACAAGACGAACGGTCTAACTCAGGCCGCTTAAACTCCTACCCTCGAATTCTCTGGAAGATGATAAACGGTCCACCACGGGCCGCACAATGAGATAGGAGGTCTATCGTAAGACCGTCCAAAGGGGCATCCTGCGAACTTGAATGGGACTCTCCCGGAGAGTCCTTAACCCGAGGGCAAACTGCTTTAAACCCATCCAAACCTCATCTTAACCTGCCCTAGACTTATCCAACCCTGATCTCAAGAGACCTAGGCTTCCTAACAAGCCCTATAAGTAGGAGGGGGAGCCTAAATTTGTGATTCACACATCCTCCTCCTTCTAAGCCTTGAAACCTTTGCTATTTATCACCAAATCATCATGAAGAGGGCCCTAGGGGGTAGTTCCACGGAGGGAGCATCTTTCGAAGGGCCAAAGCCGGCCAGGAAGGAGCGGGAAGTGCTCCAACGACTGACGGCGATCCCGCGACATCTGAGCTCGAGCCCTCTGAGAGAGGTAAGCTACTCATGATTTCATTCAATTCTTTCATTTACTTACATGCTTTTCCTTTCTCTCTCTTTTCTTCCATCTTCTTTCTTCCCACCTCAGCTTCTCCCTGGCCCCAGGCGGTATTCTACCCTGAAGTGGTTGGCTCCCATGGTCCGTGCGTTGCCCCTAGGAGTGACATCTATCTTGAGATCTTGGCATTTACAACCTCTCCTAGTGTTAGGTCAGAACTACCGAAAGCTTTCCCTTGATTGGCACAGCATCTCGGCCTTAGTTAAAATTTGGCATCCTCAAACTCATACATTCATCTTCCCAGCATTCGAGGCAACTATCCTACTAGAGGAGGTAGAGACCTACTTCTCTTTACCCAAGTCCCAGGTGGGAGGGGAAGACTCAGTGTGTCATACTGTTGCCCCTATAGATCCTAGGCTTATCTTGGGAGGGTTCATACCAGACAGCAGGGATGTCTACACCTTCATAGGCCCACGTCAGATTCATCTTCTTCCTCTTAGCCAGTGTGTAGTGGAGCATTGTAGGAACAGGTGTGGGTGGGATGAAACCATAGCTAAGGCTGCGTCCATTTGCTTGTGCGGGGCCATCTTGTTTCCTTCAGTTGACCATGTGCTAGAGATTCCCCTTCTTAGTACCATTAGCGGCCTATGGCAGGGACTTTCCATCTCCCAAGCCATCCTAGCTTACTTGTACGAGGGCCTCACCTCAGCAGCCTTAGGAGGTCCCCTGTTTGGCTCTATGATCCTTCTAGAGTGTTGGATGGGTGTTAGGATGAAATTCACTTACAAGGAGGATGTCACGTCAGCTAGTAGAATCTTCGGGAGCCACCCCCTCTTCTTCATAGGTGGCGCGTTCGAATTCTCTCCGCAGGTAGAATGCAGGACAGCTGAGATGAAGACCAGAGACGAGTGGCGACTGTACATCAACAGGTTGCCCCTGGATTGGTTCGTGATGCGCCCGGGCTTCCTCCGTGACACCACCGTCAGAGTTCCCAGGAGGCCGGGCTTGGACTTGAGGCTCGTGAGCGACACCGCGCTGGCGATGTACAGCCCGCACCGGTGCTACCTACAGGTTGGACTACCCCAGACTGTTCTACCAGCACTACCCCACCTTCCCGCGCTACAGGCGAGGAGGATTGGCACGGAGGAGGACGAGCAGGTGGTCAGGAGTGCCCTGATCATGTGGGAGGTGAGTAGGGTGCTTACCCTACCAGCAGAGGTTGCAGAGATCCCGGCGACGTGCCAGGCCTATGTTAGAGAGTTGAGAGAGATACGTCCCCGCGGGGATGCCCAGCGGAGGACTGAGTGATTTTCTTTTGTTTCATGATGATGTTGGATAGGACTTGTGCTTAGAAGGTTGATATATGGAATGAATAAAATTGATGATTGGATTGAGTTTGAGCTTTGGGCTTGATGTGATTGCGTAGGTTGGGATAAGACTTTAACATTCACACAGTTACGAGCCAACTGAACTTTCAGCTTCAACCTGCCCCTGCACACATACAAAAATAGAAAACATATTAAATCTTTTTTAGGCTTAACCCCTTGCCTATAACAAGTTAGGAAATGACCAGTTCTTGATTTTTTTGGTCAAGGGGATAAGCCTTATTAAATAGGCAAATAACAAATGTCCAATGAATGTAATGGATGCTATGAATGCAAATCAAGAAAATCTTTTTTTGAAATTTTGAAAATATCTGATTTTTGTTTGGATTTCAAAATATTTGATTTTATTTTGGGTTTTGAACATATTTGATTTTTTCTTTGAATTTTTAAATATTTCATTTTTTTGGATTTTAAAATATTTGATTTATTTGGATTTTTGAAATATTTGATTTTTTTGGATTTTGAAATATTTGATTTCTTTGGATTTTTGAAATATTTGATTTTTTTGGATTTTGAAATATTTGATTTTTTTGGATTTTGAAATATTTGATTTTTTTGGATTTTGAAACCAGCTTAGACCTGACGACAGGGAACCTCCCATCTTACTAGGGGCTTCCCGGGCTCAATGTGCAATATAAAGGACCGCCCGTGGCCAGTGCTAATCCTGCTTTAACGGTGCCTCTACCGAGGCCATACCCGGGGTAGGATCCATTCCTTGAAAAATAAAACAGATTTTAATAGAAAAGCTGGCGATAGGTATAAAGGTTTCTAGGGCTTGAGTTCTTCTCGCGACACCCCCTTTTCAAAGAATTTGGTCTGTTGCGCCGGGGCTTTTGTGTCCATCATCGAAGCTATTTCCGCTCTAGGCACGCATACGACCGGGCTCATAACGTCCCGCGGGGAAACTGTACTGCCACTCTTGTCGTGCCTAGTTTTATTATTTGGGGACTTTCAAACTTTTGAGAGCATCGAGCTTACGAGCTTTTAGCTTTGATTTCTGTCGCTTTTTTCCTTTTCATTCCTTTCTTTCTTTTCTTTCTTGTTCTTTTGCGGAATAAGGTCATAATGGACTGCCCCTATTTGAGACCTCTTTTATTGGGGGGTCTAGATCAGTTCTCGTCCCCTTATTCACCATTTGCCCCTATTTTCAGTCGAGAGAGAAGGAAAAACAAGGACTTTCACCCTCCCCTAAGCATGGCCAAGGGAGAGACGGTGTTGCGTAAAAGACGACGACCGCACCACGAGGGGTCGTGTAGTGTGTGAAATGTTGAACCGGGGATTTCCTCTCATGATCAAGTGAAGGCGCACCCCACCACCAAATCGTTGCTGGTTTGACTCTATGGGTAAAAGCGTTTTAAATATAGCCCATTCCACGGATTTGGTAATTCCTTACCCTCCGCGTTGATTAAACGATACGCGTTACCTGGATAGACTTCCTTAATTACAAATGGCCCTTCCCAGTTGGGTTGCAGCTTAGACCTGGGACCTGCTGATCTGATAAATTTGCGTTTCAAAACCATATTACCCACTTGGAATTTTCGTTCTATAACCTTCTTTTGACAATACCGCGAGACGTGCTTTTGATAAACCGAAACATGATTGGCCGCGTTAAGCCTCTTCTTGTCTATGAGTTCCAGTTAGACTAGCAATGCCTCTCGACGCTCGTCGAGATTAAGTTCTTTATCCAGCTGCACCCTTAGGGAAGGGATCAGGATCTCGTACGGGAGTAACGCTTCCATCCCATAGGTGAGAGCAAAAGGAGTTTGCCCCATGGGAGTACAGACGGAGGTGCGATAAGCCCATAGAGCTTCTACCAGTTTATTGGCCCAATCAGTAAATTTGTGTGACTCGCATGTTTTCTTGATGATTGTAAGAAGGGTTTTGTTCGTGGCCTCAGCCTGGCCATTACCTTGGGGGTAGTATGGTGATGAATGATGCAATGATATTTTAAACTTCTTACAGAGGTCCCGGAGTTCTTGAGAAATGAATTGAGGCCCGTTGTCGGTGACGATATCACTTGGCACTCCAAACCGCGAGATGATATTCTTCAGGATAAAGCGGCATATTGTGGTGGCTTTGATTTCTTCATAGGCTTCAGTTTTTTCCCACTTGGTGAAGTACTCCGTAGCCGTCAGTATGAAGGACTTCTATTTGACTGCGGAATTCGGGTCACCGAGAGGCCCGATGATATCAAAGGCCCATATGGAAAATGGCCAAGGAGCAGAGAGAGGATGGAGAGAAGAAGCAGGAGCATGGATCTTTTCAGCATGGAGCTGGCATCGAAGACACCTACGGACATAGGTGGAGCAATCTTCTTCTAGGGTTGGCCAGTAATAGCCCTGCCTAAAAATCTTCTTCGCCAACGCCTGCCCATTTACGTGCCCTCCACACTCACTAGAGTGAGCTGCTTCCACAACCTTCCAAGCCTCATCATCATCTAGACACCTCATTAGAACTCCATTGAGAGACCGCCTATACAATTCTCCAGCAACAATCGTGTATCTTGCGGCGACTCTTCTAATGGCCTTTCGCTGCTCGGCATTTGCCGTCTCCGGAAATGAACCATCCCTACAATATTGCTCAATCTCATAATACCACGGTAACTCTTCTTCTTCTATGATCTCCTCAAGCTCAGTTAACGAGACTTCTTTCACTTCTTCCCTTTATACCTTCCTTTCTACAGATTTCCTAAGGTTGTCGAACCAGGGATCCTGAAGAGAGGGGGCGTCTAACCGCTAGACCACAATGGTCTCAGTGGCACGACTGAGGGGAAATGAGAGAGAAGAAGCCAGTGATGCAAGGGCATCAGCCAAAATGTTCTGAGAACGAGGAGTGTGAATATAGATAAGCTTCCAGAATTTCCTAGCCAAGAGCGTGACCAGATCTTGATAGGGCTTAAGCTTAGGGTCACGGGTGCGGTAAGTTGATAGAACTTGACACAGCACCAATTAAGAGTCTCCTATGATGTTAAGGTATCGCGCGCCCAAGAGGTAGGCGTGCTTCAGACCGGCAAGGAGAGCCTCATACTCGCTATATTATTCGTGGCAGGAAATGAGAGTTGATAAGCGATAGGGATGGTTACCCCTTCCGGAGTAAGGAGAATGGCGCCGATTCCACTGCCCTGGGAATTGAGAGCACCATCAAAATGGAGAGACCAAAAAGGAAGATGAGTGATTACTGCCAAGTGTTCATCAGGGAACTCGTCCTGGATTGAATCAGTGCGAGGGATGGGAGAATGAGCGATGTGCTCAGTAATGGCGTATCCCTTGATTGCTTTTTGGATAATGAAGGTGATGTCGAATTGGGAAAGAGAGCTCTGCCAGCGAGCTAATCGCTAGAAAGGACATGTTTTTCTAAAAGATAACGAATGGGGTCCATTCTAGAGATCAGCCTAACCTCGTGGGCAAGGAAATAGTGTTTGAGTTTCTGAGCTACCCACACTAGCGCTGCATAGGTCTTCTCCATGGAAGTATACTTGGATTCAGTAGGATTAAACAACCTTGAAAGATAGTATGCTGCCCTCTCCCTTCCTTCATCATCTACCTGAGCCAGGACAGCTCCTAGGGAGTCCTCAATCACAGAAATATATAGGATCAGGGGTTTCCCAGGGACGGGTGGTTGCAGAACTGGGGGATTAGAAAGATAAACCTTAAGCTCCTCATAGGCCTTTTGGCATTGTTCATTCAATTCGAATATTGCTCCTACCTTTAACAATTCATAGAATGGGCGGCATCTTTACGAGTGTCGAGATATGAATCTCCTAATGAATTGTAAACACCCAATCAAACCTCAGAGTTCTGTGATGTTCTGAGGCGGCGGCATCTCCATAACGGCCTTTGCTTTATTCGGATCGATCAGAATCCCCCGTTTACTAACTATAAACCCGAGTAACTTTCCTGATGCAACTCCGAACACGCATGTCTTTGGATTCATCTTCAATTTATATTCCCTAGCCCTTTGCAACACTTTGGCTAGAATGGCGGGGTGTTCCTCTTGAGACCTCGACTTTACCAAAATATCATCCGCATACGCTTCTAAGTAGACATGCATCATGTCATGGAAGATAGCCATCATTGCCCACTGATAAGTAGCACCTGCATTCTTTAATCCAAATGGCATGACAACATAGCAGTATGTGCCCCAGGGTGTGGTGAACGAGGTCTTCTCTTGATCCTCAAGAGCCAGACGGATTTGGTTATATCTGGAATAACCATCCATGAATGAGAGGGCCTCATACCCAGGACTGTTATCAACTAATACATCAATGTGAGGAAGCGGGAAATCATCTTTCGGACACGCCTTATTTAAGTCCTTGAAATCGATACAAATCTGAATTTTGCCATCCTTTTTCATTACCGGGACTATGTTTGCCACCCATTGTGGATATAAAACAACTCTAATAAACCTGGCCTTATTTAATTTGTCGACTTCTTCCTTAATTCTTAAGGCCATCTGTGGGTGGAATCTTCTCGCTTTTTGTTTAACGGGTGTTACCCCTGATTTAAGAATCAATCGGTGTTCAACCAATGTGGGGTCAAGACCCGGCATGTCCTCGTAGGACCAGGCAAACGAATTGCTATGCTCCCTCAAAATCTCGATGAGCTCCACTTCAACCTGAGGAGGGAGATTAGCAGAAATAAGTATGGGCCTGGGGTCCTCTTCGGTTCCAAGATTAATCTCTTTAGTGGGTTCATCCACTACCGAGGATGGTTCATCAAACCTTTTCAAACCTTGTGCGTACAGATCAGCAGTGTCATCCACATCGCGTTCCTCATCATCAGCTGGATCCTTCTCATTCACAATTTCATATACCTCTAATCTGTCATTGCTCCACTCCCCATCCAATTCCTCATCTTCTTCTAAAACAATTACGGTCTCTACAAACTCTGGGCACCTAAGGAGGGCATGGCATCTCTCGGCCAAATCTTGTAAAAACCTATCAGGGATGGATTTAGGATGACGCATCACAGGGTGCGCTACAGACGAGGACGGGCTGACTAGACTCGAACCCGACTCTACCCCAACTGACTCTACTGACCTAGGAGACTCTGCACACTGTACATCTAACCTAGGAGATAGGAAATCTATCAGAAAAGGAACATGGGTTTCATGCCCCTGGGAAGCTGAGCAAAACACAATGTAATCTTCCATTGAAACCTCCATTTTGAAATTGGCATTTTTTTTTGGAGGCCGGAGGAGATCACGCAACATGAGGAAGAGGACGGAGGAGGAGGTAGTTACATGGGGAACAAATCGGAGAAGATGCAATCGAAGAACAGATCAGAGGATCGAAACCACATCTCGTGGAGTTGGGCATTGGGGGGAGGAGGAGTAAACAAGGTTGAAAGATCAATAGGCGGGCAGCGCCCGCAAGCACATGGAACAAATAAAATTTCAGGCGGTCTCTCCGTGAAGTACGGGTCGACCAGAATTGGAGGGGAACGGGGGACAAACCCCAATTGTTGGAACAAAGAGGCAAGATGGGGCGGGGACTGAGAAAATGTAGTTATAGAGCTACCCACTTCCAGTGGCCCCTGGCGGACCAGCTGCGTTGGAGAATGCTTCACCAGCTGCATCTCCTTCTTCTTCAGACGGTCTTCTCTTTTACTGAACAACTTTTAAAAACAACCACATGGCGGTGGTTGCTTCAAAGTGCCGGGCTGCAGCGGGCCTTTTACAAAATGTTGTCGATAGTCCCACGTTAACGGCCCAGAATCTCCAAGTATTGATATTGCTGAATCACGATAGCCAAGGCCTCGGCGGCCCATCTACCTGCTTTTAGGGACGGGGTTGGTCCGCCCCTGTAATTGTGCGCCGAGACCCAGGCCCGACTGATAACCCAACTTCAGAATCACGTGCCATCCTTTGGAATCTCTAATCTTGGACTTGATCCTGACATTTGTCGGTGCAGTGGCGGGCTTGCGTGACGCATATGCCCATGGATAATTCAAGTCCATTACTGACAAAACTGGCCTATTGCTTGGCCACAATGTAGGGAGAATCTTATCTGAAATGGCATCAACAGACTGGACGGTGGAGATGCTTTTCACTTTAACCACTCGGCCCTGGAATGGGAATTTCAGGCATTGGTGGGCGGTTGAAGGTACGGCATTTAAACTGTTTATCCATGGACGACCCAGAATAGCTTTGAACATTGGGTCAATGTCCAACACATAAAACTCCACGTCCATAACCAACATCCCTAGCTCGGCCTGTACAGTCACGACCCCGTGACCAGCACGCCTGGAATTGTCATATGCTGCTATTGTAGTGGGTGTTGGCTTAAGCATATCCTCTGAAATGTTACAGGCACGGAGGGTACTCAATGGACACACATTTATCGATGCTCTTGTGTCCACAAGGGCAGACTCAACAGCCACTTTATTTAAAGAAATGGTAATACAGAGTGGCATCTACCGTGCCTTTGGGGGAGCTAGTTCTGACTCAAAAAATGAAATAGAGGGCCCCCTTGTGATGGTTGCCAACACCGTTCGTAAACTGTCCACTGCCACATCTTCATTCACCATCACTTTTTGCAAAAAAGTCTTCAAAGCATCCTGATGTAGCGGCGACCCTTTGATCAATTCCAAAATTGAAATCTTGGCCGGCATCCGGTCCAAGTGTTGTAACAAGTCATACTTCGTGCCTGGCACGGGGTCTGTATCTTCAGCTATTGAGGAAGAAGGCTGAGGGGTATGTGCGGGTGCACGAGGAGAAGGGTAAACTTTGTGAAATGGATTCCCGCTCCGAAGGGTGCAATGTGGTGCCGACACGGCCTGAGATGGACCCCCGCTTGGCCTGGTGGGGTAGGTGGAAGGGGTAGAAATGGGGGTGAGGATGGCGGAAGTTGGCCTGATGGGCCCAAGTGAAGGGGAAATGGGCGAGGGGTTAAGTGGATGGGTGATGATGGAGGGTATGGTGGGTGATGGCGAAAGGACTGGCGGTATGGAGGGGAATGCGGTGGGCCTAATGGGTGATGCGGAGGGAATAATGGGTGGAGTGGTGGTTAGAACGGCGGGTCTGAGAACGGAGGGGATAGCAAGTGCGGGGGAATGGTTGTGGTGGAAGGCCAAGAGGTGTGCGGGGGTTTCATCATCAAAAGTCCACCCAGCGTTGGGGGCTGGGTGCTGAACAATGTTTACCTGGGCCGGTGCCGGCGCCGGTGACTGTTGTTGTTGCTGAGGAGCGGGTTGGTGTACGGGCATGAGATTCTGATGGATCCCAAGGTCATGTTACTGCTGCTGTTGCTGGGGTTGCTGCTGCTGTGGGGGTTGCTGTTGCTATTGCTGGGGCGCCGCCTGCTGCGGCCCAGCTTGTCTCTGCCTCTGCTTGATGTCTTCGATCAGCTGGTGCATCTGGGCCCAATCAATCCTCTGGCCCTCGTGTAAATCATACACCAGATCTCTAAACTGATAGCACCGCTCTATTGTGTGCCTGTGATCCCGATGATATATGTAATATCGGGACTGATCGGCGGCCAGATTCCAACTCTGACGCTCCGGAGGCAACTGAATATCACCAGTATACATCAAAGCAGAGAAAATATCAGGCAATGTCTCAGGAAGAGGAGGGTAATGGGTCCTCGTTGGGCTCGGTCGAGCAGGTCCGTAAGCGGCAGGTGGAGGAACATTATGATATTGCGGTGGCCGCTGAGGGTGTTGGGGTGGTGGTGGTTGTTGCGGGTGTTGAGGAACCGGGAAAGTGGGTTGGGGAACTTGCGGAGCGGCGAACTGGGGGTTACGTGGAGGCTGCGGGAAGCGAGGCAGAGTGGCTTGGTGTGGAAACTGAACAGCCTGGACCTGCTCGTTGATTTGCACTCCCTCAGTGTTGGGGCCCTGGGACTTTCTGGCGGTTTTGGGTTTCTGGGCCTCAAATAGTGAATGAATAGGGAAGTCTTTAAACTGTGTCTGTATAAATCGAGCTCTACTGTACAACTGGTACATATTCGAAATGTCATTCATTGCCAGAATATTTCTGAATGTTGGGGTGGCATTGGAGATCAACAATCTAACTTTCTCTTCTTCCGGGATTTGCCCGGGCACACGTGAGGCCATCTACCTCCATCGGTCCACATAGGTTGCAAAATCCTCCTCCGGCTTCATCTTTTCCGCTACCAGGTCGGTGAAGGAATACTCGGGACCGACCCGATCTTGGAACCTCTGAATGAACTTCTCCTTGACTGTCTTGAAATTTTCGGCCTCCTCCATAGGCAAGGTATAGAACCACTCCAGGGCGACCCCCTCCAATGATCGGCGGAATAAGTAAGCCATCAGGCGATCATCATGCTGGAACTGTGCTGACTCATAAAGAAACTCCCGAACATGAATGAACGGGTTGCCGTTCCAGTCATATTTTTGGTACACGGGGAGCTCGGACTAAGGAGGAAAACGAATGTCCCTGAAGTTAGGAATAGGGACATCAGCCAAAGACTGTGGGCCAACCCGCTTGTGGAGGAGGTCAATTTGTTGCTGCATAGCAGCCCATTTGTCAGGAATTTCCCGTTCTCGGGATGGAGGAGAAGGAGCAGGAGGAGTAGTACCTGGATACGGAGCCAAAGGAAAAGCCGACTGAGGGTACAGCCCGTAAGATGGATAATGGGCCAGGGAAGGGCCCACATCCACATGAGCCAGCTGGGCGGCCCCTGGTTGCAACTGAGTGAAGTCTTCCAGGGCTACAAGGGCCTGCGGCGATGGAGAAATAGTGACATAGGGATCAAGGTAAGGAACATAGGGGATTTGAGACTTCCCCTTATCGAGCGGCTGATGGGCCGAGGTAGAAGCCTGGCCCATTTCCATGCTGGAGTACCGAAGGATCTGAGGACGGGTGGGAGTAAGGTCAATGGGGGCCACAGAGGTGGTCCCAGCAACAGAAGATGTAGTGGCAACAGCAGTCATGCCACGAGAAGGAGCTGAAGTCGGGGCATCGCCCCCCTGCAAAGCTTGCTGGATGAGATGGAGCTGAGTAGGGTCTAGCTGGGCCATCATGTTGAGAATTTGATTGGTCGGATTCTGAATGGATGGATCGGAAAGAGAGGGTTGGGAACCCTCGCCAAGAATGGTCGGGAGTGGAGGGGCAGTCCCCTCTCCTCCCTGCATATGGGTGACCCTAGATGGGTCCTCAAGAAGGCCGTGAGGAAGAGAGTCCTCGTGGGACTGGGAGAAGTCGTATGACGACATGGAAGATGATGAATCAAATAAAGGATTAAAGTAAGAATGGAAATGAGAACTGACCCTAGGAGATGATCCTTAGAGAAAGAAACAACCCCACATACACTAAACACCTCAAGATTAGGGCAAACAAACCTAACCAAAGCAAAACCTCAAACAACCAAGCATCCAATGGAGAGGAGAGATGAGAGGAGAATCAAGCACTCAAGCAATCAAGTTGTCAAATGATGCACGACAATTTTTAAATTCCTCTTATAGGACCTTAGTGGATTAATTAATATATGAATCCGCTCAACCACAAGTTACCTAACCAGGGTGGGAAATGAGGAACTGGGTGACTCTATGGGGATCTCTCGCTCGTGGATGCAAACCCTAGACTGGGAGTGGATACGGTACAACCTGCCCGGCGTCCGTGTGGGAATCCACGGCTCACGGGGGCTTACGGAGGTCCTCAGCAAGGTCCCCTAGTCGGCTCCAAGGAGTATGGAGACGAGAGGAAACCCTACTTCGGTAGGAATGTAACTACTATGAGAGAGATGGATGCTCCTATGTGCACCGGAGTGCCTGCAAAATCTAGCCTAGCAACTATCAACCAATGACCAATCAAATATATAAGCAATGAAAACAATCATGCAACAATGATATGGGAGTAGGGGGAGATCAATAACCAGCACCAAAGATCATGAATATCATGGAATATGGCAATCAAGATGAACTACGGGTGCACTGTAGCACCACAAGGACGGTCTATATGAGACTGCTCAAAGGGGCAGACGGTCTGTACAGAACAGTATAGGCCAGGGAGTAACAGGGAGTAACGCCAGAATAACTATAAAAGAAAATCACAGAATACTAGAAATGAAGGATGGCAGAGATGAGAAACGTACCAGGAAGAGCGGTCTGTGGACAGCCGCGTAAGCTCTGGAACGGATGTCCCGCAACAGTGTACCTACAACCAGACCAACCAGAAGCGTACCTGTGCTAGAAAGATGGACGGCCAAGAACAGGCCGTTCGGAAGTGTGGATGGTCGATAGGAGACCGTCTATGATAGGACGCTTGCAGGAGAACTGGCACTATTTATAGAGAGGGACGGTGGACATGTAGCCGCACAGGAGATGAACGGCTCTGGGAGAACTGTTCACGTTCCAGAAGGCAAAAAACGCAGACCAACCTGCAATCACTTCAAGAAGATGACTAACACAATGAAAGAAGGGGTCAGCAAATCACTAACACGACGGGCACTAGGTGTCCCACCGTGATCACCATAAAAGAAGGGTGTAGATATATTTCTCCTCCCGTCCGTTCTTCTAATGCCTTCCCAATGTCTATCCTACCACATCCAACATGGGAAATGAATGAAGACAGAGGGAAAGGGAGGTGTAAAAACCTGTGATCGCCACCAAGGCGCCGAACATGATGAACACGTCGTACCTTGGAAAGAGGGAGAGGTATTCGCCTGACCTGTAGTGCTGGAGAGATATACTGTCCAGGAAGAACCGCCTATAAGATGCACGGTCTCATGATAGACCGCTTAAGAACGCTGCAGAGGATGCGGGATGAAGCACTCCTGGCAGTTGAGCGGCTCTATCACGACCGCAGGAAGAAGAAGGACGGTCGAGGAAGCACCGCACGTCTCCTTGAACGGATGGTAGAGAACCGCGCAAGACTACCAAGCCAGAAGTCACAAAGGGTCCAACCTCCACCCTCTCCAGCTGGCCAGAGGGGATAGGCCTCGTGCTAGGGATTGCTGACCTGCAAAACAACGTGAAAACACAAAGAGGAAACCCAAATTAGAACTAAAAAGTGTAGTAGATGTTAAAATAATAAGAAATAAACATGAATAAGTGGCAAGGGGGGTACCTGGGGGATTTTAAACCCCTAGGGTGTCACAAACGTGGGTGGGTGTGTGCATAGCAATGAAGGTGAAGAAAAACGTGGGGAGAAAGTGAGAAGAGTGATGCATGCAATAAAAAATGGACAAAACGTATCAAACACACAAGACAAAAAAACTAGACTACTCCCTGAACCAGAGGCTTATATGGACGTGGAAAGCCTCCCTCCTTGGTGCTAGGTCGCTCAAGAATGCGGCAGGGCTTCGCCGTCGACCAAAAAATCTCCCCCTTTTCAAACCCGGCCTTTAGGGTCTATTTATAGAGCACCTCAAGTCCTAGCTCGAAATTAAGGTTTAGAAGCATTTTCAGGTCGAGATAATCAAAGGAAAATCGTAGATAATCAAATTATCTCTTATCTAGTCGAAATGGCACTCAAAATGGTTCATTACCCGTGGATAAAATGACGGGAGAAGTTAGAGATGAAACCACGGATAGAGAGAGAAAATCTGTTGAAATTCAGGAATCGAATGGATGAACGGTCTCACGATAGACCGCTCAACAGGATGTGCGGCCATGTCCTGGCCGTCCAACCCTGTAGGTGGAAATTCAAAATAAATCACAAATAATCCAAATTATCCATCGAACTGACCGAAATCCTTTGCCATTGGACTCTCATACATGAACGGCTCAGCTGAGACCGTTCAAAGGTAGAGCGGTCAAAGACAAACTGTTCTAGACTTTTCGGTGATAAGTAAATTAATTGGATAATTATCTGAGAACACCACCAAGCGCAGGACTCTGAGAGATGAGTGGCTACCATCCGTCTGGTCATTAAGTTGAACGGGTATAGGAGGACCTCATAAATGCTTGTCGGTGGAAATTCAGAAAATTAACCAAAATATTCCAAAATAGATGGACGGTCCACAGGCAACCGCACATTGATTGAGCAGCCAGGGATGCACCATACATGTACATGGGTGTTGAAACTCATAGAAAAGCCCAATCAACCAAAACCAATGCCTGTTAAGCCCTGAATCAACTCGGACCTAACTAGGGAGGGAGGCTACCCATAAAACTAGCCCAAGATATGCATGAAAACAGCCCCAATGAGTGATGGACAACTCGAGACATCAACAAATGGGAGTAAGAGGAACGACTCAACTTATCGGCAAAAAACGGGTGTCAACAATACGTTGGAAACCTGTGGGTCAAATTAGTTCCGACGAACTGTTATTGTGTCAAAAATACGTCATTAAATTTGGACATATTTGAGACGGATAATTAATACGTCGGAACTAATGTGGATCAAATTAGTTCCGACGAACCTACCTTTGGTCGAAAATACGTCGTCAATATTCGACGTATTTGAGACGGATAATTAATACGTCGGAACTCATGTGGCTCAAATTAGATCCGACGAACGTTTAGTTGGTCGAAAATACGTCTGAACCTTTCGACCTATTTGCGCTGGAAAATAAATACGTCAGGAAATATGTGCGTGAAATTGGTTCTGACGAATTGTTAGTTGGTCGAAATTCTAACAAAAACTTTCTCCACAATTTTTTTATATATTTTAAAATTTTAAAAACCTGTTTAAAGCTACAATTATACACCACAATCGACACAACTCAACATAAAACAAGCAATAAACAACATATACAACACACAATAGGATAAAATCCTATTGTAAATTACAATAAAGAACGTCCGTAGCACATAAATCTTTGAATAAAAAAAGTTATAGTTACATTAATTGAAATGTATCATTTTTTAATAATATCATTAAAAAAATCAAGAGATATCCTTTGCATGATCCTCATTCGTCATTCGTAGCATCTCCACCATCACCGGCTGCAGGAGGATCCTACATCATAAAAAATTAATAATAAATAGATTTAAATAAATATAATAATTAATAAATCTAGTTAAATATCTTTTTGATTTTCTAAATTCGAAAGTAGATAACATGAAGATGATTTCTTTCAATCTCAAAGCTAAGTTCTTTGAACTAAGTAGTAATGTTTTTGTTGTGCCCTAGGGTTTTGATGATGTCTAACACTATGAATCATATTATGATCATGATTTTTTATATCATGAATTTAATGTGTGCTGGCTAATGTCCATATGTTTTCTAATGCCTTGAACAACATTTTTATATGAAGGCTTGAAGAGTTGTAATGTCAATGCTATGAATGCTTGAACTATTATGTCTGTATGCTTGAAGAATGTATATATGAAGAATTGTAATATCTAAAGAATTCAAGTAAGCATAAGCATGGCAGTGTCACAGTAGCCCTAGAAGCAACTCTACAGAAGAAGCCTCCAATCACCAAAGAAACAAGCTGATATATCACCTTAAGATAGACTTTGTACTCGCTATAGAATAAGGGTGAAAATTATCCCTTAAGGTTGACAAATGTGCATTATGGGTGACAGATACTACCTTAAGGGTGGATAATAGGCAACAGTGGTGACAAATAGCAGTGCAAAGGTGAATAATAGGTAGCAGGTGTGAAACAGCTGAAAACCAAGAACCTTAAGCCGACTTAGAAGGGCTTACAAGTCAACTTCTAACAGAAGAATTCACAGAATGAAAGAAGTCTTTTTAGTTGCAGGTTAAGGGTGAAAATGGGTGGATAAAGCAGACAAATGGCTGTATAGCAGTGTCAAATGGCTGTTCAGTGATGTAAAGTGGCTCATGGCTATGACATTTCAAGAATGATCAAACTGGTTGAAGAGAATGATTGTCCATGAGGTTCCCAGCTTCCCCATGATGATTTTGGAGAATCATTGAGCATCAAACGATCCTGATGATCCTTGTTTAAAGTCAAGAAATTGACTTGGACTTCAGTTCTCCTGGCCTTCAACGGTGAAATCATTGAACATGGCATCGTGTTCTTGTTGGGTTTAGTTGAAGCTGCACTCCAGTCATACAACATTCTGCTATGGCTGTTTGGATGACTTATGGAGCCATGGCTTGCATACAGTTCTATGACCACTATGTCGATTGTGCTCGATATTTTACCTTTTGTTTTATTCTTTCTCGTTTTAGTTCGGTTTGTGCTCGTTGCCTTGCAGTGCCCGACGCACTCAAGGTGTTTGCTCATAGGTACTATCAGTGTGTTTCTCTGGGTAACCAGAGTGTAGTGGAGGTGTTTCCTCTTTCGTCCCCTCTATGGTATCAGAGGAAGGAGGAAGGTAGATCTTGATCTCCTAGTTGTAGGTAACTTGGTGTTACTTACGGGGTTCCCTCTGTGCTTCAGAGGAAGAGAGGACTGGTCCTCTGGTTGTGGGTAACTGGGTGTTACTCACGGTTCCTTCTAATTTGATTAGAAGAAGAAAGGAGAGTGTTCTTCTAGGTCAAGTTGTAAGTCAACGTTTGTTTGCAAACTGAGTCTACGGTTATTGCTGTTGCAAGGGGAAGCCACACTCAGATTGTAGTGTGGGGTGGACATAGATCTGCGTGGCAGATCGAATCACCTAAAAATTGTGTGTGACGTGATTTGCATTGGTGTGATTGGCCCTTATCATCTTCCTCCATTCACAGGTTTGTGTATGAACAGATCTTCCCTATACGCTAAGTTATTGTATTGCAGTCTGTTAGATCTGTCTGATCTGAGTGGATTCTGTGAGATAGCATTCTCTTAGTTAGTGCATTATTTTCACTTTAATTTATATTGTTCTGACAGATGTCATCTGAGCTCATGGTTTGATAGCGGAGTGTTAAATTGTCTTAGGCTTAAAAATTGAGGTTAAAATTTTTATAGGATCTATTCACCCCCACTCTAGATCCTACTGTGCACACATATTCATTTACTTGCTTCCGGATTTGCCTATAGAGCACACAACATTGGTATCACAGATACTCCTCTATTATAACTCTAAAGTCTACGAAATTAAAAATTAAATTAAATACTCACATGAGAGGGCTGTGGTGTGCTCGAGGTTGCTCCCTGAGACAAAATCCCTGCCTGGGCAAGGAGGGTAGCAACCACCCGAGTAAAGCGTGCCTCCATGCGTTCCTCTATGCGGTCTACCGCATGTTCGACGATGGATGTAATCCGGCTCGTAGAAGTGCCGATGGAGGGAGTGGAGAAGGAACTGCTACCGGGGTAGGATGAAGCTGAGCCCGGAGAAGATGCTAGAATCGGGCTGGTGTCCAAACTCTGCCCAAAACCGTATACTCATCCTTTCTTCGGTGGGCCGGCTGCTGCTACCCATGCCTCAGGATCTAGTTGTGACCGCTGCGTCTCCTTGTCCCCATACTTTTCAGTCATATGCCTATCATATGACTCCTGCAAATTGAATAAAAAATATTGTAAATGTCATATTAATCAATCATGTTTAAAAATAGAAATAGAAAAGAAATGTGTATGTATATAATCTTACCACTACCGAGCGAGCTCTCTTACTCACCTATTGATCTGTCCCCTTCTTTTGGTGAACTGTAGCAAATAAATCACGGTATGAGACCGTATCACCCATCTTCTTTTCATATTATACATGTTATAGAGAATAAATGGGGACATATAAGAAGTAAAATATAATAAAATTAAGATTATTACTTACCAATCACTCCTTCTGGGTCGCGAAGGAAATAGATCCAGAAGTATGGAGATGCACGTATGGATGTAACACACATGCGGCTTTAGCTTTTGCGGATTTGGCCATCCAATTAGGCTCGACCCATCTATCACAGAGGTCCTCCCAGTGCTCCCTCCTCATCCATGCAGGGCCGTGTGCCTTCCAAAGGCCACGGTCCTCGCTCCCCCAGGCTAGAGCCTTGTCACAGTCCCGACAGCTGTGTAATTGATGCTTATAATTTATAGTTCATGTGGCCCCCCATGCACGTCGAGCTCGTCCGGCGTCAGCTCACCTCACAAACTGATATCCTTGCTGTCAACAATTTAAATTTTATAAGTTAATCGATTGAAATTACGGAGTTGGGAAATATGTGATTTAAAAGATTAAATCGTATACCAGGAACTCGTCATACAATCGATCGCGGATATCCAGAGGAAACTTTCGAAATGACTTATATGGGCTGGTCACATGTCGCTCAGTAATGTTGGTAATAAAACGAGAAGCGTCACTGGGCTCTACTTTATCCTTGCAATTACAAATGTTAAAATGATAGCGAACAATTATATGTATAGTTGATGGATAGATAATGAACATAATTCATGAGTTTAAATATTTACCCAGAGACCCAATATGGCTTGCGTCCCTCTTGCAACACCACATGCTCACCCTCGTGATGGCTAACATCATCGTCTGCCTGTTGTGTGTCCGGGTGGGAAGATGAGCCAACTATCGCAGGTGGTGTGCCCGACGTACCTGTTACAAGTAAAATAGAAGTAGTTAATAAGAATTGGCTCATTATTAAAAAAAACTCAACAAGTAAATATATAGAATTCTTATCATTTAAATAAGAATTTAAATAAACATAGCAGTAGAATGTGATAGAAGTTGTGTACTTTGTAGACCTGATATAGAGGCACTCAAACCTATAAACATAAAAGATCATGAGCAAAATAAAGTACATATTCACTACTCATTGATCTAAGAATTTAAATAAACATACCCGCAGTTGTTGGCGTGGGTGGTGCACTCTATGTACCTGGTGCGGAGACATAAAATATCGTGAGCAAAATAAAGTACATATTCACTACTCCTTTATCTAAGTGATGTGTGGAAGGATAGGATATAGAGGGGTGGTGAATATATCCCCCGATTAAAAACTATGCCCAAATTAAAATAAAAAATCTGGCGCTACCCAATTTTAAAACAGAATGAACAATATGTTAACAAGAGTTTGCATAGAACATACGTCGAACACTTAAGCACTTAAGCTAATGTCTCCGTTGATACCTATTTTTCACCCTTAAGAGGGTATATGTCACCCATAGCAGTCTATTTGTCAGCCTTATGTGTGCATTTGTCATCCTTAGCTTCTTCTGCTGGCGAGTAAACACAAGTGGACTTCCCCTTCATGCAGCTTCAACACTTCACACATATTCAGTGCTACAACCTATTTTTCACCTGTAGAGAGCTATTTGTCAACCTTACCTCCCTATTTGTCACCACTAATGAGTCATTTGTCTGCCTTATCTTCCTGCCTTCCCTTGTATGAATCTTAATAGATTTGTTCATCATTTCTAAAGAATTAAGACTTTGACTGCACAGACTTGGGTTGACCACTGTCCTAGGTCCATTGACTGCGCGTTGACTACGTTACCACGTTGACTTTTCTTCGTTTCTTGAGAAAATAAATGGCTTTCAACCTGTTCTATGTCCAACTGTCAACCTGTTCTTTGTGTAATTTAGAAGTAAACTACACACACAAAATCATTACAGCTCCATGGATGATTCTACATCTACAAAACACATTAACTATCCACATGAAGAGTATACATGAATCTAAATTTTGACAGCATCAAAACATGGAGCCGAAACACTAAGGATTTAAATAAACATACCTGCAGCAGTTGGTGGGGGCGGTGCACTCTATGTACCTGGTGTAGAGACATAAAATATCATGAGCAAAACAAAGTGCTAAGTCACTACTCATTCATGAACGATCTTAAATAAACATACCCGCAGCGCGTGGTGGGGTCAGTGTACTCTGTGTACCTAGTGTAGAGACATAAACTATCATTACCAAAATGAAGTGCATATTCACTACTCATTTATCTATGAATTTAAATAAATAGACCCACAGCAGGTGGTTGGGGCGGTGTAATCTGTGTACCTGGTGCCATAAACACAAACTATCATTACCAAAACGAAGTGCATATTCACTACTCATTTATCTAAGAATTTAAATAAACATACCAGTAGCAGCTGGTGGGGGCAGTGTAACCTGTGTACCTGGTGCACAGACATAAACTATCATTACCAAAACAATGTGCATATTCACTACTCATTTATCTAAGAATTTAAACAAACAGATGATAAATACAGAGTACACTGACAACAATTAAAGTAGTACATATTAGTCCACAACATATTACGAGCAGAGGTGATAAATAATAATGATAAGAAGTGTATATACGTTAAATTTCATACAAAATATTCAATCAGTATCTATTTCATCTTCAAACGTTGAAGATATATCAAACTCATTGTCATCTTCGTCATCTTCCCCATTCTCACTAGATTCATACACTTCCTCCTCAGAGGACTCCTCCTGCCCAACAATTACTTCATTTAGCTCAATTGAATCGACTTCTTCCATTTCGTCCTCTATAGACAACCGAAGTGGATCGTCATATTCGATCAGATGAAGATTAGAAGCAACCAACTCTGCGATGTCACCCTTGTCTGATTGAAAAAATTCGGCACTAGACTTGTTTGAGACAGCTTCAATCAGATCTAACTCATCATTAGGCACAAGCCTTAGTTTTACCCTACAAATTGCCCACCAATCTTTATTCTTGGAAGATTAATAACTTGAATAATACACGTTCTAGGCTTGTGTGGCCAAAATGAACGACTCATAGGTATTCAATTTTGATCTATGTTTGACATCGACAATCCCATATATTACGTCATTTCGAACTAAATGAGGATCAAACAAATGACACTTAAAAAGGAATATATGCTTGCCTTGTCTGAGATACTGTAATTCTATGACCTCCTCAAGAATATCATAGTAATCAAGAACATTTTCATTGTATGTAATACCTTTCAAACATACGCCGCTATTCATCGTTGACTTATTTCGTCCATAATCTCTGGTGTGAAATCTATAACCATTCACAAAAAATCATGAATAGGAATGCACGACCTTCGAAGGTCCATAACTTATCACCTGGACTCTTTCATCAATAACATAACCTTCTTCAACCTATGAGTATAAATCACGTTACTTTAAATTGAACTTGCATACACCTCAAGCTTTGTGGAATTGGTAGATTGACATTTACTTGACCTTTAATCCATCTGGCAAAAGATCTCTCTCGTTCATTTTGAACCTCCATGTCATTGAGGTGTGGACATTGAGTAATTAATTGTGAATCAAATTCCCTGCAATGATGAATGCAACATCACCGTAAATGGGAGGAAGAACATCAAGATGCTTATAAATTTTTGGGAGCTGCGGAGTTGACGACTCACTCAACATAAGGTTCAATCTCAGCACAGTTCAGGAGAACATATATCTCTGCGGCCAACAGCTCTCTGTCCTCTAATATGCGATTCAAACAACGTTCGAATGCACGTCCTGGATACTTAATATGGACAACCGGTTGGATGGACCCACCTCTCCTCCATCATCATTACGTAGAGGTCAATTACGGCAAGTTTGAATATCGAGGTCAAAGTACATCGAACAGAAGTTTAAAATTTCTTTAATAATATACGCTCCGATAATCAAACCCTCTACTTTAGCCTTGTTGTGAACCTTCATTTTCAGGTCATGCATACACTTATGACAACAATTCATATGACAATGACATGCAGTGACAATGACAGACACATGTAACTACTATCAAATAATCAGTAAATGCACACTGATTACCTCTCAAATGGATACATCCATCAAAATTGTACCAGTCCTCCAACTTTGGCCATGTATGGCAAATGGATAATCAGGTGCTCCATGGAATCGAAGAACGCAGGGGGAAATATCTTCTCCATCTTGCATACCGTCGTGACCACATTCTGTTCCATAGTTTGCACGTCCCCAAGTTTGAGTTCTGATGCACATAGAATCCTGAAAAACTGACTCAACTCAGTCAATGCTCCCCATATAGGCTTTGGCAATATGTCATGGAATGTAATGGGTAGAAGTCTCTCCATGAACACATGGAAGTCATGACTTTTCAAGCCATATATTTTTCCATCATTGACATTCACACAACGGGCTATGTTAGACACATATCCATCAGGGAATCTTAATTGCTTCAGCCACTAGCACAGTTCATTGATCTGTGTGTCTTTCAACACGTAAGCTGCATTAGGTTGCACAACTTTACCCCGTATCGGTCGCAATTCCAACTCTGGTCATTTGTAAAGTATCTTCAAGTCCGCTCACGCCTTGGAATTATCTTTTGTTTTGGCTTTCACATTCATGATGGTGTTGAAAACATTATCAAAGACATTCTTCTCAACATGCATGACGTCCAGGTTGTGCCGTATCAAAAGGGCTGACCAGTAAGGTAATTCCAAGAAGATACTTTTCTTCACCCAATTGTGATCCTCTCCAAATCCACGAAGATGTCGTGTACTACCCGAAAATTGCACTATATCTGGTAAGTTTTGCACCTGTGCCTCCATTTGTCGACTAGACATCCGTTCCAAGTCTGCTTCATCAATTTCAACTATGTTCTTAATGAATGGGTCCTTTTGCCTTCGGAAAGGATGGTCAATTGGTATAAACTATAAATGATAATCGAACCATCATGATTTCTTACCATATTTCATGACAAGGGATTTGGTATCCGCCATATAGTAAGGACATGTCAACCTCCCATGTGTGCTCCAGCCAGATAGCATTCCATATGCAGGGAAGTCACTTATTGTCCACATCAATGTAGCCTTCATAGTGAAATTTTATTTTCTATATGCATCATAAGTAACAACTCCATCATTCCATAATCTTTTCAACTCATCAATCAGTGGCCTGAGATATATGTCCAAATTTTTTCTTGGATTTTTTGGACCTAGAATCACCAAAGTTAAGAAAAGGTTCTCTCGCTTCATGCACATGCCCGGCAGAAGGTTGTACGGCGTCATGAACACTGGCCAACATGAGTAAGACGCCACTGAACCTCCAAATGGGTTGAAGCCGTCTATGCATAAACCTAACCTAACATTGCGTGGCTCGTGAGCAAAAGCAGTATACATACGATTGAAATGAGCCCAGGCTTCACCATCGGCGGGATGACTGATTATATCATCTACACGACCTACTCTTTCCGTGTGCCATATCATATGCCGAGCTGTCTTTGACGACATATACATCTGCTGCAATCTAGGCGTGAGAGATAAGTATCGCAGTGACTTGTAAGGCACATCCTTCTATTTTGTATTATCTCCTCTCTTAGGTTTAAATCTATCATGCTGACAAATATCACATGATCTTTTATCTACATTATCTTCATAATATAGCATACAATGATTAGGGCATGCATCTATTTTTTCGTATTCAAGCCCTAACTCATTAACCATCTTATTTGCACGGTAAAAATTTTCAGACAGCTTCTCATCTCGAGGCAGCATACTCTTGATAAGGAGGAGCATACGGTCAAAACAACTCTCACTAAGGTGAAATTTGGATTTCAAATTCAACAACTATGAGACAGCAGACAACCGAGTGTGATTTTCACAAGCATCCCACTGTGGCTCATCAGCATCCCGAAGTAACTGATAAAATCTTTCAGCCGACTTGTTTGGTGGTTCTTCGGTGTACACGTGTTCCCCTTGTACATTAAAGTAAGGGCCAACATCATCGATTACCATGTCTGCATAGGTACTTGTGCCTGCAACATTGCCGGGCTCGTACGACCAGAAGTCCTCACCATGACACAACCAATTCATATAACATTTCGTGAACCCTTTCCTGTATAAATGAACTTGCACATCCCACAGCGAGTGAAATATCTTATTTTTACAACGTAAACAAGGACATCGGATGTTACCACACTGGTCCACTGCTGTTGGATGCCCTAATACAAACTGAATAAAACTATCAACTCCATCCTTAAACTCCTCTGACACCACTCTGTCAACTACTCTACGATTCATCCATAAACGATCAATTCTAGCCATATTTACCTAACAATTAAAAAATTCATATCAATATGTCTTATCACTACATCTAAGAAAATATCGTGTACATCTCCCCTAAATATTGACTATTTTCCACACTTGTACATCATGTTTGGTCACATATACATCCATATCCACATCCACTTTCACTTCCATATTCACACACCGTGGTTGACATCGGCATCATCTTCTGGAAAAAATCATTAACATACTCGAATTCACATACACATTTTCTTACATATCGGCATCCACACCTATCTACAAATTTAATTCACATCCAAACATACTAATCACATATATCATAACAAAAGTCATGAACGGGCAAAAATGAAAAAAGGGTCATATCCACATTTACGCACACACATTTATACCCACATCCCTCTTCCCACCCTCCCAATAAAAACAGGTGCTTGGAATTTCATCTGATGTTGTAAGAGTACATTAGGTGATAAGGAGAAAAGGTTCATGTTGTAGATCAGGCATGAAGGTTAAAATTCTCAAAGGAGCAGTTGGTTTTCTTAAAAGTAATCTCTATGTAACTCTTGAGTACATATTACTTGGGGGATAATATGTACTCAAGAGGGGGGCCAACGGGAGAGGGAGAGAGGGGAATACCTGCAGTGGGGGGGTTTTCGCCGGAAAGAATTTGACCACCGCCGCTGTCGGAGCTCACCTCCGCCCGCCCTCCCCACTCCGCCGACCGCTGGTGAGAGATTGAGAGGGGGGTGCGATCGTGAGAGAGGAAAGGGACGCAGTGGTTGAAGGAGGAGGAAGGGGGAAGGACTAATGAGGACAGGAGAGGGGTCGTCTGCATGTTCTTGTCTCTTTTTATTTGGTGCCATATTTTCATTTGGCACCATGTTTTCATTCATTCGTGATTTTTTATCATTCATTCATTTCTTCTAATAGGATAAAATCTCCCTCAATAAAAAATATCATTATTTTGAGATCTGTAATTTAGAAATTTTCTACTTTTTTATGGACGATAAGTCGATTCCTATAAAAAGAAGAGAGAGCGTGTTGAAAAGCCTAGCTACCTTGAAAGCAGGGTTTGTGGTCTCGACTGACCCGCCCATCTCGGTCACGGCAAGGGACGGGTCGGGTCGGTGCATATTCGCTCCGTGTCGGTCCATCTCGTAAAATGTTAAAATAAAAAAAGACTCTTTATATATATAATCTATATAAAATAATACAACAAAATAAAAAAAGACTATATATATATATATATATATATTTTGGCAGAAAGCCGAGGGCTCTTTTTTATATATTGCAAATAAGGTTGAGAAATTATTACAACATCACCGGGGCATACCCCTGCAAAAAATCACCCAAATGGGAGAACCATCACTACACCATCCGTAAGGACACGAGTCCCATCTGGTCAGTCAGAAGCGGCCCGATACAAACTCTGGGCAACTCAGATTTCGAACGGACCACAGAGTTAACCTTGGTGGAGCACGCAAGTGACGCTAATGCATCAGCAACTCTATTGGCTTCTCGGTAAACATGGCAGACACACACACCTGATCGAAGAAGGTAAGTGCGAATTTCTCGCCACTAGCGTAGCGAAGCCCATGCCGTTGCAATCCCAGCCTGCAGAGAGGTGGCCAAGACCGCATTGTCAGTGCGGACGACAAACTGGTGAAGGCCATGCTCATTCGCAAGGCGAATGCCATCGCACATAGCTCTTGTTTCTGCCACAAAACTACTACCAACGCCATAGAAATGTGAGAAGGCCAATACCATATTACCCCTATGGTCCCGGATGCAGCCTCCTCTACCACAATCACCTGGGTTCCCTTTACTTGCACCATCGACGTTCAACACAAGGCCCTGGTCAGGCGGAATCCATCGGACAAGCTTGACAATATGCGTAGAGAACCTGAATCTGAAACCGTATGCCAGGAGAAGTTGGGTCTGGGGCGTAGCAGGCTGATGCTTGAAGGTCATTTTTGATAGAGCAGCATTAATCTGAAACATGATATTGTGAATGATACGCACAGGAGACAGGTAGGTTCCCTCAAAGCGCGATGTGCATCTAGCCTTCCAAATTTCCCACACAATAAGAATGGAGGCATACATGGCAATAAAACCATTCAAAGAGTGGGGGGTGCACTGAGTGATAATATCCCACATACGATGAGTGATATGAGGGTCAGATCTATGGGCAGTTGGCAAGAAAGAAGCTGCCCAATTCCACAGTGCAGAAGCCAAGTCACTACTTAGAAATAGATGGTCCAGCTCTTCCACACTCGGGAGAGAACAGCAAGAACAGCGAGATGCCAAGGAGATACCACAGTCGGCTATTCTAGCATCAACAGGGACCGCTCTGTGAAGGATTCTCCAGGTAAACAAAGACGCACGCCGTTGAAAGTGATGGTTCCAGAGGCGGGACAAGGCAGCACGTCGAACACCTCTCGGCCTTAGGTGCTCATAAGCCGACTTAAGCGTGAAAGCACCAGAAGAAGAGAGTGTCCAGATGCATTCATCTTCAAAATCCGACAGAGAGATACCTTCAAGGAATTGTGCATTAGGGAGTATTCTTCGAACTGGATGATCCTTATTAGCTAAAACCTCATGCACAGTTGGATTGTGACCCTGAAGGTTGACCCCCAAAGATTGTCGCAAGGGGGATTCGCCAATCCAGAGATCATCCAGGAAGCTCACTGTATTGCCATTACAAAAAAAAAGACTATATATATATATATAATATATATAATAAAATATTAAAATAATGAAGTGTCCCGGTCATGACACACGACTCGGGCGTCCCATCCACCACCTTGGTGGGGTCGGGACGTGCGGGTCGAGGCATCCCGGAGCGGGACGTCAAACCCTACTTGACCGATAAGTTGATTCCTATAAAAGGAAGAGACAACGTGTTGAAAAGCCTAGCTACCTTAAAAGGCCCACATCGGGGTGCGAAAAGGTACTTAGAGGCTCATTCATCACATGTTGACCATTTCCTTATTGTTCCATGCCCCCGTTAAACTCATGTGTTTTGAATTTACCGTCACGTCTATAATGAATTTTCGGGAGCTTGGGCTCCTCGCGAGGAATGCCACGTGGAAGCACTCAGGTGCCATAATCAAATATCATTGTATCTTTTATCGGTTTTACTCACGATAGGGCGTGCCAATCATGTGTGTGACAATGTGTTTAGGTTCCAAGACTGGGATGGTCTGGACTAACCGAAGGTGCGCTCCTTCTGATCACTAAGCAGACGATAGTGGACATCGGGTCGAGATTGGCGACCCGCCATGCCATAAAGGTCGATCACAGTGATAAGAGGGGAAAACGTTTGATTAATTGCCAAGCAATGGGGCTGCATGGCCGATAAATCGATTCCTATAAAAAGAAGAGACAACATGTTGAAAAGCCTAGCTACCTTGAAAGGCCCACATCGGGGTGCGAGAAGGTACTCAGAGGCATATCGGTCACATGTTGACCATTTCATTATTGTTCCGTGCCCCCGCCAAAATCATGTGTTTTGAATTTACCGTCACGTCTATAATGAATTTTTGGGAGCTAGGGCTCCTCGCGAGGAATACCACGTGGAAGCACTCAGGATAATAATCAAATATCATTGTATCTTTTATCGGTTTTACTCACGATAGGGCGTGCTAATCACGTGTGTGACAATGTGTTCAGGTTCCAAGACTAGAATTGTCTGGACTAACCGAAGGTGCGCTCCTTCTGATCACTAAGCATACAATGGTCGGCATCAGGTCGGGACTGGCAACCCGCCGTGCCATAAAGGTCGATCACGGCGAGAAGAGGGGAAAACGTTTGATTAATCGCCAAGCAATGGGGCTACATGGCCGATAAGTCGATTCCTATAAAAAGAAGAGACAGCGTGTTGAAAAGCCTAGCTTCCTTGAAAGGCCCACATCGGGGTGCAAAAAGGTACTCAGAGGCGTATCGGTCACATGTTGACCATTTCCTTATTGTTCGTGCACCCGTCAAACTCATGTGTTTTGAATTTACCGTCACGTCTATAATGAATTTTCGGGAGCTATGGCTCCTCGCGGGGAATGCCACGTGGAAGCACTCAGGATAATAATTAACGTTACGCTTAAGTCACGTGCACATCATTCGGGGCAAGTGTGGCCGTCCCTGTCGAACGGTCATCCTGGCCACGGCTCGAGACGAGATTGGACATTGCGTACCGATACAGAAAACTATAATATATATATATATATATATATATATAATGGAATAAACAAATTGAAATGACATGTTGTATCATTTGGTTTATTGTTATGCCGTTTGAACGGGTTTCTCCGGGTTCGAATCTTAGCTACAGCTTAAGGTTTCCTTAAGTTTTTTTAATATAGTTTTTTTAAACATGTAAATGAAAACACGACGGAACTTTGTTTAAAACCCGGCACCTCACTATTGACACCCATTTTTTGCCTATGAGTTGGGTCATTCCTCTTACCATCATTTGTTGATGTCTCGAGTTGTCCATTACTCATTGGGCTATTTCCAGACATGTCTTTGGGCTTATTTTATGGGTATCTCTCTCCCTAGCTAGGTCTGCTCTTGGAATCGGGCTTAATGGGCCTTGATTTCACCTGGTTTTTGGGGTAAATGGGCTTGTTTATCCCATTTTATTAATTTCAAACGTCCAGGCTGTACGCGGTCTAGCGATGGACCATTTAGGGATTGGACGGTCTGTTTGGAACTGTTTACAAGCTCAGAGTGATTTATTGGATTTTTATTTGATTTTTTTGAATTTCCACCGACAAGCCTTTGCACGGTCTGAGTTCAGCCGTTTACTGCCATTGAACGGCCTGTCTTTAGACTGTCCAAATCCCAGAGTCCTAAGCCTGTGGGTTTTTCAACTGATTATCTATTTATCATGTTCTATTGGATTTATCACCGACACGGTTTACACGGCCTAGCATTGGACCGTGCCACGATTGAGTGGTCTAGCATTAGACCATTTTATCCTAAAGAGTCCAACGCCGTGGTAGCCGGTCAGTTTGATAGGATAATTGGATAATTTCCCATTTTATTTATTTATCACTGACAACATTAGGCGGTCTAGCAATGGACCGTGTACATGACTGGGCGGCCTATCGGGAGACTGTGTACAGGCCCGATATCCTGGGTTTTATTGAATTTTCTCTCTCCACCCGTGGTTAAACCTCCACCTTATTTCACTATTTTCTCCGTGGTTTTTCCACCAAATGGGGTGTCGTTTGATCCTGGTGGGAGATTAGAGTATTATCTACAGTTTTTGTTTAATAATCGCGCCCTATTTTTTAGTGGAAAATCCAATTTCGGGGCTGGACTTCAGGGGTCTATAAATAGAACCCCTAGTCCAGGCTTGGAGAGGGGGAGATCCAACGTCGACGTCGAAGCTCTGTCGAATTCTTGAGCGAGTTATAGCCAGGGAGGGAGGCTTTCTACATCCTTTTAAGCCTCCGGTTCAGGGAGTAGCCTTTCGTTTTGTGTTCTAGTCTAGGTGTTTAGTTACTAGTTCATCCATTGCATGACCATCTTCTCCATCTTCTCCCTACGTTTTTGCACCTGTCAACATCATTTCTACATCCTTCCCATTCATTTTTACGCCCTATAGGGGTTTAAAAACCACCCCATGTATTCCCCATTCCGTGTTATTATGTTAATTTTGCATTCTTTTCTATATCTACCACACCTTCTAGATCTAATTTGGGTGTTATTTTCTTGTCATCTACATTGTTTCGTAGGTCAGCATTAGCACAGCATGAGGCCCATCCCCTCTGGCCGACCGGAAGGGGTGGAGGATCCAGTCCTACATCTTGGAGTTTGGCAGCATCACATGGTCTTCATACATCCGTCTATAAGGATACAAGGCCCAGATCGGACCGTGCAACGCCTTCCTGCGGCCTTCCTTGGACCGTGTTGTCGCTAGTCTAGTCTTCGTCTCGCTTCCCTTTCCAACATTGGAGCGGCCTATCTAGCGACCGCGCAATATCTTGAGCGGTTCTTCTTGGACCGTCTACAACTGCCAGCACTGCACTTTGGGCGAGTGTCTTCTCCCTTTCCAAGGTACGTAGTACTCTTCAGTACCCCGTGTCTTGGTGGCGATCACAATCACACACACACCTCACCACCCACCTAGCTTCATTTTGCTTGTCTTAATATCCTGCTATAGAAAAGTAAAAGGTAAGGGAAAGGAGAGGGGGAAAAACATGTCAACATCCCATTTTTTGGCAATCACGGTGGGTCGCCTAGTGCCCATCGTGCTGTTGTTTTGCTGATCTCTATTTTTTGTGCTTTGTTAGGGTTTTTCTAAGATTGTTTCAGGTTGCTATCTCATCCACGGTGGTTTCTATTCCTGGAGGTGTACGCAGTTCTCCAAGGGCCGCTCAAGTCTCTCCATGGTGGGGCGATAGGCCGTTCCGTCCCGATCTTAGGTGCGTTCCTGTTTGGTTCCTATCGCGCTGCCATTGATTGAGCGGTTTGCTTCTAGCCGCTCTTGAATTTCCACGGTCTCCCGATAGACCGTCCATTTCCTTTTCACGAGTCTTTGTCTTGCTGTGAGCCTAATAGCTTCAGCGGTCCTCGTTGGACCGTGCACTTATTTCCACGGCCTGTCAAAAGGCCGTGCACGTCTGCTGGCTCTGGTACGTCACTGTCTTTTATACACTTGTGGTTTTGTTGATTTTCTGCGGCCTGTTCAGGGTCGTTCCACAATTTGCACGGTCGATCGATAGACCGTCCAGTCAGGTACGCATCTGCCTCTCTAGTTCCCCTTCGTTTCAGTTCCCTGTGTTCTTAATTTTTCACTACTCCCTGCTGTTACACAGCCCTGCGCCGGGCCGTTCATCTCCCCGAGCAGTCGCCCATAGACCACTTTTCTGTGCTACAGTGCACCCGAGATCACCATTTTGAGGATTATTTGACATTATTTCATACTTGTTTGGGTGCTATTTTGATCTCCCTTGACAATCATTTCATGTTGCATGATTATTGGCATATTTGTTATAATTGGTTGATCATTGTTTGTTAGATTTGGGCTAGATTTTGCATGCACCCCGGTACACATAGGATTCATTCATATATTACATACTAGTTGCATTCCTACCTTGGTAGGGGATCCTCTCGTCTCCATATTCCTTGGAGCAGACTAGGTGACCTTACCCGGGACCTCCGTAAGCCCCCGTGAGCCGTGGATTCCCACACGGATGCCGGGCAGGTTATACCTTGCCACACCAAGTGTAGGATTGCATCCGTAAGAGAGAGAGTACCCTTTTAGAGTAAACCAAGTTTCCCATTCCACCCTTGATAGGCACCCTTGTGGTTGAGAGAATTGCCATTTTAATTAATCCGCTAAGGTTCTAAAAGGGAGAAGTTATAAAATTTTCCGTGGATCATTTAAACTTGGTTGTTCAGTTGATTGCCTCTTCTCTCCTCTCTTTCTGTGTGCATAGATTTTATCTAGGATCTCATTAGGTGTTGTTTTTGTGATAGTGTGATTGTTGCATGATGAGTTGCTTCACTCCCATCGGATCGTCTCCTACGGGCAATTCCCATTTCTTTTCCTATTTCAATCCATTGTTCGATTCCTCACCCACCATGTCTTCCTACAATTTCTCCCACTCCCACAAGGACTCTCTCCCTCAGGGACTTCTGGAGGACCCACCTAGGGTCACCACTGTACAGGAGAGAGAGGGGTCCGCCCCTCCTCTCCCGACTATTGTTGTTGAGGGTGGTCAACCCTCTCATTCTGGTTCTACTTCTCAGAATTCGGCCAATCATGTTCTCCACATGATGGCTTAGTTGGATCCTACCCAGCTCCACCTTCTCCATCAGGCTTTATAGGGGCAGGAAGCCCCATCTTCTATTTCTCCCCATGGCGTGTCTGCTGCCACCACTCCATCTCTAGTTGTTGGGTTAGGGGCCGCCACTGCTGCGCTCATCGATCTCACTCCGGTCCATCCCCGGACCCTCCGATTTCCTAATATGGAAGTGGGCCAGGCTTCTACCGCGGCCCATCAGGCTTTTGACAAGGGGAATACCCAGATCCCCTTGTCATCTTATTCTGATCCTTACACCACCATCTCTCCAGCGCCGCAGGCTCTCGTGGCCCCAACTGATTTTGTTCGTCTTCAAGCAGGGGCTGCCCAGCCTGCTCATGCTGATATGGGCCCTCCCTTGGCCCACTATCCTTCTTATGGGATTCCCCCTCCGTCGATCTATCCTTCGGCCCCACATGCCAGGATTGCTCTGCCATCTTTGCCTCCTCCATCACGGGAACAAGAATTTCTCGATAAGTGGGCTGCCATGCAGCAGCAAATTGACCTTCTTCATAAACGGGTCAACCCACTATCCCTTGCTGACATCCCTGTTCCCAATTTCTGTGATATTCATTTTCCTCCCCAGTCGGAGCTCCCCACATACCGCAAGTACGATGGGAATGGCAACCCCTTTATTCATGTAAGGGAGTTTCTATACGAATCGGCGCAGTTCCAGCCTGACGACCGCCTTATGGCATATCTCTTCCGCCGGTCGTTGGACGAGGTTGCATTAGAATGGTTTTACACTCTGCCATTGGAGGCGGCGGAGAGTTTCAAGATTGTCAAGGAGAAGTTTATATAGCGATTTCAAGATCGGGTGGGCCCGAAATATTCATTCACCGACTTAGTGGCCGAAAAGATGAAGGCTGATGAAGATTTTGCAACTTACGCAGATAGATGGAGGCAGATGGCCTCTTGTGTGCCCGGGCAAATCCTGGAAGAAGAGAAGGCAAAGTTGTTGATTTCAAATGCTACACCTACGTTCCGGAACATTCTAACAATGAATGATATATCAAATATGCACCAGTTGTATAGCAGGGCCCGGTTTATTCAGACCCAGTTTAAGGACTCCCCCATTCATTCTCTATTTGAGGCCCAGAAGCCCAAAACCACCAGAAAGCCTCAAGGCCCAGTCACCGAAGGAGTCCAGACAAACTAGTAGGTACAGGCTATCCAATTATCCAACCAACCCACTCCACCACACTTCCAGCAACCTCCCCGCAATCCCCAGTTCACCGCTCCATCAAATACCCAACCATCATTTCCTGCTCCTCGTCCACCACAACAACCACCACCACAACAGCTGCAACAGCCTCCACAGTACCATAACGTCCCGCCTCCTGCTGGTTATTCACCTGCTCGACCGGGTCCGAAAAGCGCCCATTATCCTCCACTTCTAGAAACTCTTCCAGACATTTTCTCAGCTCTGATGTACACTTGTGACATACAGCTCCCTCCGGAACGTCAGAATGGGAATCTGGCCGCCGATCAATCAAGATATTGTATATTTCAACGGCAGCCCGGGCACACAATTGAAAGATGTTATCAGTTCTGAGACTTAGTGTATGACTTTCATGAGGGGCAAAAGATTGACTAGGCCCAGATGCATAAGTTAATAGAAGACATCAAAGAAAGGAGAAGACAAGCGAGGCCGCAGCAGCCAGCGCCATAGCAGCAGCAACCTCAGCAACCCCAACATCAACCTCAGCAGCAGTAACCTGCACCTGAACTCGGGATTCACCAAAATCCCATGCCAAATCACCAACCCGCTCTACAGCCTCAACAGCAGCCACCGACACCGGCCCAAGTAAATGTGGTTCACTGCCCAGCTCCCAATGCTGGGTGGTCTTACGACGATGAGACTCCCGCTCATCTTCTGGCCTTCCACCACACATACACCCACTCCCCTTCGCCTTCTGTTCCTTCCATCATCCGGCCCGCCACTCTAACTCCCACTACACCCACTATTCTCTCCAGGTCACCTATTACACCCACCACCTTACCCACCATTCCGCCAATCCTCGCGCCTTCACCCACCATACCCTCCATCGCCACCCCTCCATGTAACCCTTCACCCGTCATCCCTCCGCCAGGGCCTGTCAGACCCGCCTCCACCATCATTTTTCAAACCACCATTCCTTCCACTTACCCCGCTGGGCCAGTCAGGAGTCCATCCGGTGCCGTGCTGACACGAAACTTCACCCTCCGGAGCGGGAATTTATTTCAAAGAAGCTATCCCTCTACTGGTGCGCCTGCACCCAACCCTCCAGTTTCCTCATCCACAGTTGAACCAGAAGAAGCCGACCCCCTGCCAGGCACAAGATATGATCTGTTGCAGCACTTGGACCGGACCCTGGCCAAGATTTCGATATTGGAGTTGATCAAGAGATCCACACTGCACTAGGATGCTTTGAAAACTTTTCTTCAAAAAGTCATGGTCAGTGAGGATATGGCCGTAGAGAGTTTACCGTCGACATTGTCCACAATTACGAAGGGGCCATCCATTTCTTTTTCAGAATCGGAACTAGCGCCCCCTGAGGCACGCCAGATGCCACTTTGCATTTCAATCACATTGAATAAGGTGGCGGTTGATGCGGCTTTTGTGGACACAGGAGCTTTGATTAATGTTTGTCCCTTGAGCACTTTGCGTGCCTGCAATATTTCTGAGGACATGCTCAGGCCAACTCCGACGACCATTGCCGCTTATGACAACTCCAGAAGAGCATGCCATGGGGTGGTGACTATTCAGGCCGAGCTTGGGCCTCTCACAATGGCTGTGAAATTTTATGTGCTAGACATTGACCCGATGTTTAAAGCCATCCTGGGTCGACCGTGGATCGACAGTCTTCATGCTGTGCCTTCGACCGCCCACCAATGCCTCAAGTTTCCCTTCCAGGGGCGAGTGGTCAGGGTTAAGAGTATCTCCATGGTGCAGACAGTCGAAGCTATTTCTGATAAGATTTTGTCAACTCTCTGGCTGAGCAATAAGCCGGTCCTTTCTGTGATGGATTTGGATTATCCCTGGGCATATGCGTCATGCAAGCCCGCCACTATACCTATTAATGTCAAAGCCAAGTACAAGATACGAGATTCCAAGGGCTAGAACTTGATTCTGAAGTTAGGGTATCAACCAGGCATGGGTCTCGGAGCCCAGTTACAGGGGCAAACTACGCCCATCCCAAGAGGTAGAAAGATGAGCCGAAGAGGCCTCGGCTACCGAGAGTCAGCATTGTAAATTCCGGGAGATTCTGGGCCACTTACATGGGACTACCGTCAGCATTTTGTGAAAGGCCCGTTGCAGCCAGGTACTCTAAAGAGGCCGCCCTGTTCTAATGTAAGAAGTGATGCCGCTTTTGCTGTTGCCGACCCACCACCGCCACTGAAGGGGCTGGTGGGTGATATGGAAGATTTTTGTAGCTGTTTTGAAAAATTGTTTCATGAAGAAGAAGCTTGTTCGAAGAAATTGGAGATGCAGCTTGTGAAGTGCTCTCCGGCGGAGCCAGTTTACTGGAGGCCGCGGGAAGAGGGGAGCTCCATCATTACTTTTTCTTGGCCTCCTTCCTACCTTGCCTCCCTATTTCAACAATTGGGATTTATTCCCCGTTCACCACCAATCATGGTCGACTCGTTCTTTATGGAAAGGCCATTCGAAATTTTGTTTGTCCTGTGTGCATGTGGGCAATGCCCACCTATTGATCTTTCCACTATGTGGACCCCCTCATCCGATCTTTCTAACATGTGGTTTTCGTCATCTGATCCTTTCTTCGATATTTTGTCCCATCTCTCTTCCCCCTTCAACTTCCCCATCCGCCTTCCTCCTCTGACCTCTCTTGTTGCATGATTTCCTCCGATCTCCAAAAAAAATGCCAATTTCAAAATGGAGATTTTAATAGAGGATTATGTTGTGTTTTTTCCGCATCCTTCCCAGGGGCACGAGGCCCCTGTTTCTGTTCCCCTAGATTTTCTATCCCCTAGGTTAGGTGTAGGACTTGTTGAGCTTAGAGAAGTAGAGTCAGTTGAGTCTAGTGAGTTGGCTTCCTGCTCTAATGTCTCCAACCCATCCACACTTGCTACACGCCCGATGACGCGTCATTCTAAAACTATTCTTGATAAATTTTTCCAAGATGTTGTCCAACGTTGTCACTCCCTCCTTAAGTGCCCTAAGTTCGTAGAGACAGCCATCATCTTGGAGGATGATGAAGAGATAGATGGGGTGTGAAGCGATGATGGATTAGGGGTTTATGAAATTATAGATGAGAAGGACCCTATCAATGATAAGGATAGCGATGGATGACACTACCGATTTGTACATGCAGGGTTTGAAGAGATTTGATGAACCGTCGTCGACAGTGGATGAACCCACGAAAGAGATTAACCTTGGAACTGGAGAGGACCCCAGGCTAATAATTATCTCTGCTAATCTCCCTCCTCAGGTTGAAGTGGAATTAATCAAGGTTTTGAGGGAGTATAGTGATTCATTTGCCTGGTCCTACGAGAACATGCCGGCCTTGACCCCGCTCTGTTAGAACGTAGATTGGTACTCAAACCAGGGGCAACGCCCGTTAAACCAAAATCGAGAAGATTCCACCCCCAAATGGCCTTAAGGATAAAAGAAGAAGTTGATAAATTTCATAAGGCCAAGTTCATTAGGGTTGTTTTATATCCTCAATGGGTGGCGAACATAGTCCCTGTGATGAAAAAGGATGGAAAAATTTGGATTTGCATTGATTTCAGGGACTTGAATAAGGCATGTCCTAAGGATGATTTTTTGCTTCCTCACATTGATGTGTTGGTAGACAACACAGTTGGGTATGAAGCCCTCTTGTTTATGGATGGATATTCTGGATACAACAAAATCCGTCTCGCTCCTGAAGATCAAGAAAAGACCTCATTCATCATGCCCTAGGGCACCTACTGCTACGTGGTCATGCCGTTTGGATTGAAAAATGCGGGTGCCACATACCAACGGGCAATGATGGCTATCTTCCACGATATGATGCACGTTTATATGGAGGCGTATGTGGATGATATTCTGGTGAAATCAAGGTCGAAAGAAGAGCACCCTGCTATCATGGCCAAAGTGCGGTAAAGGGCTAGGGAGTATAAACTGAAAATGAATCCGAAGAAATGTGTGTTTAGGGTAGCATCAGGAAAGTTGCTAGGCTTTATCGTTAGTAAGCGGGGGATTCAAATCGATCCAAACAAAGCTAAGGCCGTTATGGAAATGCCACCGCCTAAGAACATCACTGAACTTAGAGGATTGATCGGACGTCTACAGTTTATTCAGAGGTTTATATCTCAACATTCGTAAAGATGCCGCCCATTTTATGAATTGTTGAAGGCGAGAGCCAAGATTGAATGGAACGAGCAATGTCAGAAGGCCTATGAGGATCTTAAGGTTTATCTATCCAATCCCCCTATTTTGCAACCCCCTGCTCCTGGGAAACCCCTGATTTTATACATTTCGATTATTGATGACTCCTTAGGAGCTGTGCTGGCGCAAGTGGACGACGATGGGAAGGAAAGGGCAGCCTACTACCTCTCTAGGTTGTTCAATCCTGCTGAATCTAAGTATACCACTATGGAGAAGACCTGCGTAGCCTTAGTATGGGTAGCTCAGAAGCTCAAACATTATTTCCTTGTCCATGAGGTTAAGTTGATCTCTAGAATGGACCCAATTCGCTATCTTTTAGAGAAACCAATCCTTTCTAGTAGGTTAGCTCGCTGGCAGAGCTTTCTCTCTCAATTTGATATCACCTTCGTCGTTCAGAAAGCTATCAAGGGATATGCTATTACTGAACATCTTGCTCATTCACCTATCCCTTATACAGATTCTATCCAGGATGAGTTCCCTGATGAACACCTGGCTGTGCTTAATAATCATCCTTTTTGGTCTCTTCATTTCGATGGTGCACTCAATTCTTAGGGCCTAAGGATCGGTGCTATCCTCCTCACTCCAGAGGGAGTGACCATTCTGATTGCATATCAACTCTCCTTTCCTACTGCCAATAATATAGCCGAGTATGAGGCTCTCCTTGCTGGATTGAAACACGCCTACATCGTGCGCGCGTGATACTTAAATATCATAAGAGATTCTCAATTGGTGCTACGCCAAGTTCTTTCCACCTATCGCACCCGTGACCCTAAACTCAAACCTTATCAAGATTTGGTCACGATCTTGGCTAACCAATTCCATAAACTGATTTACATTCATACTCTCGATCGCAGAATATTCTTGCCGATGCACTCGCATTGCTTGCTTCTTCCCTTTCCTTTCCCCTCAGTCGCGCCACTGAGACCATCGTGGTCTAGCGGTTAGACGCTCCTTCCCTTCAAGATCCGTGGTTTGACAACCTTAGGAAGTCTGTGGAGAAGAAAGTCGAGAAGGAGGATTTGAAAGAAGTATCTTTAACTGAGCTCGAGGAAATTTTAGAAGAGGAGGAATTGCCTTGGTACCACGAAATCGAGCAATATTGCAGAGATGGGTCATTCCCGGAATCAGCCAACGCCGCTCAGCGCAAGGCCATAAGAAGAGTCACCTCTCGATACACCGTTATTGCAGGAGAGTTGTATAGGCGGGCTCTTAATGGAGTTCTCATGAGATGCTTAGACGATGATGAGGCCTGGAAAGTTGTTGAAGCAGCTCACTCGAGCAAGTGTGGAGGACATGTCAATGGTAAGGCCTTAACGAAGAAGATTCTTAGGCAGGTGATGCGGGACGGACCACGGACTTGACTCCAATTGGATATGCAATCCTTAAACTCTACGCAAACTCGCGATCGTCCCTTATCGAGGGAAGCGTCGGACATGCACGGTTGAGAAACCGGCAAGAGCTAGGGTGGTCAACTCACAATTTTGTGCCCGGATCGGGTCACAGGACGGTCTCGCTCTCTCTCGCAGCAGCGGTGATATAAAAATATAGCGAGCTAGATTATCCTAACATTCTCTCAAGCAGCGGCATAAAGAAATATATACAAAAATAAAGCAAAGTGCCAAGCAAGGAGCGAATACGATACCTCTACGCTCTAGGCGTGGGGAAGACGGTCCCGACCGAATTCGGTAACTCTCGGTAACAGTAATGAATTAAATTACAGTAATGAAATATCACCCACTCCACGCAGGGAGGTAAAGGGCTACACAAGTGGGCCCGGGAGGACCGATCTCGGGTTGCGGGCTGCACTTGATCACCCCGTCGGCACGGTTCGGACGGCGTGTGCTACTGGTTGTGGGGCCCACGTGCTGGTCGGTGGGGCCGTGTGGGACCGGGGCGGCACCACTATGGTGGAGACGCCTGGAGGGGCGCTTCCTGGGATGGCGGTGCGCTGGTTCACCGGCCAGAGGCCGGGCGGCTCCGATCGGCACCGGTCGGAAAGAGTGCCCGCGGATATGCTGCTTCTGTTTTCAGGCGCGCGATCCGGCGAGATCGACTGTTGCGATCAATCCTGACCTCGGATCGAAACACAGAAGGTATCGTTGGAAAGCTCTTTCGAAGTACTTCGATCTAAGGCCAGCGAAATAAACTGGATATGCACGGATCTGGCCTTAGTCTATTTTTGAAGTTACTGTTGGACAGTGCCCGAAATCTCAGGGCAACAGAGAAGTTTCCTGAGAACTGCCTTTGACCGCGGAGAAGACCTCAGATTCAGACCTCTATCTCTTCATGAAAGTTGTGGAGGGGAAGGAGAGGAAAATGGAAATAATTTGTGTGAATGGTTTTGTTGAGATTTGGGTGGGGAAAAGTATTTTAGACTGGCGGGTAGTCAGATCTGGATAAAGGTAGGTAGAACTGTAGAGGGATCGGAAAGTGAATTTTAGAAAATGGGTGGAGGCCTGTGGAAATTCCGCAAAAATTCTTGGGTGGAGGGGATGGTAGGCAGAACCTCCAGTAATTTTTGGGGTTCCAGCAAAAATCAAAAAGGGGACCAAGAAGGTGAAACTCAGGGTGGCTGTATCTGGATCTGAACAAAAGACAGAACTGGTGGGTGGAGATGCAAGAAAATGGAAAATTATAAAACGAGACTATAATTTTTTTTCAATTTTTTTGGAGGGTTATGATGAACCCTAAAATGTACCCTGAAAATATTAGCTTCATAAAATGAGATAATTTGGAGCTAAAATTCTCGGAGTGGCCTTCTATCCAACAAGACAGAACCTAGACAGAACTTCCGACGGTGGCTCGTGGCGGCTTGATGGCGGCACGAACGGCGGCGGCGGCAGCGGCACAGAATGAAATTAGATGTGGAAGGGCTAAGATAGAAGGGTCACAATCCTGAAATACATAGGAGGGAGATGGAATTCTAGAGGGGAGAGAGAGAGGGGCGCACCAGCTCCAAGAGCTCCAAGAAAATTCAACAATTACTTCTCATTAATTCCAACAAAATGTGAAAATACAAGGATTTATACAAAATGTAAAAAGACTCAAAATGACATCAGATCTAGATCTGAAAGGGGTATTAAGGGGATGGAAGAAATTATTTCTCCCATGTGGTCAAAACACATTAAATATATTCCATTCCCTCTTAGACCATTTCCATTCAAACCACACCTAATTCACCTACCTAGCCTAATAAGGCCAAATAAGGGGGCGCCCCCTTCATGGGCTGCTCTTGGGCCTAGGCTGGTCCAAGGCCAACCAACTCAAGTCCAATTACCCATGTATAGCCTTGGGCCTTCTAAACCTTGGTGGTCCATGAGAGGGGAAAAGCCCACTTGGGCCTTTAAGTGAGTTAAAGACCAATATGAACCCAATATGAACTAACCCCTTAATGGATGTTGTGACTCCTCTGTGTTGATGATGTTGACAATAAGCTTTACTTCTTTGGCAACAGCTTATTTTGATTGATTGACAACTGTTTATGTTTTGATGAAACTGGCTTTATCAGATTGTCTGTGTGTTCCATGCAGTCAGAGTCTATACATTACATTTTATTGTGCTTGTGCATCGTTTAGAACACAATTCTGCACATTGCTTGTAGACTGCACAAAGTCTGCACATCGCAGCACACACAAGTCTACACAGTCCATTGCTAGTGCGAGTAGTTAAGTCCATACATGTCTCGAGTCTATACATTCAAATGGCCTGTCTGCACGCCATATAGTCTATACACTGCAACGTTTGCACATCATGCACTAGCAAGTCTGCACATTGTCACAAGTCTACACATTGTAGTCTGCTAGTGTGCATCGTCTCATGGTGAGTCTCAGCAAGTCTTTACATTCATAGAAGTTAGTACAGTCTATGCATCATGCTAAGTCTATACAATGTGCACCGTCTCACTTAGCGTCTCATGCATATGCTAAGTCTATACATTGCAGCATGCATTGTCTCCAAGTCTGTACAGCGTCCAGCATCTCATTCCAAGTCCATACATCGTCCGTCTGCATTTAGAAGTCTATACACTCTTGGCTGTTCAGCGTCTCATGCAGTGTCTCATGCAAGTCTATACACTCGCATGCTAGCCAGTTTGTAAAGTCTATACATTGCAGCTGAGTTGAAGTCTGTACAGCCCTTGCTTTGCCAAAGTGTATACATCGTGCACTCTCAAGTCTGTACAGCCCTTGCTTAGCTCAAGTCTGTACATCGTCCATCACTCCTTTGGCAAGTCCATACATTTTGAAAGTCTATACATTCCTCATTGCCCTGCTTCATGCACCAAGTCTGCACATTCCATAACATTAAGTCTATACATCTTTATCTTATGCATGCATCATTTCTTAAGTCTGTACACTACATTGCACGAGCTGAAGACTGTCTAAGTCTATACATTACTTCTTCATGCATTGCATGAAGTCTGCACATTGTGTGCTGCATGCTCACCAAGTCCATACACTGGCTAGTTTGCACAAGTTTGTAGGTCTATACATTGTTTGCTGAATGCTCTTTAAGACTGCACATTCTATAGTGGCAAGTATGTACATCGCCCAGTGTCTTGCATTCAAAGTCCACACATGCACACACTTAGTTTGTGCATTGTGTTCTCATGCCTTAAACACTAGACATTGCAATGTCTATACACTGCTGTCGCATGTACACCAAGTCCACACATCTGTTGACGACACATCTATGCATTCATCTTCAATGTACACACTTTGCTTAATGCATTCTCATTACACATTAGCATGTCTGTACAACGTCTGCATAGTGAACATGAAGTCTGTACAATGGTCGACGACATGTTAGTGCATTCAGTTTTGTTGTGCATACTTCACCTTGTGCACACTGCATTGCATTTCAGCAAGTCTATACAATGTCTACACATTGCAAAGTCTACACACTGCACATTACACCCTACAGAGTCTGTACAAGGTTCTTCAACCTTAAACTGATAAGTTTCTTCGTCTGTCTGACATGTACTCTTCGTGAAGCTTAATGAAGGCACGTGATCCGAGGATATAGGAGTGCCCAGATTGTGACACGTGTACAATAGCAAGTCTGGATGCTTCCACGTGGACTGAGGCCTCTGGGCGGGAAATGTGGAAGCCACACGCCCTATCCAATCTGCTGCTGGTATAAAAGGAAGTCTTCTTCCTCAGAAGAAATCTAATCGAGTGGTGAAGTCCGAACAGAGAAACTGAACATCTGTAGCAGCAGAGTGCCACCGAGATCCACAGAGAAGAAAAGCAGAGAGAAGAAAAAGAGAAAGAAGAGAAGATTGAGAGAGATGAGTTGAGAGAGTTTGAGAGCTTGTGAATCAGTCTCTTGGTTCAGATACTAGAGCTGATACTGCTCATTCTGAGCTACATTTCTTTTGGGTTTTCCCATTTTCATTTGCTTCTATTTTTGCTTTCCGAAATTGTTTCTTCAAGCTGTGAGTCAGCTGTTAGCAGAGGTGCTACCTCTGGACGGGTAAGATGTATTCCCCAACGTGTTTGCAGAGGTGCATCCTCTGGACAGGTGAAGCTGTAATCCTCAGCGGGTGAGACTTAGTCTCGGACAGCAAGCCTTGAAGCTCAGCGGTTGTAGGATAAGCTGTATTGCCCAGCGGACGCAAGCTGTACTGCGTAGCAGTAAGCCACACTTAGTTGAGTGTGGGGTGGACGTAGGTCTCCTGACCGAACCACCTAAAAATCTGGGTGTCTTGTGTTTGTGCGATTGTCTATGAACTGGTGTGTGACTGGTTTTTCTGATTATCTTCACAGATTGATTAGTTTCTGATCAGGTCCATCGTTCTAGTTAGTGATCTTGTAGATCGGCTTAAATTTCGCATTAGAGCCTCATATTGGTTTTAATTTAGGCCATAGATCTATTCACCCCCCTCTAGATCCACACTTCGTGATGATAGTGTTTCCATCTAACACAACACTTGGTATCAGAGCCTAACTCTTCTACAGGGACTTACAGCCCGAAGAGGAAGGTACATATGGATGCTCGAGGGATGATTGCTGAGGGACATTCTACCTCCAAGCCCCTCTACTTCGATGGATCTAATTATGCATACTGGAAGAATCATATGCAAGTCTTCTTGAGGGCGAAGGACTACGAGATTTGGAAGGTGGTGAGTAAGGGACCTTTTGAGCTGTCCCCGAATGAGGATGTCTGGACCAAAGAAGAGATCCGAAGATCTACTATGAAATGGAGTGCTATCAATGCTATTCAGTGCGCTCTGTACCCCACAGAGTTTTCCCGTGTATCATCTTGCACTTCTGCTAAACAGATGTAGGATACGCTGGAGGTCATCTATGAAGGGACCTCTCAGGTCAAGGAGACAAAGGCGAACCTCCTGGTGTCAAAGTATGAAGCTTTCAAGATGAAGCCAAATGAGACCATCAAGGAGATGTATGCTCGACTGACAATCATCACAAATAATCTGAGAGGTCTTGGGAAGACATACTCAGAATATGACATTGTAAGGAAAATCTTGCGTTCCCTGACTCCTATTTGGCACACTAAAGCCACTGTGATTGAAGAGTCAAGGGATCTGCAAAACACCAGGGCAGATGAGCTGATTGGTTCACTGATGGCTTACGAAATGCATCTGCCGAAGATAGATGAAGCTGAGAAGAAGAGAAAGCCGATTGCACTGAAGGCTGGTGCCAGCAAATCCAGCCGATCCAGCTCTAGTGGATCATCATCCGAGGAGAGCCTGTCTGGAGAAGTAATAGTAGGTGATGATATAGCAATGATCACCAGGGAATTCAGGCGGTTCCTCAGGAAAGAAGGAAGGTGATTCAGCCGAAGAAACTATAGTGGTGGCCGACGGGATAAAAGGTATAAATCTAATCCTACAAAGCAAACTGAATCTAATGTGTGTTACCAATGCAAGAAGGCTGGCCACCTAAAAGCTAATTTTCCAGAGATTCAGAAGCTCAAGCACAAGTCTAAGAAAAAGAACACTAAAGGGAAAGCCATGGTGAGTACCTGGAGTGATGAGGATGAAGGTAGCTTGAGCAACAGCTCAGACAGTGAGGGAGAATCAGAAAAGCCCATTTGCCTCATGGCAACCAGCTCTGAAGACAGAGAGGAAGACTCAGATGAGGTATCCTCTCGATTCGATAATTTTACTATTGCTGATTGGGTAGATGCCTATGATAAAATAGCTGATAAAGTAGATGATATTAGAAAAGATAATAGGCATCTAAAAAGAAAAATTAATTCCATGCAAAATGACACAACTCTAACTGATAAAATTGCATGCCTTGAATCTGAGAATAATAAGTTGAAACTCACATGCTCTGAAATAGAAGAAATCAAGTGTGAGTTAAAAGCCTCTAAAGAAGATAATGAGAGGTTAGAAAAAGAAACTGATGAATGGAAATTGAAAATTCAGAAATATGAGAGTGAGATGAAAATTGTGAGTGAAAAATATGAAGTTGTCCTAAGTGTGAACACCGAACTGAAGAAATCCATTGAAGATATTCAGAAAGATAATGAGGACAAGCTGAAAATTATTGAGAAAATGACCCATGGTTTAGACAACCTAGATGCTTTGTTAGGGTCAAAAGTCAATTTCAGGAGAGAGGGCCTTGGATTTAATTCTAGTGCAACAAAAAGTTTTGGAATGAAGACTATTTCATTTGTCGCACAAAAAGAGAAAGGACCTCTGATTAACATGAATTCAAAAATTTCTGTGAATAAAACTGTTAATCTGAAGAAGACCAGTGCTGAGGAGAAGGGCAAAAAAAAATTTAGTGAGCTTAGTAGAGCTAGTACATCCAAGAAAAATCATAAAGCTCAGTCTCAGGTTAGGGGTCAGTCTACTCATGCATATAAACCCCATGTTAAGGTCACCAAATCTCCACCACCACCACCATCTCAGAACAAGACCCAATACACACCTGTGAATAGGTCAGCAGGGTCCAAGGTGCAGGGGAGACAGAATGCATTTAGAGCTCAACCCAAATATTTCTATCAATCCAGAGCCCAGCCCTACTACACTGCACAGTCAACCTATCCAAATAGGTCAGAGTGGACTAGGACTCAGGGAAGGTTTACATGTTATGGACATCAGGTTACACAGTCTTATAGACCTTACACTAGAAATTGGGTTGGTGGGTATGGCAATTGGACACCTAGGAACCAACATTTCTTCAGCCAGCCCAGAAACCACTATGGCAACAACTTCATGAATGCACCCTAGCCAAGGCACTGGCACAGAAGCAACAAATCTGTCAACAATTATGCTGGTGCCAACAAAAAGAAAAACAACAAAAAGAAGAGGAATAATAACAGAAAGAAATCTGTGGAATCCAATGAACAGAACTCTTTTAAACAAATGTGGATTCCTAAAAGCTTGCTTTCATGTTTTAACTGCATTTCATCTGCTGTGGAGTCCAATCAGACTTGGGTTCCAAACTTCTCTACCTGATTGTGTGTGCAGGCATGCCTGGCAGCCAAGAACAATCTGTGGTACTTGGATAGTGGCTGCTCCAGGCATATGATAGGAGATAAGGCCAAGTTCTGCATGCTGACAGAGAAACATGGAGGTCTTGTCACCTTTGGTAGCAACACAAAGGGTAAGATTGTCGGGACATGTAAGGTAGGTAAGTGTACTACCTGTTGCATTGAAGATGTCATGCTGGTTGAAGGTTTAGCATATAACTTACTTAGCATCAGCCAGCTATGTGATAAAGGATGCAAAGTTCTTTTTGACTCTCAATGCTGTAAAGTTTTTGAACCTGATTCCGAAATTGTTAAATTTTCTGGTAAAAGAATAAATAATACTTACATGATAGACTTAGATGATATACAACATTCTAACCTATGCCTTACTGCTAGCAGAGAGGATTTAGCATTCTTATGACATCGTCGGTTAGGCCATGCTAGTTACACAGTATTGCATAAATTGAATAAGCACAGCATGGTTAGAGGACTTCCTGAAGTTTCCTTTAAGAAAGAAAATAAATTCTGTGATGCATGTACTCAGTCCAAGTTAACTAGGAAGTCATTCAAATCTAGAACATAATATTTTTCCTCTAAACCCTATGAGCTGATACATATGGACCTTTTTGGGCCAACCAGGTCTGTCAGCTTATCAGGGAGGAGGTATGGGTTTGTCATGGTAGATGACTTCTCTAGGTACACTTGGGTATATTTCTTGTCACAGAAAAGTGATGCATTCATAAAATTTTAGGAGTTCTATCTTAAGATAAACCAGAAAATGGAAAACATTTTAACTGATCATGGAAGTGAGTTTGAAAACTCACAGTTTGATGATTTCTGCAGGACAAATGGAATTCATCACAAGTTCTCCTCACCAAGAACACCCGAGCAGAATGGAGTTGTGGAGAGGAGAAACAGAACATTGGTGGAGATGGGTCGTACACTCTTAGTTGAAGGTGGTCTACCAAGGAAGTTCTGGGCTGAAGCAGTAAATACTACCTATTATGTAATTAACAGAGCTATGGTAAGACCTTCTACCCAGAAAACACCCTATGAAATCATAAAGGGTAAGAAACCTTCAATTGCTCATTTCAAGGTTTTTGGTTGCAAATGCTTTATTCACATAAATGATAAAAGATACCTTGATAAATTTGAAGCTAAAGGTGAACTAGGAATTTTTCTTGGTTATTCTGAAAACACCCGGGCATATAGAGTGTATAATCTGAATTCCAAATCTGTTGAAGAATCTCCACATATTGTTTTTGATGAATCTTTGGTAAAGACTAATATTGGTCAATGCAGGAATGAATACAATGGTGATATTCTGAAAGAAGGAAATCATGCAGACAAATCTGAAGATGAGGAAGAAAATGAAGAGCTTATTGGAGAAGTGCCTAGAGTTCAGGGGGAGGTAAATGAAAATCATGATGATGAAATTCTCAACATTAGATATCTAAAAGATCATCCAGTAGATAATGTAATTGACAATTTGCATGACCCTCCTAGGACTAGAGGCCACTTAAGAATTCAAAATGAACTGAATGCATATGCTTTTGTATCACATGTAGAACCCAAGTCCATTGACTGTGCTCTCAAGGATGTGCATTGGATTAATGCCATGCATGAAGAGCTCAATCAATTTGACAAGAATAAGGTGTGACACTTGGTTCCACTTCCTGATCATGAGACAGTCATAGGGACTAAATGGGTCTTCAGAAATAAAACTGATGAATTAGGGAATGTGGTTAAGAATAAGGCCAGACTTGTAGCTCAGGGGTATAACCAGGAATTTGGAATAGACTTTGATGAATCTTTTACCCCTGTAGCCAGGTTAGAAGCAATCAGAATTTTATTGGCTTATGCATGTTCCCTAGGAATAAATCTTCAGCAGATGGATGTAAAATCTGCTTTTCTGAATGGGGAAATCAGTGAGGATGTCTATGTGAGGCAACCTCCTAACTTTGAATGTTTAGACTTCCCCAATCATGTTTATAAACTTCGTAAAGCTCTCTATGGTCTTAAGCAAGCTCCTAGAGCTTGGTATGACAGGTTGAGCAAATTCCTCACAGATAAGAACTTCACAAGAGGTGTAGTTGATCAAACCTTGTTCACTAAGGTAAGTCATTCAGATATTCTTATTATTCAAATTTATGTGGATGACATTGTTTTTGGGTCAACTAACCCCAAACTGTGTGAGGAGTTTTCTCAAATTATGACTAATGAATTTGAAATGAGCTCAATGGGCGAGCTCAAATTATTTCTTGGACTGCAGGTTACACAGACAAAGGATGGAACCTTCATCACTCAGTCCAAGTACGTAAGGGATTTACTGAAGAAATACAAGATGGCAGACCTCAAAGAAATAGCTGCTCCAATGGGTACCTCGACCAGCTTAGATGAAGATCCTCAAGGTAAACCAGTGGACCAAAAGCTATATAGAGGTATGATCGGATCCCTTTTATATCTTACAGCATCTAGGCCTGATATTCAGTTTGCAGTGTGTTTATGTTCTAGATTTCAGGCTAGTCCTAAAGAATCACACCTTAAATCTGTGAAAAGGATTTTTAGGTATCTATTAGGCACTCAAGAGCTTGGTCTATGGTATCCTACTAGGTGTGAGTTAGAACTTCTAGCCTACACTGATGCAGACTATGCTGGGTGTCGAGTAGATAGAAAAAGCACTAGTGGCTACTGTCAATTCCTTGGTGGCTATCTAGTATCTTGGGCATCCAAGAAGCAACACACAGTTGCTTTGTCCATAGCTGAAGCTGAATATGTTGCAGCTGGTAACTGTGCAGCCCAAGTACTTTGGATCAAGCACCAACTTGTTGATTATCAAATAAAACTGGAATGTATTCCAATTTTGTGTGATAATACTAGTGCTATATGTTTAGCTAAAAATCATGTTCATCATTCTAGGACTAAGCATATTGAGATCAAACACCACTTTCTTAGAGATGCTGTCAATAAAAAGGAAATTGAACTGAATTTTATTGAAACAGAAAAACAAATTGCTGATATCTTTACTAAGCCACTAGGGAATGAAAGGTTCAAATTTCTTAGAAGAGAACTTGGCTTGTGTAAATTTCAGCATGATGAATAAAATTTCAGTTGGTTTGAATAAAACTCTGTGGTTGATTGAATGTTGGACTAGACCATGCATGCATAACATTCATATTGTTTCATGACATATTTTTTCTTTGCATATCATGCATCCATGACCTATGTCTAAGCTCTCTCTCATCTAATTCTTGCCATTCATTTGAAAACTACATGCATATAGATAGGGGAAGTGTTGTATGTAATTCAGAGAGGTCATCAACTTCATTGAAACTAAAATCCTTTTCTCTCTTGAATTCATTCATCCTTTGACCCTGAATGAGTTGAGTCTGACAATATGGGAATCTGTTAGTCAGTTCTAAGTCTTAACTAATAGAAAACAGACTTCTTCCTTTATAAGAATTTTAATTGCTTGAAGACTGACTTAATGGTTTAAATTTTATAATCTTTAGAGTTTAAAGATTGCAATCAAAAAATAAGAATGTTGATAATTGATAATAGCTCTCAACCCTTATTTCATTACATGTTAGACAAAGCTAACTGTATCTGAAATCTGAAAACGCACCTGAAATCATGTTAGAGAAACTAAGTATGTGTATTGTCCTTAAACAAGTCATTCTGAAACAAATAAAGGGCATCTAAGAAAAATATTAAAAAATCTTGAAAATATTTGAAAAATAATGTTGGCAGAGCAATGACTGGTAAATCACTAAGAAATTGAGTGATCCATCAAAGAAATGGATAACACTTATGTCATGAGGTGTATCAGTTATCTCTGTATAAATGATCAAAACAGTATGGTGGTTTCACTGAGTACCTGGGGGTAACTGGCGTCTGATAAACGTGTACCCTCACACAAAAAGGTGTAAATCAGTTCTATTAAATTTGATCATAGGTAGAATGGTCCATCATGTTGAGTATCTAGGGGTACTGGCGTCTGATAAACGTGTACCCTTACGCAAAAAGACAAATGGTACCTGAATGCCCTTAATGAACTAAAATTGAAAATGCTGTTCCTTCAAAAAGAAATTTCAGGTATGTCAAATTATTTAATTTCAATACATGACCTGGTATCTTTTAACAAATTTTACTGAGTCTACGACAGTAAGATACTTTTAAACTGAATCTCTCATGCCAATGTGATTCTGGTTTATTGCTATTATCATGCACAGAAAACTTATCCAATGATTGTAGTGCATGAACTCTAAATTTTATAACTTTTACACCAGAACTCTATCTGAAAGCAGTTTCTAAATTCATATGACTGAAGACTTTGTGCTTTAGAATGCTTATTCCGGAACTACTTGTTCAGAATGCCAGTCAGATGATTTCTCTTGTTCCTTCCCTTGTAATTTCTTTCCCTCCTCTTTGTTGATGGCAAAGGGGGAGAATATGTTGTCTGTTTGGTGAATTCCAGGGGGAGTGTATACATCATGTTATGGCAAAGGGGGAGATCTGGTTAGCAGAAAGTTAGATTTCATTTCTCAGCATGCATTCATAGCATCTGCATGACAAATCTGTTTGGTGAATTCCAGGGGAAGTGTATACATCATGTTATGGCAAATGGGGAGATCTTGTTAGCAGGGAGTTAGATTTCATTTCTCAGCATACATTCATAGCATCTGCATGACAAATCTGACTAACAAATCATGTCTTTCATCAAAAATACATATTGGAGAGGGGGATTTCCGCAGCCCACCACCAAGGTAGCCCAACAAGGCCTACAAGGTCCAACCGGGCGAAGCCCACCCAAGTGATAGCCCACAGGGCCCACTTCGGGAGAAAAGCCCAATAAATAAAGACTCGAGGAACCAACTCTCCCCGGCGGCCTTCTAGGCTCGGAGGGCCCGAGACAACGGTCAGGTCGCATGAAAGGTCCGGTCTAAAGCCCACTCTCCGACCAAGAGAAAGAGGCTCCAGCCGACCTATCCGACCCCACCTTCGCCGGGCCATGCCTATCGCTCGGACACGAGCTAGCATCCCCGTAGCTCGGTGAGACCGCTTGATTATCTGCAGGTGCGGCCGTTCAGAGTCCTCCGCCAGCGGGAGAGTCATGGGAGCTGCCGAACTCCAAGGGGATAACGCCCCCACGATCCGGCCATGAAAGCCCCCGCTGAAGACGTAACTCCCGCCGGGAAGCCCTCAGCTCACCGGACTCTTAAAAGGCGACGCACTATTTAAGCCAGGGATACCCTCCGGAAGATGGTAAGATGAACTAGCCATTCACACACCCTAAGCTCCTGAGCACGATTCGCTTCACCCTTGGTGGAGAGGATTCTCGCGCATCATCTCTCTCCTCCCCCCATTATCGCTTCCACCATCGCTCTACTGACTTAGCCATCGGAGGGTTTTCCCCCAGGGAGATCCCCTAGGCCCTCTGATACGTTTCCCTTCTCTTGCAGAAACATCTTCTGGTGATCTACAGCCCGCTCAGGACACAGCGCGAGATTCCGCCTCTTCATCTGGCGCCGTCTGTGGGAAACGCACGAAGAGTCAAGATGGTGAGAAGAAGCTCAGGGAGGAGATCCGCCGGCAGGGCAGGTAAGGCTGTGGCAGCGGTGGAAGGCGTCCACCCTAGGGTCTCGCAGAGCCCCCCCTCCAACGCCAGCGTCCCCACTAACGGACCACCACCCCCCCCCCCGGCGGAAGACAGGGGCACCCCTCGACGGTGGCGCCAACGCTTTCCAAGCCCTCAACGAGAAGATGGACGTCCTCATGGAGCTCATGAGGGCCCAGGCGGCCCGGGACGCAAGGTCCCGCGCCCCGTCAGGAAGTCCCCCTCGAAGGAGTGCAACGCAGCACACCGCCGGAGGCCGTTTCACCCTCCGCGGCCGATAGCTCCTCCGCAACGACGTCGGAGGACCCTCGCAAGCTCCGCCTGCGGAGCAAGAGGCTTCCTCCACGCCGAGGAGAGGGAAGCAGGGGGCGAGGCCGCCGCGCCCGGGCACCAGTGCTCCGGGAGATCGCCACGACGCCCCCCCCAGCCCCACGGCGCGGCCACAGCCGAAACTGTCCCTCCGGCTACGAGATTTTGAAAGACGGTTCGCAGAGCAAGAGCGCGCTCTCCGCGCCCTGCAGAAGACCTCTTTCCCGGAGGACGAGGAGAAATCCCCTTTCTCCGAGTACATCTTGAAGGCAGAGGTCTCTCCTAGAGCCTCCATCCCAACCTTCAAGCTCTACGACAGCCAGGGCGACCCAGCCGACCACTACGACAGCTTTGACGCCCTGGTGACCCTGCATGGAACGCCGGATCCCATCAAATGCCGAGCCTTCGCGGCCACCCTGGTCCAGGGCGCTCAGGCATGGTTCCGAGCCCTCGCCCCGGGGTCCATCCGAGACTTCAGGCAATTCGGGCGAATTTTCAAGGAGAGCTTCGCCGGTAGCGCCCCCCCAAGGTCAGTAGCGGGGCTCCTGGCTCTCAAACAGGCGCAAGGGGAGAGGCTCCGGACTTACGTCCACCGATTTAAATCGGAAGCCCTTAGGATCCCCCACCTGGACGTGGCCTTAGCCACAACCGCACTGACCGGGGGCACCCGGGACGAAAATCTCCGCCGCGAGCTTGTCCTCCACCCTCCCTCGACCCTTGCCGAGCTAGTGACTCTGGCACTGCGCCACGCCGAGTGCGAAGAAGTACTCATCGCCTGCCGAGACACAACCGGCTCGGGTCGGGAGGGGGACAAAAAGCGGACCTCCGAGCCAAACCCTGGCTTGAGTAAGAAGCGCGATCGAGAAGGAGAGCGCAAGAGAAAGTACGAGCGGTATACCACCTTGACCGCACCAGTCTACGAGATCTATGAAGACATCAAAGACTCGGGACTTCTCCGCCAGCCCGAGCCGATGAGGTCGGAGAACCGCAAGCGAGACAGGCATTGCCTGTTCCACGGCGACCACGGGCACCACACCGGAGATTGCCATCAGCTCCAAGATGAGATCGAGCGCCTCATCCGTCTGGGGCATCTAGCCCGGTTCACAACCGGGCACAAAGAAGACCGAGACACCGCAGAGGAGATCGACAACGCCCCCCGAGGGGTCCACATCAACGTCATCTCCGGAGGAGCGGCATCGGGAGGCGACACCAGCCGAGGAAGGAAACGTCATGCCGAGCGGGCCAGCCGAGCCTTAGAGCCCCCCAAAGGCCCGCCAATGAAGCCCCAGGTCATAGTCTTCTCCAACCAAGACCTGGAAGGGCTGAGCACCCCGCATGACGATGCCCTCGTTATCTCGGCCACGATAAATCACTGCAATGTAGACAGGATTTTGGTTGATAATGGGAGCGCCCCCGATGTATTATCTTATGACTGTTTTCTCAAGATGGGGGAAGACCCATCCAAGCTCCGCCCGATCCGAACACCCCTGTGCGGGTTTAATGGCCTGGCCACCTACCCCGAGGGAGCCCTAAGCCTGCCGGTCACTATCGGCACCCCACCCAAAACCGTTACGGTCATAGAGGACTTCATAGTGATTAAAGGTATGATAGCGTACAACGCCATTTTCGGCCGAAAAATTCTCAGCCGAATAAAGGCCGTACCATCTACCTATCACCAAAAAATGAAGTTTCCCACCAAAAACGGGTTGGGGGAAGTCCGAGGTAACCAGGCCACGGCTAGAAGGTGCTACAATATCTCGGTGGAAGCCTCAAGGCCGGACGGGAAGGATAAGGGCCCCAGGGGAGTCGAAGGAAAAACCGTGACCGCCGAGCCCGGTGGCGAATTATTAACGGTATTCCTGAACGACGACCCGGCCCTTGGAGTAAGGATCGGTTCCGACCTACCACCGAAGGAACAGCAGCTATACAAGGAGTTTCTTTCTGGGTACATCCGGGTCTTCGCTTGGTCCGACGATCAACTCCCTGGTATACCAGAGGAAACTGTGACGCACAAGCTTAACCTCGATGCCACTGTGAGACCCGTACAGCAGCGGAGGAGGAAGCATGTGCCCGAGAAACAGGCGATCATCAAGGCACAGGTCACCAAGGGACAAGAGACTGGTCTTTTCAGACCGGTCCTGTACCCAACGTGGCTAGCCAACGTCGTCCTGGTGCCGAAGACCACCGGCAAGTGGCGAATGTGCGTAGACTTCACCGATCTGAACAAGGCCACCCCCAAGGACTGCTATCCGCTACCGAGCATCGACCAACTGGTTGACTCAACCTCGGGCAACGAGATACTCAGTTTCCTGGATGCCTATTCGGGTTATCATCAGATCCGAATGAACCCTGAAGATGTCGAGAAGACCGCCTTCATCACCGACTACGGCGTGTACTGCTACACCCGGATGCCCTTCGGATTGAAGAATGCTGGAGCCACCTACCAGCGACTGGTCAACCATATGTTCGAGGGACAGTTAGGTCGGAACGTCGAAGCCTACATCGACGACATGCTCGTCAAGACCCCGAGGGCTCACGATCACCTCACCGACCTGACCGAGACTTTCGGCACCCTCATGAAGTACAGCATGAAGCTCAACCCTGCCAAGTGTGCCTTTGGAGTAAGATCCGGGAAGTTCCTGGGTTTCCTGGTCACTCAGCGGGGGATCGAAGCGAACCCTGACAAGTTCCAGGCCATCCTGGACATGCGCCCACCCACGTGCATTAAAGACGTCCAGCGTCTGACGGGGCGTGTCGCCGCTCTCAGTCGTTTCCTGTCCCGTGCGTCCGAACGATGCTTGCCCTTCTTCAAGCTAATGAGGGGGCCTAAAATAGCGTCTGCTACGTTCGCATGGGACGAGGAATGCCAGACAGCGTTCGCCGAGCTCAAAGAGCTCCTAGCTTCACCCCCGGTGCTTTCCAAGCCCGTTGAGGGCGAGGTTTTGCTGCTCTATCTCTCGGCGACGCCATCAACGGTCAGCTCGGTCCTAGTCAGAAATGACTCGGGAGTCGAGAGGCCGGTCTACTACACCAGCAAGGTGCTCGGCGAGGCCGAGCGGAGGTACCCCGCAACCGAGAAACTCGTGCTAGCGTTGGTTACCTCCACAAAGCGCCTCCGACCCTACTTCCAGGGGCATCCCATCACCGTGCTAACCGGCGAGCCACTGAAGAAGATTCTGGCCCACCCCGAGGCCTCGGGGTGACTTGTCAAATGGGCCATCATGCTCGGGGCATACGACATCTCGTATCGGCCACGATCAGCTATCAAGGGGCAAGCGCTCGCCGACTTCATCGCCAAGAGCACCGTTCCGGTCGAGGACAGGCCTCCGACAGCAACCGGGCCAACCTGGGAGCTGTTCGTCGATGGATCATCCAACTCGGTCGGCAGCGGCGCAGGGATCCTCCTAAGATCCCCCGAAGGAATAGAGTTGTAGTACGCCCTAAAGTTCAACTTTCCGGCGTCCAACAATGCTTCCGAGTACGAGGCCCTTATCTCGGGGGCCCGCATGGCCCGATGGTTGGGGGCTGAGCGAGTCAGGATCCACACCGACTCCCAGCTGGTCGCAAGCCAGGTCAGTGGCGAGTACGAAGCTCGGGAGGCACCTATGATCAAATACCTCCAGCTGGTCCGGAGCCTGGCCCAGCAGTTCAAGGAGTTCGAGGTAGTCCGAATAGCTCGGGAGCAAAACTCTCGGGCGGACGCCCTCTCCCGACTGGCCTCCTCCCTAGACCCAGAAGGTACACGATCGGTCCTCCTAGAAGAGCTAGAGCGCCCGAGCATAGACTCGGAGGTCCTCGCCATTGACTCGGCCCCTCCCGACGACTGGCGCTCCCCCTACCTATCCTGGCTACGAGACTCCCAGGAACCCTCCGACTCTCGAGAAGCCCGCCGGATGAAGTACCAAGCTCGGCTCTTCGTCATCCTCGACAATGCCCTCTACCGAAGATCGTTCTCCGGGCCCCTTCTGAAGTGCCTCGGCCCCGACGAAGCGAGCCAAGCTATTGAGGAGATTCATCGAGGCCTGTGCGGAGCACATTCAGGAGGTCGGTCGCTGGCCAGAATCCTGCTAAGGCAAGGATACTGGTGGCCGACCCTCCAGCGCGACTGCACGGCTTACGTATAACATTGCGACCGTTGCCAGCGGTTCGACCATTTGGTCCACCAGCCGGCCACGGAACTTGTCACCCTTACCGAGCCCTACCCTTTCGCTCGGTGGGGGATCGACATCCTTGGGCCATTCCCAACGGCTCAATCCCAGAAGAAGTTCATCATCGTCGCCATCGACTACTTCACCAAGTGGATCGAGGTTGAAGCAACAGCGAGGATCACCGAGACAGCCATCTGGGGTTTCGTATGGAAGTCGATCATTTGTCGCTTCGGCATCCCCCGAGTGATAGTGAGCGATAACGGGCGGCAATTCGACTCTCGATACTTCCGAGATAGATGTGCCGACCTAAATATCCGCAACCACTTCACTTCGGTCGCCCACCCTCAGGCCAACGGGCTGGTTGAAAATGCCAACAAGACCATCTTGATGGGCATAAAAACCAGACTCAGCAAGGCTAAGGGTAGCTGGCTCGAGGAACTGCCTAGCGTACTATGGTCGCACAGAACGACCCCCAGAACGGCAACCGGTGAGACCCCTTTTCAACTGGTATATGGCACCGAAGCCGTCGTTCCATTGGAAATCGCCAATCCGTCTCTCCGAGTGATCAGTTTTTTGCCCGAGGCAAACGCGCAGAATCTGCTCGAGAACCTCGACCTGGCAGACGAACTCCGAGAGATCGCGAACGTCCGAGCTACGGAGTACCAGCGCCGCCTCACTCGGTACTACAACGCCAGGGTCCGAGGCAGACAATTCCGACCAGGGGACTTCGTCCTCAGGAAGGCAGAAGCCTCTCGACCACTAGAGGCGGCGGGTAAGCTATCCCCCAATTGGGAAGGCCCCTACCGAGTGATCGAGACGCTCGGGAAAGGTGCGTACAGGTTAGCCACAATGGAAGGGGAACCCATTCCCCGGACATGGAACGCAACCACACTACGCAGATTTTATTTCTGAATACTGTATCAACAAATTGGGTAAAATAAACCCCCTTATCTTTCGCATTCATTCAAGATAACTGTTGGTACATCAGAAAGGCAACTGCCAATACATTACATAACAAAAAGTGAAAATCCATCTGGCGCTGCAGCAAACGGCCATCGCCCGGTCGACCCGGTCTTGACCTTCTCGCATCCAGCCACTGACTCTGCCTCGCGTAGAAACTGGCTCGGACAAGAGATGGTCGACCCAGTTGGCTCGGGTGGTCCGTGACAAAGGTGACAGAGGGACGGCAAGGAGAAGGCCACCTTTCACGCGAGGAAGGCTACCTTCCAAGTTGGCAACAACCTGGAAAAAGGGCACGCCGTGAAGGTCCCCTTTCTTCCAAACTGCCAACTCTTTGGAGGCGAACAGAAAGCAAGTAGCCCCCGAAGAGTGAAAGAAATGAAGAACAAAAGAGAGAGAAAGAGGCAGCGGACGGGGGTGAGGAAGGAACTGGAGCCGCCTCCTCCCCTCCCACGGAGGGGAATGGCGGTCGGCATCCCTAACTCCCCCGTCCACCCTCCATCTCGGCGTCCGCCCGGAAGCCTCGCCGGAGCCAAGAGGAGGCAAACGGCGTGCCCCCGCACGTCGAAGCCCTCTCCCGATCCGCGCGGCGACCGTCGGACCCGTCTCATGCACGCGCGGCGACCGTGGGACCCGACCGATATTCTAGGACAGCTGGAACCGGCCGCTCCCCGTCGTCTGCAGCATCACCTTCTGAAGGGTCATCCATGCTCCGATCGCGGCGGTGCAACGCAAAGTGAAGACGAGGGAATAAGAGCAGACCGCCGGCGAAAGTCCTAAGTGTTAAGAGAGAAGGAGCACCCTTCGGTCCTTTTTATAGGCCAAGGGAGGTCATGCGCCTTAAATGACTCCCCCCTCGAAAACACGCTACAGGACCTCCCTGGGAAGGTCACCTCAAAATCCTTGCCCCCCGCCCTAGCGGGATTCGCGAAGCACCTCGACTTTCAAAGCATGGTAATACGGAAGGACGCCCGCCAGAAGTCTCCCGAATCGACGTGCGAAAACGGCGCAAAAAATATCGGCACTTTCCAACTGCCTCGATACGCCAACCAAATCACAGCAAAGATAGCGATCAAATAAAGTAAGTTATTTATTGTCTCCCATAAAAGCCTCTTACAATAAGGAAGACGGACAAAAAGGGGAAGGGGGAAAATAAAGTTACATCAGGCCTCAGGCCCACTTTGAAGCTCGGGAACAGCAGTAGGGGACGCGTCACCCCCGGTACCCTCGGCGACGGCCGGCCCGGACACTGACCTCGCCTGTGCGAGAACTTTCCCGGTCGCGAGCCCTCCCGAGGCTTCCGGAGCTGGTGACCCCGCAGGGGGCGACTCCTCCGGTGCTTCCCCGGCCGAAGATGAGGAGCTGGAATCTGACTCGTCCGAGTCATAAGGGAAATCGCCTCCGGCCAGGTGCTCATTAGCATAGTTCATCGCCCAGCGATAGCCCTGCCTGAACCCCTTTCGAGCACCCCGGCGGAGCGCTACCTCGTAGTAGGGTAGGGCGGCTGCAATCAGGTCGGCCGAGTAAGCTTCCGAGCCTTTATAGCGCTCGATCGCCTCCGCCTCGACCTACCCGTCCCGAGCCCGCTCCGCCTCGGCCGCGTGCTCTTCCACCCTCGCCAGACGCTCCTCCAGCTCGGTCATCCTCCGCTCGGCCTCGGTCATCCGACCCTCCGCCCGGGCTCGGTCCGCCTCGGCCTCGACGCGAAGGCGCTCCGCGTCCTCCGCCCGATCCTGCAGCTCGCCGCGCTCAAGCTCCCAGAGGCCATCCAGCTCGATGTGACGTTGACGCTCGTCTTCTAGACGTTTGCTCTTCCTCTCGAGCGATTCTTGGGCCCTTGCGAGCTGCTCGGCCAGTACCTCGGCTTCCCGTCGGCTCGACTGCGCCAACTCCCTGAATGCAAGGAACTCCCGCCGGAGCCCCTCGTGCTCCCCCTCGAGCCGGGCCAGTTTCCCCACGCATCCACCAAGGGTCCAGGCGAGCTTTGACCGCTCCACCTCCGTCCGGGCGTGCACCTCTGCCATCACGGCCGCTGTCCGAGCTATAACCAGGCCGCCCTCCATCAGGATGTCAAGGACCCCGGCAGGAGTGCTGCGCTTTTCTCCTCCCCTCGTCCTATCGGCGATCGACCGGCAGATCCGGTACAGATCACCCGAGACACCAAGACTGACCAGAGCTTCCGGCAAAGGGGACCGCTCCACCCTGGGCACACCGCCAGAAGGCCCTGTTGTGGCAGCGAAACTAACCGCCCCGCGCACCACGGTCGGTTGGGGTTGCAACGCCTCCCCGGGCGAACCCCCACCCTCGACCGGCGCCGCGGGATCAACGGCACCAGAAACTGCCGGCACTTGGGGTTGCGGCGCCCCCGCGGGCACACCCCCATCTGCATCGACCGAACTCTCGGTCCCAGCGCCGGCCACGCCGGCATCGGCCCCTTCTGTCCCTACAGAGGGGAGAGCCGACCCATCACCTCCCTCTGCGGCGCCCCTGGTCTCCTCGGCCCCCTCTCGCTCGACAGATGGGAGAGCCAGCCCAGAAGGGTCGACCCCATCCTGCCCCCGAGAGGGGAGCGCCGCCGAGCCAGAGTCGCCCCCGACGGCGGTAGGAAGACCGGCTTTCCTGGCCCTCTTCCTGGCCTTCGCGGCCTCCCGCAATTTCCCCACCAGGGGATCCTTGCGCTTCAGGCCGGTCGATCGAGAAGTCCCCTCGGGAGCCGCCCCCTTGCCCTTATCTTGGGCATGAGCGCGACCCGCCAAGACATCGGGTTCGTCGGCTGCCGAGTCTTCTCCCAGATCGATGACCTCGGCCACCTCCTCCAGAGGCTCCCGCCTCACGTCTGGAACAAGAAGAAGCCCCGGTCAGGAGGAGGAAAAAGAGTTACCACCCCAGAAGAAGAGCCTCAAGAGCCGTACCTGACGATGTCAACCGCGAGAGAAGACACCGTTCGATGTTCTCCGGCGTCACCAGCTCCTCGGTCGATTGGCGATTCTCCAGCAAACGGGCAGCCTGCTGCTCCACGTGGGGAGGGAACTCCTCCTGGCGAGGGGGCAGATTCGGGTGAAAATTGGGCGAGGTCCGGCATCTCCAGATCTCGTCCGTCCCCACCGCCTTCACCCAGAAGAATTGAGTCTTCCACCCCTTGTGCGAAGAATCCTTCGCCGCAAGCGAGATGCAGCTCCTGTTCCTTCGCGCCTAGATGAAGTAAAAACCTTTCCCAACCGATGGATGTGCCTTCAACTCGAAGAAGAAGTGGAAAAGGTCCAGAGACGGGAAGACGCCGCGTTGATGGCACAAGATCCCAAAGGCAGAAAGAAGAAGATAGGAGTTGGCCACCAACTGGATAGGCACCAACCGGAAAAAAGTGAGAAGCTGCAGTACGTAAGGATCGAAAGGAAGCCGGAATCCACTCTTCCAGGCCAAAAGAAAGGTGCAAATGTGACCATCGCGGTCGTCCAGACTCGTCTCATATGGAGTGGCGGCAGCAAAGCTATAGCGGAAAGGCAGACGGAAACGGTGCTCCAGCCTCCGCACCTCTGCTTCCCCCAACTCGCTACAGTTGGGGACGGGATCGCGCCTCACGGGCACAAGCTCCGGACTCTGATCCGCCATCGGATCGGGAGAAGATCCCTCGTACGAGCTTGAAGACTCTGGGGGAGAAGGAAGCTGTCGGACCGCCTCCACGGTTATCCTCGCCAACTCTTCAAATGCCGCCGCAAGGCTCCGCGTCTCCGCTGTGCTCTCACGGCGCATCAAGAAGCAAGGAAAGCCTAAAACCCTGGAAGCCTAGAACGATGAACAGCGCCCCCTATAAACCCCTGAGGGTGGCGGCGCGCCGTTCCCTGCTCTGAGAAAAAGGGGGGCCCCTTCGTTTCAAATCCGTCACGATCATCATTACGGGCCTCGGCGACCCCTATAAGCGGCTACATAACGCCAACGGAATTCCACCCACCTAAGCCACGCCGGTCCAAAGCCTCGAAAAACTACTCATCCGAGCCTCCTTGGCTCGGGAGTAGGAGGGGGACAAGTGGAGAGGGGGATTTCCGCAGCCCACCACCAAGGCAGCCCAACAAGGCCTACAAGGTCCAACCGGGCGAAGCCCACCCAAGTGATAGCCCACAGGGCCCACTTCGGGAGAAAAGCCCAATAAATAAAGACTCGAGGAACCAACTCTCCCCGGCGGCCTTCTAGGCTCGGAGGGCCCGAGACAACGGTCAGGTCGCATGAAAGGTCCGGTCTAAAGCCCACTCTCCGACCGAGAGAAAGAGGCTCCAGCCGACCTATCCGACCCCACCTTCGCCGGGCCATGCCTATCGCTCGGACACGAGCTAGCATCCCCGTAGCTCGGTGAGACCGCTTGATTATCTGCAGGTGCGGCCGTTCAGAGTCCTCCTCCAGCGGGAGAGTCATGGGAGCTGCCGAACTCCAAGGGGATAACGCCCCCACGATCCGGCCATGAAAGCCCCCGCTGAAGACGTAACTCCCGCCGGGAAGCCCTCAACTCACCGGACTCTTAAAAGGCGACGCACTATTTAAGCCAGGGATACCCTCCGGAAGATGGTAAGATGAACTAGCCATTCACACACTCTAAGCTCCTGAGCACGATTCGCTTCACCCTTGGTGGAGAGGATTCTCGCGCATCAGCTCTCTCCTCCCCCCATTATCGCTTCCACCATCGCTCTACTGACTTAGCCATCGGAGGGTTTTCCCCCAGGGAGATCCCCTGGGCCCTCTGATACGTTTCCCTTCTCTTGCAGAAACATCTTCTGGTGATCTACAGCCCGCTCAGGACACAGCGCGAGATTCCGCCTCTTCACATATGTATGACAGGATGTTGCTATTCTATATGATAAGGTGTTGACATCATCAAAAAGGGGGAGATTGTTGGGACTCCTCTGTGTTGATGATGTTGACAATAAGCTTTACTTCTTTGGCAACAGCTTGTTTTGATTGATTGACAACTATTTATGTTTTGTTGAAACTGGCTTTATCAGATTGTCTGTGTGTTCCATGCAGTCAGAGTCTATACATTACATTTTGTTATGCTTGTGCATCGTTTAGAACACAAGTCTGCACATTGCTTGTAGACTGCACAAAGTCTGCACATCGCAGCACACACAAGTCTACACAATCCATTGCTGGTGCGAGTAGTTAAGTCCATACATGTCTCGAGTCTATACATTCAAATGGCCTGTCTGCACGCCATATAGTCTATACACTGCAACGTTTGCACATCATGCACTTGCAAGTCTGCACATTGTCACAAGTCTACACATTGTAGTCTGCTAGTGTGCATCGTCTCATGGTGCGTCTCAGCAAGTCTTTACATTCATAGAAGTCAGTACAGTCTATGCATCATGCTAAGTCTATACATTGTGCACCGTCTCACTTAGCGTCTCATGCATATGCTAAGTCTATACATTGCAGCATGCATTGTCTCCAAGTCTGTACAGCGTCCAGCATCTCATTCCAAGTCCATACATCGTCCGTCTGCATTTAGAAGTCTATACACTCTTGGCTGTTCAGCATCTCATGCAGTGTCTCATGCAAGTCTATACACTCGCATGCTAGCCAGTTTGTAAAGTCTATACATTGCAGCTGAGTTGAAGTCTGTACAGCCCTTGCTTTGCCAAAGTCTATACATCGTGCACTCTCAAGTCTGTACAGCCCTTGCTTAGCTCAAGTCTGTACATCGTCCATCACTCCTTTGGCAAGTCCATACATTTTGAAAGTCTATACATTCCTCATTGCCCTCCTTCATGCACCAAGTCTCCACATTCCATAACATTAAGTCTATACATCTTTGTCTTGTGCATGCATCGTTTCTTAAGTCTGTACACTGCATTGCACGAGCTGAAGACTGTCTAAGTCTATACATTGCTTCTTCATGCATTGCACGAAGTCTGCACATTGTGTGCTGCATGCTCACCAAGTCCATACACTGGCTAGTATGCACAAGTCTGTAAGTCTATACATTGTCTGCTGAATGCTCTTCAAGTCTGCACATTCGATAGTGGCAAGTATGTACATCACCCAATGTCATGCATTCAAAGTTCACACATGCACACACTTAGTTTGTGCATTGTGTTCTCATGTCTTAAACACTAGACATTGCAATGTCTATACACTGCTGTCGCATGTATACCAAGTCCACACATCTGTTGACGGCACGTCTATGCATTCATCTTCAATGTACACACTTTGCTTAATGCATTCTCATTACACATTAGCATGTCTGTACAACGTTTGCATAGTGAACATGAAGTCTGTATAATGGTCGACGGCATGTTAGTGCATTCAGTTTTGTTGTGCATACTTCACCTTGTGCACACTGCATTACATTTCAACAAGTCTATACAATGTCTACACATTGCAAAGTCTATGCACTGCACATTACACCCTACATAGTCTGTACAAGGTTCTTCAACCTTAAACTGATAAGTTTCTTCGTCTGTCTGACATGTACTCTTCGTGAAGCTTAATGAAGGCACGTGATCTGAGGATATAGGAGTGCCCAGATTGTGACACGTGTACAGTAGCAAGTTTGGATGCTGTCACGTGGACTGAGGCCTCTGGGCGGGAAATGTGGAAGCCACACGCCCTATCCAATCTGCTGCTGGTATAAAAGGAAGTCTTCTTCCTCAGAAGAAATCTGATCTAGTGGTGAAGTCTGAACAGAGAAACTGAACATCTGTAGCAGCAGAGTGCCACCGAGATGCACAGAGAAGAAAAGCAGAGAGAAGAAAAAGGGAAAGAAGAGAAGATTGAGAGAGATGAGTTGAGAGAGTTTGAGAGCTTGTGAATCAGTCTCTTGGTTCAGATACTAGAGCTGATACTGCTCATTCTGAGCTACATTTCTTTTGGGTTTTCCCATTTTTGTTTGCTTCTGTTTTTGCTTTCCAAAATTGTTTCTTCAAGCTGTGAGTCAGCTGTTAGCAGAGGTGCTGCCTCTGGACGGGTAAGCTGTATTCCCCAGCGGGTTTGCAGAGGTGCATCCTCTAGACAGGTGAAGTTGTAATCCTCAGCGGGCGAGACTTAGTCTCGGATAGCAAGCTGTGAAGCTCAGCGGTTGTAGGCTAAGCTGTATTGCCCAGCAGACGCAAGCTGTATTGCGCAGCAGTAAGCCACACTTAGTTGAGTGTGGGGTGGACGTAGGTCTCCTGACCGAACCACCTAAAAATCTTGGGTGTCTTGTGTTTGTGCGATTGTCTATGAACTGGTGTGTGACTGGTTTTTCTGATTATCTTCACAGATTGATTAGTTTCTGATCAGGTCCATCGTTCTAGTTAGTGATCTTGTAGATCGGCTTAAATTCCGCATTAGAGCCTCATATTGGTTTTAATTTAGGCCATAGATCTATTCACCCCCCTCTAGATCCACACTTCGTGGTGATAGAGTGTTTCCATCTAACACAATAATGGACTCATCTAAATGCAACCCATTGATGTATTGTACATGGAATATGACCCATTGACTTGTTAAAAGCCTTACAAGGGAGCCCAAATGAAAGAAATCAAACAAATACACAATTACAAACTCATACAACCCATAAGACACACCTATACAAGCCAAATACTCACTAATACATCCCATAAGCCATTGATGTCCCCATCAGCAGGGCTATTACTGGCCAACCTTAGAAGAAGATTGCTCCACCATTGTCCGTAGGTGCCTTCAATGCCAACTCCATACTGACAAGAATCATGCTCCTGCTTCATCTCTCCATCCTCTTTCCGCTCCTTGGCCATTCTCCATGTGGGCTTTTGATATTGTAGGCCCACTCGGTGATCCAAACTCCTAGGTCAAATAGAAATCTTTTATCCTAACTGCTACGGAGTATTTCACCAAGTGGGCAGATGCTGAAGCATATACAGAAATCAAAGCTACCGTAGTTTGCCGCTTCATCCTCAAGAATATCATTTCGCGGTTCGGAGTGCCAAGCGACATCATCACCGACAACGGACCGCAATTCGTGTCACAAGAACTCCAGGACCTTTGTAAGAAATTTAACATTTCATTGCATCATTCATCACCATACTACCCTCAAGGCAACGACCAAGCCGAGGCCACCAACAAGACTCTTCTTAAAATCATTAAGAAAATATGCGAGTCACATAAATTTGCTGATTGGGCCGATAAATTGGTAGAAGCTCTATGGGCTTATCGCACCTCCGTCTGCACTCCCACGGGGCAAACTCCTTTTGCTCTCACTTATGGGATGGAGGCGGTACTCCCGTATGAGATTTTGATCCCTTCCCTAAGAGTGTAGCTCGACAAAGAACTCAATCTCGACGAACGTCGAGAGGCGTTGTTAGTCCAACTAGAACTCTTGGATGAGAAGCGGCTTAATGTGGCCAATCACGTCTCCGTTTATAAAAAACGTGTCTGTGTCATTTTCAAAAGAAGGTCATCGAAAGAAAATTTCAAGTGGATAACATGATTTTGAAATGCAAATTTATTAGATCAGCGGGCCCTAGGTCTAAGCTGCAACCCAATTGGGAGGGTCCGTTCGTAATCAAGGAAATTTATCCTGGGAACGCGTACTGTCTGATCAACGTAGAGGGCGAAGAATTGTCTAATCCATGGAACATGTTGTATCTTAACAGTTTTTATCCATAGAGTCAAGCCAGCAATGGCCCGGTGGCGGGGTGTTCCTCTACTTGATCATGAAGGGAAGTCCCCGGTTCAACACTCACACACTACACGACCCCCGTGGTTGAGTGTTCCTTTTTGCACAACACCGTTTCTCCCTTGGTTTTCTCCTCTTTCGGCTGAAAATAGAGACAAGTGGTGAATAAGGGGGCGAGAACTGATCTAGGCACCCCGATAAAAGAGAGGTCTCAAATAGGGGCAGTCCGTTATGACTTAATTCCGTAAAAACAAAAGAAAGGAATAAAAGAAAATGGGCAAAATCAAGTCAAAGGTAAAAGCTCATTCAAAAGCTCAAAGCTCAAAAGTGTAGATGCTCCCAAAAAAGAATGAAACTAGGCATGGCAAGAGTGGCAGTATAGTTTCCCCATGGGACATTATGAGCCCGGTCGTATGCGTGCCTAGAGCGGATGTAGGTTCGATGACGGACACAAAGCCCCGGCGCAACAGACCAAATTCCTTGAAAAGGGGTTGCCCTGAGAAGAGCTCAAGCTCTAAAAGCCTCTATACCTATTGTAGGCTTTCCAATCGAATTCTCTTTTATTTTCCAAGGACTGGATCGTATCCGGGGTATGGCCTCGGTAGAGGCACCGTTAAGTAGGATTGGACCCCGGCCATGGGCGGTCACCAATAATACACGTTGAATTTGAGAAACCCCTAATATGATATGACAATATCCCGTCGCCGGGCTTAAGCTATCAAATATTTCAAAATCTAAAAAAATTAAATATTTCAAAATCTAAAAAAATCAAACATTTCAAAATCCAAAAAAAATCAAACATTTTAAAATCCAAAAAATCAAATATTTCAAAATCCAAAAAGATCAAACATTTCAAAATCTAAAAAAATCAAATATTTTAAAATTCAAAAAATCAAAATATTTCAAAACTACAAAAAGCATTATCAAAATTATCACTTGCATTTCATGGCATGCATTGCATCCTTTTTTCTTTTGTCATTTTGCCTATTTGATAAGGCTTACCCCCTTGACCAAAAATCAAGAACTGGTCAATTCCTAACTTGCTACAGGTAAGGGGTTAAGCTTAAAACAGATTTAATCTGTTTTCTTGTTTATATGTGTGCAGGGGCAAGTTGAAGACAAGATTCAGCATTTCCATCTCTGAACGGTCCTCTGGCGACCATTTTTTAATCCCTCCAACGGTCAACATCAGACCGTTCCAGACTTCACACGGCCGCGCTCAGACAGCTTCAAATTTCTAGAACCTTCAAGAATCAACGGTCTTTACTAGACCGTTTACAAATCAGAACGGTGCAGGCTTGGCCGCTCTACTCTGTCCACGGTCCATCGATAGACCGTTCCACTCTCCAAAGGTCCCTATTCTTTACCCTACGGTTGATCTGCTACACGGCCCAGGTCTGGCCGTTCAATTCTCTGGAGCGATTAGACTCTAACCGTTTATCTAATTGAGCGGTCTGTCACTTGGCCGTGCTAAGGCTGCGATCAGGGTCTAACTAGCATTGCTCTCACGACCCTACATGGACCGTTTATATAGTTCGACGGTCTGAGGTAAACAGTGTATATGCTGAAATGATGGATAATGCTTTTGATGCTATGTTGCTGCATTATGTGCTTAATTAATAACCCTTTTGACTTATATTATTTCATGATATATATCAATTGCAAACCCTGTTCATGATTCCTTTGTAGCTTCACTCCAACTTGCCTTCCGCTGCCGTCATGTAAGTATTTCGATCCCTATATCCTTTATTGCATTACTATACGATACCTAAGCTAAATTACTTCGAGAACCGGTTGGTTATCTACGTGTTCCAGGATCTGATGTTCCCCTATAACAAAAATAATGATGATATAGGTGCACGTGTTTAATCATCGGATAGGCCGTTAGGTCGGGAAAATCAGGGGACGATGGTTCTATCTCGCACGCCGTGGTTGCAGATAGTGTCTTGACCCTGATTGCCCCGGTCTAGCATTAATATTCTCGAGTATTTTCTATTTTATGGCTTTCTTCGCATTCGTTTTAATGATTTCTTTTGTTTTAGCCCAGCATCCATCATACGCATCTTTTGAGCATTCGCGACCCATGGTCTGTCTGAAAGTGCCTCATTTGTGATGGATGATTGTGCATTCATGGTTTCGAGTAGGAGGAAATATTCCACTCAGAGTTCGAAGGTTTTCTCTGGTCTGTTCAACTGGTTTGATTGACTGAAGGTCCCTCTCTAAAGTTTTAGTCTGTTTCCTTTTGCTGCTTGCTACGGTCCCCTCATTGGTCCGAGGGATTGTGTCCCCCATGAGGTTGATCGTGTGTTTTTCTTTTTGTTTAGTTAGTTTCTCCAGATTGTTGTCGTTTTAGTCTGATTATTCCTTGTGTTTGGTTCAGAGTTTTCCGGAAGATTCCTATCGCTCGTTGGTGAGAAAACGGGTGTCTTTTACCTTAACGCTCGCATTTTAGTCCACTCCGTTTCATTTCTGCTTCATCTCTATGTTCCATTTCGCTTTCGCTTCACCTCCGCTCGCTCCTTTGCAAAGAGAATGTTAAGGAGGGGCATATGTTGACACCCGTTTTTGGCCTATGAGTTGGGTCATTCCTCTTACCATCATTTGTTGATGTCTCGAGTTGTCCATTACTCATTGGACTATTTTCAGGCATGTCTTTGGACTTATTTTATGGGTATCTCCCTCCCTGGCTAGGTCTGCTCTTAGAATCAGGCTTAATGGGCCTTGATTTCGCTTGGTTTTTGCGGTAAATGGGATCATTTATCCCATTTTATTAATTTCAAAAGTACATGTTGTACGCGGTCTAGCGATGGACTGTTCAGGGATTGGACGGTCTGTTTGGAACCGTTTACAAGCTCAAAGCAATTTATTGGATATTTATTTCGTTTTTTTGAATTTTTACCGACAAGCCTTTGCACGGTCTGAGTTCAGCCATTTACTGCCATTGAACGGCCTGTCTTTAGACCATCCAATTCCAAGAGTCCTAAGCCATTGGGTTTTTCAGATAATTATCTATTTATCATGTTTAATTGGATTTATCATCGACACGGTTTACACGGCCTAGCATTGGACCATGCCACGATTGAGTGGTCTAGCATTAGACCGTTTTATCCGAAAGAGTCCAGCGCCGTGGTAGCCGGTCAGTTCGATAGGATAATTGGATAATTTCCCATTTTATTTATTTATCATCGACAGCATTAGGCGGTCTAGCAATGGACCGTGTACATGACTGGGCAGCCTATCGGGAGACCGCGTACAAGCCTGATATCCAGGGTTTTATTGAATTTTCTCTCTCCACCTGTGGTTAAACCTCCACCTTCCTCCGCTATTTTCTCCGTGGTTTTTCCACCAAATGGGGTGCCGTTTGATCTTGGTGGGAGATTAGAGTATTATCTATGGGCTTTGTTTAATAATCACGCCCTAATTTTCAGTGGAAAATTCAATTTCGGGGCTGGACTTCAGTATAAATAGAACCCCTAGTCCAGGCTTGGAAAGGGGGAGATCCAACATCGACGTCAAAGCTCTGCTGAATTCTTGAGCGAGCTGTAGCCAGGGAGGGATGCTTTCTACATCCTTTTAAGCCTCTGGTTTAGGGAGTAGCCTTTCATTTTGTGTTCTAGTCTAGGTGTTTAGTTACTAGTTCATCCATTACATGATCATCTTCTCCATCTTCTCCCAACGTTTTTGCACCTGTCAACATCATTTCTACATCCTTCCCATTCATTTTTACGCCCTATAGGGGTTTAAAAACCACCCCAGGTATTCCCCATTCCGTGTTATTATGTTAATTTTGCATTCTTTTCTATAGCTACTACACCTTCTAGGTCTAATTTGGGTGTTATTTTCTTGTCCTCTACATTGTTTCGCAGGTTAGCATCAGCACAGCACGAGGCCCATCCCCTCTAGCCGGTCGGAAGTGGTGGAGGATCAAGTCCTACATCTTGGAGTTTGACAGCAGCACACGGTCTTCATCCATCCGTCTACAAGGATACACGACCTAGATCAGAGCGTGCAATGCCTTCCTGCGGCCTTCATTGGACCGTGTTGTCGCTAGTCTAGTCTTCCTCCCGCTTCCCTTTCCAGCATTGGAGCGGCCTATCGAGCGGCCGCGCAATATATTGAGCGGTTCTTCCTGGACCGTCTACAACTGCCAACGCTGCACTTTGGGCGAGTGTCTTCTCCCTTTCCAAGGTACATAGTACTCTTCGGTACCCCGTGTCTTAGTGGTGATCACGATCACACACACACCTCACCACCCATCTAGCTTCATCTCCCTTGTCTTAATATCTATATATAGAAAAGTAAAAGGTAAGGGAAAGGGGAGGGGGAAAAACATGTCGACACTCACGATTAACAGCAATACACTTAAGGAAGTTATTTGTTACTCCAGTTGAGCATTTGTCACCACTAAAGTCCACAAGATGTCGCCCTTACTCTTACACTGCCTTGAAAGCCGTGCGTCAGTCTTGTCTCTATTGAGCCCTATTTGTCACCGTTAGTAGGGTATTTTTCACCCTTGCTAACGCATTTGTCACCCATGTAGACACATTTGTCGCCCTTAAGCTCCAATTAGTCCACGTGGAAAACGGGACACGTCGGCCACGCGTGAGTGTTGTTCGCGTATTGCCGCCGATCCAACGCCGCAGACCACATCAACAGAAATGATGACGCCGAACTAGATCCTCGAAATTAAAAATCACCAATTACTTATTTACCCTTCCCGCCATGTCTTGGCTCTTACGCAACCTACCAGAAGCCGATTCGTTTCTCCACCATGCTCAGCGTCTCGTCTTCCTCGCGGTGCCATTTGCAACCTCTCCATCATTTGCTATTCGAGCACTCTTGAATTACGAGCTCTCTTTCATCACTGACAGCCATGGAGCTAAAGGAGACACCCATGCAATGCTCCGTCTACCGTAAACTAGATGTCCCACATGCATCTCAGGAAATTGTATCGGTTCCTACGGCCGAAGAAGAAACATTTCACATAACTAAGGTTTCTAAAGCCTCCACTTCAGGACGACGAGTTAAAGGTTGTGTGATTCCTTATCTCCCTTACATAGCTATTTGCCCCCCTTATCGACCTATTTATTTGTCACGCTTATATCTACCTATTTGTGTCAGATTTAGACCTACCTATCTTCGAATTTCATACATTTGTCACCCTTAAGCACCTATTTGCTACACCTAAACTCCATTGTCTATACATTTATCACCCATGTCTTACTCTTAATATTTTTTGTATTTCTTGATGAGTCAATTAACTGAATTTCTTGTTTACACATTTTTTTGAATATAGTGAACACAAAGGTCATCTCCGCTCGATGTTCTATGAAAATTTACATGAAGGATAGGGATCAGATGGCATTTCGGGAATGCCACAAGTCATTGATGAGGACCACACCCTTTGGTCCATATGTTGACAATGCTTCTCCCATCACCTTCACCATGACACTATTGGAGGAGATTATTTGCGCCCATAGTAGAGGAAATTACTTCCATATGGGTAGTAAGGAGGTCGCATTCAGTGTGGAAGATGTGGGCATAATTTTAGGATTACCTTACTCCGGTCAGCTGGTTCAACATTATGGATCCTCAAAACAGAAGTCAAAGTTACAACATCGATTTGGATTTGCAACAACATTTGACCGGAAGAAAGTGTCCTCTCTCATCTAGAAAATTTTTTGGTCTGATGAAGAGCAGGATGTGGCGGACACTGTCTGGCTATGGATTGTACTATTACTGTCCACTTTCCATTGCCCACGGTGAATGCATTCTTGTCCACAATAGATGCTGTCATGCTTAGATGACATTGACAGAGTTTCAGATTACAATTGGGCAGCCGCTGTGCAACAGGTAACGATGCACAAGTTTGAGCAATTAGTGTTGGCAGTTCAGAAACGACAGTCATGTACAATTGACCGTGCTAAGAGAAGAGTCGGGGATGCATCCCAGGCCCATACATATATATTTGGTTGTTCTGCCGCACTTGCTGTAAGTTTTTTTATGTTTGTTGTGTAATAATTAATGTGTCAATCATTAATTCTATTGCATTGTAAAATAACTTGATATATTTCATATTACAGGTCTGGTTTTTTGAGCACATGCAGGTGCGGCAACCACTAAGGTAGGTGCCATTCCCCCGACTATTTAGGTGGGGGCAATTTCTAGATAGAAAATTAAAATTTTCCATTGGATCCCTGCGAGGCCAACATGTATTATGAGTACTAAAAACTTCTTCTTTGTCATTCAACATTAATGAATAACCGAAGTGATGTGGTTTGAAATATAGGTGATCGAAGGGCTCCTTGTTCAGCCAAGTGAAAGGGACATGGTGTACGGTGGTTAGATGATGACCCGACCCTGTGCTCAGGAGACGTCCTCATCAGCTCCATGCATGCCTGTGCTACAGGATATTGTCGCTACATTGAAGATCCAGCAGCGGCTACTTGAGGAAATGAGGGCCTTCTTTCTGACTAGTGTGCAAGGGGCTTACATTGCCGCTGATGCAGCACCTCCTAGGCCCGTCGAACAGGTGATTTATGATGTCAAGCCACCTCCAGCAGCCCCTGTCAAGGAAGTGCAAGGGGCTGAAAATGTTGAGCAAAGTATATGCCAAACCTCTAAAATGGACATTGCCGCCGATGTCCCACCTCCGAGTCCCCTTCAACAAAGTACGGATGATATTGTGCCATCTAAGGCAGCCCCTGAAGAGGATGTGCAAGGCGATATCCAACCTCAAAAGGAGGTGACCAATGGGGATGGTGACCGTCGTCAAGGTGTCTTTTCTCAGTCCCTTCATCAACGTGACGAGAAGCCCATGAGGAAATGGCGGGCACCTGCAAAGAAAATTGTAGGAAGGGGGAAGAAGAAGGTGAGTCTGTGTTGTTCCTACTTCTTACAGTATAGAATCTAAGATTGGTATATTGGCATAAATGTTGAAAGGAGATGAAGTCGACCCTTACAGAAAGCTCATACAGAGTACTGATTAGATCTACAAAGGCCAGATGAAGCCGACAGATAACACAATTGTGAATGAAATCATTAATTTTGTGTCTCGGGGGATATTGAGTAAGTTGTCCTCTTATAGTTTCTGTAATTATCCTGATCCGCCTTACTCTGACTACGATGAAATTTTTTGTCCAATATAGTGGCCCCATATTTCAATTACAGAACCTGATTGTTTTGAAACGTCGTCATGTCATTGATCGATTATATGTTGGGTCCCACGTAGTGGAATCAGATCTAGAAGGGGGAGTTGAATAGATCCTTTCAAGGACAATGGCCTATTTAAAACTAAAACTCTTAGCTACTAGAAACATAAACCACTCCTATGAAATGAATGAAACACTTAGGAAGAATGCGCAACGGAATTAAACAAAATGGCTTAAGAGGAAATGGCGGTCCAAAGACTACACAGGTCAAAGCACTGAACATGTGAGGTAGATACTCTCACACAAATAGTGAAGCAGAGGTCTATGATTAGAACGAATTAGATCTGCATGCAAGATGATTCTCTTTTGCTTGAGTATGTTCTTTTGTGCCTGTGTGCAAGGGTGCAGCATGCAGCTAAGGCAATGTGAATGCAATGCAGAGGATAAGTAATATATAGACAATATAACTGAAACCACAACACTTTAGTGTGCGGTGGAGATAACCCACATTACATACGATGAAGCAAGCATATCAACCTGTGAATGGGGATAGGAAAAATGGAGCAATCATACAAGATGCACAACCCATGAGACATGAGATTTTTAAGGTGGTTCGGTTGTAGATCTGCAACCTACGTCCACCCCTCACAAAACCCGGTGAGGCGTTTCTACTGACACACAGCTTGCGGGGTTCAACAAGCCAATGCTGACACACAGCTTGCGGGCTTCACCAAGCCAACTGTTGACACACAGCTTACGGGCTTCACCAAGCCAACTTCTGACACACACCGTACGGGCTCAACCAGCCAAACGATAGACTAGACTTCCTTCTGTCTGTCTTCCTACACACAAAACTGATAGGGACGGTTTTAAATGAAATGAGTGAAACGAAGAACTCAAAAGGAAATCACTGCAAGTGCAGTACAAAAAACAAGACCTATTGAAATGAAAACACCAACTAAATCTTCAGATACAGATCTGGAAGTTGGTGACTGCAGCTACAATTTTAGATCTGAAGATCTAACTTTTCAAGCAACGGTAGACTGCAAGGCTGTGCTCTTTCAAGGTTGATCTCACTTCTTTATCTTGCTCTTACAGCACTGGACTGGGTCGCTCTTAGTACTCGGCTGCTCTCTCACACATGTCAAAAATGTTCTTTGTAGATGCTTTAGGGCGTGGCTCTCTCTAGGCAGCAGCAGTTTCTTCTCTTGAAGAAGCTTCATATATATAGGAAGGCTAGGGGAAATTTTTCCCACCACAAGATCTTCTTCCTTTGAGGGATACGCCGATGTGAGCTTGAGTGCTTTTCAAGGGCAACTGCTTCTTCTAGCTTCTCTTTCCATCTTTGAACAAATCCACCCTTTTTCTTGAACCTGCTACACGATCTTCTTTTACTGAGTATGTCTCCCAGCTTATATCCCTTTGGGGTAGACATTCTTTTCTTCTTGTCTGCAACGTACGAGGTTGGTAGCTCCTGATCTGGTAAGATGAAATCTGGGCCATATATCTTCATCAGAGAGGACTGTAGACACGCTAAAATTGACATTATTTTGAGTATATCTCGTATTACCGTGCAATGCCCCATTTGACCCTCAAATTAGCTTGTTTGAGTGATTTTTCCTATTTTTCTTGAATTTATCCTATTTTTCCCCCATTTTCTCCTTTTTCCTATTTTTCTGGATTTTCTGGGCATTTATCTAATTTTTGAAATTAACGACCTGGGTAAGGGCGTGTTTTTAACAAAACACGACCTGATCTGGGGCGTTTCTTTGAGAAAGGACGACCACAACTAAGGGCGTAAATTCTTGGTGTTTGACCGACTTCCCCGTTTTAAAGACTTGAAATTAACGCCCTTCCCAGGGGCGTGTTTTTAAAAGTGGCTTTTACTGAGGCGTGTTTCACAATTTTCAAATATGGGGAGTTTTTATTTCTAAAAATTGGTTTCTAAGAAACGCCCTTGTGCAGGGCGTGTTTTTAAAAGACGCCCTTTGGGCAGGTCGTCAATTCTTGAATTGACGCCCTGGTCCAGGTCGTGTTTAAGTTTTGTGTTCCGAACGAACGCAGCCTTTCCCCAGAGAGTCCCTGCTTTGTTTGGGCTCTTGCCCAGCTTAATCCTTCCCTCCTTGGGCTCTTGCCCCTTCTTACCTTTTCCTCCGTTGGACTCTTTCCTTCTTATCTCTTCTTCGATCTTATTAATAGGGGCCTTCGTCTCTGTTAATCGGTTGGATGCTTCTCCTCCCCTCCGCTTTTGTTTTTCCTTTCGTTTTCTTCTTCTTGCAGGGCGCTGTCGTTTGGCTGAGGGAGAAGCTGCACGCAAGCTTTTCTTCATCCTTCTGAAGCTTCCTCCCCCCTTGAACATCAAAGCCAACGAACAGGCTTCTTCTTCTTTATTTTATTTCTTTTGCTTATTACATCGTTCATACGCATGCATGCATGTTTTATTCACTGTCAATTTCCATTCTCAACCGTGTTGAGAATATCTCCCATAAGTGCATCTCTTGCACTCTTTCCCTTATTCTATTTTGCATTCATCATCATATTCCCACCCTTTTGCATAGGGGTTTAAGGGCCACCACCCTTAAGGTGTATTTTTCATCATGCTTTCATGCTCATCCTTCTATTAAGAATTTGATGCTACACTCACCGTATTTCTAATTCAATTTCTTTATTGGTGTTTGTTGATTTTTGCAAGGGTAATTAAAGAAGAACTCTCTTCATCGGCCGGCCGATTTGAAGAGAAAGGAAAGCACTCACATCCCCGCATTTTAAAGGTATTTTTCGCGATCCCTCCCATGCTTTTCATTATTAAATTTTGAGGCCTTGTGTCTCTGACGATCACATCTCCATCTTAGCACCTCGTGCTATTTCATGCTTATTTATCCCTTTATTTATTTGTTAAGTAGATTTATTCTAAATTGAATCTACAAATTGGCGATCACGGTGGGACCCTTTGTGTTCTTCTTTTTTATTACCCCTTTCCCCTTTGGCACCCTCGCGTGCCCTTTCCCTTTGGTACCCACAGTACCCCTCCTTTGTGCCCCCCGGGCACCCTCCATTGTGCTTTGCACTCTCCTCAAGTGATCTGTCAGCTTGTTAGATTTTCTTTTTGAAAATTCCACTTATCCAAAATTTTTGATGAGCATGTTATACTCTGCTGCATTTTATTGATTGCCCTGTGACTGTGAGTGTTTGATATTGCTGGCCGTGGGGTCTTTCTGGGAATTAACGCCTCTGTCAGAGGTGCTTTTTAATTTCACGCCCTCACCCAGGGCATTTTATGCATGTCTAACGCCTTCTGACAGGACGTCTTCTATCATACCCTGCTTATCTGTGAATTCACGCCGTTCTCCAGGGCGCCTTTTTATATTGTAACGCCTCACACTAAGGCGTTTTATTCATTGGGCCGTGCGTACCCCTGAGAGTTGACGCCCTCGACCAGTGGCATCCATTTGATTTGTAGCGCCCCATACCAGGGCGTGTTTTTACCTTGCCTATGTGGGCCCTCACAGTGATTCACGACAGTGACCCTGTCGTTTCTTTTCTGGATAGCGCCCCTCTCCAGGGCGTCTTGTTATTTGATAACGCCTCACATCAAGGTGTTTCTTTCTCTCGGCCGTGCGCACCTCTGAGAGTTAACGCCCTGCCCCAGGGCGTGTTTTAGATTTGACGCCCTCTCTGTGAGGCGTCCTTTCCTCAGGTAGCGCCTCACACCAGGGCGCGTTTTTATTAGTAGCGACCTTCCACAGGTCGTCTCTTTCCTGTGATTTCACAGAGCCTCCGCTTATTCATGCTTCGTTGATTTATATTATTATTTGGCTCTATTGGTGATTTGCCTATCCCCTTGCACATATTGCATTCATTCATTTGCATTGGTTTGGGAGACCTCTTCTCTCCTCACTAGGATTCCACACCCCCTCTTGGAATCGGGACGACCCTCCATTGAGCATTCCGTCTCTTTGGACCGGAGATCCCTTTTCCAAGCCTCCATAAGTCCCCGCACCGGTGGATTCCCTCACGGACGCCGGGCAGGTTGTACCCTTTGAAGTCCTGAATTAGTTGGCCTATACGTGGTGAGAGAGTGTTCCTAGTTGGCATTGGAGTTAAATCACATTTGAAACTAGGTTCCTCCCCTTGTGTGAATCATTCCAAACTTTGCTAAAATTCATTAATTCACCAAGGATCGAACATAAGAAATCAAGGTAACCATCACAACTTGTGTGTTTCTTTGCAAATTGTTTGCATATTAAATTGCTTGCATAATGGCTTACTTTGATAGACAAAATAACATGTTCAATTCAATTAATATTCATGAGGGTGATCAACCTAGCACATCTTATTCCCCTCAAATTCATCATGTTCATCATTCTCACCATACTTTCAAGGGACCACGTCCTCATTCTTATGGTCATACCCGGCCCACGGGTAATGTCCATTCTCATGGTCCCCCTACTCAATTGCGAGCCACTATTCCTACGGGACCGTCTCGTCCTAATGATGAGAAAGTCTCCCAAATCATTCATGCATTAGATCATCTCACCCCTCAAAAAATCCAAGCCCTTAAGGCCGCCGTTGAGGGTGCATCTCCTTCATCTCATCCTCCTTCTAATCCTATTCGGGTGGCCCATCACCCACTTCTCTCTTCCACTCATGTTCCTCATCGGGTAGCCCATTACCCATCTCCTTCTATTCACACTCCTCCTCGGGTGGTCCGACACACGCCTCCCTCTATTCCTCCTCCACCACGGCCCCGAGGCCCTTATATTCCTTGTAATCCGGCCCATCCGGGTTCTTTTACGGGTCATCCCGTTAACTCCCCTCCACGGCATTTTTATGCTACCCCTCCTCCTTCAAGGCCCTGCCAACCCTCGATTGCTCAAGTTACACCCCTCCAACAATCTCTGCTTGATAAGGTAACTTTGATGGAGGAACAATTAAGGAGGGTCACGGCTCCTCCTACTCCGGTCAATCCTCTCCATGGTGCTCTGGACGAGATTACTAAGATGGAGAGAGAATGGAAAGACAGGAGAGAGGACTATGGCGTCAGCATTTCAAGTGAACAAGAGCCGGCAATTGAAGAATTTGAGCCGGTATATGACGATGAAGCTCCGTAGGCACCCCTTCCGAGTTTCCTTCGCTTTCCACTTCCCCCACTTTCATTTGATGAACCCCCTGCTCAGGATGAAGCCACCACTCCCAATTCACCCCCTATTCCCGAGACTTCTTGGTGTTACGACGATGGGTCGATACTCCAATCACCCGCGCCGGCACATCTTGAGTCTTTCCCTGCTCCAAACACCGCTCGCCCCGTTCGGCATTTCCTCCGCACCAAGCCGTCACCCATTAACCCTTCACCAATTGCACCTCCACCCACTATGCCATCAACCTTCATAACACTAGCCTCCCCTAAGCCTTCCACCAAACCTCCACTCATTAAGCCCTTAACCTCCACACCATCGGCCTCTACCGAGCCCACTATCGGACCTTCCCCAATTAACCTCCCATTACCACCACCTCAACCTTCCATTATCCCTTTAACCCTAAAACCCACTTTACCTACTCCACCACATAACCCTTCATCTTTACCCATGGTTAATCCTGAGCAGGATCCACCACTTTTTGCACTCAAGCCAACCCCGGCTGCCTCTGAGCAAAGGGAGAAACTCGATATGTTTGAACCTCCGCCTTCACTTCCGCCAACACTTTCCATTATACCTCCACCACTCACAAAGCCTTCCGCCTCCGCTTCACCTCCCTTTACTACTCGGAAGGGGAGCGCTACCACAAATACTTGTGCCGAAGATAAGCAAAAGCCGGGTAAGAAGACTTTGGCCATGGCCATGCTATTCAGGACGCAAGAGTTCATTTGCCGGATGCCAATCCGGGTTATTATTCCGAGCACGGTCGAAGAGGCCAAGTTACCGCCGCTGTTGTTCTCCAAAGAAGAATGCCAAGCATTGATGCCATCCAAGGGTCAGGCAGGGCACCCCTTGCTCCAGTTTTCAAATTTTCCATACAAGGGGCAAGTTCTTATTCCATTCGAATCAATGGGTATGACCAGGCTTCATGTTCCAACTTTTCAACTCCCTCACATTGTTGATCCTTGCATTTCAAGGGGGTTGTCATTTATTATTGAAGCTTCTTCCATTGGGCCAATCGGCCATACACTTTCACTGCCGTGGAGGGGCAGTTATCTTAGTGCCAAGGGGCCGTCCCTTATTTGTTCTACTTTCTATTCATCCATTTCTATCACTTTTTCTTCATGGGCCACTCCCGGGGTTAGGAGGAGGATCTCGTCCGCTCACCCTTCACATTCTCCATCTTCTTTGCATATCACGCATTTTGTTGCATTCATGCATTCACTGCATTCATCGCATCCATCATTTTGCATACACCTCCTGATTCCCGGGTTTCCAGACCCGTATCTACCCCGCCTTCCGGTACCTCCAGATATCCCGCATTTCCCATCTTATTCCCCTTCATTCTCTTCTAAGTCACTCTCCCCGGGGCATCGCGTCCCCTTTCCCACTATTTCCCTGGATTTCCCAGGTATTTTATCTATCTTTTTCGGGCATCGCGCCCCTTTCCATCTTATTCCTCCGGAACCTCCGGACTTTCCTCTCGGGCATCGCGCCCCTTTTCATCTTCTTCCTCCGGAACCTCTGGACTTTCTCCCAGGGCATCACGCCCCTTTCCATCTTCTTCCTCCGGAACCTCCGGACTTTCCCCTCGGGCATCGCGCCCCTTCCCTTCTCATCCCTTCGGATCCTTCATACTTTCCTCTCGGGCATCGCGTCCCTTTCTATCTTATTCCTTTCCATCTTCTTCCTCCGAAACCTCCGGACTTTCCCTCAGGGCATCGCGCCCCTTTCCTTCTCATCCCTCCGGAACCTCCGGATTCTCTGTCTTATTCCCTTTATCTTCTCCCAGGGCATCGCGCCCTTCTTGATTTTATTCCTCCGGAACCTCCGGACCCTCCTGATTTCATTCCTTCGGAACCTCCGGACCCTCCATCTTTCTTCCAATTCATCTTTCTGATTTTCCAGAACATCACCTCTTTCATTCTCTTCTTCCTTTTTCATCACTCTTTTTCAGATTTTTTCCCAGGGCGCCGCGTCCCTTCTTTCGTCATCCCTCCGGAGCCTCCGGATTCTTCCTATCATGATTCTCCTCCTCTGCCTTCGGACCCTCCGAACCCGCCTCTTTCCATCTACCAATTTCTTCTTCTGATTCCCTCTGATTCCGGGTCCGACCCAACTTCTTCCACATCCACTGCCTTGGGCATCTGCCCTTTCTCCCACTGCTTTCGAGGCTTTAGTCCTCACTCCTCCTTCTAATTCTCCGCTTCTTCTGTAAATTGTTCCATGTGATCAGGGTTTCCGCACCTTAGTGAGGGAGTTCTAGCCCTCACCTCTTTTCCTTTTCTCCTTATTCGTCTAAGTCTGGTCTGGGCACCACTCCTTCCTGTTAATCCACTTTCAAACCCTTTACTTCCAATCCTTTTGACTGTTAAAGAGGACTATCCCACAATGATCAACCTCTCTGGCTGCCGCTTCAACAAAGGTTGCAAGGTAATATATTGGTGTAAGTACGCATTTTCATGATATCATTATCTCATTACTTCACGCATGATTTTCAAAATGAAGTGCTTCTTAACAGGATTAAGAGTGGTGTTTTAAACCTTTATCTTAGGCTTTTGTTAATTAAATCATTGTCAAAAAGAGTCTTTAGACTTGCTTTTGCAGCAACTTTGGTTAATAAGAACCCCGTGCTGGGAATTCAACATTCTCTCCTCGCTTGTTAAGATCAACCCTTAGCTGGGCATTCCACACACTTCACGGCGTTCTTAGCCGGCTCCTTTGGTTAAAACACTGTTGCTACTTTGGCCATGCCATGAGAATTCCTGAAAGTCTTTTTCTCTTCTTTATTCGGCCGAATGCAGGGCAAGATGTTGACGGATGAGATGACCCAACCTTGGTAATCCCCAATACGAGAGGAGTCTCAAATAGGGGCAGTCTTGACCCAAACTAAATATGAATTTCATGATATACATCTCGCCAAAAGGGCTATTATGAAAATCAAGTCAAAATTTCGATAAAAGCAAAATTGTGAATTATGGCATGACAAGAGTGGCAAAGTCCCCGCAGGGAAAATCCTGGTCGTATGCATGTCAAGGGTCTAAAAATCAAAGGCATAAAGCCCCGGCGCAATAGACTACCTCTTTGAGGGGGAACACCTTGGAAAGAATTCAAGTCCCGACATCTCCCATCCTGCATAAAGCTTATCTCCAATTATTCTTCTCTTCTCCTTCCAAGACCGAACATTTCTCAGGTATGGCTTTGGTAGGGGTACCGTTGATCAAGGGCAGTCGGTTATAGGGCGCCACCCTTCAATGCACGCCCAGCTTTGGGCAGTTTTTAGCAAAAGGGGAAGGAACGAGGACCCCTAGCCAGTGGTTTAAGACACCCTTTGATGCTGCTTTAGCAATGTCTAACCAAAATCAAACAAAATTGAATATTTCTTGTCCAAAATCTATAAAAATTTGAATATCTTTTCCAAAATTCATAAAAATTTGCATATTTCAAAACTCCATAAAAATGACATTGTATTTTCTGATGGTGTTTTGCAGGAACAGCTTTGCAAGGACCAAGAGCACGGGATGAGTCCTATCTCCACTCATTGCTATCAATCTATTGATTCTCCCGATATTCTCATGACATGCCACCCTGGGCATTTTTGGTTATCACCTCCTTATATCATTTTGGTTATATCTCCTGATTATCATTCTGATTATTCATCTCCAGATCTTTCAATCAACTCCTACTAATTTCTCTTGATCAATTCTGCCGATGGGCATTATCAGATCTTGATCATTCAACTCCAAATCTTGATTAGCCAAGTTGGCATCCTCATGACAAAATAACAAACATTGATGCTTTGCAATATCATGATTCAACTCATAATGGTTACTATGTTATGACATGCTATTGATGCTTTGATTCATGCTATGCTTGCTACGCTTAAATGTCTTATTCATTGCTTGTTATCTTTTATATCTTGGCTGATGGTTTTTGAGTGCAGGAAGAAGCTCTTGGTCCCACCGACTGGGCGTTATCATCCAGGCCCCACGGTGACTGCACCATGTGCTGCATTGTCTCAGTTCCCCACATGCTTATGACCATCTCCCTGTATGCATTTTACTATACTAGATTATATCAAGGACCTTGTGGCTTTGGTAAATCTGGAATTTGAGTTCCCCTTCATCAAAAATAATGATGATTCCAGAGGAGTCTTAGTCATACGGATAGGCCGTTGAGCCGTCCAAGACTGGGGACGATGGTTCCCTTTTACGAGTTGGTGCGCGGATAAACGGGCTTCGGCTTAGTATCAGCTCGCTGAATGCGTTTCTTGACTCAGTCTGGGCAGTTTAACAATATTATCCTTGATTATACTATATTTTCATTTGATTTATTTTTCCTTTTAAACCCAGCATGCATTCATGTAGGAATTTGAATCAATTGTTGAAAAATCATTCTGATAAGCTGACTTTGAGGGTTGAAGTTGATCTTAATCTTTCCAGATATGAGATTTTCCATGCCGGATTGAATCTTCAGTTCGTTTTGTTGCTGTTTTGGGTGATTTTCTCGAAAGCTCCTTGTTTGGATTTTTATCATCTTATTTCAATCCTTTCCTTTGATCCACCTTGGCTGCAGCACGTCCACTAGCTGGTAACCGCTCCCCATTGGTGAAACTTACAGGTTTGTGACCTGGGGTACTTCCACCGCGCTGGAAGTTGATCATTTATTTTATCTCCTTCGTGCACCGCGTGCACAACTCCCCTTTTATCCAAACATCGTTGATTTCAGTGGATTTCCCGAGATTGCTTCATCTCGAGCTTTTAATTCGATTCTCATCGAGTGATGTTGATTGCGTGTCTCATCACACCTTGGCATCTACTTTTTAGTTTGCTACGCTAACTTGCAAAGTAGACGCCAAGGCGGGGCAGCTGTAGACACGCTAAAATTGACATTATTTTGAGTATATCTCGTATTGCCGTGTAATGCCCCATTTGACCCTCAAATTAACTTGTTTGAGTGATTTTTCCTATTTTTCTTGAATTTATCCTATTTTTCCCCCATTTTCTCCTTTTTCCTATTTTTCTGGATTTTCTGGGCATTTATCTAATTTTTGAAATTAACGACCTGGGTAAGGGCGTGTTTTTAACAAAACACGACCTGATCTGGGGCGTTTCTTTGAGAAAGGATGACCACACCTAAGGGCGTCAATTTTTGGTGTTTGACCGACTTCCCCGTTTTAAAGACTTGAAATTAACGCCCTTCCCAGGGGCGTGTTTTTAAAAGTGGCTTTTACTAAGGCGTGTTTCACAATTTTCAAATATGGGGAGTTTTTATTTCTAAAAATTGGTTTCTAAGAAACGCCCTTGTGCAGGGCGTGTTTTTAAAAGATGCCCTTTGGGCAGGTCGTCAATTCTTGAATTGACGCCCTGGTCCAGGTCGTGTTTAAGTTTTGTGTTCCGAACGAACGCAGCCTTTCCCCAGAGAGTCCCTGCTTCGTTTGGGCTCTTGCCCAGCTTAATCCTTCCCTCCTTGGGCTCTTGCCCCTTCTTATCTTTTCCTCCGTTGGACTCTTTCCTTCTTATCTCTTCTTCGATCTTATTAATAGGGGCCTTCGTCTCTGTTAATCGGTTGGATGCTTCTCCTCCCCTCCGCTTTTGTTTTTCCTTTCGTTTTCTTCTTCTTGCAGGGCGCTGTCGTTTGGCTGAGGGAGAAGCTGCACGCAAGCTTTTCTTCATCCATCTGAAGCTTCCTCCCCCCTTGAATATCAAAGCCAACGAACATGCTTCTTCTTCTTTATTTTATTTCTTTTGCTTATTACATCGTTCATACGCATGCATGCATGTTTTATTCACTGTCAATTTCCATTCTCAACTGTGTTGAGAATATCTCCCATAAGTGCATCTCTTGCACTCTTTCCCTTATTCTATTTTGCATTCATCATCATATTCCCACCTTTTTGCATAGGGGTTTAAGGGCCACCACCCTTAAGGTGTGTTTTTCATCATGCTTTCATGCTCATCCTTCTATTAAGAATTTGATGCTACACTCACCGTATTTCTAATTCAATTTCTTTATTGGTGTTTGTTGATTTTTGCAAGGGTAATTAAAGAAGAACTCTCTTCATCGGCCGGCCGATTTGAAGAGAAAGGAAAGCACTCACATCCCCGCGTTTTAAAGGTATTTTTCGCGATCCCTCCCATGCTTTTCATTATTAAATTTTGAGGCCTTGTGTCTCTGGCGATCACATCTCCATCTTAGCACCTCGTGCTATTTCATGCTTATTTATCCCTTTATTTATTTGTTAAGTAGATTTATTCTAAATTGAATCTACAAGGACCAGATGCCAGACCACAGAGACCTCTGATTGGTTCAGAAGTGATAAGGTGCAGTGGGTTCTCATTGGCTGCCTAGTCTGCTTCATCCGGTACTCTGCAGTTTCCATTAGCTGTCCAGCAGGTCTTTGTCATGTTCGCAGCAGACACATCACCTTTCCCTCAAGGTTTGACTCCTTTTCAGATGGAGACTCTTTCTGGGTGTTTTGCCATTGGTCCAGCATGGTAGAGCCTTGGGTACATCCTCCAGACCTCGAAAATTATGCATTTCGACATTTGTATATGCATCGTACAATTGTGCACGAACCCTTTTACTGCAAATAGTGCATGCGCACAGACCTTGATGTGCCATCGTGAAAATGTGCACATACCTTTTTTCTGCAAATGGTACATGTGCATAGACCTTGATATGTAGAAAGCAAGACATGCACAAACCTTATGTATGTTGAAGGTAAATGTGCACTGACCTTGCATGCGTTGAAAGAAAAATGTGCACAGACCTATATGTATATGCGCGATGAAACAATGCACCGATGTTAGTATACAAAATGGAAATGTGCACCGACTTCAGATGAAGACTAGCAAATGTGCACCGACCTTTGTGAGGGAATGAACAGTGATAGCACTGACCTTTGTTGCTGAAGAGAGAAATTAGCATCGACCTTTCCCATGTGAAAACCCAAATAGCACCGACCTTATGACTAAGCACAATGGTCTAGCATCGACCCTAGCTATGCATCAAACAGTAACTTGCACAGACCTTACACTGACTATCATGATAATATGCACAGACTTGAACATCGAAGGAAAAATTGCACGGACCCTGTAGACATGTTGAACTGAAATGTGCATCGACCTAGTTTGCCAAAAGCAAACATGCACAGACTTCATGTTGCATGCTCAGTAAACTAGCACCGACCTTCATTCTGTGAATAGAAGCTAGCTTCGACCTTTATGTGCATTTGTTCTACACTAGCGAAGGGTGAACCGACCAAAACCTGCACCGACCTTACAAGCACTATGCCAAACCTACACTGACCTTCTATGTGTGCAGGAAAAGGATGCACTGACCGTGTATACGCCTTGATAAGAACAAGCACCGACCATGTATATGCCTTAGATAGAAATATGCACAGACTCTAAATAGTGAAGTGCACGGACTTTATGTGAAGGAGGAGAAACATGCACCGACTTTGAAGACATATAAGCACAGACCTTGTTAAGCGCAAGCTAAAACTTGCACCGACCTTGAGACATGAATGAAGAGAACCATATATATCAATGTGCACTGACCTGTACAGTAACGTGCACAGACTTTGTGTGCGGAAGCAAAAATTGCACCGACCTTGGAACCTCAAAACCAAGTGTGCACTGACTTTGGTCTTCATATGTGCTCAGACCTTGTACATCAACGTGCACAGATCTTGTACATCAACGTGCACAGATCTTGCTTCTTCCACTGAAACGTGCATAGACCTTCTCTAGCTTAGGTGCAAATGTGCACCGACCTTACTTGCCCAGTAGAAGAAATGTGCACCGACCTTGTTTGCCAGAAGCCAAAAGGTGCACTGACCTTGTTTGCAGCATAAGTGAATGTGCACCGACCTTGTTTGCCAACCGCCAAAAGGTGCACTGACCTTGCTTGTGTTGAGGGAAGAGTATGCACGGACCTTGTCTTGCGCTAGTCTTGATTGTGCACGGACCTTGTCTTGCGCTGAGATGTGCACAGACCTTGGTTTGTGCTAGTCAGAAGTTGCACTGACCTTGAATGCTCACAACAAGACTTGCACCGACCTTGTTGTTGGTAGGAAATGGTTACCTTCTCCACACCGGCTTAAAACTCCATTCAAATCCCTTTACTAATATGAATATGTGAGTAAACCAAACGGGAGTAGAAGGGATAGAGGGATGTGAGTGTGTGATCGCCACCAAGGCTCCAAACGTGATGAACACGTCGTACCTTGGAAAGAAAAGGGAGACACTCGCCGTTAACCAGCACTACAGGGATGCACGGCCCGTGAAGAACCGCCTTAAGGATGCGCGGCCGCTCGACAGACCACTCGTCAGTGCTGGGTGGAACGCGGGATGAAGTGCGATGGAGAAAGAACGGTTCAAGACCGGCCGCGGGAATAAAACGAACGGTCCAATACCAGCCGCACGTCCCTTAGGACGGACAGGATGGAACCGCCCAACGCCACCACACCTTAAGATGTGAAAGCTCAACCTCCACCCTTTCCGACCGGCCAGAAAGGATGGGCCTCGTGCTAGTGCGTCGCTGACCTGCAAAGGAATGTAGAAAACACAAGAGAAAACCCAATATTAGAACTATGAAGCGTAGTAAATGCTAGAATAGAAAGGAATGAACATAACCAAAAGGAATGGGGAATACCTGGGGGGTTTTAAACCCCTAGGGGCATCAAAAAAACATAGGAGGGTGTGTGTAATGTAGTGTGAATGACAAAAACGTGGGTAGGAATGAAGAGAAAAGTATGCATGCAATGAAGAAACCCGCGATGGGACTAATTGAAACAAAAAACTAAAAACTAGTTGCTCCCTGAACCGGAGGGCTAGAAGGACGTAGAAGGCCTCCCTCCCTGGTCTTGGGTCGCTCGAGAATTCAGCAGGGCTTCACCGTCGACCAAAAATCTCCCCCCTTTTCAATCCCGGCCTCTAGGGTCTATTTATAGAGCACCTAGAGTCTTAGCTTGAATTTGAGGTTTCTATGCATTTTTAGGTCGAGATAATGAAAGAAAAGTTGAAGATAATTGAATTATCTTTCAACCAGAAGAAACGGCACCAAAATTGACTCAATATTCGTGGAGAAATGGTTGGAGGAAACTGGGGATAAATCTACGAATTGAGAGAGAAAATCCGTTAATTCTTCAGAAATCGGGCAGATGAATGGTCGCACGATAGACCTCTCATCAGGTTGGGCGGCTACATCCAGGCCGTCCATCCCTATCGGTGGAAATTTAATAAATAGAAAATATTATCCAAATACCCATCGAACTGACTGAAACTACCACCGTTGGACCCTCATAAGATGAACGGCTGCTAGTAGACCTTCCATCCAGAAGAGCGGCCAATGAACAACTGCTTGTGCTTTGTCGGTGATAAATCAAAATGGATTAGATAATTAGATAATTATCTGAAAATCAACGATGTTAGGACTCTGGGAGAAGAATGACTGAGATCAAACCGTACAATGAGGTTGAACGGCTATATCCCGACCGTATTACAGCTGGTCGGTGGAAATTCAAACAACCAGCTAAATATCTAAGAAAATATGAACGGCCCAAATTCAATCGCCTATGTGATGAGTGGCTGGGGACTGGCCGTGCAAGCATGGACGTTTAGAATTCCTAAAAATGTGAAAATTAGGCAAATCCAAGGCCCATTAAGCCTTGAATTGAATAGACCCGGCCAGGGAGGGAGGCTACCCATAAAATAGGCCCAATGATGTTGCCTGGAAATAGCCCAATGAGTAATGGATAACTCGAGGCATCAACAAATGGGAGTAAGAGAAATGACTCAACTTATCGGCAAAAAATGGGTGTCAACAGGTGCCCCTCCTTAACATCCGCTTTGTAGGGGAGCGAGCGGGGGTGAAGCAAAAGCGAGATGGAACATGGAGATGAAGCGGAGATGAAGCGGAGCGGACTGAAAAGCGGGCGTTAAGGTAAAATGACATCCGTTTTCTCGCCAACGAGCGATAGAAATCTTCCGGAAAACTCTAAACCATTCACAAGGGCTGATTAGACCAAAACGACACTGTCTGGAGGAACTAACTAAACGAAAAAGGAAAAATGCAAGACCAACCTCATGGGGGACACAATCCCGCGATCCAATGAGGAGATCAAAGCAAAGCAGTAAAAAGTAAAGGAATGAGCTAAAACTCCAGACGGGGACTCTTAGTCAACCAAACCAGGCGAACAGAACAGAGAGAACCTTCCAACTCTGAGTGGAATTTGTTTCTCTTACTCAGACATGAATGCACAATCATCCATTATGGGTGGGACATTACCAGGCAAACCATGGGTCATGAATGCTCAAAAGATGCGTATGATGCATGCTGGGCTAAAATAAAAGAAATCATTAAAACAGATGCAAAGAAAGGATAAAATATAAAATAGTCGAGAATAATATTGCTAGGCTAGGAGGATCAGAGTCAAGACACTATCCACAACCACAGCGTGCAGGATAGAACCATCCTCCCCAGGTTTTCCCATCCTAACGACCTATCCGATGATTAAACACATGAACTTGGATCATCATCATTTTTGTTAAAGGGAAACATCATATCTTGGAACACATAGATAACCAACTGGTTCTCGAGATAATATAGCATAATACTATATAATAATACACTAAAGGACATAGGGATAGAAGGCCATACCTGACTTACCTGCGCAGGCGAAACGGCGCTTCTTTGGACTTTCATTTTCTAATTTTTATGGATTTTTATCATAAGACAAATATGATAAACAAGTAAGTATAAACATAACGTAGATAAGATAATGATTAACTGAACGACAAACAACACGACATAACATAGCGATCAAATGAAATGGGAGACAATGCAACATAACATAACAAAAGCAAACGAGCACATATGCAACGGCATGAACAGACAACATGTATGCATGAACACGGTGTGACAAGACAACAATGCGGTAGGACAACACATGGTTGGGACAAGAACATGACGGATGACCACACGGTTGGGACAAGAGCATGGGACATAAAGGGACGACTAACAACATATATAAGATAGCTAGCAACATGTGGTGAGGGACAAAACAACATGTGTGGGACAACACGGTGGGACATAAACATGTGACAAGGACACGGCGGGACAAAAGATATGACAAATATCCACTTCAATCAACCCAAGATCAGATGAAGCCGAATCGCCAGGTTCATAATCGTGAGGCAAAGTCCTCTCATATAGATATAATCATTGCAAACAAAAGCTGAGAAGGACATGAGCTTCAGAATAGATCGAGAGATATGATTGAAGAAGTGAATAGATCAGAAAATGTAAACATGAGACAGATAGAATAAAATATGGAGCAAGGAAAGTTTGAGTACCTGTAACCTGCACACTTAGCAAACAGATTATGTATCTGTCCTCAAAATAAAATGTAAAAGATAAACATCTTTAGATTTTTCAATTTTCTTGATTGTTTTGGATTTTGAAAATATTTAATTTTTTGTTTTTTTTGAACAATATTTCATTTGTTGGAATATCATTTTTTTAGATTTTTGACAATATCTCATTTTTTTGATCTTTTGACAATATCTCATTCTTTTTTGGATTTTGAAATAGCAATCCACAGCACCCAAAGACAAGCTCGAACTACTGGCCAGGGATCACCGTCCCTCCCCTCTCATTAAAGACTTCCCTTGAGTAGGGCGTGCATGCGAGGGTGGCTTACCACAACCAATCACTTCCAAAGAATGGTACCCCTACTAAGGCCATACCCGGGATACAACCCAGCCTAAGAGGGAGAAGCAGAAGAAAAATTAGAGACAAGCTTCATGCAGGATGGGAGATATCAAGGCTCGAATTCTTTCTAGGGCACTACCCCTCAAAGAGATAGCATGTTGCGCCGGGGCTTTGTGTCTTTGATTTTGAGACCCATATTTATCAGGCACGCATGCGACAGGGCTCATGACTTCCCGCGGGGAACTATACTACCACTCTTGCCATGCCCCTTTGATTCATAGTTTTGCATTGATTCATTTTTCATTTTGGTAGCCCTTATTGGCATGCCCCTTTGAACAAATTTTGAGGGTCAAGACTACCCCTATTTGAGACCTCTCTCGTATTAGGGAGTGCCTAGGTTTGTCATCTTATCCATCAATCTCTTGCGCATGCACTCGGCTGAGCAGAGAAAAGTAAAGACCTTTGTGCATACCCAAAGTATGGCCAAAGCAGCAATAGTGTGCCTTAGAGAGATAGGCTACGGCTCGCCGTGTAGTGTGTGAAAAATCCATACTCAAAGGTCACCCTCAACAATCGGGGAAAGAAACTGGACTCCCAGCGCGGAGTTATCACCAGCCTAAGGATGCTGCAGAAGCGACTCATTTGAGTAAGCAAAATAACTAAAGCCTAAGGCCACTCAACCAACATTACAAGCGTGTGCAGAAATAACAGAGTAATAGCAATGATAACATGTTTCGGCACAAAATCAAAGATACCTTTGCAAATCCATGGCATGGAAATCGGCCTCCTGAAGCGATCTTGATCATCGAGCTTTGATCAACACGAGCTTTGTATTCCTCGCTTATCAGGGTAAAAGGGAGAGGATAACAAGGACTTGAAGATTCCTCTAGATAGAGGAGCGGCAGACACCAAATTGGACGAAGAAGAATAAAAGGAAGAGAGACGAGGGCTAGAACTCCCTCGTTAAGGCACAGAGACCTTGATAACAAGGAACCAGATATAGAATAAGCAAAGATTAGCTGAGATCAAGGCAGACTAAAGCCTCGAAAATAGCAAGAAAAAGGGCGAAGACCCCGAAAGGGTGAGATAGAAAGAATAGAAAGATGGGAATAAGAATCATCCGACAAAATCAGAGAAGGAGAATCAAACTCGTCCGCCAGGGGCGGGGAAGAAGTGACATGATCGCCCGACGAAGTCGGGGAAAGGAAATGGAAACCATCCGACCAAGCCGGGGTGAGAAAGTGACGGTCGCCCGACAAAGTCGGGTAAGGATCAGAAAAACTACCCGACGAGGTCGGGGAACGAGCATGAGTAACCCCCAACAGGGTCGGAGGAAAAGGATGAGAAGTGGAACTCAGACGTACCCGGGGAGGAAAATTATAAGAGACCCTTGGATCAGGGGAAGAGGAGGACATAGGCCGAGACCTAGAATGGTGAGGGTAGGAGAAGATGGCAGGAACCTGGTCAGGTGGTGGAAGGTACACCACCCAAGGATAGGAACTGAGCAGAAGAAAAGATGAATGGACGGAAGAAGGAGAGGAGGAAGTGGACCCCCGAGTGCACAACTGACGGCCCTTGAACTTATGTCGCCGCCTCTTCTTGGCAAAAATTGTCTGGTAACGGACCTGCCTGGCGTGGATTCGGGTCCTCGACATTCTCAATTTGCTGTGTCTTCTCAGATAACGGGCCCACCTGGCAGAGGGCATGGTCCGACTATGAACATGCTGCTTTATGGGGGTGGTTGCCCCTAGGCATGCAGTGCTAACCATAGATGGACATTCTTGAACAGATAACTCCTCAGGATGAACATCAGAAAGTAGTGGAGTTTTGTTGCTTGGCGCCAATAGCTTGATATTAGACATCTCCATTCGGTAATCAGGCATGTAGTATAACCCCCTTGTCAGAAGTGCAGGACGGAACTGAGGGAGGGTGACGTGCGGCGTTGACGTGGCCACCTCACCAATAAGCTGAGGGAGATAAGACAGAAAATGCAGAATGCCCCTGGTCAATCTTGAAGACACGGCCAATTGCCCCTTGAATGCTGAATTCATTAAACTTCTGGCGGCCGTGTGGGTTAGCACCACCCGGGTGGAAAACTCTTGCGGGCCAGTGAACTGAATAGCAATTAATCGAGAGGTGATAACAACATCAACAGTGAATCCTCCGACGAACAAAGAGATTGCCACCGGCCTCGCTCGAGAAGAAACCGGTACTAGTGCTAAGGAGCTTGCTTTGACAGCCATCTTCATAACAAGTGCAGGCTGATTATCCCCGGAATAGCCAGGGACTAGGACTCGGACCGGCATGCGACAAATGAAATCTTGAAGCTTGGAACACACAGTCAAAGCCTGGCTCGGCTCATTATCTCCCTGGGGACTAGACCCGAGGGGCACCAAAGGTAGGGCGCACCGGCTCCGTGGTGTGGAAATTGGTGGGGGAAGGGGTGGAGAAGGCTTGGAAGGTGGGGGTGAAGGTTTAGAAGGCGTAAGTGGTGGTAAGGTCAATGTGAGTGGTGTAGGGATTACGGCGATGACAGGCTCTAGTGGAGGCAAAAACAAAAGTGGAGGTGAAGGTATGGGTAAAGGTGAAGATGGAGGCGTGGGAAGAGATGAAGGCAAAGGCAGGGGTGTGGGTGTAGGGGTAACTAGCTCAGGTTTGGATGATGACGGCGAATGGAGTGGCATCGGTAACGGGGATGGTTGTGAAGGTGACGTAGTAGGAATCATTATGAGGGGAGATGATGACGGCGATGGTGACGGCAATGGGGATAATGGAGGTGGCGATGAGGGTGAGGGTGAAAGTAATGGTCGAGTGGGTGAAGAAGAAGGACAAGGAGGTGAAGGTGACGGTGAAACGGAGGGAGCGGCAGGTGGTGGCGCTCTTCGGCGTATCGTTATGACACGTCGAGCGGCCTTGGGAGCAAGAGTGGTGATGGAAGTAGAGGGTGAAAGAGGGGTATTTGCCTGAGCAGAGGTTTGGGTAGGTGAAGGAGAGGGGATAGGAGCGATGGTAGGGGAAGGTAATAAGGTAGGCGAAGTAGAAGACGGAGCAGATGCTTCATTAATTGAAGAATCACATGGATGCCCCTGGTCTTGAAGCGGAGACGGCTGCCTGGGCGGCGCTTGCGGATGCTGCTGCTATTTGCGGAGGTCCAAAATAACCTTATGTATAACAGTCCAATCAATCATCCTCTTGTCTTCTAAGCTGTAAATAAGTTCCCAGAACTCGGGGCGATCCTCAATCAAATGCCCCTGCTGACAATGAAACTCACAGAAATGGAGCAAATTCTCGACCGCAGGTTGGCGAGGCATAACCGGAGGGAGTTGCAACGCATGGGTGGCCATCAAAGCCCTGAAAATTTCTGTAAAGGATTCTGGAAATGGAGGATGAAGAGCCCGCTTCGGGCATGATGGATGCAATAGAGGCAGTTGCGAGGATGGAAGCGGGGGTTGCGAAGGCAGGGGCACATGGTCACTAGTGGAAGGACCTGGTGGAGGCATGCGTGGAGCGGAAAGGGAGGTGGGAGGTATGTAGACAGCATCCACATGCTCGAAGTGTGGGGTCTCCTTGACCGGGGTTAAAGGTTCACGTGGGTATGAAGGTGCGGAAGGCTGACTCGTGGAGGGTTGGTATGTGGAAGAGTATGTGGAGGTATATGGGTGTACGGGAGCGGAAGGCCGACTCATGGAGGGATATGAGGTGGAGAGCGGACTTATGGAGTGTTGACATGTGGGAGGTGATGGGTAGGAGGCGTATGTGGATGCAAAAGGTAAGGGAGACTCAGGATCAAGAGAGCTTAGGAGTTGTTGGTGGATGAAGCGGGCTCGGCTATACAGCTGTTGCCATGAAGTGACATCGTTCAGGGCTAAGATGCATTTGAGCTCGGGCGTTGCATTAGAAATAACCATCTTGATTTGTTCGCCCTCCGGAATATGCCTTGGAACTTGCACGGCTAGGCGACGCCAGCGGTCGGCAAACGTGGGGAATTCCTCGTCGGGCTTCATCTTCTCTTAGGCCAAATCTACCATGGAGTACTTGGGCCCCACTTGGTCTTGGTACTACTGAATAAATCTTGCTTGGACGGCTTGAAAATTCACCACTTGCTCTCGCGGTAATGAAAAGAACCAATCCCGAGCCGGGCCTTCTAACGACAAACCAAACAGATAAGCCATTAAACGTTGGTCATACCGGAATTGGGCCGACTCATACAAGAACTCCTTCAAGTGCACGTGGGGGTCACCGACTACATCATAGCAACGATAAGTCAGAATTTATGAACGTGGTGGAAACTGAAGACCTTGAAAGGCAAACGGGACATCCAAAGAAGTTTGGGGATTAATTCGGCGTTGCATGTCATCAAGCTGGCATTGGGCTTGAGCGATCATCTCCTCGGTGGGAAGAGTCCGAGAAGAATGTGGGCCAGCCTGAGCAAGAGAGTGAAAGTTTAGACCAGGATGATGATGGGCCGAATAAAGGGACCCAGCCTGAGAAGAAGGAAAGCCCATTCCGGGAGTAGAAGGATATATGGGCCTGGAAGGATCATGTATGTGGGGATGAGAATTGATTGGGCCAGCAACAGCCCGGGAGGGATAGGAAGGCCCATTAAAGGGAGTAGGCACATTGAAAGAAGAAGGCCCATGAAGAGAATAAGGTCCATTAGATGAATGAGGTGATGAGCCCACGTGGGAAGAGGAATCCACGCGGGGGTAAGAGGACAGGGAAGATGAGGAATACTGGACAGAAGAGAAGTGCTCCATGAGAAAAATGGAGACTTTATACAGTGACTTTCAAAGAAATACAAGGAGAGAAATGAACCTAGGACAAATGCAACTAAATGGAGGGACGCAAAGATGAACTAGTCTATGGGCCTAACTAACAAAATGATATGGAGGCAACACACAATGGAGGGAAGAGATGAGAGAAGAATCAACCAATTAACTACCCAAGTTATGAATGATGCACGAAAATTTTATTAGTTACCCTTTAGGACCTTAGTGGGTTAATTAATATATGAATTCACTCAACCACAAGGTACCTAACCAGGATAAGAATGGGAAACTGGGTGACTCTAAGGGACTCTCCCTCTTACGGATGCAAAACCCTAGACTGAGGGAAGGTATGGTACAACCTGCCCAGCGTCCGTGTGGGAATCCACGGCTCACGGGGACCTACGGAGGCCCTCGGTAAGGTCACCTAGTCGGCTCCAAGGAGTATGAAGACGAGAGGAAACCCTACCTCGACAGGAATGAAACTATAGATGATAAATATGCATGAATCCTAAGCGCACCGGAGTGCATGCAAAGAGTCTAGCCTAGAAACTAACAATCAATGAACAAATATGAACAACAAGGATTACTAGCAATGATGCACACATGTAATGACAGCAGGGGGAGATCAATGATCAGAACCAAATATCACAAAGATAATATAGCATGGCAATCAAAATGAGGCTCGGGTGCACTGTAGCATGACAAGGACGGTCTATGGGCGACCGTTCAGGCAGATAAACGGTCCTCCGAGGGCCGTTCAACAGCAGGGAGTAACAACACAAAAAACACAGAATGTTAAAATGGGGGCGTACCTCGATGAACTGTCTATCGACAGACCGTTCACAATCTTGGACGGACCTGTATCAACCGCATAACGCCAGTAAAACCAACAGTGCAAAAATAGAGACGTACTGTAACGACCCGAGAATCTGATTACCGGGAAGACTCGATAACCCGAGACTCGCACCGCCACCCACGAGTCCGAAGACTCGAAAGGGTTAGAAGGATGGTGTAGAAACTACACAAGTATCATAAATCATTGTAGAAATTAAACAGTTATATAATTAAGCAGAAAATGAATTAACATTTTACATGGTCCACAAGATAACAATAAAAATAACAACAGTAGTCCACAACTAGTACAGAGACAAGAAAAGAAAGTACAACTACACGGGGCATACCCTGGCTCTGACCTCTGGCACTAACGCTGGGCACCTGAACCGAGTTGAGCCACAGACGAACTCCCCTAAAGCCTCGTCTCGCCTGAAACACGGTGAAAACACGCAGGGAATGAGTCTCGGAACAAGACTCAGTAGGGATCACTCAAACCATACCTCTCAAACGGAGAAATCGCTATGCTAGCAGTAAGCGAGTACCTCGAAAAGGAAGCACTGCCACTACAAAACACCGGTCTCACGGCACGCAAGCCGACACATGCACCACGACGGGAAGACCGAGACGCAACGGTCAACATGACGAAACCCGAAGGTCGAAGCCACGACGACTAATAGCCTGACACTCCCGACTCGACTGGAGTACCTCCCACTAGAAGCACAGTCGGTAGCGTCCCCTGACAACTTACACCGCACCGCAGGTGAACTGCCTGACGTGGTAGCACCTACCCGAAGCAAGGACACCGAACAAGTACCACAACCAAGTGACTACCTGGGGTCACGCTCGTCAGCGCGGGTCCAACTGCCCCCAACCACGTGTGCACACACAGACCATGCGTCCTAGGTCTGGCCCTCTAACTGGTTTTCCCCCGTAGTCGGACTCTGGCTAACGATGAGGGCCCGAAGGAAACCTGTCTAAAAAACCATCCTCAGGGTAGCCTCTCCACCACTCCCTGGTGGGACCACACGCGTGTAAGAAGGCTACAACTAGTGAAGGGTCACTGATGGAGCAGACTCTCAAGTCAACGGAAAACCACGTCCGCATCCGACGACGTACGGGGACTCCCCCCCCCCCACGTACCGGCACCGCCGTACGGCGACCACGTTCGGAACAGGAACTGGGTTGCAAACCACCCGGGACAGCCCAGTGCCTGACGGTCTACCCTAGACGCATCACAGGACTCTGACGGTCTAGGCGGGACCGTCACAGACGCCTGACGATCTAGGCTGGACCGTCACAGACGCCTGATGGTCCAACGTAGGCCGTCACACTCCCAGTGTAAAACGGAGTGTAATGCACCCGCCCTGGTGCGTTACAGACTGTGACGCGCCTATGCAGGTGCGTCACAGGGAAAAACGAAGGCAAGCTGTGACGCATACCACTCGGTACGTCACAGCATGTGACGGTCCATTCCTGGAGTGTCACACACATGTAACGGTCCAGCCCTGGACCGTCACACGGCTTGGGGGTTGAATACCTCTGACGCATCCACGCTGGGCCGTCACAAGGCTGTGACGCGCCAGCCCTGGTGCTTCACACGCCTTGACCCCCAACGGTCAAACCAACGATCGGATGCCAATGGTTGGGACGCTCTCACGGCCCAACCCAGGCGCGTCACACGCCTGTGGCGGTCTATTGTGGGATCATCACAGTCCCTGGCCCCCAACTGGCTAAACAAGGGATGTGACGCACCCACCCAGGTACGTCACAGTGTGTAACGGTCACTGGAAGGACCGTCACACTCGCCCGACGGCGAAACGGCGGGAAAAGCCCAAAAAACCCAACCACGCCCCCATGCCTCCACCGGAGAGCGGGAAATCAAAGGGGAAGACCCCTGGGGACCCCTATCATGATACTAGGCCACCAAAACGTGAAATCACGGGCTAAATCCATAGATCAGGCGAGCTCTCCCCAAATCAGGGAAAACCCCAAACCTGCTTAATCATGCCCCTCTCGGCCTCCCCTCGGCCTATAAACCACGGAAATGAACGGCAGGGAGCTAGGGAACGTCACCCTACCTCAATGGAGCGAATGCTTCGCCGAATCGTTACCGAGATCGCAAAGAACGCTTTGAAAACCCTCTTCCCTTCACAGTTCCCCACAAGCTTTACGCCGCCACGATCACCTCGACGTCGCCCACGTCGTCACGACGTCGCCCCGCACTGTCTGCAGCCAGAAGTGGACGTCGCCGCGGCCGAACGAGAGAGAAACAGAGAGGGAGGGGCGGTGGTCATGGTGGGGAGAAGAGAAGGAAGAAGAAGAAGGTGAGGGGAGAGAGAGAAAAGTTAGATATTTATAGAAAATCCAGAAATACCGAAAAATAAAAAATTACGTTTCCGCGATCCTCGGAACGCACCGATCGCAACGGTACCAATCATGCCCAGGTGAACGACCCGGTTCTCCCGCAGCGAGGTTCCGAAGGAATTACCGAAACACACACCAGTAATCGGAAAACACGCGCGGAAAAAGCCACGGAACGCTTCTGGGCCTCTGAAACAACTCTGGATCGCGCCGATGCGAACACGAAAGATGCCCGAGATGAAATTTTGGACACAACGGAGTCAGACACTTCGAGAAACCAGATCCGAGACCCACAAAGAAGGATCCGAAGGGTCCGGGATATTACAGCCCTCCCCCCTTAAAGGAATTTCATCCCTGAAATTGAGAACAACCCAAGGGGAAAGAATAGGAAGACTCACTCGAATAAGTAAGGGAACTGCTGACGCATCCCATCCTCACGTTCCTAAGAAGCCTCACCACCAGAGTGTCGCTGCCACACCACCTTCACCAAGGGGATGGCCTTGCTCCGCAGGCGCTGCTCTCACCTATCCACAACGCGGACTGGAAACTCTGGAAGAGAAAGATCTGGAGTCACCTCGGGCCACACAGAATCCTCATGCACATGAGTGTCATCGGGCATATACTTCCGTAACATCGAAATGTGGAACACGTCATGCACCGATGCCAACTCAGGGGGTAACTGCAACCGATAAGCTACCTCACCGATGCGCTCCACAATCACAAAGGGACCAACATAGCGGGGACTCAGCTTCCCACGCCATCGAAAGCGCATCACCCCCTTCATTGGAGAAACTCTCAAGAACACACGATCGCCCACGGTGAACGCGAGAGGCTGCCTCCTCCGGTCAGCATAGCTATTCTACCGACTCTGGGCCGCCAACATGTTCTGACGAACCAGGTGCATAACATCTGCACACTGCTTTACCAACTCCGGTCCAGTCAAAACACGCTCACTAACCTTAAACCAATCAAGTGGAGTCCGACACGGACGCCCATACAACGCCTCATTAGGAGCCATGCCGATGCTCGAATGATAGCTGTTGTTGTAGGTAAACTCCGCCAACGGTAGGTAGTGAATCCAACTCCCCTGCCACTCCAGGCAACAGGATCTCAGCATATCCTCCAAAGTCTGGATGGTCCTCTCAGACTGACCATCTGACTGAGGATGGTACGCCGAACTAAACGCCAACTCCGTGCCAAGAGCTCGCTGGAAACTCCTCCAGAATCCAGAAGTGAAGCGCGGATCCCGATCTGACACAATGGAAATGGGAATCCTATGCAACAGAACGATCCGCTCCACATAAAGACGAGCCAACCTGGACACGCTCCAGCTGACCTTGACCGGTAGCAACCGAGTCACCTTCGTCAGCCGATCTACCAGCAACCAAATACTATCCTGCCCACTCGGAGTCCTCGACAACCTCACCACAAAATCCGTTGTCACGTGGTCCCACTTCCACGTGGGAACATTCAAGGGCTGGAGAGTACCTCCTGGTCGCTGATACTCCGCCTTCACCTGCTGACAGGTCAAGCACCTGGCCACTAACTCGACCACATATCTCTTCATGCCAGGCCACCAGAACTGCCTCCGCAAATTCCGATACATCTTCGTCACACCCAGGTGTACGGTGTACCTGCTCCCATGAGCCTCACGCAACACCGCACGATGAACCTGCTCCTCAGTTGGGACGTACAGCCTGCCATGAAACTGCGCAGCACCGTTCTCACCGAGTTCCACATCAGCCATAGCCAAAATCTGGGACAACTCAGGGTCCGCATGCTGAGCCTCTGTCATCTGACGGCGGATAGCAGGCGTGATAGTCAGACTCGCAAGCACAGCTAATCCTGGCTCTTGGGGAATCTTGAGCCTGAATGATACTTCGGGCACTTATTCCCAGAGCTTCCACTTCCTCAACATCAAGACACTAACCGTGACCTTCTGACTCAAGGCATTGGCTACGACATTCATCCTGCCCGACTGATAAGACAGGGTGAAGTCATAATCCTTCATATACTCCATCCAACACCTCTGCCTGAGGTTAAGGTCCCTTTGCGTGAACACATACCTCAAACTCTGATGGTCAATGAACATCTCGAACTTCTCACCGTACATATAATGCCTCCAGATCTTCAGCGCGAAGATCACAGCCGCCAACTCAAGGTCATGGGTAGGATAGTTCTCCTCGTGGGGCTTCAACTGTCGAGATGTATAAGCCATCACTCTACCATGCTGCATCAACACAGCACCCAGTCCTGACCCCGGAAGCATCTGTACACACCACAAAACCTCCCGGCCCAGAAGGCAAAACCAACACCGGAGCCGAGGTGATCAATCTCTTCAGCTCCCTGAAACTCTGCTCACACTCCTCAGACCAGATGAAAAGCACATCCTTCCGTGTGAGTCTAGTCATCGGGGTCGCAATGCGAGAAAAATCTTGGATAAACAGACGATAATAACCCGCAAGCCCCAAGAAACTCCGGATCTCGGTCACAGACCTCAGCCTCGGCCATCGTTCGCATTACTGCCTCGACCTTGGCAGGGTCCACGGAAATGCCATCACCAGAAATCACGTGCCCCAAAAAGTGCACCTCACGAAGTCAGAACTCACACTTACTGAGTTTCGCATACAACTGGTGATCTCGCAGCGTCTGCAGCACCACACCTAAATGGTACGCGTGCTCCACGGCAGACCGTGAATAGACAAGGATGTCGTCCACAAATACGACCATGAACTTGTCCAAATACAGACGAAACATCCTCTGCATCAAGTCCATGAAGGCTGCGGGGGCATTGGTGAGTCCAAACGGCATCACCAGAAACTCATAATACCCGTACCTCGTACCAAATGCAGTCTTCTCCACATCGGACTCGCGAATTCTCAGCTGATAGTAACCGGACCGCAAATCAATCCCCAAGAATACTCGAGCGGACTGAAGCTGGTCGAACAAATCATCGATCCGTGGAAACGGATACTTGTTCTTAATGGTCACTTCATTCAGCTGTCGATAGTCAATGCACAACCGCAAGCTACCATCCTTCTTCTTCACAAACAACACAGGCGCACTCCAAGGGGAAAAGCTAGGACGAATGTACCCCTTGGCCAGCAACTCTTGCAACTGCCCCCGCAACTCCCTCAACTCAGCGGGAGCCTTCGCCAAAGGTCCCGTACCCGGCACCACCTCAATGATGAAATCGATCTCTCGTTGGGGAGGCAATCCAAGTAAGTCCTCCGGGAAAACATCGAAAAACTCGCACACCACCGGAATGTCCTCGACATCCGGACACGGCTGGTCTACCAAGACCACAAAAGCGAGGAAACCCTGACAACCCGCATCAAGCAAACGACAAGCTCGAATCGCAGAGATAAGAAAGCGGGAAGAGGAAGACCTGATACCTTGGAAATAGAAGGTGGGTCCACGAAGTCACCGAAAACAAACTCTCTTCGAGCTAAAATCCACCAACGTATGATGTGCCTCGAGCCAATCCATGCCCAAAATCACATCAAAGTCCTGAAGCGGCAATGCATAGAGCCTAGTCGGCAAACTCCGCCCTTCCACCCACACGGGAACCTCATCGAAGCAATACGGAGTGATCATAAAATCACCCGAAGGTAACTCCACTGCCAAATCACAGGACAACTGGGTCACCGGCTCCTCGATGCTTAGCATGAAATCCTCCGAAATAAATGAATGAGATGCGCCAGAATCAAACAAAACCCGAGCCGCACAACCCAAAATCTGAACGGTACCTTCCACGAGCTGCGACGCCACTGCCTCTGCCCTGGGCATGTGTGTGATCTGGCCTCGAGCTCTCTGCCTGCCTCCCACACTAGCTGACCTGGGTAGCGGTGGATACTGTCCCTGCTGCTGCTGCTGCTGCGGCCTCTGCTGCTGGGGAACCTGCTGCTGTTGAGGAAACTGCTGCTGCTGCTACCTCTGAGGACAGTCACGCGCCATGTGCCCTGGCTGGTCACACCGAAAATAGATAATCGACGCCGTGCACTGCCTGCCTGGGTGATGCTCGCCACACCATGGACACGGTCCTCCGATCCACCCACTGATCCCTGACGCTGAAACGGAACCGGCTGCTGTACACTGCTCGATGATGCCTGCCTCTAACCCTTGGACTTCTTCTTCCGAAAACTCTTCCCGAAGAACTTCTTGACCTTCGTGCCAAAAGACACCGATCCTATCACTGACACTGCCGGTGCCGGCGCTCCTGAACCACCCGACGCATGCTGGAAGGAACCCTGTTGCTGGGTAGCCGACTGCTGGCTGCGACCTGACAAAGACTGCCCCTGGCTAATCGGTCCTCTCCTCAGCATATCCATCTCCAAAGAAGCAGCAACGCGAGACGCTGTCTCCAAATCGGTGGCAGCATTCACGATCAAATGGTGCCTCAGCTCTGCCTCAAGCCCTGAACGAACTGTGCGGTCTTCACCCTCTCATTCTCCATGATATGAGGTGCATACCGATCCAACTAGACAAACCGGGCCCTGTACTGCAACACGGACATGTCTCCCTGAACCAGCTCCAAAAACTAACGCATCCGCTACGTAGCAATAAACTCTGGACTGTAGGTACGCTCGAAAGCACTGACAAAGTCACCCCACACAATCTGCTCAAGTGGACGAAGCTGGAAAGACGTCTTCCACTCGGAAGACCACCACTCCTTTGCCGTACCCTACAACTGGTTGGAGGCCAACATCACTCTATCCTCCACAGTACTCCACGCGAAACTGAACACTTGCTCCATCTCGTCGAGCCAACTCCGAGCCAAATCAGGGTCTGGCTGACCGCCATAGTAAGGTGGATGAAACTGCATGAAATCCCTCACTGCTCGACCTGGCCCACCCCTGGTCGGCGAGCCCTCACCAGCCTCTCCACCTAACTGCTGAGACATAAGCTGGTACATGCCAAGGAAGAAATCCTCGGCCCCCGAAAATCTCAAAGTATCCACTGCCTCGGTGGCCGCAGGTGGCACTCTACTCTGCTCCTCCTGCTCCTGCTGGATCTCCTGACCTCCAGCCGACTGTCCCTACTGAGAGCGAGTGCTCCGCCTCGGTGCCATGCTCGCTCCTGAAGCAAAATATAGAAAACACGGAACAGCAAGGTTAAGGAAAATGCACGATGCCCGATGCCAGCGTCAACCATACATCATCGATGTGGACTAGTGGACCACTATAATCACTTATGATTCTCGTACAATTCCACAACCGCACTCTCATACCAGCTGTAACGACCCGAGAATCCGATTACCGGGAAGACCTGATAACCTGAGACTCGCACTGCCACCCACGAGTTCGCAGACTCGAAAGGGTTAGAAGGATGGTGTGGAAACTACACAAGTATCATAAATAATTGTAAAAATTAAATAGTTATATAATTAAGCAGGAAATGAATTAACATTTTACATGGTCCACAAGATAACAATAAAAATAACAATAGTAGTCCACAACTAGTACAGAGACAAGAAAAGAAAGTACAGCTACACGGGGCATACCCCGGCTCTGACCTCTGGCACTAACGCTGGGCACCTGAACCGCGCTGAGCCTCAGATGAACTCCCCTAAAGCCTCGTCTCGCCTGAAACACGGTGAAAACATGCAGGGAATGAGTCTCGGAACAAGACTCAGTAGGGATCACTCAAACCATACCTCTCAAACGGAGAAATCGCTATGCTAGCAATAAGCGAGTACCTCGAAAAGGAAGCCCTGCCACTACAAAACACCGGTCTCACGGTACGCAAGCCGACACACGCACCACGGTGGGAAGACCGAGACGCAACGGTCAACATGACGAAACCCGAAGGTCAAAGCCACGACGACTGACAGTCTGACACTCCCGACTCGACTGGAGTACCTCCCACTAGAAGCACAGTCGGTAGCATCCTTTGACGACTTACACCGCACCGCAGGTGAACTGCCTGACGTGGTAGCGCCTACCCGAAGCAAGGACACCGAACAAGTAACACAACCAAGTGACTAGCTGGGGTCATGCTCGTCAGCGCGGGTCCAACTGCCCCCAACCACGAGTGCACACACAGACCATGCGTCCTAGGTCTGGCCCTCTAACTGGTTTTCCCCCGTAGCCGGACTCTGGCTAACGATGAGGGGCCCGACGGAAACCAATCTAAAAAAGCATCCTCAGGGTAGCCTCTCCACCACTCCCTGGTGGGACCACATGCGTGTAAGAAGGCTACGACTAGTGAAGGGTCACTGACGGAGCAGACTCTCAAGTCAACGGAAAATCACATCCGCATCCGAAGACGTACGGGGACCCCCCCCCCACGTACCGGCACCGCCGCACGGTGACCATGGTCGGAACAGGAACTGGGTTGCAAACCACCCGGGATAGCCCAGTGCCTGACGGTCTACCCTAGACGCGTCACAGGACTCTGACGGTCTAGCCGGGACTGTCACAGACACCTGACGGTCTAGGCTGGACCGTCACAGACGCCTGACGGTCCAACGCAGGCCGTCACACTCCCAGTGTAAAACGGAGTGTAACGCACCCGCCCTGGTGCGTTACAGACTGTGACGCGCCTATGCAGGTGCGTCACTGGGAAAAATGAAGGCAAGCTGTGACGCATACCACTCGGTGCGTCACAGCATGTGACGGTCCATTCCTGGAGCATTACACACATGTAACGGTCTAGCCCTGGAGCGTCACACGGCCTGGGGGTTGAATAGCTCTGACGCACCCACACTGGTCCGTCACAAGGCTGTGACGCGCCAGCCCTGGTGCGTCACACGCCTTGACCCCCAACAGTCAAACCAGCGGTCGGATGCCAACGGTCGGGACGCTCTGACGGCCCAACCTAGGCGCATCAGACGCCTGTGGCGGTCTATCGTGGGAACGTCACAGTCCCTGACCCCAAACTGGCTAAACAAGGGCTGTGACGCACCCACCCAGGCGCGTCACAGAGTGTGACGGTCACTGGAAGGACTGTCACACTCGCCCGATGGAGAAACGGTGGGAAAAGCCCAAAAAACCCAACCACGCCCCCATGCCTCCACCGGAGAGGGGGAAATCAAAGGGGAAGACCCCTGGGGACCCCTAGCATGATACTAGGCCACCAAAATGTGAAATCGTGGGCTAAATCCATAGATCGGGCGAGCTCTCCCTAAATCATGGAAAACCCCAAACCCGCTTAATCAAGCCCCTCTCGGCCTCCCCTCGGCCTATAAACCACGGAAATGAACGACGGGGAGCTAGGGAACGTCACCCTACCTCAATGGAGCGAATGCTCCGCCGAATCGTTACCGAGATCGCAAAGAACGCTTTGAAAACCCTCGTCCCTTCACGGTTCCCCACAAGCTTTACGCCGCCACGATCACCTCATCGTCGCCACGTCGTCACGCCGTTGCCCCGCACCGTCTGCAGCCGGAAGGGGACGTCGCCGCAGCCGAACGAGAGAGAAAGAGAGAGGGAGGGACGGTGGTCACGGTGGGGAGAAGATAAGGAAGAAGAAGAAGAAGAAAAAGAAGAAGAAGGTGATGGGAGAGAGAGAAAAGTTAGATATTTATAGAAAATCTGGAAATTCCAGAAAATACCAAAAAATAGAAAATTACGTTTCTGCGATCCTCGGAAGGCACCGATCGCAACGGTACCACTCGTGCCTAGGTGAGCGACCCGGTTCACCCGCAGCGAGGTTCCGAAGGAATTACCGAAACACACACCGGTAATCGAAAACACGTGCAGAAAAAGCCGCGGAACGCTTCCGAGCCTCCGAAACAACTCCGGATCACGCCGATCCGAACATGAAAGATGCCCGAAATGAAATTTTAGACACAACAGAGCCGGACACTCCTAGAAACAAGATCTGGGACCCACGAAGAAGGATCTGAAAGGTCCGGGATATTACACGTACCTGAGCCAACAGGATCGACGGCCGAGATCTTACCGTATGAAGAGTTGGAAGGGCGAAGGTAGACCGCTGAAGGCAGCAGGCTCACCGAAAAATCAACACTGTAAGCAGAGAAGAACGGTTGATTCCTCGCAGCTCATAACAATGAACGGCTCTGTCGAAATCGCACAACCGCCAGAAACCTTGAAACCAGCCAACACCTGAAACAACTCAAGAAACGGGGAACTAACCATGAAAACAGACGGGTCAGCAAACCACTAGAACGATGGGCACTAGGTGTCCCACCGTGATCGCCAGAAATTTGTTGGTAGGAAATAGTTACCTTCTCCACACCGGCTTAAAACTCCCTTCAAATCCCTTTACTAATATGAATATGAGAGTAAACCAAACGGGAGTAGAAGGGATAGAGGGATGTGAGTGTGTGATCGCCACCAAGGCTCCGAACGTGATGAACACGCCGTACCTTGGAAAGAAAAGGGAGACACTCGCCTTTAACCAGCACTGTAGGGATGCGCGGCCCGTGAAGAACCACCTTAAGGATGCGCGGCCGCTCGACAGACCGCTCGTCAGTGCTAGGTGGAACACGGGATGAAGTGCGATGGAGAAAGAACGGTTCAGGACCGACCGCGGGAATAAAATGAACGGTGCAATACTAGCTGCACGTCCCTTAGGACGGATAGGATGGAATCGCCCAACGCCACCACACCTTAAGATGTGAAAGCTCAACCTCCACCCTTTTCGGCCGGCCAGAAAGGATGGGCCTCGTGCTAGTGCGTCGCTGACCTGTAAAGGAATGTAGAAAACACAAGAGAAAACCTAATATTATAACTATGAAGCGTAGTAAATGCTAGAATGGAAAGGAATGAACATAACCAAAAGGAATGGGGAATACCTGGGGGGTTTTAAACCCCTAGGGGCATCAAAAAAACATAGGAGGGTTTGTGTAATGTAGTGTGAATGACAAAAACGTGGGTAGGAAAGAAGAGAAAAGTATGCATGCAATGAAGAAACCCGCGATGGGACTAATTGAAACAAAAAACTAAAAACTAGTTGCTCCCTGAATCAGAGGCCTAGAGGACGTAGAAGGCCTCCCTCCCTGGTCTTGGGTCACTCGAGAATTCAACAGGGCTTCGTCGTCGACCAAAAAGGGCTTCGTCGTCGACCAAAAATCTCCCCCCTTTTCAAGCCCGACCTCTAGGGTCTATTTATAGAGCACCTAGAGTCTTAGCTCGAATTTGAGGTTTCTATGCATTTTTAGGTCGAGATAATGAAAAAAAAGTTGAAGATAATTGAATTATCTTTCAACCAGAAGAAACGGCACCAAAATTGACTCAATATTTGCGGAGAAATGGTTTGAGGAAACTGGGGATAAATCCACGAATGGAGCGAGAAAATCCGTTAATTCTTTAGAAATCAGGCAGATGAACGGTCGCACGATAGACCTCTCATCAGGTTGGGCGGCTACATCCAAGCCGTCCATCCCTGTCGGTGGAAATTCAATAAATCAAAAATATTATCCAAATACCCATCGAACTGACCGAAACTACCGCCGTTGGACTCTCATAAGATGAACGGCTGCTAGTAGACCTTCCATCCAGAAGAGCGGCCAATGAACAACCGCTTGTGCTTTGTCGGTGATAAATCAAAATGGATTAGATAATTAGATAATTATCTGAAAATCAACGATGTTAGGACTCTGGGAGAAGAACGGCTGAGACTAAACCGCATAATGAGGTTGAACGGCTATATCCTGACTGTATTATAACTTGTCGGTGGAAATTCAAAAAATCAGCTAAACATCCAAAAATATATGAATGGCACAAATTCAACCGCCTATGTGATGAGCAGCTGGGGACTGACCGTGCAAGCCTGGACGTTTAGAATTCCTAAAAATGTGAAAATTAGGCAAATCCAAGGCCCATTAAGCTCTGAATTGAACAGACCTGGCCAGGGAGGGAGGCTACTCATAAAATAGGCCCAAAGATGTTTCCTGGAAATAGCCCAACGAGTAATGGACAACTCGAGGCATCAACAAATGGGAGTAAGAGAAATGACTCAACTTATCGGCAAAACACGAGTGTCAACACTTGTGTGGTCACAGCGAAGCCTGCACCGACTCTACATGCCCAAAACAAAACCTGCACCGACCCTTTAAGCTTACTGCAACAACCTACACCATCCTTATGCTTAATGCAACACATGCACTGACCCTATGTGCCAATGCAAAGCATGCACCGACTTGTAACATGCATGGGCCAAAAAGGTGCACCGACCTTAGACGTTGAAGCAAAAATGTGCACAGACCATATTGGTCACTAGCATCGACTTTAGTGAACACTAACATCGACCTGATTGCATGCATGTATGCTTGCACCGACCTCCCTTTGCTGAGGAATGACTGTGGTGTCGACACTTCTGTAACATGTGTCGACACTTCTCCTGTGACCTATCTGTATGGACTTCTGTGAAACCTGTTGCCTTGAATTCTGTGTCATTCTTGATTTCTTACACATATTAGTGATGGCACAGAAATGTATCTTCTTGCTTATGTTGTCATGACCTGAAATGCATGAATATGTGTTTATCAAGTGCAGGTTAGACTTATCAATGAGTCATAGTCAGACATCATCAAAATAATAGAATTAAGCATGTTACACACATGCCCAACATTCTCTCCATTTTTGATGATGGCAACTATGAGTCATTATTAGTCAAAGTGCAAGGACATATAAGCATGAATTAAAGCACATTGACTTTCTCTCCCCATATAAGACTCTCCCCTTTATGCAATCCCTAGTTAATGACACATAATTCTCTCCCCCTTTGACATCATCAAAATAACATAATAGAGAGAATATATGGCATAGTTGGGAAGGTAAGGAGTAAAGTAGGAGATTATTAGCATAGGATGGACAGAGTGAAAGTAAGTGTATACCTGTAGGGAGCAATTTAAAGAGCAGCAGCCTGAGATACCTTGTCAGTATACACAACTTGATGTGGAAATACATGCCAATGGTTGTACACTGATTAAAGTTGATATCACTTGTTTGTTCCTTGAAGATTTTCTTGTTGGGTCCCTCGTGAATGCAAGTCAAGCAAGAATTATGCAGAGAGGAGACCGAATAGACAGGGAGTTGATATCACTTGTTAGTGAGTGATGCTAAGTGTTTAGAGAGCAAGTGATACCACTGATGATGGCCAGCACAATGACAATCATGATGCAGTATGAGAGAGAGACAGTAGCAAGAAAATAAATTTGATTGAAAGGTTTTTCAAAATTTTATTAGTTTTCTATTTTTCAGACGTTTAGGGAATTTCTATGCAATGCATGGGAATGCAGGATGCAAGACATATGTGCAAGAAGTTGAAAAATGCAAGCCACCTAGTTGCATGAAAACTGAAACTAGCTATATTGAATGCATGATGCCAATGATGCTAGGACTTATGCCAGGTGTCAATGAATGATACCAATTGATAGAAGACATCAATGATACCAATTGTTATAAGTGAAAATATAATCATGACAGCCTGATTGATTTATGTGGATATGTCAAAAGAAGGCAACCATCAAGGAGCATCAAGAGATGACATATTCAAGAAAAGATGGAGGTTCTTTAATCTGAAACCGAGTTCATGAACCAGAGTTATGGATTTTTTACAATTTTTAGTTATATAACTTGAATGAACCATCCCTTACATTGAGATTGGTTTAATGCTAAGGAATTCTGGCCTGCTCAGTAGAATCACATGAAGACATTTGCATTCAAGTTTAATAGAAGTGAACCAAAAATTCATATCAAAACCAAGTTAACCTCCACTTATCTTACTCATTCAATTCCATTAGCTCCTGAGAGAGTTACTTTGAAAAGTATTGAGGCTAAACACTCAGGTGATTTTGATTTTGTTCATGAGTGCTACATATTCAGATTTTTCTTTTGAAACCACTTTCGAAAATTGACTATTATCATTTTACAAGCAGTCAAGTGTAGCATTCAGCTTTTGACGTGAGTGTGCACGTTTACCAGACCCAAGCACCCCTAGTTACTCAGTGTAGCTCATAGTTTTGCCTCAATTAGAACAGAGATAGGATGGCATTTCATGACACAGTCTTCTCCACTTCTTTGGTGAAGGGACTCGATTTCTTAGTGATTCCAATGCCATTGCTCTGCCTTAAAGCACCGAACTCACATACACCTTTTTACATGAGGATATACGTTTATCAGACGCCAATATCCCCAGTTACTCAGCATGGCTAAGATTTAGCATAAACAGTGTAGTTCCTTTTGAAATGTTCAAAAACACCAAATGTTTAAAAACAATACAAAATAGGAGTTTCTCGAACAAGGATACCTTTGTACTTAAAATAAACTTTCAGATTCAAGAAGGCATAACTTGTCAAAGCATGAAAAGCTAGTTTAGGTCTATTAAGCCGGAGCACAAACATTTTCAAGATTATTGACAAAGGGGCTCGAGAAATCATTAATTCTAAACCAATAGCTTTCATGTTCAAGGCAGTCACAGATCTCAATAAAAGAAGATTCTTCTTGAAGATTTACTCTAATTATCAAAGTTGAAAACAGATAGAAGATCCTCAAAGAAGTTCAAGGTATTCAATGAATTCTAGAACTAGATGGCTGGTTATATAAGTGGGCAGATTCTAGTCAGTCTAGAAAGCCTTATGGGCATCAAAAAGATTTTAGACCCGAGGTACAATCATGGAATATTATGCAGGTCTGATTTGAGCAGGGAGTGCTATAAGTAAAGGATGAGAGTTTAAGATAAACACTTCCCCTGAAGTTGTGCATAGGGTTCAGACATAGAACATAATGCAAACTAAGCATATGACAATCAGAAATGAATGCATGAATGCAGACTGAATTCCCGATGTTGACTCCCCCTAAACAAGTGCATGGGTTGACAATGGAGTGTGTAACCTAAGACATCTATGAATGCACAATGCCCTGAAGATGCTTCCAATGGAATATGCATTTATGTGTTCTTTTAACCTGATGAACCTTGAGGAGCATGAGATCACAAAATGATGCAGACTCAATTTTGATGTTTTCAATATGGTATGCAGTCAATTTTGAAATCAGTATATGCATGATAACAAATTCACATGAGTAAACTATGAAATGCAGGAGCTCTCCCTGACTTTATGCATGACAATAAATCTTTTTGGAAGTTTCAAAATGAATGCGATGTAATGGATTCAAAAAGATTTTATTTTACTCCCCCTGTTTGCATGTTGTGTATGATTAACTCTGAATGCAGCATATAAGCAGTGAGTTAAATAGATTTGGCACATGAGTGTCTAGACTATTTTACATGATACCTTGACCCTTGCTACTTGGCGGAGAACATAGGTCCTAAGACCACCTCACACATAGTGAATGCTTTCAGGCAAGCATAACCTGCCTTTCCACAATTTAGTATTTGATATACCATGGTCAAACAAGGTGTAAGCAGGTAATCTAGATTAGATATTCATCTCACTCCCTGGGGGTATATAGATGGAGCATTGGAATTTTCAGACATGCTGAATTTATTGACATCAAGATAACTTTTTGATGCAATGACTGTAATGCTAGCCTAACATGCAGATTTATCATGAATTAAAAAGTTTATTTACATACATGTGCCTTGAGCATTTATTTTCCAGATTGAACTTTGCTCAGCTCCAAGGCACCTGCACCCACAATTCTCATTTTGAATTTTGTGGTACCCAAGCTTGCTTGGGTCCTTGGGGGTTAGCAACATATTTAGCATCTTGGACCATCCTTTTCTGGGCAATCAAATCATCCTCCCTCATTGTACGACAGTCATACATCTCATGCCCATTTTTTCCACAATAGAAACAACGTACAAAAGATTGTGCATTCTTTATGTGTGCATGTGCGTGTGCATGTGCATTATGTTTTTGTGCGTGAGCATGGAATTTACCTTTTATGGCATGAGGGTGGTCTCTTTCTTTCAGATGCCAGCATTCTTGGAATGTGTGGCCAGACTTACCACAATGAGAGCAGTGAGGAGGAAGATTTCTGTTTAAAGCCATGGGGAGTGTTGACCTGCTTGTATAGGAGTGTCGACTCTTCTGATTCCCCATGCAGGTCTGTGCAGAGTTCTGCTGTGCAGGCCCTCTACCAAAGTTGACATGTTTCTTTCCTTGCCCTCTTACTTGAATTGATGCTGCCCTGAACTCATAATTTCTCAAAATAAAATAATCATGCATGATATGACCATGTCTACCACCATGAAAGCAATGAACATTCATTTTGTGGAAAGCATGGTGTTTATCATTGGGTTTCCTAGCATGCATGTTAATATCGACAAAATCAATTCTCCATTTTTGATTGAATGTTTTCTTTTTCTGATTTTTGTTGTGTTTTTGATTTTTCTGTACACCAGGAGATGTTTTTGATGATTGGGCTTCATTTGAACTTGAAACAAAAGATGTGTATACCTTGCTTCCAAAATTCTTTTTGTTCACTAGTTTATAGCCCAAATCTTCTCTTTAATAGTTCACTTTGGTCCCCAACAATCTTTCAAGGTTTTCTTGTCCTTCCACAAATCTTAACAATGAATTGTTTAAATCTTGGATTTCATTTTCAAGTGAGGAGATATGTTGATCCGCAGTAGCCAAATCTACCTCACACTTGGCTAGTTGTTCATTTAGCAATTCATTGACAGTTTTGCAGTGATAAAATTCTTTTTGGAGAGTAATCAATTTTTCAGATTCATCACTGCACACACTCTTGCCTTTTTCACACGCATTCAACTTAGCAAGCAGCTCACTGTTTTCCTTCTTCAGACTTTTATTTTCACTCTTAAGATTCTCATTTTCTATAATCAGAGATTTATTTTCTTTCAAGTATTGATCACTTGATGCAGATTTAGACTTATCTTGAAGTCTTCTTACAATATCTTCTAATCTAATGATTTCAGCTTGAAGGGTTCCATTTTCATCTCTTAAACATGCAACGGTTTGTTTATGCGTATCTAAATCAAAGGAAAGAGTGTCATTGAGCTCTTCAAAGGCTGAACAATTTTTACAGAAGGAACTCTCACCTTGACTGTTTTCTTCACATCCTTTTTCAGTTTTTGATTTTCTGATTTAACCTTTTTGTACGGATTGATCAACTCATCATAGGCCTTCATGAGTTCTTCAAATGTAAAGTCCTCGAAGTCAGAGCTTACCTGAGATGAGGATGGATTGCTTGACTGCTCTGATCGGTCAGCCAAGAGCCATTCATGCGCTTGTTCTTCTCCCTTCTCATGGATACTCACCAATCTATCCAAGATTTGCTTGGATGTACTGCATGTGGACACACAATTAAGTAACTTGAAATCAACTGCAGCTTTTATCAAGTTGAATGCCGCAAGGTTATCAATATGTTTGGTCTCGTGTTTAGCAGACCATTCATCCGAATTTGATGGCAGCTCATGAGGACCAATGTAAATGAGATTCCACAAATGTGGATCTATGGATCTGACATAGACAAACATTCTCCCTAGCCATATAGAAACATCTGAACCATCATAAATAGGCAGAGAAGCCATCGAAGCGTGTGTAGAAAATGAAGGCATTTGATTAGAATGCACCGGGATCTTTCTCTGCAGATCGTGGGATCTTTGAATGGCAGAGCTTGACTCTGATACCACTCGTTGGGTCCCACGTTGTAATGCCTCGCATTTTTCGGATCCTCGTTCGTGGGTCTCGGATCTGGTTTCTCGGAGTGTCCGGCTTTGCTGTGTCTGATATTTCGTTTCGGACATCTTTCGTGTTCGGATCGGCGCGATCCGGAGTTGTTTCGGAGGCCCGGAAGCGTTCCGCGGCTTTTCCGCGTGTGTTTTCCGATTCCCGGTGTGTGTTCGGAAATTCCTTCGGAACCTCGTTGCGGGTGAACCGGGCCGTTCACCTGGGCGCGAGTAGTACCGTTGCGATCAGCGCGTCGCGAGAATCGAGCAGGTGTATTTTTCTATTTTTCAGGATTTTTTTGATTTTCCGGATTTTCCTATATATAACTTCCTTTTTCTCTCTCTCTCCCCATCTCTCATTTCTCTCTTCCCTCCCTCTCTCTTCTCTCACGTTCCCTCCTCTCCCCCTCTCACTCCGGGCGGCCGACGGAGGCGGCGAGGGCGGGGCGGCATGGTTCGTGGGATGTGGGGCGACGGGCTCGGGACGAGGATCGTGATGGTGGAGGCGGTTTGTGGGATCGTGAACCGGCGAGGGTTTAAACGGCGTTTTCTTCGTGGATCGGCGTCCACGGCGCATCGAATCTTCGGTGGAGGTAGGGAGATGGACCCTCAACCCACGTACGTCATTTTTCGTGAGTTTTGTAGGCCGTGGTGAGCCGAGCGGGCTAAACGGGGTGATTTGGGAAAAATGCATGTTTTGGGGGAGTGAGTCGAATCTTGTGTTTTGATCGTGTTTTTGGGGTTTAAATGGGTCCCCTCTGTGCTAGGGAGGTTGGGGAATGTTTCCCCCTTTGTTTCCCCATCACCCGGGGGCGATCGGGGCGTGTAATGGATTTCTTCGTGGTTCTCACCGTGTTTCGGGCGCGGACTGAGAACGCGCTACCCTCAGGTAGCGTGTTCTTGACGGTCGCGCTGCCCCGACGGGGCGCGTTCATCAGAGAAGATGAACAGTAAGGCGGTTCCTGTCACGCTATGGGGTCCTAGCGCGTTCTGCGTTGTCGCGCTAGGGGTCCCTAGCGCGACCTGTCTGGTCGCGCTAGGAGAGCCTAGCGCGTTTCGTCTTGTCGCGCTAGGTGATCCTAGCGCGATCTTCCCTGTTGTCTCATGCTCCCGTTGGGCCGTGTGTGTCCCGAACACCCCGTGGAGTTCCGTAACCGTGTCTTTGGGTGTTCGGAGGTTCTGTGTTACCTCGATAAGCGTGCCCATGGGCTTGGTGGGTCCGGGTGACCCCAGGTGTTTCAGGCTTCCGTGTTCTCGCTTGATCGAGTTAACATGTATCGTTGTGTGCGGTGGGGTTCCCCCGCATGTCGTGAGTCTTTCTAGAAGATGATTCCCAAGTGGGTCATGTGTTTGGCCGTGGACTATGCGTCCCATTTCTTCTCCAACCGTGGTCACCATGTGATAGTGATGGTACGTGGGGCTGTCCCCGTACTTCGTCGGGTTCGGATGTTGGTTTCCGTTGTCTTGAGAGTCTACTCTCTCAGTGACCCTCCACTAGTCGTAGCTTCCTGCGCACGTGTGTGCGGACCCACCTGGGAGTGGTGGAGAGCGCGACCCGGTGAGACGCGGTTTTTAGGCTGGTTTTCGTCGGCCCCTTGCCTTCGCCACCAGAGTCTGGTGGGGGGGAAAACCAGCTAGAGGACCCGACCTAGAGCAGATGGTCTGTGTGTGCACACGTAGTTGGGGGCTTAGGACACGCGCTGACGAGCGTGACCCCAGCTAGTCCTTGTTATGGTACTGGTTACTGTGTGTGTCTGAGTCTCACGCCTAGGGCATCGTAGCTAGACCCTTGTGACGCGGTGTAAGACGTCAGGGGGCGCATCCGGTCGTTCTTCTAGTGGGAGGTACTCCTGTTCTGGATAGAGAGTGGCAGACTGTCAGTCGCATGACTTCGACCTTCGGGTTTTTGGTCGCGTTGACCGTTGAGTTTCGGTTGTCTCGCCGTGGCACGTGTGTCGATTTTTGTACCGTGTGACTAGTTCTAGTGTAGTTTGGTAGCCCTTGGCCGTGAGTCTGGGGTGTGTTCTGGTACAGTAGGAGTAGCTGTAGTGTCGAGGTTTTGCCGGCCACCGTAGTTACTTTCCTGCTTTCGTAGTTACTTCTTTCCGTTGCTGTCTTGCTAGCGTAGCTTTCCTTCTGCCGTTGTTTCTTAGTTGGGGTTCCGCGGGATCCCTACTGGGCCAGTGACAGGAGGCTCACCCCCGTGTTTTAGGTGCGGCGGTTCTGCCGCGAGGTTCGAGGGTGCTGTGCGGAGGTTCTTAGTTGCCAGCTTGTCGGGCCGAGTGTTCACTTGGCACGTGGTACGTTTTACTGCTTTAGACTGTACTTTCTATTGGACTGTACTCTGTTGTAGTTGTTTATTTAATTTTGTTAATTTTTTAATTGTCCTGCTTTATTTCCTATTTCTTTGTACCTCCACACTCCTTTTTAGCCCTTCCGAGCCCTCTCGGCTCGTGGGCGGCGGGCCGGGATTCGAATGGTATCGGGCTCCTCCCGGTATCCGGATCTCGGGTCGTCACACACGTAGTGCAATCAGATCTAGAAGGGGGGGTTGAATAGATCCTTTCAAGGACAATGACCTATTTAAAACTACTTAGCTACAAGAAACATAAACCACTCCTATGAAATGAATGAAACACTTAGGCAGAATGCGCAATGGAATTAAACGGAATGGCATAAGAGGAAATGGTGGTCCAAAGACTACACAGGTCAAAGCACTGAACATGTGAGGTAGATACTCTCATGCAGATAGTGAAGCACATGTCTGTGATTAGAACGAATTAGATCTGCATGCAAGATGATTCTTCTTTGCTTGAGTATGTTCCTTAGTACCTGTGTGCAAGGGTGCATCAGGCAGCTAAGGCAATGTGAATGCAATGCAGAGGATAAGCAATATATAGATAAGATAACTGAAACCACAACGCTTTAGTGTGTGGTGGAGATAACCCACATTGCATACGATGAAGCAAGCATATCAACCTGTGAATGGGGATAGGAAAAATGGAGCAATCGCATAAGATGCACAACCCACGAGACAAGAGATTTTTAAGGTGGTTCGATTGCAGATCCGCAACCTACGTCCACCCCTCACTAAACTCGGTGAGGCTTTCCTGCTGACACACAGCTTGCGGGGTTCAACAAGCCAATGCTGACACACAGCTTGCGGGCTTCACCAAGCCAACTACTGACACACAGCTTACGGGCTTCAACAAGCCAACTGCTGACACAGCTTACGGGCTCAACCAGTCAAACCACAGACCAGACTTCCTTCTGTCTGTCTTCCTACACACAAAATCGGTAGGGACGGTTTTAAATGAAATGAGTGAAACGAAGAACTCAAAAGGAAATCACTACAAGTGCAGTAGACAAAACAAGAGCTAGAGAAATGAAAACACCAACTAAATCTTCAGATACAGATCTGGAAGTTGGTGACTATAGCTATAATTTCAGATCCGAAGATCTAACTTTTCAAGCAACGATGGACTGCAAGGCTGCGCTCTTTCAAGGCTGATCTCACTTCTTTCTCTTGCTCTTACAACACTGGACTGGGTCACCCTTAGTGCTGGGCTACTCTCTCACACCTCTAAAAAATTTCATTTGTAGATGCTTTAGGGCGTGGCTCTCTCTAGGCAGCAGCAGCTTCTTCTCTTGAAGAAGCTTCATATATATAGGAAGGACAGGGGAAAAATTTCCCACCACAAGATCTGCTTCCTTTGAGGCATACGCCGATGTGAGCTTGAGTGCTTTTCAAGGGCAGCTGCTTCCTCTAGCTTCTCTTTCCATCTTTGAACAAATCCACCTTTTCCCTTAAACCTGCTGCACGATCTTCTTTTGTTGAGTATGTCTCCCAGCTGATATGCCTTTGGGGTAGACATTCTTTTCTTCTTGTCTGCAACATACGAGGTTGGTAGCTCCTGATCTGGTAAGATGAAATCTGGGCCATCTATCTTCATCAGAGAGGACCAGATGCCAGACCACGGAGACCTCTGATTGGTTTAGAAGTGATAAGGTGCAGTGGGTTCTCATTCGCTGCCCAGTCTGCTTCATGTGGTACTCTGCAGTTTCCATTAGCTGGCCAGCAGGTCTTTGTCATGTTCGCAGCAGACACATCACCTTTCCCTCAATGTTTGACTCCTTTTCGGATGGAGACTCTTGCTGGGTGTTTTGCCATTGGTCCAGCCTGGTAGAGCCTTGGGTACATCCTCCAGACCTCAAAATCTATGCATTTGGACATTTGTATATGCATCGTGGAAATGTGCATGGACCCTTTTGCTGCAAACAGTGCATGTGCAAAGACCTGTATGTGCCATCGTCAAAATGTGCACATACCCTTTTTCTACAAATGGTACATGTGCACAGACCCTGATATGTAGAAAGCAAGACATGCACATGCCTTATGTATGTTGAAGGTAAATGTGCATCGACCTTGCATGCGTTGAAAGCAAATTGTGCACAGACCTATATGTATATGTGCGATGAAACAATGCACCGATGTTAGTATACAAAATGGAAATGTGCATTGACTTCAGATGAAGACTAGCAAATGTGCACCGACCTTTATGAAGGAATGAACGGTGATAGCACTGACCTTAGTTGCTGAAGAGCGAAATTAGCATCGACCTTTGCCATGTGAAAACCCAACTAGCATTGACCTTATGACTAAGCACAACAGAGTAGCACTGACCCTAGCTATGCATCAAATAGTAACTTGCACTGACCTTACACTAACTATCATGATAATATGCACAGACTTGAACATCGAAGCAAAAATTGCACGGACCCTGTAGACATGTTGAACTGAAATGTGCACCGACCTAGTTTGCCAAAAGCAAACATGCACAGACTTTATGTTGCATGCTCAGTAAACTAGCACCGACCTTCATTATGTGAACAGAAGCTAGCTTCGACCTTTATGTGCATTTGTTCTACACTAGCGAAGGGTGCACTGACCTAAACCTGCACCGACCTTACAAGCACTATGCCAAACCTACACTGACCTTCTATGTGCACAGGAGAAGGATGCATCGACCGTGTATATGCCTTGACAAGAACATGCACCGACCATGTATATGCCTTAGACAGAAATATGCATAGACTCTAAATAGTGAAGTGCACAGACTTTATGTGAAGGAGGAGAAACATGCACCGACTTTGAAGGCATATAAGCACAGACCTTGTTAAGCGCTAGCCAAAACTTGCATCGACCTTAAGACATGAATGAAGTGAACCATATATAGAAATGTGCACTGACCTGTACATTAATGTGCACAGACTTTGTGTGCGGAAGCAAAAACTACACCGACCTTGGAACCTTGAAACCAAGTGTGCACAGACTTTGGTCTTCATATGTGCTCAGACCTTGTACAGTGACTTGCATAGACCTTTTACAGCAACGTGCATAGACCTTGTACAGCAATGTGCACAGACCTTGCTTCTTGCACTGAAACGTGCATAGACCTTGTCTAGCTTAGGTGCAAATGTGCATCGACCTTCCTTGCCCAGTATAAGAAATGTGCACCGACCTTGTTTGCCAGAAGCCAAAAGGTGCACTGACCTTGTTTGCAGTATAAGAGAATGTGTACCGACCTTGTTTGCCAAATGCCAAAAGGTGCACTGACCTTGCTTGTGTTGAGGGCAGAGTATGCACTGACCTTGTCTTGCGCTAGTCTTGATTGTGCACGGACCTTGTCGTGCGCTGAGATGTGCACAAACCTTGGTTTGTGCTAGTCAGAAGTTGCACCGACCTTGTATGGTCACAGCGAAGCCTGCACCAACTCTACCTGCCCAAAACTTGCACCGACTCTATATGCCCAAAACAAAACCTGCACCGGCCCTTTAAGCTTACTGCAACAACCTACACCGACCTTATGCTTAATGCAACACATGCACCGACCCTATGTGCCAATGCAAAACATGCACCGACTTGTAACATGCATTGGCCAAAAAGGTGCACCGACCTTAGACGTTGAAGCAAAAATGTACACATACCATATTGGTCACTAGCATCGACTTTAGTGAACATTAACATCGACTTGATTGCATGCATGTATGCTTGCACCGACCTTAGACGCTTGAAGGCTGAAGTAGCATCGACCTCCCTTTGCTGAGGAATGGCTGTGGTGTCGACACTTCTGTAACAAGTGTCGACACTTCTCCTGTGACCTGTCTGTATGGACTTCTGTGAAACCTGTTACCTTGAATTCTATGTCATTCTTGATTTCTTACACATATTAGTGATGGCACAGAGATGTATCTTCTTGCTTATGTTGTCATGACCTGAAATGTATGAATATGTGTTTATCAAGTGTAGGTGAGACTTATTAATGTGTCATAGTCAGACATCATCAAAATAATAGAATTAAGCATGTCACACACATGCCCAACATTTTGATCTATTATACAGCTAGATGATAGATGATACGGTACTTTCTTTCATTAATTGTGAAATTTTACGCCTCGCCCTACCCTGAACTTGTGTTTCTACTGCTAATGGAATCGTGATTGTTAATTTGTAGGTGATCGATGCAATGATGTACCTCCTCCACTGATGATGCAATGAATCTGACACCTTTCATCAGTGGGTTTGTTTTCCCACCACTTTAGTGAATCACATAAACGGCAGGACATCGGCCAACTACAAACAATCTAACGAATTGTTGGAGTGCGCCTATGAGAATGTTGAATTATCAGAACTGCAGAAGAACAAATATTTATTCTTCGTGTTACACTCTGGAGGTCACTAGCATCTACTTGCTGTTGACACGGAGAATCGCCACTTTGTCTCATACAATTCCATGAGAGGCATGGCCATCCATGATGCCACTACAAGAAATTTGGTGCTTTTTCTTATCCATGTACCCGAAATCATAGATATTTATAATGTCTTTTAATTATTATTTCATAATTTCAAATATTTCATTTTCAGGCTACAGTTGTACGGGGGTCCCTGAAGCTCTATGGGACATTTGAGGGAGTTGAGAAATGGGATCTTGTATTCGACAACGAATGTCCCCAATAGGCAGATGGAAGCCTCAATTGTGCCATTTATGTACTGAAATATGTTCATGAATTGTCAAGGAAGGGGGAGACATCATGGACATTTAATGAGGGTGATTGTAATATGTTTAGAGCCCGTTTTGGGGCCGACCTCATTACCTTTGGAAATACAAGATCTTAAATATTTCATGTCTCAAATCTCAGAATGTGGCATACCTGTCTTCATTGATATTTATTTTGTCATACATTTTGATCTTCAAAGTTATATATGTTTTAATGCTGTTAATGTGTGTGCTTGATAATGTTAATTCATGAATATCAATGAGTTTTCTAAAGACAGATTCAAGTTTGGTTAAGGAACTAGGCTGAAGTGTGAAAAGATGAAGGCTTTACTTGCATAAGTGTCGACTAGAGTCGACCGTGGAGCAGACTCCAGTTCAGACTACTGAAGAGAAAAACCCAAGTCACCCGCTGGATGAAAAAGGCTTTGGCTACGCTTTAAGGGTGACAAATAGGTGCCCAATGGTGAAAAATAGGCCTTACTAGTGTAAAAGAGGCGACAAAGGGTGAATAATAGATGATCAGGCTGAAATATGGAAATATCCTTGTCCCATGAGAGAGAATATACATTTGACAAGGTAGCCTCGGATCACGTGCAAAGCTTGGGCCCCTAGCCTTCGAGTTGAGCGTGTGCCAGACACATCGAGCCTGTGATTAACCCTTTCAGCCCATTTGTCAGCCTTACTGGCTAATTTACACGCTTATCGTCCATTTGTCAGTCATACGGGCTATTTGTCACCCTTATTGCATATTTATCACTCTTATCTTACCACATGACCAGCCGTTGCCTTCTTTTCTCCCCATTAGCTACTTGTCTTTGACCTGGATCACTGTAGCTGACTAATCTATTCATTAACCGTTGACTTTGACTGGGACCTCATGACTGTAGTCAAGAAAAAGTTGAGCTTTCTGGAGTCCTCTTTGACTGGCGTTGACCTTGATGAGTCAACATTGACTGTCTTGGTATTGACCAAGTCCCTTCGTTCTTCTTCTAATTGCTCTATAAACTCTTGATACACTGTTCATATTTTTATCCTCTTGTGAACTTGACTCCTCCTTTCAGCTCCTTTTACTTTTTATTGGTTAGCTCTATGATCTATTTTTCACCCTTACCAGTGTATTTGTCTACTCTGCAGATCTAGTTGTCACCACTGATAGGTATTTTTCACCATTATCCAGTGTATTTGCCTACAGCCTCTCTTGTCCAATCACCTCTGCAATATGCCCCGATCGAGTGACGATCGTTCGGCTAGGGTTCTCGACGTTCCCCTTTTTTCTACTCCCGAGGGGCTGTGTTACCACCTCCATTACAGCGATGTCTTAAATCGACACACCGATTTCGCTCGTGACCCTACATTGACACCCGCTCTTATATTTTAAGTTCTTAAGGCTCCTCCGCAATGTCATCCCCTTCATCAGTACGCGTAGCGGTGGCTTCCCTAGCAGAAGAGCCCATCTCCTTTGCATCCTCCTCGGTCCCTTGTCGTCACTTGTTCCTGCTGCATATGCCCTCTTCCTTTTTTGTAATCCTCTTCCATGTTTATGCATTTTACAGGCCTTTCATATGTTCGTATATGATATGCTCTAGGTAGTTTCATATTAAACGGATGTAGTGGTTGTTTTGTTCTTAACCTCTACACAAGTATTATTTTTCGTTGGACCTCTACCATGCTTTGTGTATGCTTTGTACACTGTATTGGGCCTAACATCTACCTTGCTTTGATAAGAGCACACGGAAATGGACTTCCATATTGTTATTACTTTTTTAATAATTAATGATTCTATACTTGTATTAATTGAAGAAAGAACTATACATAAAAGTCTGCCTAGTAGAGCTACAAAGCTCAGGGCCACACAGGTTGTGGACTCAGAGCTTTATTGAGAAAATAGAATGAATCTTTTATAAAGTAATTTCTCCCTTCTAGTTAGTGTTTGCTGCCTTTGAAACTCCATGCACCTTCTAGCATCTCCAAGGATTTGAATGAGAATCATAGCTTTAGGGCTTGGAAGATCATCAAAGATTCTCACACAACGTTCCTTCCAAATTTTCCATATGGTGGTATGTAATAAAATCCTGGCAAACTTTACTAATTGTCTAGATTTCGGAAACTGAGCTTGCAACTGTTGAAGTTCTTGGAATGCTCCAATATTCAGTTGCCTATGGAGGTCAAATCTGAGTAGAATCTGCTTCCAAATCCACTTGGTATATGGGCATTCAAAGTATAGATGATCTTTTTTTTATCAAAAAAACATTGCCTAGTGTTGGATGGGAGAGTGCACCCTTATACCAGAGGTAAAGAGTAAGCCACTCCACCATTCAGACATTAGGAGGTAAATTTTATTAAAGATAAAAGGGAATACAATTACATCAAGCAGATATTGGGCATACCCAGTTTATCAAGGCGAGCTGCTCCCTTTATAGAAGTAGGAAGCTCATCATAAGAAAAAAAGGCATTACAATGTGTGGAGCAGGCCAACAAAGCTAGAGACTCCGCAAATTTGATTCCTTCTCTGTAGATATGAGCAATTGAGTCTTTCGAACTAAGAAGACTCCAAATCTCCCTTGCATAAGAAAGAATAGACCAAGAATAATGGGTTTCCTTTTTGATAATTTGAACTAAAGTTTTGGAATCACATTCAATCTGGATTGGCTTGTCATCAATAGTGTGATAGTATTTGATGCCATCAAGCAAAGCTTGAGCCTCAGCAACTAAACTATTGGCATTGCCATAAAAATGTGAAAATGCAAGAATGGTATTTCCGTTGCTGCCTCTTATGACACCACCTCCACCTGAGTCACCATTACCCTTGCAAGCACCATCCGTGTTAAGCTTGAGAGAAGGCCAGGGCGGGCAAACCCATTTAATCACCTTTGGCTGAGGCCTAACAGCCCACCCACTGTTAATTCCAAATTCCTCCAAAGCTTTCATTTTGGAATTATCAAACTCCTTAAGGTTGGCAACAGCACACACATGCCTAACTTGAATTTTAATATGGTGAAGTAGACTGTTCTTAGATATGCTTTTTCCTTCATATTTGGAAGCATTTATTAATTTTCAGATTTCCCAAAGGCCATAACCAATGACTGCAAGGAGAAAAAGACCATGGGCAGATTTCTACTATATATTAATAGCATTGTGATAGATGAAAGATCTCACTAAATTTGCATTCATGTTCAGCCCATAATCTCTAAAATGAGACCAAACCTGTGTAGCCAGATCATTGTGAATAAAAAGATGGTTGGTAGTTTCCTCACACTGTACCCTGCAGCATTGGCATTTGGAGCACATTTGCACACCCAGACGTTGAATATTTTTATCAGTGGGGAGAGCATTGTGGACAATCATCCATAGATGGACAGATATTTTGGTGGGGAGCCAATTGGACCATAACCGGGTCCAGGGAAAAATATTTTGATTGGAGTTAATGCTAGATAGCTCACGATAAGTGGAAGCCACAGTGCAAAAACCTGAGGATGAAAGGCTCCAGGCCAGACAATCAGGATACTGATTGAGCTGAAAGCTTTGGAGAACTGATTTGATCGGGTCTGGGATCCGTCCATCCATCAGGACAGAGTTATCACTGGCAATGATGCATGAAGAAGTCTTTGACAGTGATGCTACTGTTTGGAATGGTAGAACTAGCAACATAATCTGCCAACCTTTTGCTTCCAATCCAGTTATCCAACCAAAAGAGAGTGTTGTTGCCATCGCCAACTACAACTTTTTTATGTTTGGAGATAAGGTCCCTGGCCTTTAACCAGCTCCTCCTTGTGAAACCATTCATATTTCTGAATTGAACCTCACTTATATGGCGCTGCCCAATATACTTTGCTCTGAAGAAATTTGCCCATAGGGAATTAGAAAACAAAGCATTCCACGGCATCTTAACCCTCAAGGTAGTGTCCATGAGTCTGAGAGACATAATGCCAAGACCACCTTGGGAGATAGGTTTACAAATGGTTTGCCATGCAATCCAATGTCTTTTGTTTCCATTCGTAGAGGAGCCCCAAAAAAAATTAGCAAATGCCTTATCCAGAAGGGCATGAGTACCTGAGTGCAGTGGAGAAGAAGATATAGAGTATAGAAGAATAGAGGACAAGACATGTTTAATGAGAGTCAGTTTGGCTCCCTGTGAGAGTAGACCAGATTATGAGAGATGATCTTGAGTATCCCTATTCTGTTTGCATAAAACACACATACTAGGAATGTTAAAGCCCTTCTTTTGTAGGTTATCTACTGTGGGTAGTTTATTAAGAACCACCTGCCATGTGTAGTGAGAAGCTATTTGTATAGTAGGATTTTTCCAGACCCACTCATGATGGACAAAAGCATGCCCTTTTTGCCTAATCTCTTCCCAGATGGTACTTGATTTCATGATCTGCTCATGGTTCTTCCACTTGATGGCATCTAAAGTTTCATTATGAATTGGAACTTGCCTAACAAGATCCAACAAATCAGCCATTTCCATAGATAGTGCAGTGGGAAGCACCCATTGCCATTCAGAGATAAAGAGGCCCACATTTGCATTTTTTCCTAAGTCCAAATCCTGTCTGATCTGGTCTCCAAACAATTCGTTGATGTTGTTGCCATTCAGCCACGGGTCAAACCATAGATTTGTGCCTTGGCCATTTGAAATAGAGTAAACAATGTGACTTCGGATCCAGTCTCTTGTAGAATCCCCTTCCAAGCTGAAGAGTAATAAGATTTTATTTTGTAGTCCCATATATTTCTGTTTGCCAGATATTTATTCTTGATCCAAGAATACCATAAAGACTCCTTTTTCTGTAGAATATCCCATAGCAGCATACATAAAAAAGCCTGATTCCATTCCTTCAGGTTTTTGATTCCGAGCCCCCCTTCAGATTTGGGTTTACATATCTGTCTCCATGAAACCATGTGAGTTGCTGCCTTGGAAGAATGACCATTCCAATAGAAATTACGCAGAAGTCTTTCTACTTCCTCAATTAACCCTGCAGGTAGCATGAAGGCAGCTGCCCAATAGATTGACTAGGATGAAAGGATAGATCTGATTAGCCCCAACCTTCCAGTCCTTGACAGCAGCCTATTTTTCCAAGCATCAATTCTTCTTTTAACTTTTTCAATGATAAGGTAGCAATTTGCCTTCCTGATGGATTTAGAGGGAAGAGGCAGTCCAAGATATGGGACTGGTAGTTCACCTGGTTTCACTCCAAGCTGACTGATAATCATGGAATGATTTCGTGCACCACCTCCCAAATAGGCTTTACTTTTCTCAGAATTTAAAATCAGACCTGACATGCTAGCAAATCTCTGGAGTAGGGGTCTAATATGGGAGACAGTCACTGGATCATCCTTCAGGAAAAGAATCAGGTCATCCGCAAAGGTTATGTGAGATATTTGAAGACCCCCTGCTGTTGGAGTTTGTATATGGCCTTTGAGAACTTCCTCTTCCATCAGAGATGAAAATCCTTCCATGACAATAGTGAAGAGATAAGGAGATAAAGGATCCCCTTGTCTGATCCCATTTCTGCTAGTGAAAAACCCTTGGGGAGTTCCATTGGCAAGGACTGAGAAGGCTGGGATATCAAGGCAGTTTGAGATCTATTGAATACAGGTGATTGGGAATCCCATCTGCTGCATCAAAAAATAAAGGTATTTCCTGTTGACTGAGTCAAAAGCTTTTTTCAGATCAGCTTTCATACAAATGAAATTGCCTCTGGTTTTAGAATGTAAATTTCTAATGATGTCATTGGCTAAAAGCACATTGTGGTGAATGCTTCTCCCTTTGATAAAAGTTGACTGGTTATCACTGATAAGCTTTGGAAGAACCAACTGGATTCTATTTGCAAGCACTTTAGAAATAATTTTGTAAATAAAATTGCAAAGGGAGATAGATCTGAAATGTTCAAAGGAATCTGCTCCCTCCTGCTTTGGAATGAGAGATGTGAAGGTGCAGTTCAGTTGCTTGAGGATGCTTTTCGTTGAGAAAAAATGTCTGACTGCATTAAGCATATCTTCTCCTATAATGGACCATGTAGCCTGGTAGAATTCAGCTGGAAACCCATCCGGGCCTGGACTTTTATTTTTCGGAGCTTGGAAGACAGATTTCTTAATTTCATCATCTATAATAGGAGAGCTAAGCATATTTGCTTCACTGTCATTAAGCTTGTATTTAGGTGTAAAATGCCAATTTCCTGAAGTGGCAGGTTGATTCAGAAGCTTATAGAAAAAGTGAATGGCATGCCTGTCAATTTCTTCCATATCAGAAGGAGATCTCCCATCCTGTAATCTACATTTTTTTATGCAGTTAGAAGCCCTTCTGCCTTTGATTGCTGCATATAAATACTTTGTGTTTGAATTCCCTAAAGAAAACCAACTATGTCTAGACTTCTGTCTAGCAAATGATTCTTCGGTATGCATGGCTTTACAGTAACTTTCCTTGCACTCTTTTTCCTTCAGAATGAGGCTACAATTCATTGGATCCAGCTGTAGTTCCTACTGTACAAGATCTAACTCTCTTCTAGTTTTATGAATATTATCATTCATATTTCTGAAATAATTAACATTCCACACCTTGAGAGCTTGTTTAAGCTTTTTGAGTTTCTCCCAGAGAATGAACTGAGGTGAACCAAGCAGTTGTTCATTCCAAACTTCTTGCACCACTGTAAGAAACTGTGGGTGATGAATCCACATACTAAAAAAATTTAAAAGGATTCTTACCAGTATTGATTTCTCGTTCAGAAAAAATTCTCAGCTGAGAGTGGTCAGAAAAAAGTTCAGTAGTGCATTCTGCGTAAGATTCTGGAAATTTACTCAGCCATGGATCATTGATAAGGCACCTATCTAGTCTTGCTACTATCCTGTTTGGGGGAAGAGAACAATTGGTCCAAGAGAATGAATTGCCAACAGTTTTAATATCCATAAGGTTTGCAGCAGAAATCATGTTGTTGAACTCCTCAAGAATTGCAGCTGGGATAGGATTGCCTCCCATTTTTTCAGATGGATATCTAATGGTATTCAAATCTCCCATAACCATCCAAGGTAGGCCATTGGCAATAGTTGCCAATTGTGTAATATCTTTCCAAAGTAATCTTCGGTGTGAATAAAAATTGGAGGCATGGACTGTAGTTAGATGAAAAGTGAAAGCTGCTGCAATTTCAGTAACAATGATATGAATAAGTTGATTAGTTTCCTTAACCAGGTGGATGTTAAACATGGACGGATCACTAAGGATCAAAATCCTGCCTCTGTCATCCTTAGTGTGAAGAAAATATACTTCTGGCCAAACACTCTGCTTGAACATAGTTGTTTTCCTTAGTTTGACTTTAGTCTCAACAAGGACGGCCAAATCACATTTGCTTTTATGGAGAATATTTTTTAACTGGGATCTTCTCCCTGCTTTATTAATTCCTCAAACATTCCAACTGATAATCTTTATTATTAACAAGATGCTAAGGAATAATGAAGGATTATGAGGGAAGACGAGAAGAACGTCTTGGTTTAAAACATGTCCTTCCCTTACCCTTCAAAGAATGGGATATCCATTGAGAGGAATTTTCGCATTGTGTATCATCTACTTCCCCATCGGTAGGAGGATTTGTTAGAGATAAAGTAGGCCCCAAGGCCGGAGGTGGCTCAACATTCAAATTTGAATTTCCTTTTGGTAATTCTTGTCCTGAAAGAATCTCGGAGGCAGTTAAGTCTTGAGGCCCATTTGAAATCTCAGACTTATTTTCAACCAGAATTTGATTGCTACGAACCAGACCAACTGGCTCAGGCTGTAAATCTTCATTCCACTCCAATGAAGGATCTAAAAATTTGGAATGATTTGCAGTAGGCATAGACTACTGAGCTTGAAGGTAAACAGAATCAGATTGAGCTGATAATAAATCATCATCCTACTCTAAAAGAGTAGCTAGAGAACTGAACTTGTTATTGGATGAAATATTGGTTGATTTATGGGGATTAATCTTATCTTTAGCCTTTGGCTTCTGAGGATTCATCTTCTCCTTTTGCAAAGATTCCTTTATGATTGGAATAAGACCAGAAGGGCATTGTCCATCTAGATGGCCAAAGGATTTACAAACAGAACAAGAACCATGCTTCCATGTATAAGAAACAGTAATTTTCCGCTTCCTACCTTCCAAGTCCTTGAAAAAAACCTCATCAGGAAGATTAGTCTCTGCTGACACCAGAACACGAGCCCTTGCAAAAGCAACCCGCTGCCTTGAAGCAGTGAGCTTGTCGATATGAAGTGGGATTCCAATGATGCTGCATATACGGCTGAAGAACCTTAAGGCATACTATTGCTTAGGGTTGATTGGGTGTTTATTCACATGACATAAACCTTGTTCATGCACTTGAACTAGCAGACTTAAATCCCCTACCCCACTATATCATGCTTCATGCAGTGTAACCTTAAACCTACATGCTTTCTGATCTACAAACTTGCTCTTATGAATTGGACTTCATATTAAATTTGCTACAATTATTATGTCTGTCATACCTATTGTCTTTTATAACACCTTACATGCAGAGAATTGAGGTTCAGAAAATGGGAAGGTATAAATGCTATGTAGTGTGGGTTGGTCGCGAACCCAGTGTATATTATAGTTGGCCCGAATGCTTTGTCCAAGTGAATGGATATCCTGGAGCTCGCTATAAGGGTTTTTACTCGGTAGAGGAAGCACATGCTGTTATAAATGGGGTTGGCAATAGCAGGCGTACGTATGTTGATCATTCTCAACTACAGAAAAGGTCCATGCCTACATATCATGAAAGTCCCAGGCCTGACTATGATTCAATGAACCAAGCACTACGCCAACAGACTACACAAATGTGAAATGTGCCTTGTATTATTGTTGTTCTATTATGTACTCTAGTAGTGTTGCTCCTCTTCATATTAGTTACTTTGTTATTACTGTTGTTGTAGGTAAGGAAGTGTACTACGCTTGGTCTGCATTGGGAAATAATGTACTGGACATTTTACTCATTGACAACGACTTGGTTATTTCATCTTTGATGTCTTGGTGATGGACGGCTTCGTGTGATGTGTAGACTTTGATCGGATTGTTATGGAATTTGTAATGGAGGACGAGGAAATGTTCAACGACATTGAGGAGGCTACTTCAGACCAACTGGAAGATGAGGAGATGGCACCACCTATCCGGAGACGGATGTTGTGGGGAGATTGTGTGGGATAATGTGTGTCTCATGTTGTGTCTCCTTTAACTTGATTTTTTGAATTTAATTTCTAATTAAGTTTTGATGATTGGAAACAATACATTTTGTCTTCAGATTTTGGATATTGGCAAATTGTGATATTCTGAATATTCTTTTCATTATGGCAACACTGTTAGTATCTTATAGTCTCTCATGCTAGTGTGTATATGTTTATCACTAAGGTCGGTGCATGTTCATACATGCTGCATTTGATGGTCGGTGCATGTTCATACATGTTGCATATGAAGGTCGGTGCATATTCATAGTGCTGCATATGAAGGTCGGTGCATGCTCATAGTATTGCATATGCAGGTCGGTGCATGTTCATGCATGTCGCATATGGAGGTCAGTGCATTGTTGGCACTCAAAATATACTCGATGGCGATCAAGCCTCAGAGACAAATGATGCAGCCCACTGAAGCAGGGAAGCTGAAGGAGACCAACACATTGAAGCCTTCTCAAGCTGCCAGAGCCTCAGGTCATCCAACATGAATGCCGGGGACTTCACCTGACGAGGATCGAGAAGAACACACCACAAGCGGGCATTGTCCGTCATCCAACCAAGGATGAGTATGCCCTTGTCGTCTGACCAAGGACGAGAACATATTCGTCGTCCGACCAAGGACAGGGATATACCCATCGTCCGATCAAGGACGAGCATGCACTCATCGTCCGACCAAGGACGAGAACATATCCGTCGTCCGATCAAGGACGAGGATGTGCCGGCCATCCAACCAAGGACGAGTGTGTATCCATTGTCCGACCATGGACATATGTACACTTGGCGGCATGCCGCCTGAATGAAAGATCCTCTCTAGGTGAGAGAATGCCCTCGGCCCCTCAAAATAAAGGACCGAAGGCTCTGTCAGCAGAAGACCCCGACTACCCGGCATGGGTACGACTTCTAAGCATATTGAGCCCATCAGCGGCCAGATGAACGCCCAATCGAGGCGGAAACAGCCCGGGCAGCATACCACTACCCGTGGAAGCCACCAATGCAAGTCGAGGTGAGCCGGCAGCACGAACCGTTGGGCCGAGCGCCATGTCAGCGGAAAACCCGAGTGTTCGAGCTGAAGGAACACGAGTTCCAAAAGTAGCTATTTGGTGGCCCGAAAGCCTCGCCTATATTCCCCCCTATGCTCTGGAGAGATCATGGAGAGATGAAGGATCACAGCAACCCTTGGGGTCAGTCCGGAGCCCGCTGTCGGACCCTTATCAGGGTAACGTGACAAAGCCGCTCGAATCTGGCGCGCTTCTCCTAAACCAACGCGCCCCTCCTAAATCGGCGCGCCCTCTTGGCCTTTGGCATCCTTCTAAACTGCCACGCCCCGCTCAGTTCGAATCCGGCATGCATGGAAGGCCTTAAACCGGCGCGCTAAGCCCTGCGTCGGATTAAGCTCTCTCGAAGGATCGCCTATATAAGAGGCCGTGTGTTCGAGAAGAAAAAGCGAGAGGAAAAAAATAGGAGAAGAGATACAACAATAGAACAATAAAAAGATAGAGAGGGAAGCTTGGAGAGGAAGAAGGGGAGTGGAGAGCCCGTCGATTCCGATACTCTGTTTCTCTACTGCGAAGCTCCAAGGTGGGTTGGCAAAAGTCGTGGCATCTTCTTCTGCTATTTTCTTCCCCTCTTCTGCTAGAATATCTCAGCGGAGCAATGTAATGAGAGGGTGATGATATGAGCCCGGGGGTTCCTCGAGCTTCCCCCTTCTATCTTCTCTCTGTTTCCCCCCTTTTTCCCAAGATGGGATCGGCTTCGTGCGACAACGCCGAGTCGCTATGATGTAGAATGTGTTTGTAATGCTTTAACTATGTGATTGAATGAATGAATAGGCATGTGTTCGCTGCTGCCTCTCTCATTAAATTGTAGTATATCTCCTCTATCATCTATGGGTTTTTTTTTGTTTTGGTTTTCTACCGCCGAATACGCCTCATTGATTCTCGAGGGAACGTTAATAATCCCCCTCCCCGGGGTTCTTTTTGTCGTATAAACAACGTCGAATGAGTCGGTATGCCCAGATGTCCTCTCCTGGCCGGAGGGATGCATATCAGTGCATTACCCTTCGTCCCCAGAGGTGGCCCTCAACATTCCCTATTGTGGTTCAGGGCTAGGAGAATGGGTATCTCAGTAGCTACTGTCGTGTATCCGTGTGTATTGCAGATGCTGTCAAGCTATTCGATCGTTTGGCCCCTCCATGATCTCAGTCTGCTTGCTGACCTTCTAACCTTAAGTCCAGCCTACTAGCTCCCCTTTTAGCCTATCCCTTCGATGCATATGTGTGTATACGGTCATCTGCTATCCGTTCCCCAATCGAATGTATTCCTGCTATAGTGCTCTTTAGTGATTCATCCTCTCGAAGAACTCACTGCCCGGGGAGGGGAACATCCCCCATCATCCCCAGTTACTGGTGAGCCATGGGATCATATCTCCTAATGATATGAAACCTGTGACTCATCCAGTGAATATCAATAGGGCTTTATCCCGACATCAAATCCACCTTCTCTTGAGAGTGATGGTGGCTGTGGGAAAATAACCTCTAGTAGGCTGGCCCTCGAGGTGACTTCCCATCTCAGCCGTCCCTTAACTATCCTTGACTCGTGGAGATGGATACCCCTAGCAGGCTACTCCTCGTGGTCTTTTCCCTCCATCAAAGTCAGCCGATCACCGTTTGGCACTCCCGGCCTTAAGGAGCGTACCCTAATCCTGTGGGACTGTCTCCAATTCACCCCTGCAACCCTCCAATCATGGGGAGGTGCTGCCCAAATTTTGACTGATAACTTGGTTCAATTTGCAATTGATTTGCACTGATAATTTCATTGAAGACTATGCTTGAGTAGGAACCTCGCATAAGTCTAGATTTGTCTCATTGGCATTGCTTCTGGGATCTCAATAAGTCTTCTAATCTTTAAAATAACACCAAAATCATAAGAAAACTAACTGAAGTTTCAGTGGAACTTAAATAACCCAAAAGTCTCTTAATACGGCGCGGCTCTAATCCGGCGCCCCCCCCCCACACCGTTTTAACATTAGACTCATATTTCAAATGGCCTCCTTGAGCCTCTATCCGACGTGCCCAAGGCGCGCCGTTTTAACTTCCATCTAGCCACCGCGCCAGTTTAGCCTCTATTCGGCCACCGCGCCATTTTAGCCTTCATAAGGGCATCGCGCCATTTTAACGCTAACTAACTACCGCGCCGTTTTAGGCTAATTATATCTAAATATGCATTAACCCTATATGCGTTTGATTGTTTGTGAGTCAGCCTTTGACGTTTATTGTCATAGCCCTAATTGACTTGATAAACCTAGTTGAATAAGAGAGTAAAAGGGGTTTTTGACACCTTCAATTGCATCGAACATCCATATCGAAAGCATGAGCATGCATCTGCATCGGCATACGTTGCCATCTGAACGATCATAATCGCACCTCTAATCATGTGAATAAACTAATTAACCAATCCGTTGCATCTCACACGGACGGTCAACCAAATGGCCGCATTTCACAACATCCAACTACTGCATTCAGTCAGTACTTCTTATGCCTTCACGTTATCCCCCGAGGCATCCTCTCTTGGCAATTAATCAAGGGTTGTCCTCTTTCTTGGAGGACGTAATTAACGTCATATCCTTTATGGTATGACGGACTCCGAGTCCTGACACGAGCATCATAATCGACTGACCAAGTCAGATCGAGTGCACCATAAACTTGTCACACACGTGACTGGCACACCATAAGTGAATAAACCCCCAACAAAAAGATTCTGCCCAAACAAGTCTGGCACGCTCGGTGAGACTTGAGTCTCCCTTCATCTCTTTGCCAAGAGGGGATGCCTTTAGGGGCTTCCCCCAAGAATACTGACGGTTTGTCTATTTATCTCTGGTGAACGATGACATCATCGGGACTCATCGATCTTGACTTCGGCCCCGCGATCGTCGCCGGCCACGCTAAACACGGGTACCTAGCGGTGCCCATGGTTTTTAGCTACTTCCCACCAGCTGTAGGCTTCCCCAACTTCTTGGGGTTGGACTTTGCTGACATGCTGGAGACAGAACCCTCAGAGCCTATAGAGGAGAGGATCGCAGAGAAGGTAGAGGCCCCGGTGCCTCGACGCTGTGCTCGCTCGCCTACGAGCCCAACTCAAGTCGCCAACTGCATGGTGCATCATATTGCTCATGGGACCCGCCCCGTCCCTGCCATGAATTTCGGGAGGCGCCAACACCGGAATCCCCGAAGGAAGGTTGCTGCTGCTGTGACCAGATGTCTCTCCATGTCCGGCAAGTCCATGCTGATCAGGGGAGTTCGCGTCGTTTTGGATGGATGCAAAGCTCGAGTAAGGCCGGATCGGGTGATCCCTGCAGTGCATGTCCACAACTCTTATCAGGCTCTTGCCGGAAGGAGATCCGAGGAGGAAGAAGCCGGCCACCATGGCCAGAGAAGGTTGGCTCCCCAGTTGAGGATATTTAAGCAGGTTTGGGTCCCCAAAAAGGTCCAGCCTATCTACAAAGATGCACCAGTCCAACACCGCTCCAGATTTACTGGAGCAGATGAGAACAAGCAGAGGGGCCTTGCCCCGAAGAAGGAAGAAACGGTCATGGACCCTCCACGCCGTGAAAGCTTTAGGGCCTACGCCCGACAGGCCAACATCCCCGCTGTGGGAGGAAGATTTCAACAAGTTGTCGGAAGAGCCCGGCTCACTTACATCCCTCCGAGGGGAGGTCGACAACTATCCCCGACCCTACATCCGGGCCGAGGGCAAGAAGAGATGACCAATATGGTCAGAAGCTATTTTAGGAGATTAGGCAACCCCTCCCTGGGCCAACAACGGCTGTTACAAGCAGCCGTGGCTGAAGAAGATCACTGCTCATCAATGGCAGTGGAAGAAGAAGAAGAAAGAAGAATGACGTCATCGGTCGATGACAATGGGTATGAAGACGGCTTGGATATTCGAGCCGATGAAGCTACTCCCCACCGAGAGGAAAGGAGAAGGGTCTCTATATTTGAAAGGCTCACCTTCCTAGAAAATGCAAGAAGGAGGTTTTGCAGATAGAGGAGAAGGATATAGATTTTCACCTGCAACATGGCTGGGGTGTCTGGCCACTATGGAAGATTGCCTGAGGAGCCTAAGGAGCTGGCCCGACTGGCCGCAAGGCCGGGGCCGAGTACTCGAATGGCGGAAGCCGCAAAAGAAAAGGTGGCGACAACCAAGGGGAAGCAAACCCTGGCTCACCTCCAACAACATGATAAGGTTGTTATTCTCACCTCAAATGTGGTGACGGAAGAAGAAGAAGAAGATGTTTTGCTTGACATCTTACCTGAGGGTGCACCTAGCGAGACGATAGAGACCATCCCCAGCACTGTAGCTATGGATCCGGCCGTACTAATGATACTCCAAAGGTACCGCCAGGCGATAGAGCAGCTGAAGAAGCAATTGATGGAGAAGACAGAGCACTCTTCGGCATCCAAGCAGCCTGATATGCTAGACAAGTCATCACGGGGAGCCGTCAACCAAAATGACTTCCCACCACTCTACACCCCGCCTCAGCCGGCAGAACCGAGCTTGGTGACAACTCAACAATGCCCACCACAGTCGTTGATGCCGCCGGTACTACCACAGGTGCACCAGACACCTCCGCTGCTGTGTCCTCCTCCGCAGGTGACCATCCGGGTCACCCCCTACTTGCAACCGACACATTTCTACCCAGAACCGGTTGATCCGACCATCATGAGCAAGATGATGGTGGAAAGAATGATCGAGCTGAAGCTCGCTGAAAGAATTGAAGGCGACTATGTCGCATTTGATGCATACATGGTTCATACCCGCCGCGTCATGCTGCCAAGCAGCTCCCTCCTGGGATTAACAAGCCGCCAAAATTCGACAAGTTCAACAGGAAAGGATCCCCAAAAGAACATGTCGCCTACTACATGACCGTCATGGGTGACCTGGCCACCGACGAGTCATATTTGTTGAAATTTTTTGGGTCCTCTCTCACGGGGCTCGCATTTGAATGGTACTCTAGCCTCCCGGTCGGGTCGATCAGTGACTAGTCGGACATGCAGAGGAAGTTCAGAGAAAGATTTCATGTCACAGAGAGGGAGGTCACAGTGGCCGAACTCTATTCAACAAGACAGAGAGCAGATGAGACAGCCATTGACTACATCAAGAGGTGGAGGAACCTCGGAATGAGATGTAAGCGGCCCCCGCATCAGGAGGATGTTGTATAGATCTGCAAGTAGAACCTCAAGAGAGAGGTACTAGAAAGGATGATTGGCATAGAAATTCGGTCGTTCGACCGCCTAAATAATGTTGTGGCCGAGGTAGAAGCCTTCCTGGCGAAACCTGCCCCGACATCAAATATTACCACTACACAAAAGGGCAAGGCAGCAGAGCGGCGCCAGGCACCTAAAGAAGCAAATGCCCTTGATATCAAGGCATTTGAGCAACAAAAAGACAAAAGCAAGAAGACAGCTGCTCCTCAGCCTGCTAAGACCGAAGATGGAAAAGAAGGTCCACCACTCCGAGACAAGATGAAGAAGGCCTACTCTTTCCCGAAGGAGAAGACAAGGATCTTGTTTGACTGGGTTACCCAGTATGATAAGATCACCCTGCCTGAGCCAAAGAGGTCGGAGGACCTGAAGAGAAGAGACAGCCCAAGATTTTGCCCTTACCACCAGATGTTGGGACATCCGATTGAAGACTGTTATGTTTTCAAGGATATTATAGAAGGCATGGTGAGGAAAGAAGAAATAGACTTGGGGGAGTACAAGGTTGACCCTCCACAAGCACATGAGGCGCCTCTAAGAACAGCCGCCGTCAACATGGTCTCTCTATATCAAGCACTGCCTGAGGAGACCGCAGAAGCCAGTACTCAGCACACCTTTGAAGCCTACTTTCTGGCCCCAATGAAAGAACAAGAGGGATGGCAGCAAGTCTTTGCAAGAACCAAGAAGAAGGGCACGTCCACCCCAACAGTTGGGGCACATATTCGTGGCATCACACCATGACCCCCTTTGCCAGTGGCAACACCTGTGTGGACCAACCCACCTGCAGTGATCACAATACCTACCCACAATCGGAGGAGGCAAACTCTATTGCCGGCAGTCAAGGAGATTAGTCCAGAAGCCCGACGGCTATAGGACTACATAAATGGGCTAGATGAGTATGTACAGCCCGAGCTAGAACCTTTACTAATACGGGATCATGTCCCGTGGCAGGAGCTAGAACAGCTTTCACTGAAGCAGGAAGAGGAAGCTGACAAAGCATCAGACAAGGATGGCATCCTATTCTGGGAGCAAGCGCCAGTCGAAGAAAAGAAAAGAAGATGAAGAAAGAAGAGAAGGGCCAGCACTCCCGCTCCTTTCTTCCTAGAATTTGTGAAGATGTTAAAGGGGAAGCAACTATGCCGAGAGGTCGAACCAGCAACTGGAGGCATTCACCCGCAACTCCAGCAATCTTCCGAATTGCTAGAGGAAGCAGAAGCGCGCCCGACAGTAGCCAGTGAGGGATAGCAGGGAGACGACCCCAAGCAGAAGGGTGCAGCCTCCGAGTCCGATGAAGCAGGCCCATCAGGGGCCACAGTCCAAGACTCTTCCAAACCCAGGTGGGAAAAAGAAATGAAGCTATCCAACGTCCGAGCAGGAAGTCGGGTGGTCAAGCTGTTGAAAAAGCTCCCGGCAAGATTCACTGTCTGGGGAATCCTCTCTCTGAGTGAAGAGACCTGACAGGCGATTATTACTGCTTTGCAGACGCCTGCTCAATATGAAGCCTGCCTAGCTGAGGCACTACCGGAGGTCAGCATGACCTTCACTTAGGAGGACATGTTGCTCCCCACTACCAGCCATAACAGACCTCTGTATATGAGGGGGAATCTAAATGGCCGGGAGTTGAACAGAATCCTGGTGGATCCCGAGGCGGCTGTCAACATCCTACCCTACAGAAAATATGAGAGGCACTACTTCAACGTGCATCTCCAAAAAGTTAGGGATATGCGTATTGCCGGCTTCAACCAAAAGTGTGAAGTGTGGCTAGGAGTAGCAGAATTCACGCTCACTCTGTCGGACTTTGTTACGAAGGTGCAGTTTCATGTCATCGATTCTCGCACCTCGTACAAGACGCTGCTCGGCCATCCTTGGCTACACGAGAATATTGTGGTGCCCTCCACGCTCCACCAGTGCATCAAATATAACCTGGAAGGAAAGGAGGAGAGGGTATTTGCTGATCTCCACCCGTTCGAAGTGTTCGAGTGCCACTTGGCGGATGCCCCTCTATATGAAGAAGGGTCGCAGAAGGCCCCTGAAGCCAAGACCTCTGCCAACACAACAAAAAGCACCTCCGGAGCCAAATGGTTCCCTCCACCGCCGCGTGGATATGTTAATCCCAAGACTGTCTCACACATCACTGTCACCGGGAATGTGGGCCGGGTAGCACCTCCCGCCATCTACCCCGAAGCTAATGAAGTTAGTGTCTTACCAAGCCAATTCTCGGTCTCGAAAATGTCACTGTCGAGCCTTTCAAAGCTTGGGAAGTGGCGCAGATAGATGGCCCCAGCAACTTGTTCTACACAGCTGAGGAGCACCCTACACAGGAGGATACTGATTGTCATCTGCCTGGAGATATAGAAGACCCGTCAGTGCCCATATAGGGGTGGACATTTATAACGAGTCGAATGGCCAAGATGTTCCAGAAGCAGCACATCCCCTCTGGCCAGCCTCGCAAGAAGAAAGAAGCATTCCAGAAGATGTGGTATCCCCCGAACCTGGATAAAGAAATGAGACGTGTCTCTAAGGACCTAGGGTTGGGCTTCACCCTCGAGGAATATTATTACAGCGGACGCAATGAAGTGGATACCATTTTCGCTTTCTACCCAACTGAGGATAACTCACTGGGGGCAACTTTTGATGAACACCCAGCAGAAGTTGAATACACTGAGCTAGCTCAACCAAGAAGTCTGGATTCAAAGGCCATATTCCCCTACCGGTGCTGGGAACAGGTCTATCCTGAAGAAGCAGCTCTTCAAGCCAAATACGACACAGCTAGCAGCAGTGAAGCTGAAGATGTTGAAGAAGGAGGGCTGCTTCCCTCCAGTAACCTTCCTCTAGTGATGATGTCAGCACTTCTTGGGCCAGTCGGGGAAGCTTCTCCCAAGCCTGATCAAGAGATAGATACTGCCAGAAAAGAAAAAGCTACCTCCACTGAAGATATGGTGATCCAAGGGAGTGAGACCTTCTCACCCTGTACCATGGAGCTCCAGTGCTACTTTGACTTAATGACAAACAATCACCAGTCCTTAGCGACTGCAACCCCCTCAGCAAGGGATAAGGCAATCGACTCATCCCTTGGAACTGCTGTTGATATAGATTTGCTAGCAGAGAAATTCATGCAACCACTACTAGCCGAACCAGAGATTCTTGACGAACCACATATAAGGCAAAATGAAGAGACCGAGGTCCTTGACCTCGAAGATGATATACCAGACTTTATCGACCTGAAGCCTGCACCATCGGAGATAGAAGATGGAGGCCAAGCAACAGTCGATGAACTGATAGAAGTCAACTTGGGAGACGATGACGACCCAGGCCAACCTTCCTCAGTGCCCAGTTATCTACTGAAGAGCAGGGGCTATATATCCAGCTGACGTCGGAATATCGGGATTGCTTTGCCTGGACCTACAAGGAAATGCCAGGACTGAGCCCCGCAGTCTCACAGCATGAACTGACCATAAACCCTGAAGCCGAACTGGTGAAGCAGCCGCCACAGGGCATGAGGCCAGAGCTCATCACTCAAATATGCAAGGAAGTCGACAACCTCATTGATGTGGGTTTCGTCGAGGAAAATTAATATACCACTTGGCTAGCCAATATCATGCCCATGAAGAAGAAGAATGGACAGATTTAGATATGTGTTGACTTCCGAGATCTGAATAAAGTCTGCCCCAAAGATGACTTTACAGTGCCGATAACGGAGGTCATGATAGATGCAACAACCGGTCACGAGGGCCTATCATTCATGGATGGGTGATCCGGCTACAACCGGATATGGATCACGAAACATGATCGGATCCACACTGCCTTCCGAACTCCCAAAGGCATTTATCATTACAAGAGATTGCCGTTCGGATTAAAGAACGCCGGCGCAACTTATCAGTCGGCGATGACTAGAATATTTGATGAGCTGCTATACCATAAGGTCGAGTGCTACATATATGACATGGTAGTCAAGACCAGAAAGAAAGAAGACCATCTGCAAGACCTCCGAGTTATTTTCCAGAGGCTGAGGTAGTATGAATTGAAGATGAACCCTATGAAGTGTGTGTTCGGAGTTTCGAGCGGAAAGTTCTTGGGTTTTATGGTCAGATATCAGGGAATTGAAATAGTCCCCGCAATGATCAAGGCAATTCAGGAGTTACCCTCTCCAAGGAACCTCTCGGAGCTGAGATCTCTTCAAGGCCGCCTGGCATACATCCGGCGGTTTATATCCAACTTGTCAGGGCAATGCCACCCCTTCCATAAGCTAATGATGAAAGATGTATCCTTCTACTGGGATGAAGAATGCCAGACAGCCTTTGACAAGCTGAAGGATTATCTGAAGACTCCTCTAGTGCTGGGCGCGCCGGTGAAGGGACGGCCGCTGATCCTCTACATAGTGGCCATGTATAACTACCTGGGGGCAATGCTAGCCCAGAATAATGAAGAGGGGAAGGAACAAGCCCTCTATTACCTCAGTCGAAGAATGGTCAGAACTGAGGAGAGGTACACCTACATCGAAAAGATCTGCTTGGCACTGGTCTTCATGATCAAAAAGCTCTGACACTATATACTGTCACATGAAGTTAACCTGATTTCCAAGGAGGAACCGCTTAAATATATCATGTCCCAACCGGCACTCAAAGGCCGCCTAGGCAAATGGGCGGTGATTCTTATGGAGTATGATATCTCTTATGTACCGCAAAGGGCCGTCAAGGGCCAAGCTATCGCAAACTTCTTTGCTGAGCATCCAGTACCTGAAGACTACCCCCTGGAACCAGAGCTTCCTGAAGATGAAACCCTAGAGGTCGGCCAGGTGCATCCCTCTCTATGGCAGCTGTATTTTGACGGCACCTCCAGAATTGACACCTCAGCGACTGGATCAGCCAGAGTCCGGGCGGGGGCAGGCATAGTCCTGAAATCCCCAGAAGGAGAAGTCATACATACATCCTGTTCAATAAACAAGCCTTGCACAAACAATGAAGCAGAATATGAAGCCCTCATAATCAGGTTACAGGTTGCTCTGTCCATGGGGATTCAGATGCTAGAAGCATTCGGGGACTCCATGCTAGTTATAAAATAGCTGGAAGGGGAGTTCGATGTGCGGAAGCAAGAACTCCTTCCTTATTACCATCTGGCTCTCCGCCTAATGGCAAGATTCTATTTCATTAGCATCAAGCACATTAACCGAGGATAGAATGCTCAAGCAGATGCCCTCGCAATGCTGGCTAGTTCTTTGGCAGTCCCGCCTGATACAAGCCTGAATATAACAGTAATCAACCGGTGGCAGGTCCCTAGTGTGACAGAAGCTCTAGCCGATGAACAGGTAAATGAAGTGGCGGCTGTAGAAGGAATCCAGCAGTTCGATTGGTGGGAGCACCTCCTGCATTGGTTTCAACACCAGTAACTCCCGAAAGAGAAAGAACAAAGAATGAAGCTCCTTAGAGTCAAAGACTCCTATGAGATGAGGAATGGAATGTTGTTCCAGATAATGGTAGACGCCTAAAAGAAGATCTTACTTCGCTGCTTATCCCCAAGAGAAGCCGGGCAGATAATGCAAGAAGTCCATGCCGGGTCAGCCGGGGCACACCAGGCTGATTCGAAAATAAAAATTGAAATAAAGAAACTGGGCAACTATTGGCCCTCTATGTTTGACGATTGCTGCAAGTTCGCCAAGGCCTTTCAGAGGTGTCAAGAACATGCCACTGTGTCAAGAAGGCCACCTGTGCCACTGCATCATACCCTCCCAAGTTGGCCGTTTGCTCAATGGGGTACGGACGAGGTAGGGCCACTACCAGCATCTTCGTCGGGATGCAAATATATCTTAGCAGCTACAGACTACTTCTCCAGATGGGCAGAGGCAGTAGCACTGAGAGAAGTGACGGGAGAACTGGTCGCCAGATTCTTTCGACAAAATATAATATTCCAGTTTGGAGTACCCAGCCGAATCATCTCTGACAACGGCAGTCACTTCAAGAACCAGAAGGTGTACCGACTAGCCGACAAATACAAGATTGATTGGAGAGCATCATCTCCCAACTACCCCCAAGCCAACGGACTTGCAAAAGCCTTCAACAAGACGCTATGCACTCTGCTAGCAAAAATTGTCAAGGCTAACAAAAGAGATTGGGAAGGAAGGATGTATGAAGCACTCTGGGCTTACCGTACAGTCTATAAAACTCCGACTGGCTGCTCACCTTACTCCCTCATGTACGGGTCGAAGGCTATGGTGCCAATTGAATTAGAGGTCCCCTCGTTGCGAATCGCCATCCAGCATGGATTGGTAAGCAGCAAGCAGACCAACACAGAAAGAAGATTGGAAGAGCTCATCGAGCTCGAAGGAAAGAGTCTCCGTGCGCAACAAAATATCCAACTATACCAAGCCCACATGGCCCGTGCTTTCGATCAGCTGGTCAAAGGATGAGAATTCAAGAAAGGTAACCTGGTAATGGTTAAAAGAAGAGAAGTGATGGCCTCCAACCCCAAAGGGAAGTTGGTTGAAAACTGGGTGGGACCATATGTTGTCCGCCGGGTATATGAAGGGGGTGCGTACCTCCTTGTAGATCACAAAGGGGTCATCCAGTTCTCTCCCCTTAATGGAAAACATATGAAGCTATATCACACAGTTCAATCGGCATTTCCAGAATGACCTATACCTGTTTTGGTCTAGTGGCATTCTACCATGACCGAGCTCTACCTGTCTTAGTCTAGTGGTGCTCCGTCCTAGCTAAGTTCCACCTACCTTGGTCTAGTGGCATTCTACCCTGACCAAGCTCTACCTACCTTGGTCTAGTGGCATTCCGCCCTGGCTGAGCTCTACCCACCTTTGTCTAGTGGCATTCCGCCCTGACCGAGTTCTACTCACCTTAGTCTAGTGGCTCTCCGCCCTAGCTAAGTTCTACCAACCTTGGTCTAGTGGCATTCCGCCCTGACCAAGCTCTACCTACCTTGGCCTGGGAGCATTCCGCATTGACCGAGTTCTACTTACCTTAGTCTAGTGGCGCTCCGCCCTAGCTAAGTTCTACCTACCTTGGTCTAGTGGCATTCCGCCCTGACGAAGCTCTACCTACCTTGGTCTAGTGGCATTCCGCCCTGGCCGAGCTCTACCTACCTTGGTCTGGTGGCATTCCGCCCTGGCCGAGCTCTACCACCTCGGTCTAATGGCATTCCACCCTGGCCGAGCTCTGCCTGCCTTAGTCTAGTGGCACCCTGCCCTAGCTAAGTTTTACTTGTCTTAGTCTAGTGGCACTTTGCCCTAGCTAACCCCCACCTACCTTAGTTTAGTGGCACTCCGTCCTGGCCGAGCTCTAAATATATATATATAAATATATATAATGACATATAAAACAACATCGCCATTGCTGGCCTTATGCCCGAATCGGCTCAGATCTATCCTTTGCGTTACCATTACCTTCTTGCTAATGAATAAACCCTCTTTCTCGGCACAAGACTTCGTGTCCTAGTCGACCCTTCTTCAACATCGCCATTGCGGGCCTTACACCCGAATCGGCTCAGATCTATCCTTTGTGTTTGCATTACCTTCTTGCTAATGAATAAACCCTCTTTCTCTGTGCAAGACTTCGTGATGGGGTCATCACCATCCGTCCTGGCACTCTCGGCCCTTCTCGTCACCCCGGAGGCGTACGTCATGATCTAGCCATTTATTATGAGTCCTATGTTGTATTTCTTTATTTTTATTGAGTCCTATCGTTGTAATTTCCCTTTTATTAGAGTCATGTATCTAGGTCTTTGGTTTATTTCCCTAAGTTTGAGTCTCTTTAGGCTAATTTAGACTAGCTATTGGGCCCAACCCAGTGGACTTGGCCCATGGGCGCCCCTACCTTGTTGGTTATTAGTCAATGTGCCAAAAGTCAGGGTCTTATTGTAAATTGTGGGATCCCTATAAATAGGACCCCACTCTCTCCATTTTGAGGTAATGAATCAATGAATGAAGAATTGCCATTTGAGAGTTCAAATTTTCTTAGTGAAGTGAATCCATTATTTGGGTGAGAAGCCCTAGGGAGTGAATCCCACCTACCCCCCCTTCTCCTCTCTCTCTCTCCCTCCAAGAGGAGGGCGCCCCCTTCTCTCTCTCCTCCCCTCCCAACCACCTCCACCCTCCCACCTACCTCCATTAAATCCTCTACAACTTCCCACAAGCCATCATTACTTCCCCCTAGTCCCAAGAGACCCTCCACCAATCCACACCCCACCCTCCAACCCCCAACTACCCATCCCCTTCCCCAAGCAGCCCTCCACCTTCCCAAGGCACCTCTTCCCATCCCCAAGACCACCATTGATCACCCCACATTAAAGGAAATTCAAACTCACATTCCCTCCACCCACTTGTGCCCCCCTCACCTTCCCCCTTCTCCCTCCAAGCCCAAATTCGCAGCTCCTCTCTCACCAACTACAAACACCCCATTCCAGACCCCATTCTCGCCCACACCTTAGAACACCCCCTCCCAGGCCCCCTCACAACTAGGTGTCACTCCCACACCTATTCACCCCATTTCCCCTTCCATTCCCATTCCCATTTCCCCCATCATCATCAACCTGCAGTTCACTATTTGGAGGCAGCAAAGAAGCTGTTGGTTGCAGAGGCTGTCACATCCTCTCCTCATCGAACCAGGTAGCAAGTCTTATATTGCTGGAATCGTCTTCGAGTCGGCTTTCCAATGGTTGTGGTCCCGTTGGCTTCAAGGTCGGAGTTGTTCGGAGGAGGCGATGTACTACGACTGCGCAAGACTTCTTAGGCAGAGGACCAGAACCTGAGTGGAAGCTCTTTCACGGAAATTCTAGCATGAATCTGGGAAAGAAATCTTCTACAAACTTCTTCGTAGACCTGTCGACCTTCAGGATCAAGAACCAGAACTCTGATTGACGGCAGGAATCAAGAGTTATCAATTTCTTCCTCCAGGTGCTTGGTTCTGTTTCTTGTCAGTCTGCTCTGACCTCCCCTTCTTGTTCGAGTTCTACCGGTCCACTCCTACATCATCTAGCATCCCCGTTGCTTGCGTTTCGAAGAGGACTCGACAGCGAATCCATCGGTACCAGCCATGCTCAAATTGGAGTTCTGAACCTCCCGTGGTACTCTTATCATTCAGCTGTTGAGGTTCTGCGACAGTCAAGAACAGCAACTTGCTTCCCTATTCAACCCTCTGCCCCGACCAGAACTGACGACCACAGAAATCAATCAAATTCTATCATCATCCCGCTCCAGTTATGAAGAATTCCCCACTGGTCCCGTCATCAAAAAAATTCGGGAGCAGTCAGAGCAACAACTACTTCGACTGTCTGTCAGCACTCGCAGAGAGCAGGCAGAACTGATCTCGGTCTTCATTTGGCGTTCTTTCCCCTGTTTCTCCCCTCCCCGCTTGGCCGGCTGAAGGCCCCTCCCTGCGTGGAGGTAGTTTTGGTTGTAACCACATTATCCCCACCCCAAGATTCCCCCCCTTGCATGGGGGTAGTTCATGTAATAATTACACTCGTAGGTTTGAAGCTTCATCGACGCGGCGTGCGGGTGCTCCCCTCGCCTCCCCGCTCGCCCCCGTCTCCGACCGGAGTCGGTTTCTTCAAACTGGCTAGGTGACAACTCGTCCCTTGCTCTAATTTATGCTTGTTCATTTAATATTCTCCAATTGCGCCATCGGTTAGTGATGGGAATCGACGCCGAGCATGTACCTTTTCTTTTGCATTTATGTCCTTTTAGTTTGTGTTCATATCCTTGGAAAAGTATATGCGCAATTGTAAGGCTTTGTAAGCCAATGCGTCATTCCCGTAGATTGTGTGGGTTTCTATGTAATTTACCAGTAGGACCAGTAAGGGGGCCCTCAGCCCTTTCCCATTAGTCCATGTCACTCATGTGGGGCAAGTCAACCATCCTAGGTGGCCATCTAGAAGGGTTGAATGCCAATTGACCACATGGGAGACAAAGGGGGTAAATTTTTCACGGTAGGCTACCTACCCTTTCCACCTTGTCCCCTCTTGGTCAAGGGGGCGCCCCTCCCCTTATTATTTTATTATTTTTGTGTGTGTTATTCACATTTCATCTAGGCATTTCATTCCCCATCCCTAGATCAAAGGGTGTACATTTGATTTGATGAGAGTCATATAAAACCTTATATTTTCATTTGGAAATTAATGAAAAGTTAGAAACTTTGTTGGAAGCTTGAAGCTCCTTGCGCCCCTCCCCTCTCTCCTCTGGTGTTCATCTCCTCCAACCCCCAATTATAGAGTGGATATCTTCTATCTCCTCCCCCTCAATCTCTGAGTTCATCTCCGGTGCCACCGCCGCCGTTCGTGCCGCCTTCGAGCCGCCGCGAAGTCGACTTCGGTGTTCTGTCCATCCTGGGCAGAAGCTTCTTCTTGGAATTCTTGCTTTCAACTCCGAGTTCTTCTTGATCTGAAAATTTTATGGTGTGTTCCTATCTTCAATCCCCACCACCACAAAAACAATCCCATCCAAATTCCATCATTTATTATTTTTCAAATTTCGTGTGTTTCTGTTTCCCAGTTCAGTCCAGTTTCAGATCTATGTGACAGCACCCCTGTAATCCCCCCCTCCGACCATCTTGTTGATTTTTCCAAACCCCCCCAATTTTACTAGGAGTTACGTCCACCGTCCCCTCACTCCATAAATTTTCCTGATTTTTGATCAGCCTTCCATCCATTTTTCAAAATTCGTTCTCAGAGCTAGCTACAGTGCTTTCCACCTGTTTCCAGATCCGACCTCTATCCAGTGTAAAAATCATATCAATTCGTAACCACCTCCAATCAGTCCACAAAAAATATTTCCATCTTCCTTGTTCTAAAGCCTATAACTTTTCTGAAGAGCGCAGGAGCTGGATCGGACATCTACCGTGCGGTCAATGGCAGTTCTCAGACAAGTTCCCTGCTAATCTGAGAGTTCGGCTACTGTACAATAGTAAATCAAAAATTCAATAAAGCCCAGATCCGTGTAGATCCAGGTCCGATCTTTAGGCCTAGGTTGAATTACTTCCAGAGAGCTTTCCAACGGCGCCAGTTTCGTGTCGATCCGACATCGGGGCTGACCGCAGCGTCCGTTCTCGCCGGAGCGCGCGCCGGAAAATAAAACCGGCAGATCCGTGGCCGGTTATTCCGATCGGTGCCGAACGGAGCCGCCCGGCCTCCGGTCGACATTCCAGCATGCCGCTAGCCCAGGGAACGCTTCCCAAGTGTCCCCACCATAGTGGTGCCACCGGGCCCCACACGGCCCCTCCGAACAGCACGTGGGCCCCACAGTCACAAGTTCAGTGCTGCCGAAGAGACGCGAGAAGCCGCCCGTCAACCCGAATTCGGTCCTCCCGGGCCCATTTGTGTAGCCCTTTACCTCCCTGCGTGGAGTGGGCAGTGAGTCATTGCTGTCATTATTGTCTATTAATTATTCAGGGAGCACGGTTTTCGGCCGGGTCCGTCTTCCCCACGCTGGGAGCGTGGAGGTATCGTATTCGCTCCTTGCTTGGCATTTCGCTTATTTCCATATATGCTTTATATGCCGCTTCTAGAGAGCATGTTTTAGGACCTAGCTTGCTATATATTTTCATATCACCGCTGCTGCGAGAGAGTGTGAAGCCGTCCCGTGACCCGATCCGGGCACGAAAGTGTGAATTGACCACCCTAGCTCTTGCCGGTTTCTCAACCGTGCATGTCCGACGCTTCCCTCGTTAAGGGACAATCACGAGCTCACCTAGAGTCCGAGGACTGCATTCCTCATTCGAGTCGTGTCCGTGGTCCGTCCCGCATCAATTTGGTATCAGAGCGAGAATGAGTCTAGGGTGTCACAAAAAAAAGGAGAGAGTCGTTTAAGTCTAAGTGTCTAAGTCGGTCTTAGGAGTTGCATTTGCATACCATTAATCGGTATATAAAAGGTGTTGTCCGAATGTTAGGCTACGCCTATCGGGAAGGCCGCACACTTGTTCGAGTGATCTTCAGATCGGTTAGCTCCGCCACGTACCGAGTCTTGGTCGTCATGTCTAGGGTTGTAGTCCATTGTCTAGTTTGTTTGTCTACTAGTGTCGGCATGGCCATCCTCTAGCTTCGCCGTGTCCCATGGATTACCAAACACCCGGATCTTGTCCATGGTGGCGATACTATCTCAAATGGAAGGACCACCCGAATCACCCCACTAGGCCCGAAATCCGGGACTTCTACTGGTCCGATGACCCAGGTGACTACCTAGAGTGGGAAGCCATTATGGATGACTACTTCGAGGTGTACAATATGTACGGGCCCATGCAAGTCGATGTTGCCAAAAGGTGACTTTTTGGTGAAGCCGCTGAAACATGGAGGGACATCAAATATTGGAGGGAGGATAGGAATCTAAGGCCCATCGAGTCATGGTGGGAAATGAAGAGAGCGCTTAGGAGGGTCTACTTTCCCCGCCCACCTACCTCCAACCACGGAGGTCATACCACTCACCAACCCCACCAACTCACCCACAATCAAGTGGGCCACACCTCTACCCAATCCCACCCCTTCACCGCCGTCCAAGCCCACCAAGGCGACCCCAATCTAGTGGCATGCCCAGTCACCTCCAACCAGCCTCCCCTTGGCACCCCCATCCCAAACCCCTCAAGTACCTCCAACCGAGAGGAAGCCCCGCTTATAGCCGAGCCTAGGACCACACCTAGGCCGAGGGACGAGGAGCGAGTCCACCCCAAGGTCCCTACTCCAACCCGCTCCTTTGAGGAATTCGAGAAAATGATTTCGGATTTGTGGGAATGGATAAGAGCTTCTTCACCCTCGAGAGCTCCAATGCCACCACCCTCTATGTCCGAACGTGATTCGGAACCATCTCATTTGGAGCCACCAAGGACCGAGCCACCCGTACTTCTAACGGGTACACTATACATCGCCGAGCCACTTTTTAGTTGGCTCAAGGATGGCTTGGTCCCACCTCCCTTTCCATCCATGGACCCCATCCTACCTATAGTGCCGGTCAACTCATTCCATACCACATTTCGATCTCGTCACCATGTTGATACGTTGGATGATCTTGTCATGGGATTAGATTCACAATGGGAGTTGACGCATCTTTTGGCCCGAGGCTTTGACCAAAACGCTAGTCTTACCTTCACCCATCCGGCCTTCGGGTCCATTACCTCCGAGTGCACCGTGGGTTGTGTCACCACGGAGGTTCTTCTACTTCTCCCGCTATCGGACGAGCCCGAATTCATACCCTTTTGTCCGAGGGAGGAATCATACTTCTTGCCTACGATCCCCGTCCCACCCGTCACAATTCAAGAAGGTGACTATCCACACCTTCAAAACTTCTACACGTGGGACCGTGACCTGTGGGAACCCACCACAAGGGGTCATACCTTCTTTGATCCCTTTGACCCATTCCCTAGTGCATCCTTAGACCCTTCATATTCACTTCACTTCTTCAAGGGAGTCCGCTACCACACCCCTTCCCCACGGGCCGGGTCGTCTATGCCCACCAAGCCCGTACCCTTACAAGATACACCATCATCTAGGGGAGATACTCTTGGCCCTCCCACATCCACATCCCATATGCATGCATGGCCCACCTTAGGAGGTCTAGGATTTCCGCATGATGTCGACCACCGGTGATGTCAGATGCATGCATGGCACACATTCGGGCGTCCTGGTCCGCCGTCACCCATGTACGGGTCGGACTAACATTAGGTGTGTCGAGGGTCATAGATGAGTCGGTGTGCTTTTTCTTTGTGTGGTATGTCTGTCTGCATGTGTCTTATGCAAGCTCGTTGTCATTCTCTTATGAGTAAGAGGCGATTGGACTCACTCGATGAGTATGGGATCGGTTCTACATCTATACCCGGATCAGTCACCTACAGGGACTCAGCGGTGATTCATAGTGAGTCTTCGAGCTGCTTCCTTCCCTTTTGAGAGTGCCCCACCCGGAGTGTCCACCTTTAGCCCATAGTAGTTCACGCATATCGAGTATATATGGGATGAGCAGGTGCCGATCATTTGGAGTGGAGCGTATCCGCGTTACTTGGCAAAGTGACGGATCCGCCGGAGTACTCGAGCATCCATACCCCTACTCGACGGGGTCGAGTTCCTCCCACCCGGGGAGAGTTGATGGGAATCGACGCCGAGCATTTACCTTTTCTTTTGCATTTATGTCCTTTTAGTTTGTGTTCATATCCTTGGGAAAGTATATGCGCAATTGTAAGGCTTTGTAAGCCAATGCGTCATTCCCGTAGATTGTGTGGGTTTCTATGTAATTTACCAGTAGGACCAGCAAGGGGCCCTCAGCCCTTTCCCATTGGTCCATGTCACTCATGTGGGGCTTGTCAACCATCCTAGGTGGCCATCTAGAAGGGTTGAATGCCAATTGACCACATGGGAGACAAAGGGGGGAAATTTTCTAAGGTAGGCTACCTACCCTTTCCACCTTGTCCCCTCTTGGTCAAGGGGGCGCCCCTCCCCTTATTATTTTATTATTTTTGTGTGTTATTCACATTTCATCTAGGCCTTTCATTCCCCATCCCTAGATCCAAGGGTGTACATTTGATTTGATGAGAGTCATATAAAACCTTATATTTTCATTTGGAAATTAATGAAAAGTTAGAAAATTTGTTGGAAGCTTGAGGCTCCTTGCGCCCCTCCCCTCTCTCCTCTGGTGTTCATCTCCTCCAACCCCCAATTCTAGAGTGGATATCTTTTATCTCCTCCCCCTCAATCTCTGAGTTCATCTCCGGTGCCGCCGCCGCCGTTCGTGCCGCCTTCGAGCCGCCGTGAAGTCGACTTCGGTGTTCTGTCCATCCTGGGTAGAAACTTCTTCTCGGAATTCCTGCTATCAACTCCGAGTTCTTCTTGATCTAAAAATTTTATGGTGTGTTCCTATCTTCAATCCACACCACCAATAAAAAAATCCCGTCCAAATTCCATCATTTATTATTTTTCAAATTTCGTGTGTTTCTGTTTCCCAGTTCTGTCCAGTTTCAGATCTGTGTGACAGCACCCCTGTAATCCCCCCTCCGACCATCTTGTTGACTTTTCCAAACCCTCCCAATTTTACTGGGAGTTCTGTCCACCGTCCCCTCACTCCATGAATTTTCCTGATGTTTGATCAGCCTTCCATCCATTTTTCAAAATTCGTTCTCAGAGCTAGCTACAGTGCTTTCCACCTGTTTCCAGATCCGACCTCTGTCTAGTGCAAAAATCATATCAATTCGTATCCACCTCCAATCAGTCCACAAAAAAATATTTCCATCTTCCTTGTTCAAAATCGTATAACTTTTGTGAATAGCTCAGGAGTTGGATCGGACATCTACCTCGCGGTGAACGGCATTTCTTAGACAAGTTCCCTGCTAATCTGAGAGTTCAGCTACTGTACAACAGGAACTCAAAAATTCAATAAAGCCCTGATCCGTGCATATCCAGGTCCGATCTCCAGGCCTAAGTTGAAGTACTTCCAGAGATCTTTCCAACGGCGCCAGTTTCGTGTCGATCCGACATCGGGGCTGATCGCAGCGTCCGTTCTCGCCGGAGCGCGCGCCGGAAAATAGAACCGGCAGATCCGTGGCCGGTTATTCCGACCGGTGCCGACCGGAGCCGCCCGGCCTCCGGTCGACGTTCCAGCATGCCGCCAGCCCAGGGAATGCTTCCCAAGTGTCCCCACCACAGTGGTGCCACCGGGCCCCACACGGCCCCTCCGGACAGCACGTGGGCCCCACAGTCACAAGTTCGGGTGCTGCCGAAGAGACGCGAGAAGCCGCCCGTCAACCCGAATTCGGTCCTCACGGGCCCATTTGTGTAGCCCTTTACCTCCCTGCGTGGAGTGGGCAGTGAGTCATTGCTGTCATTATTGTGTATTAATTATTCAGGGAGCACGGTTTTCGGTCGGGTCCGTCTTCCCTACGCTGGGAGCGTGGAGGTATCGTATTCGCTCCTTGCTTGGCATTTCGCTTATTTCCATATATGCTTTATATGCCGCAGCTAGAGAGCATGTTTTAGGACCTAGCTTGCTATATATTTTCATATCACCGCTGCTGCGAGAGAGTGCGAAGCCGTCCCGTGACCCGATCCGGGCACGAAAGTGCGAATTGACCACCTAGCTCTTGCCGGTTTCTCAACCGTGCACGTCCGACGCTTCTCTCGTTAAGGGACAATCACGAGCAAACCTAGAGTCCGAGGACTGCATTTCTCATTCGAGTCGTGTCCGTGGTCCATCCCGCATCAATTTGGTATCAGAGCGAGTTTGAGTCTAGGGTGTCACAAAAAAAAAGGAGAGAGTCATTTAAGTCTAAGTGTCTAAGTCGGTCTTAGGAGTTGCATTTGCATACCATTAATCGGTATATAAAAGGTGTTGTCCGAATGTTAGGCTACGCCTATCGGGAAGGCCGCACACTTGCGCGAGTGATCTTCGGATCGGTTAGCTCCGCCACGTACCGAGTCTTGGTCGTCATGTCTAGGGTTGTAGTCCATTGTCTAGTTTGTTTATCTACTAGTGTCGGCATGGCCATCCTCTAGCTTCCCCGTGTCCCATGGATTACCAAACACCCGGATCTTGTCCATGGTGGCGATACTTTCTCAAATGGAAGGACCACCCGAATCACCCCACTAGGCCCGAAACCCGGGACTTCTACTGGTCCGATGACCCAGGTGACTACCTAGAGTGGGAAGCCATTATGGATGACTACTTCGAGGTGTACAATATGTACGGGCCCATGCAAGTCGATGTTGCCAAAAGGTGACTTTTTGGTGAAGCCGCCGAAACATGGAGGGACATCAAATATTGGAGGGAGGATAGGAATCTAAGGCCCATCGAGTCATGGTGGGAAATGAAGAGAGTGCTTAGGAGGGTCTACTTTCCCCGCCCACCTACCTCCAACCACGGAGATCATACTACTCACCAACCCCACCAACTCACCCACAATCAAGTGGGCCACACCTCTACCCAATCCCACCCCTTCACCGCCGTCCAAGCCCACCAAGGTGACCCCAATCTAGTGGCATGCCCAGTCACCTCCAACCAGCCTCCCCTTGGCACCCCCATCCCAAACCCCTCAAGTACCTCCAACCGAGTGGAAGCCCCGCTTATAGCCGAGTCTAGGACCACACCTAGGCCGAGGGACGAGGAGCGAGTCCACCCCAAGGTCCCTACTCCAACCCACTCCTTTGAAGAATTCGAGAAAATGATTTCGGATTTGTTGGAAAGGATAAGAGCTTCTTCACCCTCGAGAGCTCCAATGCCACCACCCTCTATGTCCGAACGTGATTCGGAACCATCTCATTTGGAGCCACCAAGGACCGAGCCACCCGTACTTCTAACGGGTACACTATACATCGCCGAGCCGCTTTTTAGTTGGCTCAAGGATGGCTTGGTCCCACCTCCCTTTCCATCCATGGACCCCATCCTACCTATAGTGCCGGTCAACTCATTCCATACCACATTTCGATCTCGTCACCATGTTGATACGTTGGATGAACTTGTCATGGGATTAGATTCACAATGGGAGTTGACGCATCTTTTGGCCCGAGGCTTTGACCAACACGCTAGTCTTACCTTCACCCATCCGGCCTTCGGGTCCATTACCTCCGAGTGCACCGTGGGTTGTGTCACCACGAAGGTTCTTCTACTTCTCCCGCTACCGGACGAGCCCGAATTCATACCCTTTTGTCCGAGGGAGGAATCATACTTCTTGCCTACGATCCCCGTCCCACCCGTCACAATTCAAGAAGGTGACTATCCACACCTTCAAAACTTCTACACGTGGGACCGTGACTTGTGGGAACCCACCACAAGGGGTCATACCTTCTTTGATCCCTTTGACCCATTCCCTAGTGGATCCTTAGACCCTTCATATTCACTTCACTTCTTCGAGGGAGTCCGCTACCACACCCCTTCCCCACGGGCCGGGTCATCTATGCCCACCAAGCCCGTACCCTTACAAGATACACCATCATCTAGGGGAGATACTCTTGGCCCTCCCACATCCACATCCCATATGCATGCATGGCCCACCTTAGGAGGTCTAGGATTTCCGCATGATGTCGACCACCGGTGATGTCAGATGCATGCATGGCACACATTCGGGCGTCCTGGTCCGCCGTCACCCATGTACGGGTCGGACTAACATTAGGTGTGTCGAGGGTCATAGATGAGTCGGTGTGCTTTTTCTTTGTGTGGTATGTCTGTCTGCATGTGTCTTATGCAAGCTCGTTGTCATTCTATTATGAGTAAGAGGCGATTGGACTCACTCGATGAGTATGGGATCGGTTCTACATCTATACCCGGATCAGTCACCTACAGGGACTCAGTGATAATTCCTAGTGAGTCTTCGAGCTGCTTCCTTCCCTTTTGAGAGTGCCCCACCCGGAGTGTCCACCTTTATCCCATAGTAGTTCACGCATATCGAGTATATATGGGATGAGCAGGTGACGATCATTTGGAGTGGAGCGTATCCGCTTACTTGGCAAAGTGACGGATCTGCCGGAGTACTCGAGCATCCATACCCCTACTCGACGGGGTCGAGTTCCTCCCACCCGGGGAGAGTTGATGGGAATCGACGCCGAGCATGTACCTTTTCTTTTGCATTTATGTCCTTTTAGTTTGTGTTCATATCCTTGGGAAAGTATATGCGTAATTGTAAGGCTTTGTAAGCCAATGCGTCATTCCCGTATATTGTGTGGGTTTCTATGTAATTTACCAGTAGGACCAGCAAGGGGGCCCTCAGCCCTTTCCCATTGGTCCATGTCACTCATGTGAGGCTGGTCAACCATCCTAGGTGGCCATCTAGAAGGGTTGAATGCCAATTGACCACATGGGAGACAAAGGGGGGAAATTTTCTAAGGTAGGCTACCTACCCTTTCCACCTTGTCCCCTCTTGGTAAAGGGGGCCCCCTCCCCTTATTATTTTATTATTTTTGTGTGTTATTCACATTTCATCTAGGCCTTTCATTCCCCATCCCTAGATCCAAGGGTGTACATTTGATTTGATGAGAGTCATATAAAACCTTGTATTTTCATTTGGAAATTAATGAAAAGTTAGAAAATTTGTGGGAAGCTTGAAGCTCCTTGCGCCCCTCCCCTCTCTCCTCTGGGGTTCATCTCCTCCAACCCCCAATTCTAGAGTGGATATCTTCTATCTCCTCCCCCTCAATCTCTGAGTTCATCTCCAGTGCCACCTCCGCCGTTCGTGTCGCCTTCGAGCCGCCGCGAAGTCGACTTCGGTGTTCTGTCCATCCTGGGCAGAAGCTTCTTCTCGGAATTCCTGCTATCAACTCCGAGTTCTTCTTGATCTAAAAATTTTATGGTGTGTTTCTGTCTTCAATCCCCACCACCAAAAAAAAAATCCCGTCCAAATTCCATCATTTATTATTTTTCAAATTTCGTGTGTTTCTGTTTCCCAGTTCTGTCCAGTTTCAGATCTGTGTGACAGCACCCCTGTAATCCCCCCCTCCGACCATCTTGTTGACGTTTCCAAACCCTCCCAATTTTACTGGGAGTTCTGTCCACCGTCCCCTCACTCCATGAATTTTCCTGATGTTTGATCAGCCTTCCATCCATTTTTCAAAATTCGTTCTCAGAGCTAGCTACAATGCTTTCCACCTGTTTCCAGATCCGACCTCTGTCTAGTGCAAAAATCATATCAATTCGTATCCACCTCCAATCAGTCCACAAAAAAATATTTCCATCTTTCTTGTTCAAAATCCTATAACTTTTGTGAATAGCTCAGGAGTTGGATCGGACATCTACCTCGCGGTCAACGGCATTTCTCAGACAAGTTCCCTGCTAATCTGAGAGTTCGGCTACTGTACAACAGGAACTCAAAAATTCAATAAAGCCCAGATCCGTGCATATCCAGGTCCGATCTCCAGGCCTAAGTTGAAGTACTTCCAGAGATCTTTCCAACGGCGCCAGTTTCGTGTCGATCCGACATCGGGGCTGATCGCAGCGTCCGTTCTCGCCGGAGCGCCCGCCGAAAAATAGAACCGGCAGATCCGTGGCCGGTTATTCCGACCGGTGCCGAACGGAGCCGCCCGGCCTCCGGTCGACGTTCCAGCATGCCGCCAGCCCAGGGAACGCTTCCTAAGTGTCCCCACCATAGTGGTGCCACCGGGCCCCACACGGCCCCTCCGGACAGCACGTGGGCCCCACAGTCACAAGTTCGGGTGCTGCCGAAGAGACGCGAGAAGCCGCCCGTCAACCCGAATTCGGTCCTCCCAGGCCCATTTGTGTACCCCTTTACCTCCCTGCGTGGAGTGGGCAGTGAGTCATTGCTGTCATTATTGTGTATTAATTATTCAGGGAGCACGGTTTTCGGCCGGGTCCGTCTTCCCCACGCTGGGAGCATGGAGGTATCGTATTCGCTCCTTGCTTGGCATTTCGCTTATTTCCATATATGCTTTATATGCCGCAGCTAGATAGCATGTTTTAGGACCTAGCTTGCTATATATTTTCATATCACCGCTGCTGCGAGAGAGTGCGAAGCCGTCCCGTGACCCGATCCGGGCACGAAAGTGCAAATTGACCACCCTAGCTCTTGCCAGTTTCTCAACCGTGCACGTCCGACGCTTCCCTCGTTAAGGGACAATCACGAGCTCACCTAGAGTCCGAGGATTGCATTCCTCATTCGAGTCGTGTCCGTGGTCCGTCCCGCATCAATTTGGTATCAGAGCGAGTTTGAGCCTAGGGTGTCACAAAAAAAAGGAGAGAGTCGTTTAAGTCTAAGTGTCTAAGTCGGTCTTAGGAGTTGCATTTGCATACCATTAATCGGTATATAAAAGGTGTTGTCCGAATGTTAGGCTACGCCTATCGGGAAGGCCGCACACTTGCGCGAGTGATCTTCGGATCTGTTAGCTCCTCCACGTACCGAGTCTTGGTCGTCATGTCTAGGGTTGTAGTCCATTGTCTAGTTTGTTTGTCTACTAGTGTCGGCATGGCCATCCTCTAGCTTCCCCGTGTCCCATGGATTACCAAACACCCGGATCTTATCCATGGTGGCGATACTATCTCAAATGGAAGGACCACCCGAATCACCCCACTAGGCCTGAAACCCGGGACTTCTACTGGTCCGATGACCCAGGTGACTACCTAGAGTGGGAAGCCATCATGGATGACTACTTCGAGGTGTACAATATGTACGGGCCCATGCAAGTCGATGTTGCCAAAAGGTGACTTTTTGGTGAAGCCGTCGAAACATGGAGGGACATCAAATATTGGAGGGAGGATAGGAATCTAAGGCCCATCGAGTCATGGTGGGAAATGAAGAGAGCGCTTAGGAGGGTCTACTTTCCCCGCCCACCTACCTCCAACCACGGAGGTCATACCACTCACCAACCCCACCAACTCACCCATAATCAAGTGGGCCACACCTCTACCCAATCCCACCCATTCACCGCCGTCCAAGCCCACCAAGGCGACCCCAATCTAGTGGCATGCCCAGTCACCTCCAACCAGCCTCCCCTTGGCACCCCCATCCCAAACCCCTCAAGTACCTCCAACCGAGTGGAAGCCCCGCTTATAGCCGAGCCTAGGACCACACCTAGGCCGAGGGACGAGGAGCGAGTCCACCCCAAGGTCCCTACTCCAACCCGCTCCTTTGAGGAATTCGAGAAAATGATTTTGGATTTGTTGGAAAGGATAAGAGCTTCTTCACCCTCGAGAGCTCCAATGCCACCACCCTCTATGTCCGAACGTGATTCGAAACCATCTCATTTGGAGCCACCAAGGACCGAGCCACCCGTACTTCTAACGGGTACACTATACTGTTGCATCCCTATGGTTTTGATGATGTCTCACACTATAAATCAATCTTCTATCTCTAGATTAATGCTGTTTCATCATGTGAGTGAGTACAGTTCATTTGGCTGTCAGATATGCATGCTATCTTGATTCTATATACACTGTTTGGTTAATATGAACAGCAGTGGGTCGACTCATCAGAAAGGGTGGGTCGACGCATCAGAGCATTGATAGCTTGGGCACAAAGTCTATACACCAGCTGGATCCATTTAGTCTGTACATTGGCATATCTTCTTTAAGTCTGTACATCGGGCACCTTCTTACTGAAGTCTACACATTGATCCTAATACTCTAGTCTGTACACTGCCCGACCAGTCAAGTCTGCACATTGCCAAAGTCAGTTCAGCTCAACCCTATACATCCTTCCAAGCTTCAACTCTATACATTGGATTGTCAAACTTCATGTCTATACACTGGCTGCTGCATTGTCTTGAAGTCTACACATCCGATAGTGTAAGTCTATACATCGCCCAGAGTCTTGTTTGCAAAGTCTGAACATTGCTTCAGAGTTAGCTTCAGCAAAGTCTATACATTCGGTTCCTTGGGCCAAGTCTATACAACGCCAACCCAACACATTGAACAGTTCTCCAAGTCTATACACTAGACTTCATTTTCTCTAAGTCTATACACTGGTCTGTGATTCACCAACTCAGTACATTCGATATCTTTTCCTACGCATTGGCCAAGTCCATACATTCAACTTTTCCCTACGCTTTCCAGGCCAAGTCTGTACACCACTAAGTGTGTACATTGCATGCTGCTCAAACGTTCAATGTTCTTCAAAGTCTGTACAGCATCCGTCTCAGCCAGCGTCTCAAGCTGCGTCTTAGGCAAGTCTGTACATCGGTCTTTTTCGTTCAAGTCTATGCATTGAACTGCGTCTTAGGAAAGTCTGTACAGAGGCTTCGATTTACGAAGTATGTACATCGGCTTCATTCGCTCAAGTCCACACATCCACAGTGCTTTCACAAGTCTATACATTCACTTGAGCTTCACCAAGTATGTACATCGCTGAAGTCTTCACAAGTCAGTACAGTGCTTGAGCTTCACAAAGTCCATACATCGCTTCAAGCGATTCAAGTCTATACACACTGCCTTTACATTCAGAGTCTGTACATCGGTTCATCAGCCGATCGTTTCATTCAGCAAGCTTCAAAGTCTGTACAGCCTGTCTGTCATCATGGATTGTGTGCCTTTCATGCGTTGACGCACTTGGCTGACTGCGTAGAAGCACACCTTTCTGTCTTGCTCACTGCGTCGACGCTGACACTGGATGCGTTGACGCATTGGCCTGTTACCAAGGGCGTGAGCATCTCGCCTGAGGAGCTGAGGCGACGCTGCTCGATGGAAGCGTTGACGCCTTGGGCTGATGTTCAAAGATCTGTTGATCAACATCAAGTCCATACAGCATGAAGTCTGTACATTAGTTTTGATTTGAACAGAACGCCTAAGTCTATACATTGCTATGGATTGCCCTGAACTGCTTAAGTCCATACACTGAAGACGCTGAAGACCTACAAGTGTATTCACTCTCACATGATACACACTTGGCTAACTATCGTTTCAAGCCTGTACACTGCTTAGGCTTCGTGAATTCTACATAGTGGTTGAGCCTTGTAAAGTGTACACTTTGGTAACAATCGTTTGCATTGTTCATGTCTATACACTGCCTTCACGTGCATTTTATTCAGTAAGTCTGTACACTCTCTCTCGATGTGCACACTTACTCAGTTGTGTTTCTGAAGTATATACATTCATGTTGAAAGCCTGAACTAACTAAGTCTATACATTCCATCTGTCTGTCTGCAGGCGATTCAGGTTGATGATTGGGCACGTGAATCGAGGTTGGCACCTGACACGTGATCCAAGACAACAGGCGCATGACACGTGGATGGCAACCTTGTCAGGATGCTGCCATGTGGTCGAAATTCAAATGATCTGGCCAAAAGTGCATGGGTGGGAACCTGGCAGCCACACGCCATTATCTGCTATAAATATAGGGCTTCATCCTTCAGTAGAAGTTCGATCGTGAAAAAGAAAAAGCAGAAGCCATTGGTGAGAGTCTGCACGATCCAGAAAAGAAAAAGAGCAGAGACTTCCATATCTGAGAGGAGTTTGTTCGAGAGAGAGAGAGAGTGTGTGTGGATTGATGAATTGCTTCATTTGAAGCTACATTTGTATTGGGTTTCAGAACCGATTTCTTCTTCATTGGTTTTTGTTTCTATTTTGATTTCGTTTATTTTGTTCTTCCATTCCATTCTGATTTGAATTGGTTTCCCTCCGGTGTGTGGAGGAAGGGAGTACTACTCCAGTTTCCCTCTGAGTTGCAGAGGAAGAGAGATCGGTGATCTCTGGTGTTGTTAGTGACATGTTGTCATTAACAGTTTCCCTCCGGTGTGTGGAGGAAGGGAGAGGATTCTCCGATTGTGTTCTAGCTGGGAGCTAGAACAGGTTTCAAGTTCTGTGGGTAGCAGAACTTGGTTGAGGGATTTGTTTCCCTTAGTGTTCAAGCTGTGTGGCAGCATGTTGTTCGCAGACTGAGTCTGCATTGATCTAGCATCGTCTAGTGGAATCCTCACTCTAGTTAGAGTGAGGGGTGGATGTAGATTACGGACTGCAATCGAACCACCTAAAAACCGAGTGCCTCCTCTGTGGTTTGCTATTGTTATCTACGCTCTTCATCTGCTTGTCTCTTTGCTTCCATGTGATCAGTTCTTCATTCTCATTTACATTTCTCTGTGTACGGATTAAGGAGGTGCATTAGCTGTAGAAATTATTTTCCGCCTAAGTTTCTACAAATTGGGAGTGATCTATTCATCCCCCCTTCTATATCACTCTTGCTGCGCTAACAATTGGTATCAGAGCAGGTTTACGCCATGTGGACGAACGGTCAAGGAAATGCTGGTGGTCCTAGAACCTTCATGGCCGAAGGTCAATCCATTAGTCGCCCTCCTTATTTTGATGGTACTAACTATCTGTTTTGGAAGAACAGGATGAAAGTGTTCATCAGGGCTCAGAGCCATAAATTGTGGAGAGTAATCACGGTGGGGCCATATGATCTGCCACCAAACGAGGACGCTTGGACAGATGACCATGTCAAGCTCTCCTCACTCAACTTGACGGCGCTGAATATCATCCAGTGTGCTGTTCATCCAGAGGAGTATGCCCGTATCTCTGCCTACAAGACTGCCAAGTGAATGTGGGATGAGCTGCAATTGATCTATGAAGGTACAGCTCAAGTGAAAGCCTCGAAGGTAAATCTCTACACTTCTAAGTATGAAATGTTTAAGATGAATGCAGATGAGAATATAACTGAGATGTATGCCAGGTTGTCTTTAATCACAAATACTCTTAAAGGGCTAGGGAAGGATCTTGCTGAGGCAGATATAGTCAGGAAAATCGTTAGATCTTTATCCCCGGCATGGCACACTAAGGCCATTGTGATTGAGGAGTCAAAAGATTTGACTGTCTTAACTGTGAATGAACTCATAGGATCCCTGATGACCTATGAGATGAATTTCCAAGGAGGTGGAGAAGGAAGTGAGAGGAAGGGTAAAAATGTAGCTCTAAGAGCTTCCCGAAACAAGGGTAGTAACAGTGGGAGCAGCAGCAGTAGTCCCGAGTCCGAGTCTGAGCTTGAAGGTCTGTCAAATCTTGACCAGGAGGAGCAGGCTATGCTCACTAGACAATTCAGAAAATTTTTGAAGAAAAAGGGAAAGACCTTTAGGAAGAAGAAGCCACACCCTTTCAACAAGAATGCTGAATTTACTAGTTACAGGGATAGAAATCCTAAGAGACTGACTTGTTTTAATTGTAACAAACAGGGACATATGAAGAAGGGTCCCTATCTTCAGAAGAAAAACATAAAGGTGCAGAAGAAGAAGAAGCCACAGGTAATGGTCTGCACATGGAGCGAGGAAGAAGAAGACCCCGAAGATGCTTCCTCAGAAGAATATGAAGATCGAATTTGCCTTATGGCAAACAGTGAAGAGGAGGTAATAAACGTTTTTGAAAATTTCTCAATTGATGACTGGGAGGATGCTTATGGTGACTTGCTAGATAAATTTAATTCTCTTAGCAAAGAGCAAAGAGTTCTGAAAAGAAAATTTAACACAAATGTTGAAGAACAAACTCTGGTCTGTTAGGAAAATGAAAAGCTAAAAGAACGACTAGAAGAAATGACCTCACTAAGGAAAGAGAATGATAAGCTTAAGGGAGAAATTCAAGAAAGTCAAAAACAGCTCAATGAATTCAAAACTAAAATTGAAGAAGGCAGGAATAAAATTAGAATGAATTCAGAGAAATATGAAGCTGTGAAGAAAGTAAATGTTAAACTACTAAAGAATTCTGAGTCTCTTCAAAAGGAGCTGGAAGACAAACAGAAAGTCTTAGAAAAGTTTGTCCAAGGAAAGACTAGCCTAGATGCTATACTAGGGACTAGGGTCAATTTCAATAAGGAAGGTCTAGGCTATGACCCAACCAACAAGAGACCCTTGCAATTCAAGACCATCACCTTCTGTCCAGAGAAGGGAAAAGAAAAGCTGGACACACCATCCAGCTCAAATAGCTCTAAGGAAACTCAAAGTCCTAAAGAAAACACAAAAACCAGTACTGGACAACCATTTAAGATGAGAATGAAATTTATGAAGAATAACATTAAGTCCACTCACCAGAACATAAATGGTAGATGGACCAAGAAAATAAATCAGAATAAGAGCTGGAGTTACAACAATCAGATGGGTCCAAACAGGACCTACTGGAGAAATAACTTTCATGGTCAAAGATATGCTAATCAACAAGCCTACAGGAAATTTCATAGGAATAGGAAGACTAATGAATGGAATAGAACTCACTTCTCCAGTTCAGCTGGATTCAACTTTAATAAACCAGAAAGGAAGGTGCCAGAGAAAACCATGCTGAAACAAATCTGGATACCTAAACACTTGATCAGAGATTTGAACAATGTCCTTGGACCCAACTCATCTTGGGTTCCAAATCACTCTGCTTGATATATTTGTGTAGGTCGGCCTGGCAGCTGAAGACAACAAGTGGTACCTCGACAGTGGCTGCTCCAGGCATATGACAGGAGACCGATCCAAGTTCAGCAAGATAGAGATGAAGCCAGGGGGTCTGGTCAAGTTTGGAGGAAAGAACAAAGGTAAAATAATTGGAGTTGGCACAGTAGGTAAGTCTTCCACAAATTCCATTGAAAAAGTATTACTTGTGGAAGGGCTTCAACACAACCTGATTAGCATTAGCCAATTATGTGACAGGGGTCACAGGGTTGTATTTGATGATAGCTCATGCAAAATCCTTGAAACAAATTCTGACATGGTTAAATTTGTAGCCAACAGGATTAATAATGTCTACATTGTAGACTTAGATGACAAATCTGAATCTACTATTTGCTTATCTGCCAATTCTGAAAATGATGCCTTTGAATGGCATAGACGTCTAGGTCATGCTAGCTTTTCAACTTTAAATAAATTGGTCAAGCATGATTTAGTTAGAGGCATGCCTAGAATTAAATTCAACTCAATATCAAAAGCATGTGATGCCTGTGCTCTAGGCAAACAGACCAGAAATTCTTTTAAATTAAGATCTAAGCCATTGTCTTCTAGACCAATGGAAATTCTTCATATGGACCTTTTCGGTCCCACTAGAACTCAGAGTCTCAATGGAAACAGGTTTGGCTATGTCATCATAGATGACTTCTCTAGATATTCATGGATATTTTTCTTAGCAAATAAGAGTGATGCATTTCAAAAGTTTAACCTATTTTTCAATAAGGTCAAACAAGAAGGGAAGTACAAGGTTTGTTCTATTCAATCTGACCATGGAGGTGAGTTTGAAAACTCCATGTTTACTGATCTTTGTGACAAAGAAGGACTTACTCACAGGTTTTCTTCTCCCAGGACACCTGAACAAAATGGGATTGTGGAGAGAAGAAATAGAACAGTGGTGGAGATGGCCCGAACCACGTTGATTGAAAGTAAATTACCTAGAAGGTTTTGGGCAGAAGCGGCCAATACATCAACCTACATAATCAACAGGGCCATGGTAAGACCCATACACAAGAAAACACCCTATGAGCTTCTAAAAGGTAAGAAACCAAACTTGTTTCATTTCAGAATTTTTGGAGCAAAATATTTTATTCATAACAATGATAAGAAAGATTTAGAGAAGTTTGAAGCCAAGAGTTCACTTGGAATATTCTTGGGTTACTCTGAAGTGTCAAGGGCATATAGGGTATTTAACATATCAGATCAGAAAGTGGAAGAGTCTCCACACATCCTTTTTAGTGAAAAGAAAGATGTTCCTAATGTTGAAAATCTTGACAGGGATTCCAATCATGGTGGAGATTTTCTAGAAGACCAACAGGAGGAAGAAAAGACTCAGCCGAGTGGAGAAACAAATTCCCCCAATCAGGAAGGACCAAGAGAAACAGGTGAGTCTTCAACAAATATCAGATTTCTTAAAGACCATCCTTTAGATAAAGTCATAGGCAATCCTGAAGATCCTCTTCGGACTAGGTCTCATTTTAGAAATGTGAATAATGATGACTTAATTACTTTAGTCTCACAAATTGAACCCAAAACAGTAGAAGAGGCCTTAGCTGATCAAGCTTGGGTCAATGCTATGAGTGAGGAATTAGGTCAGTTTGAAAGGAATAATGTCTGGGAGCTTGTCCCAAGATCAGATGGTATTAATGTCATAGGAACCAAGTGGGTGTTCAAAAATAAGATGAATGAAGATGGAATTATCTCGAGGAATAAGGCCAGACTAGTAGCCAAAGGCTACTGTCAGGAATTCGGTGTAGACTTTGATGAATCCTATGCACCTGTTGCTAGGATGGAAGCTATAAGATTGTTGCTTACCTTTGCATGCTCAAAGAACATAAAACTCCAACAAATGGATGTTAAAAGTGCCTTTTTAAATGGAGTCATTAAAGAAGAAGTTTTTGTTGAACAACCTCCTGGATTTCAATATTCTCCTCAACCTAACTAAGTTTTCAGGTTAAACAAAGCCTTGTATGGTCTAAAGCAGGCTCCAAGAGCTTGGTATGAAAGATTATCTGAATTTCTGATCAGCAAGGGCTACAAAAGAGGTAAAGTTGATCAAACTTTATTTACGAAGGGCATAAAGAAAGATCTCATCATAGTTCAGGTATATGTAGATGACATTGTATTTGGATCTACTAAGCATGAACTATGTGATGAATTTTCTACCATGATGTCTGCTGAATTTGAAATGAGCTTGGTTGGTGAACTAAAATATTTTCTTGGATTGCAGGTACAACAGCTAGAAGATGGGTGCTTCATCAACCAAACCAAATACACAACGGAACTGTTCAAAAGGTTTGGCATGGAAAACTTAAAGCACATTACTACACCCATGGGCACCAATACTTCATTGGATGCAGATGAGACAGGTAAAGAAGTAAATGCTAAACTTTATCGAGGTATGATTGAATCACTACTTTACTTGACAGCCTCTAGACCTGATATACAATTCAGTGTAGGAATGTGTGCAAGGTATCAGTCTAGACCTACTGAACTACACTTAGCTGCAGTTAAAAGAATCTTCAGATATTTGTCAGCTAGTCACTCTCTTGGTTTATGGTTTCCTGCATCTCACACATTTAACCTAGTAGCATACACAGATGCTGATTATGCAGGCTGTAAACTAGACAGGAAAAGCACTAGTGGCCATTATGAATTCTTGGGTGGGTGTTTAGTGTCTTGGGGCTCCAAGAAACAACATTCTGTGGCCCTCTCCACTGTAGAAGCTGAATATGTGGCTGTAGGGAGTTGTGGAACACAAGTCATATGGATTAAACACCAGCTTCAGGACTACCAAGTAGACCTGGGGTGCACACCTATTTACTGCGATAATACTAGTGCCATCAATCTTGCTAAAAATCATGTTTTGCATTCACGAACCAAACACATAGAAATAAGACATCATTTTATAAGAGATGAGGTGTCTAAGAATAATTTTGAACTGATTCATGTAGGCACAGATAATCAGATTGCTGACATATTCACAAAACCTCTAGATAATGAAAAATTCACCACATTGAGAAGAGAATTAGGCTTATACAAATTGTCTTAATTATGAAGCCTGTTCTTGTTGTGAGGGGGAGTTGTGTTTGTCTGATGTTTAGCCCTCCTTCATGCTGGTTTAAGGGGGAGTTCAGAATGCTTACTGGTTAGCTTTCAGGAATGCTCTAAATAAGGGGAAGCCTTGAGATTTTGCTGGAATGTTTTATTGAGGAATGCTATGTCTTAGGGGGAGCTGAGTTTTGATGTGAGAAGAGAAGTTCTTTGACAGATTTAAAAAGGGCTGTCCAGATGTGTACCTTTGTTGGTCTTGCATGACTGATTTAGTGTGGTTCTCTCAGAAAGTAGAGTGTCACTTATCTCTTAAGTCTATAAGTCAGTGACTCTAATCTCCAAGTTAGAATCTTTCCTTTGGTACTCCTTCAGAGATCTGGACTAATTGCATAAAGTATATCTTCCTACATTGTCATTGATTATGATTCAGGTCAAAAACTTGTATGTCTTGATATCTGACCCAATCAACTTGAAATCTAGACTTCAAGACTCAATTCAAGAAAAGTCCTTTTTGGTATTGTCTTCAATCATTCTATCTCTTTAACTCAAGGGCTTAACTGAACAAACATGTTCTGTTTTGATCACTGAGAAACTGGGAGCTTCATCAATGAAATGAATATTTCTCCCAAGTCATGAGGTGTCAAATGCTTAAAATGAATGAAAAGTCATGACAGAGCAATGGTGGCTTGCTGGTGAGTAACTGGGGACTCTGGCCTCTAATCAAGGTGTTTCCTCATGTCAAAAGCCACAATTACTAACTCTGTTCCTTAATAAAAAAAAAGGGAAGGAAGTAATGAGGTACTCACTCTGAGTAACTGGGGATTCAGGCCTCTAATCAAGGTGTCTCCCTAATGTCAAAGGAAGTGAACTACCAACTTACTCATTGATCTTCTTGAAAATCATTTCCAACAAAAATTCCTTCTTGTTATGCAACTAATGGATTGCTTGTCTTCAATACCTTGAGAACACCTCTCTGATTTAGTCTCTTGCTGTCTTGTGGAATAGTTGAATGATCAGCTATACTTGGCCATACTTATGAACTGCTGCTCTAAATCATCCACTATGTATGCTGATAAACTTGTCTATCATTCTACTTCTCTATTGTGTACTGAAGTCTAAAGAATCTTCTCTTGCGATTAGAAACTCACTTATTCTCTTAAGACCTACTCGTGACTTTCTGCACTAAGAAGTTACTGCCCTTAGTCCTCATGTTTCCAGCACTGTCATACATTCTGTAGTTCTTTTTGCTGATGTCAAAGGGGGAGAGAAGTTTGCAATATGAGTGAGTATCAGTGAGTATTGGATTTGTCTTTAGCTTTGAGGGGAGTCATGTTGCTTCGTGGAAGACATGGTTATGAGTTGCGGGGGAGATGAGAGTGTGTTGTAGGGAATGTTTAATTCATTTGCATGAGCATGCCTTGAATTTATTCTGCTTGTTGCAGCTGGTATTAACTTCTTGTTGAAACTTGATATTGGTTGACTCATAGTGTTGTCATCATCAAAAAGGGGGAGATTGTTGCATCCCTATGGTTTTGATGATGTCTCACACTATAAATCAATCTTCTATCTCTAGATTAATGCTGTTTCATCATGTGAGTGAGTAATGTTCATTTGGCTGTCAGATATGCATGCTATCTTGATTCTATATACACTGTTTGGTTAATATGAACAGTAGTGGGTCGACTCATCAGAAAGGGTGGGTCGACGCATCAGAGCATTGATAGCTTGGGCACAAAGTCTATACACCAGCTGGATCCATTTAGTCTGTACATTGGCATATCTTCTTTAAGTCTGTACATCGGGCACCTTCTTACTGAAGTCTACACATTGATCCTAATACTCTAGTCTGTACACTGCCCGACCAGTCAAGTCTGCACATTGCCAAAGTCAGTTCAGCTCAACCCTATACATCCTCCCAAGCTTCAACTCTATACATTGGATTGTCAAACTTCATGTCTATACACTGGCTGCTGCATTGTCTTGAAGTCTACACATCCGATAGTGTAAGTCTATACATCGCCTAGAGTCTTGTTTGCAAAGTCTGAACATTGCTTCAGAGTTAGCTTCAGCAAAGTCTATACATTCGGTTCCTTGGGCCAAGTCTATACAACGCCAACCCAACACATTGAACAGTTCTCCAAGTCTATACACTAGACTTCATTTTCTCTAAGTCTATACACTGGTCTGTGATTCACCAACTCTGTACATTCGATATCTTTTCCTACGCATTGGCCAAGTCCATACATTCAACTTTTCCCTATGCTTTCCAGGCCAAGTCTGTACACCACTAAGTGTGTACATTGCATGCTGCTCAAACGTTCAATGTTCTTCAAAGTCTGTATAGCATCCGTCTCAGCCAGCGTCTCAAGCTGCGTCTTAGGCAAGTCTGTACATCGGCCTTTTTCGTTCAAGTCTATACATTGAACTGCGTCTTAGGAAAGTCTGTACAGAGGCTTCGATTTACCAAGTCTGTACATCGGCTTCATTCGCTCAAGTCCACACATCCACAGTGCTTTCACAAGTCTATACATTCACTTGAGCTTCACCAAGTATGTACATCGCTGAAGTCTTCACAAGTCAGTACAGTGCTTGAGCTTCACAAAGTCCATACATCGCTTCAAGCGATTCAAGTCTATACACACTGCCTTTACATTCAGAGTCTGTACATCGGTTCATCAGCCGATCGTTTCATTCAGCAAGCTTCAAAGTCTGTACAGCCTGTCTGTCTTCATGGATTGTGTGCCTTTCGTGCGCTGACGCACTTGGCTGACTGCGTAGACGCACACCTTTCTGTCTTGCTCACTGCGTCGACGCTGACACTGGATGCGTTGACGCATTGGCCTGTTACCAAGGGCGTGAGCATCTCGCCTGAGGAGCTGAGGCGACGCTGCTCGATGGAAGCGTTGACGCCTTGGGCTAATGTTCAAAGATCTGTTGATTAACATCAAGTCTGTACAGGATGAAGTCTGTACATTGGTTTTGATTTGAACAGAACGCCTAAGTCTATACATTGCTATGGATTGCCCTGAACTGCTTAAGTCCATACACTGAAGACGCTGAAGACCTACAAGTGTATTCACTCTCACATGATACACACTTGGCTAACTATCATTTCAAGCCTGTACACTGCTTAGGCTTCGTGAAGTCTACACAGTGGTTGAGCCTTGTAAAGTGTACACATTGGTAACAATCGTTTGCATTGTTCATGTCTATACACTGCCTTCACGTGCATTTTATTCAGTAAGTCTGTACACTCTCTCTCGGTGTGCACACTTACTCAGTTGTGTTTCTAAAGTATATACATTCATGTTGAAAGCCTGAACTAACTAAGTCTATAAATTCCATCTGTCTATCTGCAGGCGATTCAGGCTGATGATTGGGCACGTGAATCGAGGTTGGCACCTGACACGTGATCCAAGACAACAGGCGCATGACACGTGGATGGCAACCTTGTCAGGATGCTGCCATGTGGTCGAAATTCAAATGATCTGGCCAAAAGTGCATGGGCGGGAACCTGGCAGCCACACGCCATTATCTGCTATAAATATAGAGCTTCATCCTTCAGTAGAAGTTCGATCGTGAAAAAGAAAAAGTAGAAGCCATTGGTGAGAGTCTGCACGATCCAGAAAAGAAAAAGAGCAGAGACTTCCATATCTGAGAGGAGTTTGTTCGAGAGAGAGAGAGAGTGTGTGTGGATTGATGAATTGCTTCATTTGAAGCTACATTTGTATTGGGTTTCAGAACCGATTTCTTCTTCATTGGTTTTTGTTTCTATTTTGCTTTCGTTTATTTTGTTCTTCCATTCTGATTTGAATTGGTTTCCCTCCGATGTGTGGAGGAAGGGAGTACTACTCCAGTTTCCCTCTGAGTTGCAGAGGAAGAGAGATCGGTGATCTCTGGTGTTGTTAGTGACAGGTTGTCATTAACAGTTTCCCTCCGGTGTGTGGAGGAAGGGAGAGGATTCTCCGATTGTGTTCTAGCTGGGAGCTAGAACAGGTTTCAAGTTCTGTGGGTAGCAGAATTTGGTTGAGGGATTTGTTTCCCTTAGTGTTCAAGCTGTGTGGCAGCATGTTGTTCGCAGACTGAGTCTGCATTGATCTAGCATCGTCTAGTGGAATCCTCACTCTAGTTGGAGTGAGGGGTGGATGTAGATTGCGGACTGCAATCGAACCACCTAAAAACCGAGTGCCTACTCTGTGGTTTTCTATTGTTATCTACGCTCTTCATCTGCTTGTCTCTTTGCTTCCATGTGATCAGTTCTTCATTCTCATTTACATTTCTCTGTGTACGGATTAAGGAGGTGCATTAGCAGTAGAAATTATTTTCCGCCTAAGTTTCTAAAAATTGGGAGTGATCGATTCATCCCCCCCCTTCTATATCACTCTTGCTGCGCTAACATATACATCGCCGAGCCGCTTTTTAGTTGGCTCAAGGATGGCTTGGTCCCACCTCCCTTTCCATCCATGGACCCCATCCTACCTATAGTGCCGGTCAACTCATTCCATACCACATTTCGATCTCGTCACCATGTTGATACGTTGGACGATCTTGTCATGGGATTAGATTCACAATGGGAGTTGACGCATCTTTTGGCCCGAGGCGTTGACCAACACGCTAGTCTTACCTTCACCCATCCGGCCTTCGGGTCCATTACCTCCGAGTGCACCGTGGGTTATGTCACCACGGAGGTTCTTCTACTTCTCCCACTACCGGACGAGCCCGAATTCATACCCTTTTGTCCGTGGGAGGAATCATACTTCTTGCCTACGATCCCCGTCCCACCCGTCACAATTCAAGAAGGTGACTATCCACACCTTCAAAACTTCTACTCGTGGGACCGTGACTTGTGGGAACCCACCACAAGGGGTCATACCTTCTTTGATCCCTTTGACCCATTCCCTAGTGGATCCTTAGACCCTTCATATTCACTTCACTTCTTCGAGGGAGTCCGCTACCACACCTCTTCCCCACGGGCCGGGTCGTCTATGCCCACCAAGCCCGTACCCTTACAAGATACACCATCATCTAGGGGAGATACTCTTGGCCCTCCCACATCCATATCCCATATGCATGCATGGCCCACCATAGGAGGTCTAGGATTTCCGCATGATGTTGACCAGCGGTTATGTCAGATGCATGCATGGCACACATTCGGGCGTCCTGGTCCACCATCACCCATGTACGGGTCGGACTAACATTAGGTGTGTCGAGGGTCATAGATGAGTCGGTGTGCTTTTTCTTTGTGTGGTATGTCTGTCTGCATGTGTCTTATGCAAGCTCGTTGTCATTCTATTATGAGTAAGAGGCGATTGGACTCACTCGATGAGTATGGGATCGGTTCTACATCTATACCCGGATCAGTCACCTACAGGGACTCAGCGGTGATTCCTAGTGAGTCTTCGAGCTGCTTCCTTCCCTTTTGAGAGTGCCTCACCCGGAGTGTCCACCTTTAGCCCATAGTAGTTCACGCATATCGAGTATATATGGGATGAGCAGGTGACGATCATTTGGAGTGGAGCGTATCCGCTTACTTGGCAAAGTGACGGATCCGCCGGAGTACTCGAGCATCCATACCCCTACTCGACGGGGTCGAGTTCCTCCCACCCGGGGAGAGTTGATGGGAATCGACGCCGAGCATGTACCTTTCCTTTTACATTTATGTCCTTTTAGTTTGTGTTCATATCCTTGGGAAAGTATATGCGCAATTGTAAGGCTTTGTAAGCCAATGCGTCATTCCCGTAGATTCTGTGGGTTTCTATGTAATTTGCCAGTAGGACCAGCAAGGGGGCCCTCAGCCCTTTCCCATTGGTCCATGTCACTCATGTGGGGCTGGTCAACCATCCTAGGTGGCCATCTAGAAGGGTTGAATGCCAATTGACCACATGGGAGATAAAGGGGGGAAATTTTCTAAGGTAGGCTACCTACCCTTTCCACCTTGTCCCCTCTTGGTCAAGGGGGCGCCCCTCCGCTTATTATTTTATTATTTTTGTGTGTTATTCACATTTCATCTAGGCCTTTCATTCCCCATCCCTAGATCCAAGGGTGTACATTTGATTTGATGAGAGTCATATAAAACCTTGTATTTTCATTTGGAAATTAATGAAAAGTTAGAAAATTTGTTGGAAGCTTGAAGCTCCTTGCGCCCCTCCCCTCTCTCCTCTGGTGTTCATCTCCTCCAACCCCCAATTCTAGAGTGGATATCTTCTATCTCCTCCCCCTCAATCTCTGAGTTCATCTCCGGTGCCGCCGCCGCCGTTCGTGCCGCCTTCGAGCCGCCGCGATGTCGACTTCGGTGTTCTGTCCATCCTGGGCAGAAGCTTCTTCTCGGAATTCCTGCTATCAACTCCGAGTTCTTCTTGATCTAAACATTTTATGGTGTGTTCCTATCTTCAATCCCCACCACCAAAAAAACAATCCCGTCCAAATTCCATCATTTATTATTTTTCAAATTTCGTGTGTTTCTGTTTCCAGTTCTGTCCAGTTTCAGATCTGTGTGACAGCACCCCTGTAATCCCCCCTTCCGACCATCTTGTTGACTTTTCCAAAACCTCCCAATTTTACTGGGAGTTCTGTCCACCGTCCCCTCACTCCATGAATTTTCCTGATGTTTGATCAGCCTTCCATCCATTTTTCAAAATTTGTTCTCAGAGCTAGCTACAGTGCTTTCCACCTGTTTCCAGATCCGACCTCTGTCTAGTGCAAAAATCATATCAATTCGTATCCACCTCCAATCAGTCCACAAAAAAATATTTCCATCTTCCTTGTTCAAAATCCTATAACTTTTGTGAATAGATCAGGAGTTGGATCGGACATCTACCTCGCGGTCAACGGCATTTCTCAGACAAGTTTCCAGCTAATCTGAGAGTTCAGCTACTGTACAATAGGAACTCAAAAATTCAATAAAGCCCAGATCCGTGTAGATCCAGGTCTGATATCTGGGCCTAGGTTGAAGTACTTCCAGAGATCTTTCCAACGGCGCCAGTTTCGTGTCGATCCGACATCGGGGCTGATCGCAGCGTCCGTTCTAGCCGGAGCGCGCGCCGAAAAACAGAACCGGCAGATCCGTGGCCGGTTATTCCGACCGGTGCCGAACGGAGCCGCCCGGCCTCCGGTTGACGTTCCAGCGTGCCGCTAGCCTAGGGAATGCTTCCCAAGTGTCTCCACCACAGTGGTGGCACCGGGCCCCACACGGCCCCTCCGGACAGCACGTGGGCCCCACAGTCACAAGTTCGGGTGCTGCCGAAGAGACGCGAGAAGCCGCCCGTCAACCCGAATTCGGTCCTCCCGGGCCCATTTGTGTAGCCCTTTACCTCCTTGCGTGGAGTGGGCAGTGAGTCATTGCTGTCATTATTGTGTATTAATTATTCCGGGAGCACAGTTTTCGGCCGGGTCCGTCTTCCCCACGCCGGGAGCGTGGAGGTATCGTATTCGCTCCTTGCTTGGCATTCCGCTTATTTCCATATATGCTTTATATGCCGCAGCTAGAGAGCATGTTTTAGGACCTAGCTTGCTATATATTTTCATATCACTGCTGCTGCGAGAGAGAGCGAAGCCGTCCCGTGACCCGATCCGGGCACGAAAGTGCGAATTGACCACCCTAGCTCTTGCCGGTTTCTCAACCGTGCACGTCCGACGCTTCCCTCGTTAAGGGACAATCACGAGCTCACCTAGAGTCCAAGGACTGCATTCCTCATTCCAGTCGTGTTCGTGGTCCGTCCCGCATCAGTTAGGGAGAGAGCGCCCGATTCTAAGGCTCCACCGTCTTTGTGCGACCACTGTGGGTGTGAGTGAGTGACCCACGCCCTTTGGCCATTGCCGGCTCATTGAGTTGGATATCCGTTCCCCAAGGGGAGGTTTACCTTGGATGTTGCTGGCCCTCTACCAGCAAGGGTCTTGTCCCAATTCCTCGACTCGGCATCCCCGATTTACCCCCGGGTTGAGTGTGTGCACCATACGAAGGTCTGCTTACGTAGGCTTCTGAGCCTTGTGGTTGAGCTTGCATACTTAGGTCCGAGGAAGCATTGGTATTGTAACTATCACCCCAAGGTGGTGTCACATCAAATAGGTATCAGAGCAAGTTCTAGACTTGTCTCTACTAAGTCTTGTCCTAGGGCCATGGCATTTAGAGTCTCCGGTGCATCAACCACTAGCATGGCTACCTCTCTTTGGTCAAGTCCATACAATTCTGCCTTCCACAAGGGTCCGATCGGTCCACCAACCTTGAACTTCATTCTAGATGAGGACATTACCTTTGACGGATCACATTCTAGTGATTATCTTAGGTGGGAGGCTACCATGGAAATATATTTTGAAAAGACTTGGGTATATGGACCCGCAAGAGTCCGCAAGGCCAAGGGACGGTTTCGGGGTCAAGCCAAGAGTAAGTGGGAACACATAGAGGGATTAAGAAGGGTTAGGAGGCAAGAGCCCATTTCCTCATGGGATGATATGAAGGTAGAACTTAGGAAGATCTACATCTCTAAATATTCCCACCCCTCCTACTCGAACACGCCTAGCCCGAGGAGCACTACCACTCCTCCATCCCCACCCGGCCCACTTGAGACCGCATTTAGGCCTCCTCCCCCACAAATCCGAATAAATTCCCTCTCAACTATCGTCACTACACTTCACCACCAAATCTTATCCCTTAAGACCCAAATAATCCAAGCATCCACCCCCCCACCTAACCCCTTGAGAGTCCCTGTTGTGTAGTGGACAGCAGATGTAGAGGGGAGGGGTGAATAGATCTGCCCCTCTTTTCGCAATGCAACCCTCTATATAGCTAGATAATGATAATAGCAGCGGAATATAACTAGCTAAACGAAGAACACAGTGATTTGCTTAACAAGATGATTATGCAATATAGATATTGAACCTAAGCATGCATCTAACACAAAGCAATCGCATAAGCAAACCACAACACACGAGATTTTAAGGTGGTTCGGACTGAATCTCCAGTCCTACGTCCACCCCTCACCAAATCAGGTGAGGCTCCACTAGTGCCACGCACTGAACCGCAAATCGGAAAGACCACCGATTGCCTTCCTACTAACCGTCGGTAGGGACGTCAACACCGCAGATCGGACAGCTTCCGATTGCCTTCTTACTAACCACCGGTAGGGACGATCTTCAGTTCCAAATGTTTGAATGAAATGGAAAAGAATAAGATATGAAAACACTCAAACAAGATATGAAATATGTTCAAAGAGAAAAGATCTTGTCTGAGTTTGCTGGAGCTTGAATCTGATGATTCACTTGGCTTGGAGTTGATCTCCTCTTGAAGTAGCTTGAATCACTTGGAGATATGATGAAGAGCTTCTTCCCGGAGTACTGTTCACAGCTACAGTAACTCGAACTCCTTTCCCTTGAACACACCCTTGCAGCTTCTATGGATCACCTTGAGATGAGAAAGAGGAAGATGATTGCAGCTTTTTCTTCACTTGGCTTGAAGTTGATTTCCTCTTGAAGTAGCTTCAATCACTTGAAGATTTGATGAAGAACTTCTTCTCGGAGTAGCTTGATTTCCTTCTTGAAACACCCTCCTTGTGGCTTCCTTTGATCACCCTTCTTATTCTTGAGTGCTTCTAGCTTTGGTGGAGGTTGCTTGCTTCAGATCTCACCTTGAAACACCTTGGATGGATGAAGAACTCCAGCCCGAAGTACTGTTCACGGAGGTGCTACAGTACCTCGAAAATGGCCTCCCTTGATCTCTCTTGAAGCCTTGAAGCATTAGAGTTTCTAACCCCTCATGTGTTGGTTTTATAACCCTTAGAATGGTCCTTGGACACCCCCCAGACCAGATCCATAAATCATGGGAGATTAGGTGAGTTTTGATTAAACAAATACATGGAAAGGGGCTGGCCACGAGGTGGAATTCGAAGTCAAACATGGCTGCATCGGGGCTGGCGGTCGACCGGAATTCATGGGGCGGTCGACCGGAATCTGTAAAATCTCCAACTTGTCGGTTCTGGCAAAACCGGTCGACCGGAAAAGTAGGAGCGGTCGACCGAAATCTGTAATTCCTAGAGAGTTTCGTTTCTGGAAGAACCGGTCGACCGGAAAGGCAGGGGCAGTCGACCGAAACCTGTAAAACGTGGAATTCTTAGGCTCTGGCAAATCTAGTCGACCGGCCAAGGTGTGTAGGTCGACCGGAAACACCTATACTTGCAAAAATGAAGTGTTAGACCAATGAAACATGTTCATAAGTCAAGATATTCATGTCCTCATCAATTTCATGTATTTTGGGATTGAAATCAACTTAGAATATGCTTTGAGCATTTCTAAATTTTGTTCCGGGGGCTCCACCCTCGGAAACCCCCGCAAGGGGCGCTGCCCCCTTGACCCCCGCGACCTGACCGGGCAAGTCGATCCGCGTGCGAGGGCACAACATTGAGCTTTCACTTGTCCATTCATTTGCATATCTGTCATGAACACAAGATCACATATGTCAGTCATATAAGAGTGAAAAATAACAATGACTAATAGTGTTTAGCCATTATCAAAACCAAGAATACCACAGAATGCATATGACCATAGAATGATGTCGAATGACCCAAGTGACCACAGAATGACTCAAATGACTTCAGGGACACAACAGTCCCCACACCCCAACCAAAACCCCCTTCCACAAACCTCACTATCCAAACCCAATTGGCCCCCACTTTCACCCCTCCACAACCGGCCGATCCCAAGGAGAAGAAACCCCTAATCGACCCAGTTTCCCCAATAAGGACCACCACTACCCCTCCATCTTCTCCTATAAGGGAGACTCCCCCCAAGACCGACCAACTCAAGCAACCCCAACCAACTCATCTCCCACTCCCTCCCCCAAAACTCCCATGTCCTAAACCTCCACTACTTCCCCTCCCTATTCCAAATCAAATTTCCCTTTACCCTCTACCCCGGGAGCACCACACACCAACCCTCATCACCCCAAAAGACCGTCTCATCTCTTTAGTAGAAGAACTCATACCCGATCCAATAGTGGTGAACACTCCAAACCCACTCCCTACCTTGGAAGAAATCTATGTCCAAGTTCAAGAAGAAACCCCACATGATAATCTTCACCCTACACCACCATCTCTAGTTGGGGTCAAGCTCATCTTAGGAGAACCCCTTGTTAGTTGGCTAAGGGAGAGCCTAATTAGAGAGATCTTGGCCCATGTTTGCCCTCCCATAGAACAAAATTTTCCCATAGTGCCCTTCTTCTCCTATCACACCACAATCCAAGCATCATATCAAGTGGAGACCTTAGAGGATTTTCTTAGGGGCTTAGCATGGCAAATTTAGTTCACTAGCATGTTGACCCCTATGGTCGAACAACCTAGGAGCCTTGGCCTCCTACACCTATGCATCGGGTCTATCACCTCGATTTGCACCATTGGTTGCTACACTAGCGACCTCCTTCTATTCCTTCCTACACCCGATGAGCCCAGCCTTCTCCTCAATTGAGAGCTTCTTATCTCGGGTAGAAAGCCAAACCCTCCCTTCATGGCCGACCCACCCACCAAAAACTTTGGCCCTATTGTCTCATTAGAGGAGGATGACCCACCACTATTTGAGGATTTTGAGGATATAGGGCCCCTCCCCCTCGATAACCCTTTTTATGATCCCTTTGATCCCTTCCAATGGGGGTCAAAGAACCCATGGAACCCAACCACCTTATCCACCACCCACCATTCCCTATCCCAACCCACCACGTTTGACCCAATTCACCCCATCCTAGACCCGGGTTACACCTTGGGAGCCATGACCTTGGGCCACATACCCCTAGGTAATAAGGTTGTGCCCCACCCCATGATGACCACCTTCTTAGATCCATTCGATCCTTTCCAATCGGAGTTCAAAGGTTGTCCCACACCTATACACATGAAAGTCACCTTTAGGAAAAGCATGCATGTGTCTAGGCTTACTACACCAATTGGCATGAACATTATGTTGGGTCCATTCATTCATATCACCCACATGTCAAGAAGAAAGCATGAGTGGTCCAAATTCGGATGTAATGGTCCACCTTCACTCATCATGAGTCTTAAGCATGATAGGAGCATTCTTGGATGTCCGGGTCCCCCGGCATTTGTCACCCCCATAGATGACCGGATCACCTACGGATGCCCCGGCCCTCCAACCTTTGTTAGAAAGTCCATGCATGATAGGGCCACATTTGGTTGCCCCAGCCCACCAAGGTTCATCAAGGTCCATATGGCATCATGGCATGATAGGCCCATCTATGGTTCTCCAGGTCCACCCATAACCACTAAAAGGACAGCATTCACAAAATTGCATGATAACCTTGCAAGCACATCAACAAGAGACATGAAATTTACAAAAGACTGACCGATCACTGGCGCCACCAAGAAATCCAAATGGGTGATTCCGGGATGGTGATGAATGAGAGGCCCTCACATAGAGACAACTCAAGATTGAGGTTTTGTGGGATCAGCCCCTTCCAGGTTTTGAGGTGCACTAACCCCACTACTCAGAAGTTAGGCCTCCTCGAGGGATGCGGAGTTAACTTCAGTTTCAATGTGGAAGGCCTTGTGCCACACAAGGGACCCACGGTGGCACCAAGTGAGGATTTCAAGCCCCCTTCCTCCCTTGAGAGAGCACCCACCCCTCCCCATGAGAGCACCGTCAGCCTAGAGAAGCCCGACGTAAGCAACTTGAGAGAATATTGGATGAACAGGAAATCATCACTCGGAGCAAGGTGTACGGGCACTACCTCGCTAGGTGGAAGAATCGGCTTCTTTCGGAAGACATGTGAGCGGTACCACTTCTGCACCTTTCCGAAGAGGGAAGGACTCTTACTCGACGGAGTCGAGTTATCCGCACCCCGGGAGTATGATGGGGTCATCACCATCCGTCTTGGCACTCTCGGCCCTTCTCGTCACCCCGGAGGCGTACGTCATGGTCTAGCCATTTATTATGAGTCCTATGTTGTATTTCTTTATTTTTATTGAGTCATATCGTTGTAATTTCCCTTTTATTAGAGTCATGTATCTAGGTCTTTGGTTTATTTCCCTAAGTTTGAGTCTCTTTAGGCTAATTTAGACTAGCTATTGGGCCCAACCCAGTGGACTTGGCCCATGGGCGCCCCTACCTTGTTGGTTATTAGTCAATGTGCCAAAAGTCAGGGTCTTATTGTAAATTGTGGGATCCCTATAAATAGGACCCCACTCTCTCCATTTTGAGGTAATGAATCAATGAATGAAGAATTACCATTTGAGAGTTCAAATTTTCTTAGTGGAGTGAATCCATTATTTGGGTGAGAAGCCCTAGGGAGTGAATCCCACATACCCCCCTTCTCCTCTCTCTCTCTCCCTCCAAGATGAGGGCGCCCCCTTCTCTCTCTCCTCCCCTCCCAACCACCTCCACCCTCCCACCTACCTCCATTAAATCCTCTACAACTTCCCACAAGCCATCATTACTTCCCCCTAGTCCCAAGAGACCCTCCACCAATCCACACCCCACCCTCCAACCCCCAACTACCCATCCCCTTCCCCAAGCAGCCCTCCACCTTCCCAAGGCACCTCTTCCCATCCCCAAGACCACCATTGATCACCCCACATTAAAGGAAATTCAAACTCACATTCCCTCCACCCACTTGTGCCCTCCTCACCTTCCCCCTTCTCCCTCCAAGGCCAAATTCATAGCTCATCTCTCACCAACTGCAAATACCCCATTCCAGACCCCATTCTCCCTCTCCCACACCTTAGAACACCCCCTCCTAGGCCCCCTTACAACTAGGGGTCACTCCCACACCTATTCACCCCATTTCCCCTTCCATATACCCCATTTCCCCTATCATCATCAACCTGCAGTTCACTATTTGGAGGCAGCAAAGAAGCTGTTGGTTGCAGAGGCTGTCCCATCGTCTCCTCATCGAACCAGGTGGCAAGTCTTATATTGCTGGAATCTTCTTCGAGTTGGCTTTCCAACGGTGGTGGTCCCGCCGACTTCCAAGGTCGGAGCTGTTCGGAGGAGGCGATCTACTACGACTGCGCAAGACTTCTCAGGCAGAGGACCAGAACCTGAGTGGAAGCTCTTCCACGGCAGTTCTGTCATGAATCTGGGCGAGAGTTCTTCTACAAACTTCTTCCTAGACCTGTCGACTTCCAGGATCAAGAAGCGGAACTCCGATTGACGACCGGAATCAAGAGTTATTAATTTCTTCCTGCAGGTGCTTGGTTTTGTTTCTTGTCAGTCTTCTCCGACCTTCCCTTCTTGTTCGAGTTCTACCGGTCCACTCTGACATCATCTGGCATCCCCGTTACATGCGTTTCGAAGAGGACTCGACAACAAATCCATTGGTACTATCCATGCTCAAATTGGAGTTCTGAAGCACCCGTGGTACCCTTATCATTAAGCTGCTGAGGTTCTGCGATAGTCAAGAACAGCAACCTGCTTCCCTGTTCAACCCTCTGCCCCGACCAGAACCGACGACCACAGAAATCAAGAAAATTCTGGCATCATCCCGCTCTAGTTACAAAGAATTCCCCACTGGTCCCGTCATCAGGAAAATTCTGGAGCAGTCACAGAAACCACTTCTTCAACTGTTTGTCAGCACTCGCAGAGAGCATGCAGAACTGATATCGGTCTTCATTCAGCGTTCTTTCCCACGTTTCTCCCCTCCCCGCTTGGCCGGCTGAAGGCCCCTCCCAGCGTGGAGGTAGTTTTGGTTGTAACCACATAATCCCCACCCTAAGATTCCCCCCCCCCCTTGCATGGGGGTATTTCATGTAATAATTACACTCGCAGGTTTGAAGCTTCATCGACGCGGCGTGCGGGTGCTCCCCTCGCCTCCCCACTCGCCCCCGTCTCCGACCGGAGTCGGTTTCTTCAAACCGGCTAGGTGAGAACTCGTCCCTTGCTCTCATTTATACCTTTTCATTTAATATTCTCCAATTGCGCCATCGGTTAGGGAGAGAGCGCCCGATTCTAGGCTCCACCGTCTTTGTGCGACCACCGTGGGTGTGAGTGAGTGACCCGCGCCCTTTGGCCATTGTCGGATCATTGAGTTGGATATCCGTTCCCCATGGGGAGGTTTACCTTGGATGTTGCTGGCCCTCTGCCAGCAAGGGTCTTGTCCCACTTCCTCGATTCGGCATCCCCGAGTTACCCCCGGGTTGAGTGTGTGCGCCATACGAAGGTCCGCTTACGTAGGCTTCTTAGCCTTGTGGTTGTGCTTGCATACTTAGGTCCGAGGAAGCATTGGTCTTGTGACTATCACCCCAAGGTGGTGTCACATCACTTTGTGTCCTAGCCGACCCTTCTACAACTTGCCATTGCGGGCCTTACGCCCGAATCGGCACAAGATCTATCCGTTGCGCTAGCATTACCTTCTTGCTAACGAATAAACCCTTTCTCGGCGCAAGGCCTCGTGCCCTAGCCGACCCTCTCGACGTCTTCTTGTTATAATATATATATATATATATATATATATATATATATGGAAAGAAAAGAAGAATGGGGGCTTAAAATAGAGGTGCCCCGCCGGCCTTGTTCCTACAATAGGACAAGGGCAAAAATGGCCTTAACCTAGTTGCGGTGAAAACCTGAAAGGGCACCGTAGGCAAAATCGTGTACCCAGCCACGTGAAAACCAGAGAGGGCACGTGGGCAAAAGCAAGAGGGGGCTGACTTTGGCGAAAATCGTAAAGGGCGCTTAAGTTAGTAATCTGGTCATTTAAGTTCCGCCTCACCCTCATTCTAGTGAAACTCCGAAAAGGGTGATCACCCCGATCCCCATCGAAGATCTTCCTCAACTTACTTCTGACCCATGTCACCATCGGCAAGATCGGTCAGCCTCCTTGCGACCCTTGTCATCATCGGCAAGATCGGTCAACCTACTTCTGACCCTTGTCACTATCGGCAAGATCGGTCAACCTCCTTGCGACCCTTGTCACCATCAGCAAGATCGGTCAGCCTCCTTGCGACCCTTGTCATCATCGGAAAGATAGGTCAGCCTCCTCTTGACCCTTGTCACCATCGGCAAGATCGGTCAGCCTCCTCCTGACCTTTATCATCATCGATAAGATCGGTCAACCTACTTCTGACACTTGTCACCCTCGGCAAGATCGGTCAGCCTCCTTGCGACCCTTGTCACCATCGGCAAGATCGGTCAGCCTCCTTGCAACCCTTGTCATCATCAGTAAGATCGGTCAGCCTCCTTCTGACCCTTGTCACCATCGACAAGATCGGTCAGCCTCCTTGCGACCCTTGTCATCATCGGCAAGATCGGTCAGCCTCCTCCTGACCCTTGTCACCATCGGCAAGATCGGTCAGCCTCCTTGTGACCCTTGTCACCATCTGCAAGATCGGTCAACCTACTTCTGACCCTTGTCACCATCGGCAAGATCGGTCAGCTTCCTTGCGACCCTTGTCATCATCGGCAAGATCGGTCGACCTACTTCTGACCCTTGTCACCATCGGCAAGATCGGTCAGCCTCCTTGCGACCCTTGTCATCATCGGCAAGATCGGTCGACCTACTTCTGACCCTTGTCACCATCGGCAAGATCGGTCAGCCTCCTTGCGACCCTTGTCACCATCGGCAAGATCGGTCAGCCTCCTTGCGACCCTTGTCACCATCGGCAAGATTGGTCGACCTACTTCTGACCCTTGTCACCATCGGCAGGATCGGTCACCCTCCTTGTGACCCTTGTCATCATCGGTAAGATCGGTCGAGCTACTTCTAACCCTTGTCACCATCGGCAAGATCGGTCAGCCTCCTTGCGACCCTTGTCATCATCGGCAAGATTAGTCGACCTACTTCTGACCCTTGTCACCATCGGCAAGATCGGTCAGCCTCTTTGCGACCCTTGTCATCATCGGCAAGATCAGCCAACCTACTTCTGACCCTTGTCACCATCGGCAAGATCGGTCAGCCTCCTTGCGACCCTTGTCATCATCGGCAAGAACGATCGACCTACTTCTGACCCTTATCACCATCGGTAAGATCGGTCAGCGTCCTTGCGACCCTTGTCATCATCGGCAAGACCAGTCAACCTACTTCTGACCCTTGTCACCATCGGCAAGATTGGTAGGCCTACTTGTGACCCTTGTCATCATCGGCAAGACCGGTCGACCTACTTCTGACCCTTGTTGCCATCGGCAAGATCGGTCAGCCTCCTTGCGACCCTTGTCATCATCGGCAAGATCGGTCAACTTCCTTGTGACCCTTGCTATCATCGGCAAGATCGGTCGACTCCCTCTTACTCTTGTCATCATCGGCCAGGTCGGCCGGCATCTCCTTAAGCCCGGCTTTGCCCCGAGAATTGAGTTCAAAAAAAAATGATGAAATGATGAATAAAAAATGAGGCTTAAAATAGAGGTGCCTTGCCAGTCTTGATCAGATAGCAGGATAATGGCAAAAATGGCTCCAACCCAACTGTGGTGAAAACCTGAAAGGGCACCACATGCAAAATCGGGTACCCCGCCACGCGAAAACCCGAGATGGCACGTGGGCAAAAGCAAGAGGGGGCTGGCTTCGGCGAAAACCCGAAAGGGCGCTTAAGTCAGTAATCTGATGAATGACAAATAATGATGATACATCCTCCGTCCAGAGGACTCTTTGCAGGGTCAGAACGGAGTCTTCCTTCAAAGTCCCACCAACAAGCAAGCCTTTGTTCGACCCTTGTCATCATCGGCATGGCTGGTCGGCATATCCCTTAAGTTGGACCTTTCGTCCTCGTTAATGAATAAGCCCTCCTTTGCTTCGACATTTACCTAGTATCGATGAACAAGTTACTGTTGACCCTTGCCACCATCAACAAGACCGGTCAACACCCCATTAGTTCTCATCCATTCTGAAATTTATCCCATGAATTAAGTTCAAAAAAAAGTGATGGGGAATAAAAAATGAGGCTTAAAGTAGAGGTGCCTCGCCAGACTTACTCAGATATTCTAAGTAAGGGCAAAAATGGCTTTAACCCAGCAGCGGTGAAAACCCGAAAGGGCGTCGCAGGCAAAATCGGGTACCCCGCCACGTGAAAACCCGCAAGGGCGCGTGGGCAAAAGCAAGAGGGGGCTGGCTTCGGCGAAAACCCGAAAGGGCGCTTAAGTCAGTAATGTGAAAAAAAATGATGAATGATAAAAAAATGGAGCGAATGATGATGATGAAATAATAATGTCATCTTCTCGTTTGTTACTTTATTCCTACAAAGGTTCCCATGCTAGCTTTGCACCGGTGGACCTACCTTTGCTTCGACATTTGTCCCATGCCGATGAGCTAGTTATCTTTGGCCCTTGTCACCATCGGCATGATTGGTCAACTTCCTTTTGACCCTTGTCACCATCGGGAAGACCGGTCAATATTCCCTTAACCCCGGCCTTACCTATTTTGCTTCGGCATCTACCCAATGCCGATGAATGAGCAACTGTTGACCCTTGTCATCATCGGCAAGATCGGTCGGTGTCCCCTTCAGCCCGGACCTTACGTCCGTGTTTATAAGCAAACTTCCCTCTTCTATGAACCTTTGCCACCTCTGGTAGAGTCCACAAATAAATCCATATTCTTACCCTTCGGCCCTTGGCGGCCCCTAAACCCCTCTCTTTATTCCCCGGTACTTGGCTCAGACGGATCAATGGTCCCGAGGGACTCAGTCACTCATATCTTCAGAGAAGCAAATGTTGTTGCTGATTTGTTAGCCTCTCTAGCCTGCACCAATAATTGTAATTCTTTCTTTTTCTCACATGAGCTACCCACGAAGATCAAGGGTGCAGCTCGGTTGGATAAGCTAGGGATGCCTAGCATCCGCATCATGTAATTTTCATTTGTTGTTTATCTTAATAAAATTAACCTCCTAGTGGTCAAATGGCGAAATGTTCCTTCTCCGAGGAGCACTCTACATTTTACCCCTAGGCAGGGTTTTGGAAAAAAAAAAGATCAATGGTCCCGAGGAGAAGTTGCATCCTGGTGGAGCGAACCCCTCGCCCCTTCCCTGAAGGTGCGAGCGCTCTCCTACCCTAGCGACTGACGTACTCCAGACTAGATGAATCCATTCAGCAAGCAGATGTGCAAAGTAAGGGAACGAAAGTTTCCATTCAAAACAACAAAAAGGGAGATACATGTTACCCGGGGCATACACCCCCCTAGAATACATGAAAGTTCACAAAAAGGGAGAAAAGACAAAAGGATGGAGCTATTGCAGCAAACGGCGAAAGATGTCCTCGAATTCCGGCAACCCCAGAGACGGGTAGCGAGCCAGCTCCTGTAGACATTCTTCCTCGTCCCGCAGTCGCACCAATTTCTCCTCAAGTGATGCGGCTTGCCCTTTTGCCAGCTCGGCCGCCTCTATGTGCTGAACCCACAGTTGATCGGACGATGCTAATTCTACTTCTGCTCGGTCAAGTTCGGCATTGAGCTCAACTCTCTGAGATTTCAAAAAAGTCTGACATTGGCCAGAGTCATTGGCAGCATCCCGCATCTACTGGGCAGTCCCTCTCAATGATTGAAGGGCAGCTTGACACTCTGTCCTTTCAAGCTTCGCGGCCATCATTTGATCTAGCAAGTTACAGCCCATGAACTCTCTCCTGTTCACATGCTTCAGGAGCAAGACTACCCATTGCACCCAGTCCTCTATAGGGCAGCCAAAAGCTAACAAAGTGCGGGAGAGGTGCTCTGCAAGACTCCTCAGCTGTGCATAGGTTAAATCCGGGCGAGCTGTCACGGTCTCCCACAATGTCTCCAGATACTGCCACACTAGGTCGCTCGAGGATTGCAAACCAGGTGACGGCGTATCCGGGAGTTGAAATTCTACCCGACTATCAACTACGGCCCAAATATCATCACCCGGCATAGAAGATGAGGATGGCATATCTTGCAAGGCGTTCGCGCTAGGACTGGCCCCCGCAGACAATGCAACAGCGGGACTCTCGATAATAGCTACTTCTCTCCCAACCTCGGGTGACAGCGCTACGTCTGGACCTTGGATAGCGGGGAGCGGTTGTTGAAGTGGCCTCTCCAGCTACCATCAGTGATGATTCGATGCCAGGGATTGGGGTCGGCGAGCTCTCGATCACCTCTTTTACAATTTCTCCTTCCCCTGCCCCAGAGAGGCCCTCTTCTCTCTAAAGTGGCTCATCGGCAATGACAAGCTGTTGCTGCTCCAAAGCCATGGCTGACAGCTCAGACCCGACGACCATCTACAGTGCCTCCGAGCCCCCTACTATCATGTAATCCTTCGGATACCTCAAGGCTATGGGCCTCAGGACCGGCGGGAACATGGGCGGGTCTGCGCTGAGAGGTGGCAGGGGTATCTTCACGATTATCGCCGACAAGGTGACCTCGGCCAGAATAGCAGAAGCCTGCAAGAGAAAGAGAGCATAAGAATCTCGAAAGACCAGCATAATGGCCAGACGAGAATAAGCACAAGACTGAGAAGTGTAGCTCTTACCTCAGTCGGCACTAAGCTCAAATTTGCAGTAGTTGGAGCCGCTATCTCCATCCCTTCTGACCCTTCTCCGACTGAAGGACCTGGTTGTCCAAAGCTACGCAGAGTCAGTTGTGGAGGACTGAAGGTCGTAAAGTCGCTCTCATAGGTGGAAGACACCACAGCGTCCTCAGCCTCGGTTCCCGTCAAAAGGAAATCCTCATCGCTCGAGCCACTGCCATAATCCACATGCTCTGATGAGGACGAACTTTGAACCAACAACGGCTCTTTCTCCCACAAAACTGGCAGCTCTTCACCCAGAAGGCCTCCCGCCGGGGCTTCTAGCTCGATAGGAGCCTGCTCGGCTGACTCTGTGATAGGGATAACAGGCGAGCGAGCTTCGGGGATGGATCGACTTTCTGGAATTACCCCTGGCTCCGCAGAGATTCCCTCAGTTGATTCCACGACAGGGGGAGAAGGCGGTCGAATCTTGACGGATGCTGAAGAAAAGAAAGCACCCATGTGAGCACAGGGGACAATAAATTATAGAAGTCTACGACTAGATGGGCCATCAATTACCCTCTATTTCGTGGTTGGGCGTGGGAGAGGGAAGATCTGTCTGCACCACATCCTCTCTGTCTCCGGCTCCCGCAGAGGTGGCAGCTGCTTGCGCGGCCATTACAGACGAAGCAGCTACGTTTACAAGAATAAGAATTGGTCTTGGTTACCAAGGTGACGACTGAGCACAAGATGGAAGCATACCACGGGTCACACAAGCTAAGGGACGAGAGGTCTCGAACTCTTCAAATGAGACCACTCTCGGAAGGACGACCGCAGGTGCTGGGTCCACAGTCTTCTTCTGACAGGCCCGCTTCGCTCGAGTGACGGCCTCTCGGACTTGGGACCTCGGTCATTTCTGGGAATCACCGGGAGGAAGTGGCGTCATGGTTGGGACAGCTTCCGGGACTTCAAAATATGCTGGTTTCTGAGCCTTTATCAGTAGCTCCCTGAAATGCTTAGTCTCTTCACAAGAAAGCCGAACTGCACACAAGCGAAGGTGAAAGAAGGAGAGATGACATATACAGTAGTAGAAAGGAAAGCCGGAAGTTGAAGAAAAAAATATATACCTGCTGGTCCCGTATAGAAGGAAGAAAGTGGCCAGTAGAATAGTGAAGGCTCTTTGTCCCTAGAGGCGGCTTCGTGAACCAGCCATCATATGTCCCCTATCACTTCACACTGTTCGGTCAGCAACGCAAGGTCCTCATGGCCGCGTGAAGATAGATGGTAATACAAGCCGAGGTGGTATAGCCCCCATCCATCGGCATACTTGAAAGATATAAGAACGGGTTGGCCCAATGTACTTTCACTAGGGCCACACACTGAAATTCCGTGGGAGCATAGCAGCGCAAACAACTAGGGAGTGCCCTCATAAAGCTTCGGCCGTCGGTCTTCTCCCCTGATGAATGTCCTGTAGGGGTAGAGCCGATCGTTCTCAGGACGTCAAGAAGCTGTAGAGGGTGTCAGCTCCTCCACTAGCAACGAAATTTGCTGAAGGACCAATCGCTCGCTACTCACACGGCACAGGCCCTGAAGCGTCTTCAAGAAGCCATCCTTGCTGATCTCTGGCAATTTTGGTTCCACCTTGAGCGAACATTGCCTGGCAGCTTTCCACGCTTCCAGGTAGTTCGCTACTGCAGTGTTCGTCCGAGATTTCAACCACTTCAAGTAAGCCAGGTCGATATCCAGAGCGGGCACCGGCTAGGAGTCCAAAAACTTACACTCTGCAACAGCCCAGCACTCTCTCCTCGAGTTCTTGTAGAAGCCCGTGCACGCATTCCACCACTTGTTGTACTCTGGAGTCACACGGGGAAAGCGCGCAAGGACCGGAACTCTAAATGAAACCGCCTCTCGACGATGAAAATAATCCCACAAAATGCGGGCCTCATCATTCGATACTTGGCCGGCTCGGGCCCTATTAGGCAGTGCAAATTTGGTGGAAGTGGCTGGAATATGCTGGTCATAGCCAAAATTTTGACTGAACCGGAAAGGACAGTAAGGCTCCTGCCACAAAAGGCCGCTCTTGCGAAAAACCAAGACGCTCGGCCTTATGGATAGCACCCAATCTATCAACTCTGACTCCAAGATCGGTCTTGTACACTTGGCATCAGAAATAGGGTGGACATATTCCTCCACCTTGTTCATACGGCACTCCCTCATCCTGTTCACCAAGGGGCTGGAGTGGGCCGCCAAACTCCAAAAGTGCAGGACCCCCGGGGAATCCACTTGAACTTTTGTAAGCTTTCCACGTATAGCAAAGAGCTGGTCTGCCACTCGGTTCGGCTCAACACTGGCGAATTCTATCATCCTGGGGACCAGTTGTGTTGACTGGAGTGACCGGGGAGAAGCCTCTAGGAATAAAGTGCAGACCCAAGCATTAAAGAAATGCAACGGGCCAACCCTCTGAAGACTCCTGGGAATGCGCGAGCGGTGCAGGTCTCCCAGTAGCTTGTATATAAGACATAATGCAAACAGGGTAGAGCAAGAGCTTCATGCCCCAGGCCATCAGACAGGCAGGATAAATAGCCTCTGCCCTAATCACGCTCTCATCACCTTGCGGCAGAGCAAAGGAGCAAATCCAATAAGTCAGAAACGCAGCACAATGAGTGACTGCGTCTATACCCCTGGGGTTGGGTCCTCCTGGTTGGCCTCCCTCTGAAGTCGAGGGGAAGGTAGCCTGTCGCCGAACTCTTTTCTTTGGCTGAACTGGAGTCGGCAGTACATAGGGGAAATCTGTGTATTTCTGCTCTCCCTTGAAGAAATACTGAAGCCATGTGCCCATTCGCACACGCCTCTTTTCCCCAGGCTTCCGCGCCCCCTTTGATTAGTGAGAAGAATGGCAGAGACTGTGGTACGCCTTCATCAAATAGCGGTAGGCGAAACTCGTCAAGTATCGCCCTTCTCCGTCTGTCTAGTCCTTCAGCCAGTCTAGTGAACAAACTTCCTCATACGGCTCACCGTCTATCTGGAGGCCGCTTAGCTGCGAGAGACTCCAAATGTCTAAGGACATCTCTCCTTCTGAAGTATATAAGGTGTTGTACTCTAGGTAAAACACCTCGATCATGTCGCAGCAAAGACCCTTCAAGATGGGATAGCAATATCTAGATGCATATACACTGTGATATACACCTGCTCTGATCAAGGTGGGTGCATACTGCTGCAAGACGAAGTCTGTGAATTCTACTGCTCCCGGCCTGAAGGCGTGGGCGTCGGTGACCTTCATATCGGCAAACCATCCTACAGAAATCTGGTGCTTGAACCGGACCGCCAGGCAGTCTAATAAGAAAGGCTCGTCTCTATATCGCCATTTCAGCGGGGCCAGGAATAAGCCAAAAGATGGCTTCTCTCGGTCTACATGACCGGCAGTCTCGTTCCATCTTGCAGGAACGAATTCGGGGGCTCTAGTTAGCAGCCCATCTTGTGGAGACAGCTCCTGAAGCCTGAGTATGACACCCCACTTCCTGGGTTCGCCTGGTAGATAGATGGGTCTTCCCATTACAACACAGTTGATGAGACTGTCTGGTCCCTCGAGCAGCGCCAGCTCAGCCTTCCGAACAAGGAACATATCCCACTTCCCCTGAAGGTTGAACCGCTTCAGAAAGGACATCAGGTGCTTGTCCTTGGGATGATCCACCCTGGAGCCGTCAGGGCGTTCATATTTGAAGGAATCACTTCCGATGATCAGCAGACGGTCTGTATCCACTGTCTCGGTCTCTGAATCAGAAGACTCTGTTACTGTGGCCAGTTTGCCATGGCCCCTATCCAAAGAATGAACATCCCTCCATGTCACTATAGCTCGGGAGGAGGAAGAAGATCCAGATGCCATGATATATGTACAAAAGACAAAAAAACAAATAAAGCAAAAAAAGTCAGAAGGCTTGGTGAAGATAAAGTCTTTTCTGACAAAAATTCGGTAGAGTCCCCCCAGCTCGGGAGATTGCCAGGGTGAAGCGGGAACTCGTCCACTAAGTGACGAGCCCTTAAAAAGGCGGTGGGCGTCACGCCGGGGCCAAGTAGGACACCCAGGGGTGCAGCTCCGAGGATGAGCCTACAAGGAGCCTCCTGGGGCCTGAAAAACAAGGGGTGGGACCCCGAAACCCTTACTCACCACTTTGCTCTTGCTGCTGTGCTTTGGAGAAGAAGGGAAGAGAGAGAAGTATGGGATGCAAATGAGGTTGGGATGAAGAAGAAAAAGAAGGAAGAAGAAGATATAGGGAAAGGTTCGATCGCCCTAATTCGGCGCACTAAAGGGCACGCCGGATTAACGTTTCCCCCTCAAAAAAAGAATTTCAAAATTTAAAGGGGGCAGACTCAAGCTAATCCGGCGCGCTAATAGCGCGCCGTATTAGGTCTCCTTACAAAAGCCAAGGGGCTCGCCGTATTAGGCCCCCCTCTCCAAGGAGCGCGCCGGATTAGTCCTGCATATGCAAGGGGCGCGCCGTTTTAGCACAAGCCCCATGGTCGCGCCGGATTAACCACCGCGATGTATTCAAAGGTCATTCTAAGACTCTGTCAAGCCAGACGGGGAAATTTACCCTAAGGGAGCTCATCCGCGGGTCCTGCCTCGCTTTTGCCTTGCTTGCAGCACCCGTGGCTGGGGGGCATTTGTTGGCACTCAAAATATACTCGATGGCGATCAAGCCTCAGAGACAAATGATGCGGCCCACTGAAGCAGGGAAGCTGAAGGAGACCAACACATTGAAGCCTTCTCAAGCTACCAGAGCCTTAGGTCATCCATCATGAATGCCGGGGACTTCACCTGATGAGGATCGAGAAGAATACACCACAAGCGGGCATTGTCCATCATCTGACCAAGGATGAGTATGCCCTTGTCGTCCAACCAAGTACGAGAACATATTCGTCATCCGACCAAGGACGAGTATGTACCCGTCGTCCGATCAAGGACGCGCATGCCCTCATCGTCCGACCAACGACGAGAACATATCCATCGTCCGATCAAGGACGAGGATGTGCCGGCCATCCGACCAAGGACGAGAGTGTGTCCATTGTCTGACCAAGGACATAGGTACACTTGGCGGCATGCCGCCTGAATGAAAGATCCTCTCTAGGTGAGAGAATGCCCTCGGCCCCTCAAAACAAAGGACCAAAGGCTCTGTCAGCAGAAGACCCCGACTACCCGGCACGGGTATGGCTTCTAAGCATATTGGGCCCATCAGCAGCCAGATGATCGCCTAGTTGAGGTGGAAACACCCCGGGCAGCATACCACTACTCGTGGAAGCCACCAATGCAAGTCGAGGCGAGCCGGCAGCACGAACCATTTTGCCGAGAGCCGTGTCAGCGGAAAACCCGCGTGTCCGAGCTAAAGGAACACGAGTTCCAAAAGTAGCCGTTTGGCGGCCCGGAAGTCTCACCTACATTCCCCCCTATGCTCTGGTGAGATCATGGAGAGATGAAGGATAACAGCAACCCCCGGGGTCATGCCGGAGCCCGCTGTCAGACCCGTGTCAGGGTAACGTGACGAAGCGGCTCGAATCCGATGCGCCCCTCCTAAACCTACGCGCCCTCTTGGCCTTTGGCATCCTTCTAAACCGGCGCGCCCTGACTGTTCGAATCTGGCGTGCATGGAAGGCCTTAAACCGGCGCTCTAAGCCCCGGGCCGGATTAAGCTCTATCGAAGGATCACCCATATAAGAGGCCGTGTGTTTGAGAAGAAAAAGCGAGAGGAAAAAAAGAAGAGAAGAGATACAACAACAGAACAAGAAAAAGATAGAGAGGGAAGCTTGGAGAGGAAGAAGGAGGGCGGAGAGCCCGTCGATTCTGATACTCTGTTTCTCTGCTGCGAAGCTCCAAGGTGGGTTGGCGGAAGTCGTGGCGACTTCTTCTACTATTTTCTTCCCCTCTTCTGCTAGAATAGCTCCGCGGAGCAATGTAATGAGAGGGCGATGATATGAGCCCGGGGGTTCCTCGAGCTTCCCCCTTCTGTCTTCTCTCTGTTTCCACCCTTTTTCCCAAGATAGGATCGGCTTCGTGTCACAACGCCGAGCCGATGTGATGTAGAATGCGTTTGTAATGCTTTCACTATGTGATTGAATGAATGAATAGGAGTGTGTTCGCTGATGCCTCTCTCATTAGATTGTAGTCTATCTCATCTATCCTCTATGGGTTTTTTTTGTTTTGGTTTTCTACTGCCGAATACGCCTCATTGATTCTCGAGGCAACATTAATAATCCCCCTCCACGGGGTTCTTTTTGTCTTATAAACAACGTCGAATGAGTCGGTATGCCCAGATGTCCTCTCCCGGCCGGAGGGATGCATATCAGTGCATTACCCTTTGTCCCCGGAGGTGGCCCTCAACATTCCATATTGTGGTTCAAGGCTAGGAGAATGGGTATCTCAATAGCTACTGTCGTGTATCCGTGTGTATTGTAGATGCTATCAAGCTATTCGATCATTTGCCCCCTCCATGATCTCACTCTGCTGGCTGACCTTCTGGCCTTAAGTCTAGCCTACTGGCTCCCCTTTTAGCCTGTCCCTTCGATGCATATGTGTGTATACGGTCATCTGCTGTCCGTTCCCCAATCGAATGTATTCTGACTATAGTGCTCTTTAGTGATTCATCCTCTCAAAGAACTCACTGCCCGGGGAGGGGAACATCCCCCATCATCCTCAATTACTGGCGAGCCATGGGATCATATCTCCTAATGATATGAAACCTATGACTCATCTAGTGAATATCAACAGGGCTTTAACCTGACATAAAATCCACCTTCTCTTGAGAGTGGTGGTGGCTGTAGGAAAATAACCTCTAGTAGGTTGGCCCTCGAGGTGACTTCCCATCTCAGCCGTCCCTTAACTCTCCTTGACTCGTGGAGATGGATACCCCTAGCAGGCTAGTCCTCGAGGTCTTTTCCCTCCATCGAAGTCCGCCGGTCACTGTTTGGCACTCCCGATCTTAAGGAGCGTACCCCAATCCTGTGGGACTGTCTCCAATTCGCCCCTGTAACCCTTCAATCATGGGGAGATGCTGCCCAAATTTTGACTGATAACTTGGTTCAATTTGCAATTGATTTGCACTAATAATTTCATTGATGACTATGCTTGAGTAGGAACCTCACATAAGTCTAGATTTGTCTCATTGGCATTGCTTCTGGGATCTCAATAAGTCTTCTAATCTTTAAAATAACACCGAAATCATAAGAAAATTGACTGAAGTTTCAGTGGAACTTAAATAGCCCAAAAATCTCCTAATCCGGCGCGCCAATTTTCGGCGCCCCCCCCGGCTCCGTTTTAACATTAGACTCATATTTCAAATGGCCTCCTTGAGCCTCTATCCGGCGCGCCTAGGGCGCGCCGTTTTAACTTCCATCTGGCCACCGCGCCGGTTTAGCCTCTATTCGGCCACCGCGCCGTTTTAGCCTTCATAAGGGCATCGCGCCGTTTTAACGCTAACTAACTACCGCGCCGTTTTAGGCTAATTATATCTAAATATGCATTAACCCTATATGTGTTTGATTGTTTGTGTGTCAGCCTTTGATGCTTATTGTCATAGCCCTAATTGACTTAATAAACCTAGTTGAATAAGAGAGTAAAAGGGGTTTTTGACACCTTCAATTGCATTGAACATCCATCTCGAAAGCATGAGCATGCATCTGCATCGGCATACATTGCCATCTGAACGATCTTAATCGCACCTCTAATCATGTGAATAAACCAATTAACCAATCCGTTGCATCTCGCACGGACGGTCAACCAAATGACCGCATTTCACATCATCCAACTAGTGCATTCAGTCAATACTTCTTATGCCTTCGTGTTATCCCCCGAGGCATCCTCTCTTGGCAATTAATCAAGGGTTGTCCTCTTTTTTGGAGGACATAATTAATGTCATAGCCTTTATGGTATGACGGACTCCGAGTCCCGACACGAGCATCATAATCGACTGACCAGGTCAGATCGAGCGCACCATAAACTTGTCACTCACGTGACTGTCACGCCCTAAGCGAATAAACCCCCAACAAAAAGATTCTACCCAAACATGCATGTATGCATGTAAGCACATAAGGCCGGTGCACATCTTCAGTGTTGCATTTCAGGTCAGTGCACATGAACACAATGTTGCATACAAAGGTCGGTGCGCATTGTCACTGTTGCACACTAACGTCTGAGCATATGTGCATGAGCGCACACTAAGGTCTGAGCATATGTGCAATTTTAGGTCTGAACATATGAAAGGCAGGTCGATTTAGAAAGACAAGTCGAGTTTAATCAATGTCGTTTGATGATTAGGAAAGCTTCAGGTTCGTGTTGGTAGAGTTAGGATCGCTAGGACACGGTTAAATCCTTCAAACGAACTTGATTTTCTTCAACTTTCACTGCCATGAGCTATTTGTCACCGTTACAGAGCTATTTGTCACTTCTAATGGCTATTTGTCACTCATAATGAGCTATTTGTCACCCTTATTACCCGCTAGGTGTCGCCTTTGCTTCGCTTCATCAGATATTGTGACTTTTATTATCGATTTATCACCCTTTCGAGACATTTGTCAGCCTTGAAGCCTATTTGTCATCATTGATGACTATTTGTCACCACTATGCAGTGTTAGCCGTTGTAGTATCTCTCTCCGGCCTCTCGTCTACTATGCGGCTAATGTATCCGGATGAAAGGAACCTCGATCTAAGCGATCTCATGACCGACAAAAAGGAAGGACCGAGAGTCAGAAAAGTTAGGGGAGATGGAACGATCTTCACGGTTCCATCGCTTCGATTTCCACAAAGTTGGGGAGGCACAAAAACTATTTTGCCCTTTGGGGGTTTCGTCTCCTTCCTATAAATAGAGACTCTGTGGGGAACCCTAAGGACATCTTGAGTTCCTTTGGCGGTCAAAGACACTCTCGTGAAGATGTCGTCGTCTGAGAAGTCAGATTCTTCGTCAGAGCAAGTTCCCGCCAAAAGGCTGTGCATCCGAAAGGAAGCCCTGCCGGTGCCGGACCAGCCATCGGGGGAAAGCAGTGGCGGTGACTTTTCGGAGGAATACAAGCAAGGTTACCTGCAAGGGTGGTAGGATGCCTTGGCAAGGGTGGACCGCCTATTTTGTAACAAGGGGGTGTTGAGCCTCCAACCTGACAAGTTCCATCCCAAAGAGGACGAGTAACCGCTTGTACTCTCTTCCCCTATCAATATACTTTCTGAAGGGGCGTGATCTCGCGCTTGTCCTGAGCTGAGAGGATGATCACCTAGTAGTGAACTGCAAAGAAAGGGACACGAATAAGGAGGCCCAGGGATGGTTCCCTGGGGAAAACTCTTCGATGCTTAAGTCAGTAGAGCGATGGTGGAAGGTATTTGAGAGAGGTAGGTGCGCGCGATCCCCCAACACCCGAGTGGTGAAGTGGTTCTTGCTCAGGACATTTTAGGCGTATCTTCGCCTTACCTGCCACTGGAGGGAGTCCCTGGTTTATATATCGAGCTCCCCTGATGAGTCCCATAAGCTGAGGAGTTTCAGGCGGGAGTTACGTCCTCGTCATGGGATCGTTATGTCCTCATCGTGGGATCGTTACGTCCTCGTCGTGGGATCGTTATGTCCTCGTCGTGGGCTCTTCATGGCCATGAGGGATCATGTCTCCTGTATCCCTCTAAACTCCAGCTCATAAAGGGATTTCAACGGCTACATGGATAAACACTTGTCAGTCGATCCGAGCATAAGAGGTGCCAACCCTGTCCGGGCGATAGGCGTAGCTCGGATGCTGTCAAGTCAGAGTGGACGCGGAGCGCTCGCCCTTATCCCGGTGGAAGGATAGCTCGGGCGTGGGTCTTCCTCTGTTCTAACATTCGGGCCTCCCGAGCCTAAGGGCTGTCGAGGAAGGATGGGATCCCGAGTGATCTTTATTGGGCTTTTTTGCCGAAGTGGGCCCTAGAGGGCTGTCACTTGGATGAGCTAAGCCTCGTTCGGTCTTGATGGGCCTAGTTTGGCTGCTCTTAATCGGGCTACAAAAATCCCCCTCTCCACTTGTCCCCCTCCTACTCCCGAGCTTTAGTAAGCTCGGACGAGTAGCTGTTTGGGGTTTCGGACCAGCGTGGCTCAGGTGGGTGGAGATCTGGCGGTGTTAGGAAGCCACGTGTCGTGGTCACCTGGGCCCGTGTTAATGATGATCCTGACGGATTTGAACTGAAGGGGCCCCCTTTTCTCGAGGTCAGAACGACGTGCCACCTCCCGCGTGGGTTTATAGGCGTTGGGTGCTTGTTGCCATTCCAGACTCCCTCCATCTTTAGGGTTTTGGCTCTCCTTCGTTTTTGTTTTTGGGGCTCTTCGATGCGCCGTGAGGACATGACGGAGGAGCAGAGGCTTGCAGCGGCGTTTGAGGAGTTGGCGGAGATAACCGTGGAGGCAGTCCGGCAGCTTCCTCCTCCCCCGAAATTTTCAGGGTCTCGGGACAACCTTTCCTCAGAGTCTTCTTCTGACTGCATGGCGGGCCAGCGCCCAGAGGTTGAGGAGTGGGAGGACGAGCCGGTGGCAAGGGCCCCGGTCCCCAACTACAGCGAACTGGGGGAGGCGGATGTGAGGAGGCTAGAGCACCAGTATCGTCTGCCCCACATGTTCATTTTTGCCGTTGCTACTCCATATGAGACGAGCCTGGACTCTCGTACAGGCCACATCTGTATGTTTCTTCTGTCGTGGAAGGGTGGATTTTGCCTTCCTTTCGATCCTTTCATCCTTCAGCTTCTTGATTTTTTTCGGTTGGTGCCCATTCAGTTGGTAGCCAACTCTTATTTCCTCCTTTCCGCCTTCCGTATTCTCTGCCGACAGTGCAGAGTTCCTCCTTCCATGGACCTCTTCCACTATTTCTTTGAGTTGAAAGCACATTCTTCGGCAGGGAAGGGCTTCTATTTCATCCAGGCGAGGCGGAATAGGAGTTGTATCTCTTTGGCGGCGAAGGATTCTTCGCATAAGGGGTGGAAGACCCAATTCTTCTGGGTGGGGATTTGTTCAGTGGAGGAAACCTAGAGGTTCCTGGTAATACCCAATTTCCACCCTAATATCCCTCTTAGACAGGACAAGTTCCCCCCTCACGTGGAGAAGTATGCATCCATCTTGCTGAAGCACCGCCAGTCCACCGAGGAACTGGTGACACCGGAGAATATCAAGCGGTGTCTTCTCACGCAGCTGCACCCGTTGGGCTCAGGTGCCACAACTTAGATTTTCCTTTGGATGTGGGGGTCATCTTTCTTTTCCTGAACACGTCTTCTTCTTTTTGCAGACACCAGGCGGGAACCTCTGAAGGAGGCCGCAGAGGTGATCGAGCTTGGAGATGACTCGGCTGCTGATGAACCGGCTACTCCCATGGGTCGCTCCCGAACCAAAGACAAGGGCAAGGGAGTGGCCCAGGGCGAATCCTCCAGACCGCGGGGACCCAAACGCAAGGAACCTGTGGAGGGTATGATCTGGGCCGCTGCGAGGGCCAGAAAGCGGGCCAAGAAGGCCGGGGTTGTACCCGCAGTCGAAGGCGATCCTACCGCGGCTCACCCCTCCGTCGGGCATGGTGGGGCCAACCCTACCGGGCGGGCTCTCCCAGCAGCTGAGCTAGAGGGGGCCGAGGAGGTCAGGGGCTGCCCCTGCGGGTGGCGACGATGCGGGTTCGGTTCCTCCTTTGGCCGGGACCGAGGGGGCCGAGGGTGCCCCTGCAACTGGCAGCGGGGCCGACCCGGCTCTCCCCTCGGCCGGAGCCGAGGGGGCCGTGGCCGAAGTTGGGGATGCTGTGATCGCGGTCAAGGCTGGCGCTTCAGGTGGTGATGCCAATGCCGAGCCGGTCGATGTTGAGAGGCCGCAGGAAAATCTGGCCGGGGCGCGAGGGGCGACCGAGGTTGGGGCTCGATCCGGGCCATACGGTGGGGCGCCGGGCGATGGGGGGTTCTCCGTTCCGACGGCCTTGGAGAGGCTGGGTATCTCGGGCCCCCTGCACCAGGTATGTCGCGGTATATCCACGAAGTTGAGGGGGGGAGGTAGGCAGCACTCCCACTCCACGGCTCTCACCGGGGTTATGGAGGGCGGCTTGGCCCTGGCCCAGATGGGGGTAGTTCTAGCAGAAGCGTACGCTCGGTCGGAGTGGGAGCGAGCGAACCTGGCCTGGACCCTCGGTGGGTCAGACAGGAGGTTGACTCGGCTCGTCGAGGAGCGTGACGTGCTTCGGCAGGAGCTTTCCTCAATCAGGGAGCTGGTACGGTCGAGCCAAGTGGAGACCCGGGCGCTAGCCGAGCAGCTAGCCAAGGCCCGTGAATCGCTCGAGAGAAAGAACTGGCTTCTCGAAGAGGATCGCTTAGAACGCGTTGAGCTGGACGGCCGGTGGGAGACCGAGCGTGCCGACCTAGTAGACTGCGCGGAGGAAGCCGAGCGTCTTCGATGGGAGGCCGAGGCTGATCGAGCTGAGGCGAAGAAGCAGGTGGCTGTGGCCGAAGGGCGGACTGTTGAGGTCGAGCGGAAGGCAGCCGAGGCTGAGCAGAGGGAGGCCGAGCTCGCCGATAGGGTGGGATCGGCCGGGGCGGAGGCTCTCGAGCAATACAAGAGCTCAGAGGCTTACCGGTTCGACCTTAAGGAGGCTGCCCTCCCCTACTACGAGCTAGGACTTCGCCGGGGCATCCGCAAGGGGTTCCAGCAGGGCTACAACCGGGCCATCTCTTTCGTCGAGGAGCAGGCGTCCGGAGTGGTTGACTTCCCGTTCGGTCAATGTTATGACTCGGACTTGTCATCCTCCCGTTCCTCTGTTTCGACGCAGGATGAAGAGGATCCCGAGGGCTCATCGTCTGAGGGGTCACCAACTTCGGATGCCTCGGGAGGGCACGTAACCGAGGCAGTTCCCACGCCGGTGGGGTCGGTGCCAGGGTCGGCCATCGCCGAGGCTGCTGGGGGAAGACCGCTCGAGCCCTCTACTTCCAGTCTTCAAGGTGGGCCAGAGGCCTGATGTATTTGTTTCGCTTCTTCTTTTTGTATAAATTTTTCCTTTTAGAAGAAAAAGACTTCCTTTTTTGTGTAGAGATAAATAAGGCAGTAGCATTGTGATGAAGACTTATCTATTCCATATCGCTATTGCCGTATTTTGTTCAACGTATCTGCAGTGGTTGGAAAGAGCCGATACTTTCTGCGTGAATCTCGCATAATGGTTGGGTGATCCTCTGACAGGGTGTCTTCCCGTTTTCTCATGCTTTCAATGCCTGGCCGCTTCCTGTATCCCGCTGGGGCGGAAGGCGAGAAGTTTGAGGTGACCGTTCGTAGGGAGAAATCCCTTTGGCGTGTTTTCGAGGAGAGAATCATTTAAGGCGAGTAGCCTCCCTTTGTCTATAAAAGGACTGAAGGGCGTCCCTTCCTCTCCACCGCTTAGGGTTTTCCCTGACAGTCTTTCCTCATTCCTTCTTCGCGTAGCATTGTGCCGCCGTATTCGGAGCAGGGAGGAAGTTCCATAAGATGAGGCTGCCGACGATGGGGGGCAGAGAGTTCTTGCTGCTCCGGACTTGAAGAGGATTCGATGGCCGGCGGGCAGACTTGAAAAGGGTTCGACGTGCGGAGGCACATCGTTTTCCCTTTATCAGTTCCGACGGCGCTTGCAGGGGGGCGAGATGGAGGACGGATGGGGGCATCAGACATCCCTGCTGCCCGTCCCTTCCTGCTCGCTTCAAGGATGGGAGGAGGAAGCCAACTAAGCTTCATCCCTTCCGGGCCTTCCCCTGCCTCCTCATCCAGCTCTGTTGGTTTCTTTTTCTTTCTTGCAGCCTCTTTTTCCCTCTTCCGCTCTGCTCCTCCTTTCTTTCACTCTTCGGAGGGTGCCTGCACTCTCTTTCTTCCAAAGAGTTGGCAGTTTTGCGGGGAAGATGTTTTCATATGCATTCCCTCTCCCCGTACTCTTCCAAGTTCAACTTGGAAGGTAGCCTTCTCTTTCCTGATCCCTCTGTCACCTTTGTCTCGAGCTTCCCGAGCTAACGGATGCAGGAAGGTCATCTGAGTCAGCCGAGTGATAGGCTCATATGATGGCGGCAGATGGACTTTTTGCTTTTTTGACATGTATTTTCTTGGCTTCGGCCTTCCTGATGTACAAGCGGATTGTTTGAATAAAAGAAAAGAGCCTTTTGCTTTATCTCATGTCGTTTGCATAATGCTCAGCGTTCAGAAGTAGAACTTGCGTAATGTAGTTGCGTTCCAAGTCCGAGGGATGAGCTCTCCTTCCATCGTAGATAGATGGTATGCTCCTTTTCCGAGCGTCTCGACCACTCGGTAAGGGCCTTCCCAGTTAGGGGATAGCTTGCCCGCCGCCTCAAGTGGTCGAGAGGCTTCGGCTTTCCTGAGGACGAAGTCTCCCGGCTGGAAGTGTCTGTCTCGGACTTTGGCGTTGTAGTATCGAGTGAGGCGGCGTCGATATTCCGTTACTCTAATGCTGGCGATCTCTCGGACTTCATCTGCTAAGTCGAGATTTTCGAGCAGTTTCTGGTCGTTTATCTCGGACGAGAAGCAGATGACTCGGAGGGAGGGGTTGCCAATCTCCAATGGGATCACGGCCTCGGTACCGTACACCAGTTGAAAGGGGCTTTCACCAGTTGCCGTTCTGGGAGTCGTTCTATGCGACCAAAGAAAAATTCCTGGTTCACCTTTAGGTTCAAATTTATCAGGGTCTCTTTTATCATTTATATGAATAAAGCATTTGCAACCAAAAACCTTGAAATGAGCAATTGAAGGTTTCTTACCCTTTATGATCTCATAAGGTGTTTTCTGGGTAGAAGGTCTTACCATAGCTCTGTTAATTACATAACAGGCAGTATTTACAGCTTCAGCCCAGAACTTCCTTGGCAGACCACCTTCAACCAAGAGTGTACGACCCATCTCAACCAAGGTTCTGTTTCTCCTCTCGACAACTCCATTCTGCTCGGGTGTTCTTGGTGAGGAGAACTTGTGATGAATTCCATTTGTCCTGCAGAAATCCTCAAACTGTAAGTTTTCAAACTCACCTCCATGATCAGTTAAAATGTTTTCAATTTTCTGGTTTATCTTAAGATAGAACTCCTAAAATTCTGTGAATGCATCACTTTTCTGTGACAAGAAATATACCCAAGTGTACCTAGAGAAGTCATCTACCATGACAAACCCATACCTCCTCCCTGATAAGCTGACATACCTGGTTGGCCCAAAAAGGTCCATGTGTATCAGCTCATAGGGTTTAGAGGACAAATCTTCTGTTCAAGATTTGAATGAGTTCCTAGTTAACTTGGACTGAGTACATGCATCACAGAGTTTATTTTCTTTCTTAAAGGAAACTTCAGGAAGTCCTCTAACCATGCTGTGCTTATTCAATTTATGCAATACTGTGTAACTAGCATGGCCTAATCTACGATGCCATAAGAATGCTAAATCCTCTCTGCTAGCAGTAAGGCATATGTTAGAATGTTGTATATCATCTAAGTATATCATGTAAGTATTATTTATTCGTTTACCAGAAAATTTAACAATTTCAGAATCAGGTTCAAAAACTTTACAGCATTGAGAGTCAAAAGAACTTTGCATCCTTTATCACATAGGTGGCTGATGCTAAGTAAGTTATATGCTAAACCTTCAACCAGCATGACATCTTCAATGCAACAGGTAGTACACTTACTGATGCGGGACGGATGACGACCGGGCTAAGACGTACGACCAACTCGTTGTGTAGCCAGCACTAGCACACTAAGGCAAGCTGGGCGGCTGACCACCGTGGTATTCTCCGGGTGGAGACGTCTCTCAACAGCGACTCTCTTGAGCCCGACGATCGTCCCTTGTGAGGGAAACGTGGGGATCACGGCGATTAAGAAACCACAGTCGCCTAGGGTGCTAATTCGCGCTCGGTGCTCGATTGGAGCCACGGAACGGGCGCTCACAACTCACAATCGCGGTGAATTTGAAACTAGCTATCGACCCTATTCTCACAAACGCAGCAATATAGAAAGCATACTAAACAGCAATGTGAGTGGGGAACGAATCGCGTACCTCCACGACAAGGCGTGGGGAAGACACCCCGGTCGATTTTCGAACAACCCCGATATACAAATGAATTGCTTTTACAATTTTCAGAACTGAATGCCCACTCCACACAGGGAGGTATCGGGCTACAATGACTGATTTTGGGGTTGCTGGAACCCGGGTTGACGGGCAGCACGCTTCGGAGCCGAGGGAGGCGAGTCGGTGCCGATCGGGTACGCCGAGGGTGAATCGACTCGGTTCTGTCCACGCTGGTCACCCTGCGCAGCAATCTTGCGAAGGCCGGTACGGCCAGATCCGATGCCCGATCGAAGCGCCGTTTGTTGGAAAACGACGGCAACTGGATTTAGTTTGTCCACTCAGAAGGGACGATCAGATCTTTTCAGATCTGGGTGCAGTAACATTTCTTCTCAGCTTTTGGTTTTGAGCTCCCAGAACGATGCAGCGACACGGTAAAATGATGAAAAAATAGCTGCCGATGTCGGATTGAGACGTTCTTTGTGGGAGATTGTTGGCGACGTCAAGAGGAAGACGTACTCGCAAGATCCCTCACAGATCACGACCGGATGAGTCAGGGCAGACTCTGGAAGTCGGCTCTGGTTTGGGGCCGGAGTCTGCGGAGGAAGGGAGTCTTCTAGAGGAAGACGAAGCTGTCGGACTGCCTCCGCAGTTATCTCCGCCAACTCCGCAAGGAATCTTTGACCAAAACAAGATCATGTGGGAATAAAATAGCATGCATTTTACAGAAATTTACTTGCATGATTTACCACTTATCATATGGGTTTCTAGTTTACTAATTATCCATTACGATGCTAATATGAATCAAGTAGAACTCACACTAAGTCATTTTCTGCATAGATGTACGGTCCTTAGCTGACCTTATATCTACTGGGCTGAAGGGACTAGGGCCTATATCCCCTGGGCTGATGGGGACTTGGACGGCCAGGGTAGGGCCGCCCAAGGGTTGGGCGGTCTGGGTGGAGCCGCCCATGGGGTTGGGCGGTCATGGGAATGGCTGCCCATCCCTGGGTTGTGTGGTTGCCTGGGAGCCGCCCATCCTGGTTATGTGGTTGCCTGGGAGCCGCCCATCCTGTCAAGGTTGTGTGGTCATTCAGGAACCGCCAATCCAGGATGTGTGGTTCTTCAGGAACCGTCCATCTAGGATGTGTGGTTCTTCAGGAACCGTCCATCCAGGATGTGTGGTCTATCGTAAGACCGTCCAAGTCTGGATTGAACCAGCCCTTGCCCGCCCTCGGCGAGGTTTTTAGGGTTACAATAAAACACGAAATTCGAAGAGTATACAACATGGAATTTGGGACTTTTACTACCAATAGAAAGAGCATGAAAAACTCTACGAGATGCATGAATAAATTTGAGATTTACAGCCTGAAATCACTACTGAAATCAAGGGGAACAAGTTCTGCCCTAATTCTGACATGCCTCTACAAAACCATTAAATTAACGTAGGATACCTAATAGAATTTAGGGCTTTCAGGCTCAAAAGAAAGAGGACTAGACGCTGATTCCATCCATATATAACACTTTATATTGGGCTCGTTATTACCTACCTCAATCGAGTGAAGAAGGAAGAAGAAAGGAAGAAGAACGGATGCTGACACGTCTCCACTAATTACCAGAGATCTCCCTTGATCGATCTCCACTGTGGCCGCCACAGCTACCAAAGGATTATAGGGTTGCAGAGCTTCATTTTTATAGATCATACACCTTCTGGATCCTTCTGTGCTGGGAGAATTCGTCGAAGCAAGTGAAGTGATTGAAACGGCACCGCAATAGTTGACCTCACCAAAGCTCGGCCGACTACAAGTTTTAGGGTTAGGGTTTCGATGAATTGGCAGAGGGGAAATGATCCTTAGATCGTGGCCTTTCATTTGCCACTGATTTGGGCTCATTTGATGGAGTATTAAGCCCTAATTCCGCGGTTTAAGTTAAGGTTAGGTAAGTGTGCACTTTGGACTCAAACCAAAGATTAGACTTAGTTACGGATTTTTGCTGGGTCGACCACAGAAGACAAAGTTGTTAAATAAATCATCATTTACCAATTTCCCATTTTTTTAAATTTTATAAGGTAGTAAAAATTTCACTAGTTCTATTTACTAAGTAATTAAATATTAAATTCCGAAATTCATTCATTTCAATTTTATTTCAAAATTTTAAAATCGGGGTGTTACAGTCCAGATGTCGAAGAGTGGCAGGGCGAGCCTGCGGCGAGGGCGACAGCTCTAAACTGCAGTGAACTAGGGGAGGCAGAGGTGAAACGGCTGGAGCACCAGTTTCATCTGCCCCATAAGTTTTTCTTCGCCGCGGCTGCCCCGCACGAGACGAGCCTGGACTCTCGTACAGACCACATCTGTACCTTTCTTTTGTTGTGGAAGGGTGGGCTCTGCCTTCCCTTCGAGCCCTTTGTTCTCAAGCTTCTCAATTTCTTTCGGTTGGCGCCCGTACAGTTGGTAGCCAACTCTTACCTTCTTCTTTCCGCCTTTCGCATCCTCTACCGTCAATATGGGGTTCCTCCTTCCTTGGACCTCTTTCATTATTTTTTCGAGTTGAAGGCACATCCCTCGGCTGGGAAGGGCTTCTATTTCATCTAGGTGAGGTGGAATAGGAGTTGTGTCCCCTTGGCCGCGAAGGATTCTTCGCATAAGGGGTGGAAAACTCAGTTCTTCTCGGTGGGGATTTTCTCGGTGGAGGAGACTTGGAGGTGTCCCGTAATCCCCAATTTCCATCCGAACATTCCTCCGAGACAGGATGACTTTCCTCCGGACGTGGAGAAGTATGCGGCCATCTTGTTGGAGCATTGCCAGTCTACGGAGGAACTGGTGACTCCAGAGAATATCGAGCGATGTCTTCTCCATCGGCTAAAGCTGACTGGTACAGACATCATGAGCTAACCTTCTGGTGGGGCGATGAGTCCTTCATTTCTTCTCTTGATTATATCTTCCTTTGCGTAGACGCCAGGCGGTCGGCTTTGGAGGAGACCGCAGAGGTGATCGATCTCGGCGATGACTCGACTGCCGATGAGTCAGCTGCTCCCACGGGTCGCTCCCAAGCTCGAGATAAGGGCAAGGGGACGGCCCGGGTGTAAGGCCCCAAAATTTTTATAAATTATTTTTGGTATATTTAATTATTTTTTGTGAATTTTAAAGACCCAAAATGAATTAATAAATAAATATTGGGTTAAATAAATCATTATAAGGCCCAATTTATGTTATGTAATTAATCTAGCTTTGATAATTGAAACCCAATAGGTTAAAGGACCAAGCCCATTAAGTTTGGCCCATATTCTAGAAGGTTATTTAGCATATTCATGAATTTTAAGGATAAATACTATTTTAGAGATAATAATATGGATAAACAAATAAAAGAGTTTGAATTTTATTGAATTCTGTGCACAATGGATGTAGCAGTCTATCGTGCGACCGCCACAGTCAGGTAACGCGCCTGCACTAGACCGTTACGCTCTATTAGTTCCGTGAAGTGAAGAAAGAGCAAAAAGATTAGATTTTTGCTAGTCTATCTCTTAGGGGTCGAGATGGGAGGACTAGTAAATGTGTTAAGGACTCTCATAAGTCGATCTAAGCCTTAACAAGGACTCTAGAATCGATCTAATCCTCAAACCCTAGCCAAAACCCTATAAATAGGACCTAGTTCTGAACTGAGCGACCCTTTCTTTTGCTCGCGTGGAATCAAGGTAAGGAGTCACAATTTCAGGTACGTTCTTTAGAACTTTTTGTTTATAATATTTTAGACTAACTACTCTCAAATTTTCATGTTAGGAGATCGAGTATCCAAGGAGTTAGGATCTTCCAAAGTTGCTGGTTTCATCACGCCAACCCAGGAAACTGTGCCACAGGGTTCTGAAGATCAGGAAACTAGAGAGCCTAAATGAGGTAATTAGAGTTAGATGCTTTAGAACTTTTTGTTCCCCTTAGTTTCATCTTCCTAACATCCAAATTTCACGTCCTTAGGTCAAGAGGCTGAGGAGCTAGAGTAGCGTGAAGTTGCTAGAAAATCACTGGAAAGGGAGAACTAGGGCACGTCTTTCAGACTCAAATTAGAAGTTTAAAGCCCAGTTAAGCGGTAGGTCATCGCATGAATGGAAAGAACATCATATTAGGGATAAAATCCCTCTGATTTTGATTGATTTCATGCATTCTAGACCATGAATTCATGTTTTAGTTTGACCTATGCATACATGCATGTCTTGAGCCTTAATCAAAGATAAAAGATATTATCTTGTTCAAATTATTGTAACCTATGCATCTAGATGGCCTATACTTCTTTTTTCATGACTAGAATAGTTAGCTATTTTGATTCTTCTGACATGAGATATTTTAAACCTTAGATCATTCTTTTTACTGTCAGTAGAAGCTCTAACGGATTAAGGTAAGACCGTCACATTATATAACGGCCTTACGATAACCCATCACACCCTCTGTTGTATTTAAATTCCTCTGTTATCTCTGACGGCCCAGAATCGGTGCATTACAACACTCTGACGGCCCCACGATAAGCCGTCACAGCATTGTGATGCCCCAAGCATAGACCGCCAGAGTACTTTGTTCAGGCAATTCAAGACAGAATTGAAAAATAATCAAATTTACTTATAAATAAGCTTAGTTATCTAACTTTTGAACTATTTTCATGACTTTGAGTTATTGATCAATTTATGATAGAAATTGCATGGGAAAAGCATCTCTAGTTATTTCAAACATATGTTAATTTCATTAGCTAAACTCTATAGTTTTGTATTTACACTATGATATTAAATGATGTAATGACGGAGTTTTTATCATGGTTTCACATCGCTACACATTCTTTTCTATCTATGGAGTCATTTTCTTTATGTACATGGCATATATTCTGGTATATGGCCATTAGTTTGCACTTTTGCACTACAGGAACATATTCTTGAACTTGAGGACCTCTCTATTGGATATTCCTGCCAATGGACTAGGAAATCATGTTTCAAGGCCTCTGTAATTCTCTGCGAGTCGGGGATTCCCACTAGGATGCCGAGTTGGTTGTACCATGAAAGCCCAATTATTAGAAAACACTATTGATGGTTTCTGGTTTCTGGAGATGTAACGAATCAAGGTTGCACCGTCAGGCTCATCTAACGGCCCAATAAATGACCGTCACATTGTACTGAGTCCAATTTCTTGTTTCAGCATTCAGATCATTGTAACGGCCCAATACTAGAGCGTCACGTTATGTAACGGCCCAATATAAGACCGTCACAGTTCTTGAGTACATTAACCCGAGGTTGACCCAAGGGGTGATATTCTAAGTTCCTAGGTGGCTTGACAATGGTCTAGGACTTATCATATCGATCAAGAAACTTAATATAATGAATAGAAGTTAAGAAATGTACCGTTATGCTGCCGATTTATTTCCATAAGCATAACATAGTATAAGTCATTCTTGATCTCTAAAATTCTTAATTGAAGCATTCACTCTTTGATAGTTGTTGTCATGAGCTTATTGATTGAAATTGTTATATTACTAGGAATGCTTTATTGATATACTCACGGAAGTAGCTTGATTTATACGTGAAGATGCAGTTCGGGCGCTGATTGTGTCCAAGGGCTCTATGCTAGTCCCCTCGGCTGATTACTGGAAACATACTATTATAAATCATGGGGTATGATGCTACTGGCGTCGCATTGCGCTGGGAGTACTTTCTTTATAAATAAGTGAAATCCATGAGCACTCGTGAAAATCTAGTGAATTGCTACGTGATTGACGTTCTAGTGCGTAACCTTTATGGTTATGAAAGTGAAAAGTGAAAGTGCATTCTCGTTACATTCTTATTCTTGAAAGGCCATGCTGCATTCTTGTACATTCTTGTTACATTCTTGCTAGTTCATACTTGTTCATTCTATCATATATGATCATCTTGTTACTTTGGTTTAATCGTGTGATTCATCGCATTCGTATGATTTTACCTTATTCCTCTAGAGCTAAAATGTTAATTACTTTAATAGTGCCTTCATGTTGATGCGAAGATACCTACTGGGCAAGTGTGCTCATTACCTATTTCCAATCTTTTCAGGAAATGGAAGTGAGTCGGGTTCGCATTCGGAGTATTCAAGTAGCGGATCCGAGAGTGAATGAAGAATGAGTGAAGACTTAGGAAGTCTATATTGTTTAGATTGAGTCTATGTAATTTTTCTTATTTCTTGAGTCTAGTATGATGAAGGAAGTTGAATTAGTGATTGTATTTGTTATTTGATTGATAATGAATTGAAAGTTGAAGGTTGAGTAATGATTGTGCAATTGCATTATTATTATGTGTGATTGTCTTGCGCTCTGATTGTTCTTGCTTGCAAGAGGCTTACCATACCGACTGTTCACGTTCCTGGAGTTAGTCTTCCGCTGTAATAAAGGCTCGGGGCGTGACAGTTAAGTTGGTATCAGAGCCTAAGTCTCAGGACTTGGGAAAAGAATTATGTCATAGGATAAGTCCAAGGTTTAAGGACCCCTACCTATGAACTAAGAAAGAAATTTCCCCACCTACATGAGAATTGGGTAGAACCCGGGATGAGATAGTTATAAAGAAATTATCTTAGGGTAAATCTACCCGACCCTAAATAACTAAAATGTCCATGATTCTCAGGTACCTTGATTCTCAATGGCTCATCGTATAAACGAGGACGAGATGCAGCAAACTATTGCGGGACTTACCCAAGCCCTATAGAGAGTGGCCCAAGCTGGTGGAAGGGCTGGCGCAGGGAACTTACATAGTAATTTTTGAAGTTTAAATCCTCCACGATTCTCTGGATCTTCTAACCCAGATGTAGTAGAAAATTGGATCAACGAGATGAATCGAATATTCTATGTCATGCAATGCACCGACCAGGAGAAAGTTTGACTTGTCACGTTCCAACTCAACAAGGATGCTCGCACATGGTGGAAATCCATTCCGACGCCACCTGCAGATGCACCTCATACATGGGAGGGTTTTCTTACACTTTTCCGTTCCAAGTACTTCTCCGAGCATGTGAAGGAGAGGAAGGCTATGGAATTTGCCTCCTTAAAAAAGGGCACGATGTCCCTGGCAGAGTATGAATTACAATTCTCTCGACTAGCACCGTATGCTCCTCACTTGATAAGCACATATTTATTGAAAGCCAACCGATTTATGGATGGTTTAAGATCCGGATTCATCCAACAACTTGGAACTCAGAATATCTGCACCTATACCGAGATGGTACAAAGAGCGCATCTATGTGAAAGAACCATGGAGAAAGTGGAGAGGCTCCGAGGAGAAAGGTCAAGCCGAAAACATGATAGGCAAGAAGAGAAAGAAGTGGATGAGGGTGAAAACAGTCACATTAAGAGGTCCTGTAATGGGAATGGTAACGGAAAAAAAATGGAAATGGAAACGGAAAGGATAAGAAAGTTAAAGAAGAAGAGAGAATGCAAGTCTCCACGACCTGCTCATTTTGTGAAAAATTTGGGCACTCGGCAGAAGAATGCTGGAAGCGTCTCGGCGCTTACCTCAAGTGTGGAAGTCAGGAACATTGCTTGCCCGTATGTCCTCTCATCAACGAATAATCTTCAAGGGATAACAACGGATGCGGGAAGCGAGGTCGATTGCATGCCATTCTAGACGAGGGAGGAGAGATGATTAAAGGTACCCTCTTAACCCATTTACCTTACGTTAATTCTTAATACATTAAACTACGTACACTCTCCGTAAAAACTCATATATATTGAATTTGGGGATCAAATTCTCTTAAGTGGGGGAGGGTGTAAGGCCCCAGAATTTTTATAAATTATGTTTGGTATATTTAATTATTTTTTGAGAATTTTAAAGACCCAAAATGGATTAATAAATAAATATTGAGTTAAATAAATCATTATAAGGCCCAATTTATGTTAAGTAATTAATCTAGCTTTGATAATTGAAACCCAATAGGTTAAAGGACCAAGCCCATTAAGTTTGGCCCATATTCTAGAAGGTTATTTAGCCTACTCACGAATTTTAAGGATAAATTCTATTTTATAGATAATAATATGGATAAACAAACAAAAGAGTTTGAATTTTATTGAATTCTACGCACAATGGATGTAGCGGTCTATCGTGCGACCGCCACAGTCAGGTAACGCACCTGCACTAGACCGTTACACTCTGTTAGTTCCGTGAAGTGAAGAAAGAGCAAAAAGATTAGATTTTTGCTAGTCTATCTCTTAGGGATCAAGATGGGAGGACTAGTAAATGTGTTAAGGACTCTCATAAGTCAATCTAAGCCTTAACAAGGACTCTAGAATAGATCTAATCCTCAAACCCTAGCCAAAACCTTATAAATAGGACCTAGTTCTGAACTGAGCGACCCTTACTTTTGCTCGCATGGAATAAAGGTAAGGAGTCACAGTTTTAGGTAAGTTCTTTAAAACTTTTTGTTTATAATATTTTTGACTAACTACTCTCAAAATTTTATGTTAGGAGTTCAAGTATCCAAGGAGTTAGGATCTTCCAAAGTTGCTGGTTTCATCACGCCAACCGTGGAAACTGTGCCACAGGGTACTGGAGATCATGATATTAGAGAGCCTAAACGAGGTAATTAGAGTTAGATGCTTTAGAACTTTTTGTTCCCCTTAGTTTCATCTTCCTAACCTCCAAATTTCACGTCCTTAGGTCAAGAGGCTGAGGAGCGAGATCAGCGTGAAGTTGCTGGAAAATCACTGGAAAGGGAGAACTAGGGCACATCTTTCAGACTCAAATTAGAAGTTTAAAGCCCAGTTAAGCGGTAGGTCATCTCATGAATGGCAAGAACATCATGTTAGGGATAAAAGCCCTCTGATTTTGATTGATTTCATGCATTCTAGACCATGAATTCATGTTTTAGTTCGACCTATGCATCCATGCATGTCTTGAGCCTTAATCAAAGATAAAAGATATTATCTTGTTCACATCACTGTAACCTATGCATCTATATGGCCTATACTTCATTTTTCATGACTAGAATAGTTAGATATTTTGATTCTTCTGACATGAGATATTTTAAACCTTAGATCATTCTTTTTACTGTCAGCAGAAGCTCTGACAGATTAAGGTAAGACCGTCACATGATATAACGGCTGTACGATAAGCCGTCACACCCTCTGTTGTATTTAAATTCCTCTATTATCTCTGACGGCCCAGAATCGGTGCATTACAACACTCTGACGGCCCCACGATAAGCCGTCACAGCACTGTGACGCCCCCATCTTAGACCGCCAGAGTACTTTGTTCTGGCAATTCAAGACAGAATTGAAAAATAATCAAATTTACCTATAAATAAGCTTAGTTATCTAAGTTTTGAACTATTTTCATGACTTTGAGTTATTGATCAATTTATGATAGAAATTGCATGGGAAAAGCATCTCTAGTTATTTCAAACATATGTTAATTTCATTAGCTAAAGTCTATAGTTTTGTATTTACACTATGATATTAAATGATGTAATGACGGAGTTTTTATCATGGTTTCACATCGCTACACAGTCTTTTCTATCTATGGAGTCATTTTCTTTATGTACATGGCATATATTCCGGTATATGGCCATTAGTTTGCACTTTTGCACTACAGGAACATATTCTTGAACTTGAGGACCTCTCTATTGGATATTCCTTCCAATGGATTAGGAAATCATGTTTCAAGACCTCCGTAATTCTCTGCGAGCCGGGGATTCCCACTAGGATGCCGAGTTAGTTGTACCATGAAAGCCCAATTATTAGAAAACACCATCGATGGTTTCTGGTTTCTAGATATGTAACGGATCAAGGTTGGACCGTCAAGCTCATCTAACGGCCCAATAAATGACCGTCACATTGTACTGAGTCCAATTTCTTGTTTCGGGATTCAGATCATTGTAACGGCCCAATACTGGAGCGTCACGTTATGTAACGGCCCAATATAAGACCGTCACAGTTCTTGAGTACATTAACCCGAGGTTGACCCAAGGGTTGATATTCTAAGTTCCTAGGTGGCTTGATAATGGTCTAGGACATATCATATCGATCAAGAAACTTAATATAATGAATAGAAGTTAAGAAATGTACCATTATGCTGCCGATTTGTTTCCATAAGCATAACATAGTATAAGTCATTCTTGATCTCTCATATTCTTAATTGAAGCATTCACTCTTGGATAGTTGTTGTCATGAGCTTATTGATTGAAATTGTTATATTACTGGCCACGCTTTATTGATATACTCATGGAAGTAGCTTGATTTATACGTGAAGATGCAGTTCGGGCACTGATTGTGTCCAATGGCTCTATGCTAGTCCCCTCGGCTGATTGCCGAAAACATACTATTATAAACCATGGGGTGTGATACTACTGGCGTCGCATTGCGCTGGGAGTACTTTCTTTATAAATAAGTGAAATCCATGAGCACTCGTGAAAATCTAGTGAATTGCTATGTGATTGAAGTTCTAGTGCGTAACCTTTATGGTTATGAAAGTGAAAAGTGAAAGTGCATTCTCGTTACATTCTTGTTCTTGAAAGGCCATGCTACATTCTTGTACATTCTTGTTACATTCTTGCTAGTTCATACTTGCTCATTCTATCTTACATTATCATCTTGTTACTTTGGTTTAATCGCATGATTCATTGCATTCGCATGATTTTACCTTATTCCTCTAGAGCTAAAATGTTAATTACTTTAATAGTGCCTTCATGTTGATGCGAAGATACCTACTGGGCAAGTGTGTGTTGTGTCCCTGTGATTTTGATGATAGCAAACACTATAAGTCATCATCTGTTTGAATCTGCTATAAATCTATTTGAGTTGCATTTGTTTGTTTCATTGAACATCTTATCTGAATTACATAAACATCGGACAGGCTGTGTGCATTGGTGCATTTCATAACTGCCATAAGTCAATGAATGTCTGCATTTCATAACCTTGTTTCTATGAATGTCTAGACTTAGACTCATGCATTTCATATCTACTCAGGTTAAGTCTGTTCAATGGGTGTTGTCTGCTCAGCCAGTGTATCACTCTCTCTGCATTGTCTATACTTCCTTAGACAGCCTGCCTGAAGCTTGATAGTTGATGTCCAGTAGTGGGTCAACCCCCCTTTCCTGATGGGTCGACCCCCCAGATCTGCAAGTCTATACAACACCATTTTGTTCATGCATCATATCTCCATGTCTACACACTGCATTTAGGCAAAGTCTGCACATTGGTAGAGTCAGTACATCACCTTCAAAGCCTTCCAAGTCTGTACATCATTATGTTGAAACCTCAAGTCTGTACAGCGAGCAGCGTCCTTGTGTCTCAAGCCATTCTCCAAGTTTGTACATTGCTTGGCGCTACATCGCTTCAGGCACTCCTGTGCAAAGTCTATACATTGTCTCTTTTACCTACGTTGCTCGAAACAAAGTCTATACACTGCTGGATGATCATGTCTGCACATTGGCGCCTTTCTCTACGTTCTGGCCAAGTCTACACATCGCTTGCCTGACTTCTGTTTCAAAGTCTATACATTCATTTTTAAGGCAAAGACTATACATTGGCTCAGGGTCTTCAAGTCTGTACAGAGTTCAAAGCCTATACATTGTTCACTCAGCTTCTTCAAGTCTATACATTGGTTGGTGGCGAGTCTGTACAGAGCACTGTTTAGGGCACTCAAGTCTATACAGAGTCTTCATCTTCTGAAGTCTGTACATTCGTTTGGGAAGTCTATACATTCATTCATCTGAAGCTTCATCAAGTCTGTACAACGTTGCTTTGTCAAAGCCTGTACATCGCAGCTGTGTTGAAGTCTGTATAGCCAGTCTCTTGCCAAAGTCTATACATCGTGAATCTTCAAGTCTGTACAGACTTTGCTTGTTCAAGTCTGTACACGGTTCAGTTGGTTTGGCATGTCTACTCATCATGAAGTCTATACATCCGATTGCCATTGCATTGCTCAAGTCTGTACAGCCCTTTCCCTTTTCAAGTCTACACATTGTGCTTTGTAGCTCACCAAGTCTATACAATGCTCATAGCACACACGTTCAGCCTGAAGTCTGTACAGCCTTGGCAAATGCTCCTAAGCCTATACATCACAATGTCTGTACATCACTGAGTCAAGCCTCCCAAGTCTGTACAACCACTGTCTCACCTGGACTTGAAGTCTATACAGTGGTCGGTCTTTGTAAGCGTCTCAAGCTGCAAGTCTGTACAGAGTCTGGCAGCCTACAGTGCATCGTCTCTTCAAGTATGTACAGCCTTGGCGTATGCATCTTAAAGTCTAAACATTGTGGGGCTTCGAATCTTCAAGTCCATACATCCATGCATCATGGGTCGACCCCTTTCTTTGATGGGTCGACCCCCCAGACTACCAAGTCTATACATCAACCTTTGCATTGCAAGTCTATACAGCGTGCATTGTTCAAAACAAGTCTGCACAGTCATTGTCTGTTAGCATCACGAAGTCTATGCATTGCTTGTGCATCATAGTCTGTACAGTGTCTCAAGTTGGCTAAGTCTATACACTCTCTCACATTGTACACACTTGCTTCATTGCTGTTTCTAAGTCTATACATCGGTTGGGTCGTTAAGTCCATACAATGCATATGTTCATCAAAGTCCATACATTGCATTGTCTTCAACCAAGTCTATACATTCTGTTCCTTTGATCAGCAAGTCTATACACACTTCAGCATATGTGCATCCCCTTCAAAGACGAAGTGTATACATCCTTCCAAGCATTCAAGTCTACACACTCGTTGTTAAGCCTTTGCATCGAAGTCTATACAGCATGTGTCTTGTATGAAGTCTATACAGCCTGTGGCTTGTACATCAACTGAACGTTCTTCAGCAGAGTATATAGTCTTCAGAAGTTAAAGTCTGAACATCCTTCTGTGAAGACTGTACACACTTCAGCACATGTGCATATCCTTCACACGAAGTCTGTACACTCAGTTAACCTTCAAGTCTATACACTCGATTGTTAGGCCTTCAACTCTATACACTCGATTGTTAACCTCAAGTCTATAAACTCGATTGTTAGGCCTTCAACCCTATACACTCGATTGTTAACCTCAAGTCTATACACTCGATTGTTAAGTGTTCAAGTCTATACACTCTATCCTTCACACGAAGTCTGTACACTCAGTTAACCTTCAAGTCTATACACTCAAGCTGCATCTTGCCTGTACACACTTTGTTAACAGCGTGAACCAAGTATATACATCCATCTGATATCTTCTTATGACTGTGTGACAGGTATTGTTTGTAAAGCCTATGAAGTGCACGTGATCCGAGGTTGGCACCTGGCACGTGATCCGAGGATAACGCCCTAATTGCTGCAGCTAGAAATACACAGTCGCCTCCATCTGGAGAAGACAAATAAAAGATAAGAAAGAGAAAGAGTGTGATCGAGATAGAAGATAGAGCTGTAGAAAGGCAGTCAGTAGAAGAAGAAGAAAGAAAAAAGAAGAGACAGAGAAAGAGCCCGCGAAAGAGAAGAAAAAGAAGAGTGAGAAGAAGAGAGAGCTAGAGCAAAGGAAGCCTCAACTGAAAATCAGTTCATGCTGGACCGTGGATCAAATCCAGGCCAGCCAGCTCCTGCGAGAGCTTTTATGCATTTTATTCTTCCAGCTTTCTGTTGCTGCGTTTTTGTTTTTCCTTTTAAACATTCACAAGTTGTTCTTTCGATTCTCTAGTGTGAGGTCGGGTTCCCTCCGGTTGGGAGGAAGAGAGGTCCGAGACCTCTAGTTTGCAGGTGACTTGGTGTCACCTGTGCTTCCCTCTGGGTTTCAGAGGAAGAGAGACTTAGGTCTCTAGGTTCCCCTCCGGTTTGGACGAAGGGAGTATTGGTCCTCCGGTTCTGGTCTTGTGGGTTACAAGACTAGGTGTTCCCTCCTGGTCTGGAGGAAGAGAGACTTGCGTCTCTAGTTTCCAAGTGGCTGGGAGTCACTTGGGGTTTCCCTCCGGTTGGGAGGAAGAGGGGAGGTTGTTCCCCTAGTCAAGCTGTGTGGCAGCAATTTGTTGCAGACTGAGTTTGCAGTTTCTAGCCTAGCTAGTGGAAGCCTCACTCCGATTTGGAGTGAGGGGTGGACGTAGGTCTTTGGACCGAACCACCTAAAAAATCTTGGTGTTCACTTATGTTTTATTTTTCTTTATATGTTATTTTCTCTACTACGTTCTTTAGATGTTTGGTTAGGAGCGTGTGAGGGCTAATAGATTTGTGTTGTCTTGCTGAGTTCCTTCTAAGCATTTTCAGCACATTTCATCAACTGCTTTTAATTCCGCATACTTGAGCATTAGAGTTTTAATTGGGCGATATTTGGAGCAGGATACATTCACCCCCCCCTCTGTATCCAGGCCTTGCATCCTATCAATTGGTATCAGAGCCAGGTTTCTGACTGAACAGATCCAACGATCTGCAGAGGATCCTGTTGTCTTTGGTGCATTTCTGAATTTACTCTCTGCTGCATTAATCTGCTTGCCGATTTAATCAATGGGTTCCCCACCGGTTTTCAATGGCTCTAATTTTAACTCATGGGTTAGCAGTCTACATAACTATGTGAATTTAATGGATCCGGATCTGTGGAAGTTAATTTCACATGGTCCTCATAGACTACCACAGGAAGAGTCCAAATGGAGTAAAAGTGACAGATCAAGAAATGGAGAGAATCAGAAAGTTTTGAAATTAATAAAAGAAGCTACTGACAAGGCTCTACATTCTTATTTTTATGACTGCAGGTCCGCTAAAGACATTCTGGATCAGTTGAAGCTAGCTCAGAGGATGAATGAGGACAGCTGCCTGATGGCTGATAAGAGCGACCATAGCACTGATCAAGATGAATTTGAAGATGCTGAAGAGGTAATCAATCCTTTCGATAGTTACACTTTAGATGACTGGGAAGATGCCTATGCTAATCTGTTACACTCCCATGAAAAATTGAGGAAGAAGAATAAAAGTCTGATAAAGAAGTTAACAAGTCTAGGGGATCCTATTTCTGGAACTGAAAATCTTGAAAATCCTGAAATTCTGAAAACTAAAAATGAGATACTCAGAAGACATGTGTCGAAACTTGATGGAATCCAATCAGAACTTGATCATGTTAAATCTGAAAACACTAAACTCAGAAAATAATGTCAGGAATCAGAACAAAAACTAATCAGTCTTGAGAATGAAAACAAATTGATCAATGAAGAGTTCAAGGCTGTTAGTGTTGCGAACTTAAAGTTTCAGGAAAACTTTAAAAACTGTAAATCAGACTATCCAAGTTTCCTAACTGATGTTTTGTTTGATGATGATAAACTTGAGTACGAGAACACTAGTCTAAAGGAGGAAATTGAGAAACTAAAACAGTTGAACTCCACCATGTCAGAGAGATTGCTGACATTTGAAAAAAGAAAATATGTTGATGAAAATCAAAATGAGCTCAAATTGAAATCAGAAATTGATACCCTTAAAACTTTGAATGATGTGATGCATCAACAAATTCTGGTCTGTGAAGAAGATATAGTCAACTATGAACATCAGGTCTCTTCTCTTCAATCTGAAATAAATGATCTGAACAATACTTTGTCAAAATTCGTAAGTGGGCAGAAAAACCTAGACAAGCTACTAGGTGTAAAAATCAACACTAGGAATGAAGGGCTGGGCTACAATAATACTAACAAGAAAGAATTTCAGAGCAAGTTGATGACATCTTTTGTAAAAGCTTCAAATGTAGCCACCACTTCAAAAGATAAACATCCCATTGTTCAGAAAACCAAAAAACAAAACAAAAATCAGAAAAAGATTGGAAAATAGAAAATAAATAAAAAGGGTTCACTAGGGCATGTTGATCACAGTTCTCACACACATTCACATGCATCTAAAAAGATAATGTCATGCCATTATTGTCCTAAATTTGGTCATCTGATGCATGAATGTAAATTGATGGAGAAGGATGCTATGACTGCTAGGAAACTTCATGATAGAAATCCTTCAATTCAGAAAAAGAAAATTGAATGTTTCCACTGTGGTAAATTAGGACACACAATTGCACAGTGCTGGTTTGCAAGTGATAAGGAAAAATCACATGCATATCATGCTAAATTTCATGCAAACAGTCATGCTGCTAACAAGAATAAATTTGATTCAATAAACCAGCATATGACATGCTTCAATTGTGAAAAATTGGGTCATAAGAGATCCGAATGCTGGCTGAGGGCTGGTGGAAGAAATTCTAACTCATGTCTTCACTGTGGCAAGATGGGCCACACTGCAGCCCAATGTTGGCATGCTCAGGGAAGGAAGTTTGACAATAAATCTGGTAAATTCCCAGTTAATAGAAACATTTCTGGTAGAAATGGATTTGTGTTTGAAAGGAAAACACTTACATATTTTGAATGTGAGAAGCCAGGCCATAGAGCTGCTGACTGTTGGCTGGCTTATTTTGGTAAACAGAATTTTAATTCTGTTAACAGAAATTTTCATGCATATGCACATAGAATTCATGCTAATAAGAATGTGCATAAATCAAATCTGAAATCTGCTCCATCTTGCTATTATTGTGGTACATTAGGTCATTCAATGAATAATTGATATTTGATGAAATCTGATGACCTACATGCTAAGAGGTTGTTTAGAACACCTGCCAAAGGTGTCACTATTAACCATGCAGGGCCCAAGACTGTTTGGGTACCTGCCCATGCAAAATAGTGTGCTAACTTGCAGGTGTGTCTTGGAAGCTGAAGAATAAAAAAAAAGGGGGGGGGAATAAACCAAGGCACCCAAGTTGATAAAACTCCATTCAGGTAAATTCCTCACATCTGTTCAAATAGAATTTATGGTTGAGTTGATAAGTCATAGTTTCATGCATACATACTTTTTATTTGGTTTGACTCTTGCATTGAGCTTTGTGGGCTTTCTTGTTTGTACTTTGAGCTGAGTGCATATATGAGTATTGCATAATCATGCACTTGACATACAATCATTGAAAATCTGATGCATATAGGACTGTTGGTATTGCATTGTCATGCATGACCACTTTGGTATATCAAATGGTAAGCTACTAAAGGGCAGAGGAAATCTGTCTGGAGGTTCTTACTTTGTGTGAGATGGAGTTTTGGACCAAGTTCTCCGCCAAGTACCAAGGGTCAAATTTGCATATCAGAGGATGTCTGCATCTTCATGTGAATATTTTACTTCATGCCCGTGCATACATGTAGTTAATTGCATTGCATTTCATTATATTGCAAATGCCAAAAAGATAGATTGAATGCATACATTTAGGGGGAGCATTATCCATACTCTTGAAATCACACAACTGTTTTTAGATTTACTGCATAGCATGTTAAATCTATTCTTGCATAGTCATTCATCATCTGCATTGTCTTCATGACATATAGGATGTTTCAGTGTTTTTAGGTAGGGGGAGTCATTACGTAGCATGCTTAATCCGTTCAGTAGTGTCTTTGTCTGAACTCTTCCTGTCCATCTATTTGACTCATCTAGTCATATTTGTAATGTCAGTGTTTCCATCATCAAAGTGGTATCAAATGATATTTCTTGACTGCTTCTGAAGTTGTTCATAGTCTGAATTTATACCTTATTTGTATCTGTCTGCCTCTCCTAAATCTGCTGAAGGAGAGCTTCACCTCTATTCAGTCAACTTTGAACTTCAATGCTCAAGAGCAGCTCCTTTGCTACATTTTTTCAAAATCCATGCTGTCTGTTGAATATTCTCACTTGATTTACTGAGCTGAGATATGAAGTAAACTTTCAGCCTGTATACTACTTCATAAAAGTTAAAACATCTTTAATGAGGAACCTTCCATTATACATGCTTAAGAACATTTGTTAACTGGAATTGGTTTAAGTCTTATGTACTCTTGTTTGGTCACAAGGAACTTGAAAATATCTGTTTCAACCTCTTAATAAACTTTAACTGTCTGCTTCATGTAAATTCATGTAAGACTTTCTGAAATCTGAAAAGTTGATATCCATGTCTACGTTGACTGAGATATATAGTGTATGTGGTTGTTCCTAAACATCTAATTTGTTCTGAATCCATTTTGAGTAAAAGTATGGACAGAGCAATGACTGTGGTTACTGAGAAACCTATCCAAAGGATTGTGTCATGAAGTACCATGGTTAACTCTGCTTAAAGAGATGATTGGAAATAATTATGAAAATATGGCAGAGCAATGGGATTCTGGCCTCCGATCAAGGTGTATCCTCATGCCAAAGATACTTTTAATGCTACCACTGTTCTCTAAAATGGAAGAAGCAATACGGTTGTCACACTGAGTAACTGGGGATTCTGGCCTCTGATCAAGGTGTCTCCCCACGTCAAAAGGTGCTGATAAATCAAAATTGTTCATTAAATTTTTTTTTTGAATATGTGTAAATCAATTTCTGAAAGAACAATTAAAATTCAGGTGCATTCACTTATGTTTCTCTTAAAGCTGTCATGGAAAGTAAACTAAGTAAGATGAAAGTTGGTTGAACTAGAATCTTATATGAGCTTGTAGTTTTTTATTATTAAGAGTTGGTTCAGATATGAGTACAATTTCTCTTTGAAAAATTTCGGTTTACATCATTCTTAAACCACATCTAACAATCAAGGTTTCATAAGCTTCTATAATGGAGGAATCTAGAACTTAAAATTATGCTCTATGAAGTTGGTATCTTGCTGAAAAGTTCAATATCTCAATTATCACTAATTGTTGAATCTGCTCATCCTATGGCTCTTTATCACTGTGTTTTGATTCAGACTGGTTGTCATATATGAGAGGCACTTCTCTCAGTTTAACCTGTGTACTTGCAGTCTTTGGATAACCAGAGTTCATCCTTGTAGTGTGCTAATGAAAATCTATCTTCCTCACTTATTCACTGTGATTACAGTCTGTGGTAATTCTTGGATACCCATGTGTTTTGCTGATAGATGCTCTTCACCTCTTTCACTCCATCTAATCAGGGGGAGTTTCCATGTCATGCTGAGTGTCCCTGTGCTTTTATTGATATTTTCCCATCATCTCATTTGGTTTCATCCATCAAATCGTTTCTGATAAGGGGGAGCTTAGTCAAAGGGGGAGTTCTTAATTCACTCATATTATTTAGTCTTCTTCTTCCTTCTTCAATGCATGTCTTTTTGCTGAAGTCAAAGGGGGAGAAATATTTGATCAAGTCAATATGACTCATAGTGTTTCCATCATCAAAAAGGGGGAGATTGTTGTGTCCCTGTGATTTTGATGATAGCAAACACTATAAGTCATCATCTGTTTGAATCTGCTATAAATCTGTTTGAGTTGCATTTGTTTGTTTCATTGAACATCTTATCTGAATTACATAAACATTGGACATGCTGTGTGCATTGGTGCATTTCATAATTGCCATAAGTCAATGAATGTCTGCATTTCATAACCTTGTTTCTATGAATGTCTAGACTTAGACTCATGCATTTCATATCTACTCAGGTTAAGTCTGTTCAATGGGTGTTGTCTGCTTAGCCAGTATATCACTCTCTCTACATTGTCTATACTTCCTTAGATAGCCTGCCTGAAGCTTGATAGTTGATGTCCAGTAGTGGGTCGACCCCCCTTTCCTGATGGGTCGACCCCCTAGATCTGCAAGTCTATACAACGCCATTTTGTTCATGCATCATATCTCCATGTCTACACACTGCATTTAGGCAAAGTCTGCACATTGGTAGAGTCAGTACATCACCTTCAAAGCGTTCCAAGTCTGTAGATCCTTATGTTGAAACCTCAAGTCTGTACAGCGAGCAGCGTCCTTGTGTCTCAAGCCATTCTCCAAGTCTGTACATTGCTTGGCGCTACATCGCTTCAGGCACTCCTGTGCAAAGTCTATACATTGTCTCTTTTACCTACGTTGCTCGAAACAAAGTCTATACACTGTTGTATGATCATGTCTACACATTGGCGCCTTTCTCTACGTTCTGGCCAAGTCTACACATCGCTTGCCTGACTTCTGTTTCAAAGTCTATACATTTGTTTTTAAGGCAAAGACTATACATTGGCTCAGGGTCTTCAAGTCTGTACAGAGTTCAAAGCCTATACATTGTTCACTCAGCTTCTTCAAGTCTATACATTGGTCGGTGGCGAGTCTGTACAGAGCACTGTTTCAGGCACTCAAGTCTATACAGAGTCTTCATCTTCTGAAGCCTGTACATTCATTTGGGAAGTCTATACATTCATTCATCTGAAGCTTCATCAAGTCTGTACAACGCTGCTTTGTCAAAGCCTGTACATCGCAGCTGTGTTGAAGTCTGTACAGCCAGTCTCTTGCCAAAGTCTATACATCGTAAATCTTCAAGTCTGTACAAACTTTGCTTGTTCAAGTCTGTACACGGTTCAGTTGGTTTGGCATGTCTACTCATCATGAAGTCTATACATCCGATTGCCTTTGCATTACTCAAGTCTATACAGCCCTTTCCCTTTTCAAGTCTACACATTGTGCTTTGTAGCTCACCAAGTCTATACATTGCTCATAGCACACACGTTCAGCCTAAAGTCTGTACAGCCTTGGCAAATGCTCCTAAGTCTATACATCACAATGTCTGTACATCACTGAGTCAAGCCTCCCAAGTCTGTACAACCACTGTCTCACCTGGACTTGAAGTCTATACAATGGTCGGTCTCTGTAAGCTTCTCAAGCTGCAAGTCTGTACAGAGTCTGGCAGCCTATAGTGCATCGTCTCTTCAAGTATGTACAGCCTTGGCGTATGCATCTTAAAGTCTAAACATTGTGGGGCTTCGAATCTTCAAGTCCATACATCCATGCATCATGGGTCGACCCCTTTCTTTGATGGTTCGACCCCCCAGACTACCAAGTCTATACATCAGCCTTTGCATTGCAAGTCTATACAGCGTGCATTTTTCAAAACAAGTATGCACAGTCATTGTCTGTTGGCATCACGAAGTCTATGCATTGCTTGTGCATCATAGTCTGTACAGTGTCTCAAGTTGGCTAAGTCTATACACTCTCTCACATTGTACACACTTGCTTCATTGCTGTTTCTAAGTCTATACATCGGTTGGGTCGTTAAGTCCATACAATGCATATGTTCATCAAAGTCCATACATTGCATTGTCTTCAACCAAGTCTATACATTCTGTTCCTTTGATCAGCAAGTCTAAACACACTTCAGCATATGTGCATCCCCTTCAAAGACGAAGTGTATACATCCTTCCAAGCATTCAAGTCTACACACTCGTTGTTAAGCCTTTGCATCGAAGTCTATACAGCATGTGTCTTGTATGAAGTCTATACAGCCTGTGGCTTGTACATCAACTGAACGTTCTTCAGCAGAGTATATACTCTTCAGAAGTTAAAGTCTGAACATCCTTCTGTGAAGACTGTACACACTTCAGTACATGTGCATATCCTTCACACGAAGTCTGTACACTCAGTTAACCTTCAAGTCTATACACTCGATTGTTAGGCCTTCAACTCTATACACTCGATTGTTAACCTCAAGTCTATACACTCGATTGTTAGGCCTTCAACCCTATACACTCGATTGTTAACCTCAAGTCTATACACTCGATTGTTAAGTGTTCAAGTCTATACACTCTATCCTTCACACGAAGTCTGTACACTCATTTAACCTTCAAGTCTATACACTCAAGCTGCATCTTGCATGTACACACTTTGTTAACAGCGTGAACCAAGTATATACATCCATCTGATATCTTCTTATGACTGTGTGACAGGTAATGTTCGTAAAGCCTATGAAGTGCACGAGATCCGAGGTTGACACCTGGCACGTGATCCGAGGACAACGCCCTAATTGTTGCAGCTAGAAATACACAGTCGCCTCCATCTGGAGAAGACGGATAAAAGATAAGAAAGAGAAAGAGTGTGATCGAGATAGAAGATAGAGCTGCAGAAAGGCAGTGAGTAGAAGAAGAAGAAAGAAGAAGAAGAAAGAAAAAAGAAGAGACAGAGAAAGAGCCCGCGAAAGAGAAGAAAAAGAAGAGTGAGAAGAAGAGAGAGCTAGAGCAAAGGAAGCCTCAACTGAAAATCAGTTCATGCTGGACCGTGGATCAAATCCAGGCCAGCCAGCTCCTGCGAGAGCTTTTGTGCATTTTATTCTTCCAGCTTTCTGTTGCTGCGTTTTTTTTTTTCCTTTTAACCATTCACTAGTTGTTCTTCCGATTCTCTAGTGTGAGGTCGGGTTCCCTCCGGTTGGGAGGAAGAGAGGTTCGAGACCTCTAGTTTGCAGGTGACTTGGTGTCACCTGTGCTTCCCTCTGGGTTTTAGAGGAAGAGAGACTTAGGTCTCTAGGTTCCCCTCCGGTTTGGAGGAAGGGAGGATTGGTCCTCCGGTTCTGGTCTTGTGGGTTGCAAGACTAGGTGTTCCCTCCTGGTCTGGAGGAAGAGAGACTTGCGTCTCTGGTTTCCAAGTGGCTGGGAGTCACTTGGGGTGTCCCTCCGGTTGGGAGGAAGAGGGGAGGTTGTTCCCCTGGTCAAGCTGTGTGGTAGCAATTTGTTACAGACTGAGTCTGTAGTTTCTAGCCTAGCTAGTGGAAGCCTCACTCCGGTTTGGAGTGAGGGGTGGACGCAGGTCTTTGGACAGAACCACCTAAAAAATCTTGGTGTTCACTTGTGGTTTGTTTTTCCTTATATGTTATTTTCTCTGCTGCGTTCTTTAGATGTTTGCTTAGGAGCGTGTGAGGGCTAATAGATTTGTGTTGTCTTGCTGAGTTCCTTCTAAGATTTTCAGCACATTTCATCAACTGCTTTTAATTCCGCATACTTGAGCATTAGAGTTTTAATTGGGCGATATTTGGAGCAGGATACATTCCCCCCCCCCCTCTTTATCCAGGCCTTGCATCCTATCAGTGTGCTCATTACCTATTTCCAATCTTTTCAGGAAATGGAAGTGAGTCAGGTTCGGATTCAGAGTATTCAAGTAGCGGATCCGAGAGTGAATGAAGAATGAGTGAAGACTTAGGAAGTCTATATTGTTTAGATTGAGTCTATGTAATTTTTCTTATTTCTTGAGTCTAGTATGATGAAGGAAGTTGAATTAGTGATTGTATTTGATATTTGATTGATAATGAATTAAAAGTTGAAGGTTGAGTAATTATTGTGCAATTGCATTATTATTATGTGTGATTGTCTTGCGCTCTAATTGTTCTTGCTTGCAAGAGACTTACCATGCTGGCTATTCACGTTCCTCGAGTTAGTCTTCCACTGTAATAAAGGCTCAGGGCGTGACAGTTAAGTTGGTATAAGAGCCTAAGTCTCAGGACTTAGGGAAAAGAATTATGTCATAGGATAATTCCAAGGTTTAAGGACCCCTACCTATGAACTAAGGAAGAAATTTTCCCACCTACGTGAGAATTGGGTAGAACCCGGGATGAGATAGTTATATAGAAATTATCTTAGGGTAAATCTACCCGACCCTAAATAACTAAAATGTTCATGATTCTCAGGTACCTTGATTCTCAATGGCTCATCGTATAAACTGGGACGTGATGCAGCAAACTGTTGCGGGACTTACCCAAGCCCTATAGAGAGTGGCCCAAGCTGGTGGAAGGGCTAGCGCAGGGAACTTACATAGTAATTTTTGAAGTTTAAATCCTCCATGATTCTTTGGATCTTCTAACCCAAATGAAGTAGAAAATTGGATCGACGAGATGAATCGAATATTCGATGTCATGCAATGCACCAACCAGGAGAAAGTTCGACTTACGACATTCCAACTCAATAAGGATGCTCGTACATGGTGGAAATCCATTCCGACGCCACCTGCAGATGCACCTCATACATGGGAGGGTTTTCTTACACTTTTCCGTGCCAAGTACGTCTCTGAGCATGTGAAGGAGAGGAAGGCTATGGAATTTGCCTCTTTAAAATAGAGCACGATGTTCGTGGCAGAGTATGAATTACAATTCTCTCGACTAGCACCGTATGCTCCTCACTTGATAAGCACATATTTATTGAAAGCCAGCCGATTTATGGATGGTTTAAAATCCATATTCATCCAACAACTTGGAACTCAGAATATCCGCACCTATACCGAGATGGTACAAAGAGCGCATCTATGTGAAAGAACCATGGAGAAAGTGGAGAGGCTCCGAGGAGAAAGGTCAAGTCGAAAACATGATAGGCAAGAAGAGAAAGAAGTGGATGAGGGTGAAAACCGTCACATTAAGAGGTCCCGTAATGGGAACGGTAACGGAAAAAGAAATGGAAATGGAAAGGATAAGAAAGTTAAAGAAGAAGATAGAATGCAACTCTCCACGGCCTGCTCATTTTGTGAAAAATTTGGACACTCGACAGAAGAATGCTAGAAGCGTCTCGGTGCTTACCTCAAGTGTGGAAGCCGGGAACATCGCTTGCCCGTATGTCCTCTCATCAACGAACAATCTTCAAGGGATAACAACGGAAGCGGGAAGCGAGGTCGATTAAATGCCATTCTAGACGAGGGAGGTGAGATGATTAAAGGTACCCTCTTAACCCATTCGCCTTACGTTAATTCTTAATACATTAAAATACGTACACTCTCCGTAAAAACTCATATATATTGAATTTGGGGATCAAATTCTCTTAAGTGGGGGAGGGTGTAAGGCCCCAGAATTTTTATAAATTATTTTTGGTATATTTAATTATTTTTTGGGAATTTTAAAGACCCAAAATAGATTAATAAATAAATATTGGGTTAAATAAATCATTGTAAGGCCCAATTTATGTTAAGTAATTAATCTAGCTTTGATAATTGAAACCCAATAGGTTAAAGGACCAAGCCCATTAAGTTTGGCCCATATTCTAGAAGGTTATTTAGCCTATTCACGAATTTTAAGGATAAATACTATTTTATAGATAATAATATGGATAAACAAATAAAAGAGTTTGACTTTTATTGAATTCTGTGCACAATGGATGTAGCAGTCTATCGTGCGACCGCCACAGTCAGGTAACGCGCCTGCACTAGACCGTTACGCTCTGTTAGTTCCGTGAAGTGAAAAAAGAGCAAAAAGATTAGATTTTTGCTAGTCTATCTCTTAGGGATCGAGATGGGAGGACTATTAAATATGTTAAGGACTCTCATAAGTCGATCTAAGCCTTAACAAGGACTCTAGAATCGATCTAATCCTCAAACCCTAGCAAAAACCCTATAAATAGGACCTAATTCTGAATTGAATGACCCTTACTTTTGCTCGCGTGAAATCAAGGTAAGGAGTCACAATTTCAGGTACATTCTTTATAACTTTTTGTTTATAATATTTTAGACTAACTACTCTCAAAATTTTATGTTAGAAGATCGAGTATCCAAGGAGTTAGGATCTTCTAAAGTTGTTGGTTTCATCACGCCAACCCAGGAAACTGTGCCACAGGGTACTGAAGATCAGGAAATTAGAGAGCCTAAACGAGGTAATTAGAGTTAGATGCTTTAGAACTTTTTATTCCCCTTAGTTTCATCTTCCTAACCTCCAAATTTCACGTCCTTAGGTCAAGAGGCTGAGGAGCTAGAGCAGCGTGAAGTTGCTGGAAAATCACTGGAAAGGGAGAACTAGGGCACGTCTTTCAGACTCAAATTAGAAGTTTAAAGCCTAGTTAAGCGGTAGGTCATCTCATGAATGGCAAGAACATCATGTTATGGATAAAAGCCCTCTGATTTTGATTGATTTCATGCACTCTAGACCATGAATTCATGTTTTAGTTCGACCTATGCATACATGCATGTCTTGAGCCTTAATCAAAGATAAAAGATATTATCTTGTTCAAATCACTGTAACCTATGCATCTAGATGGCCTATACTTCATTTTTCATGGCTAGAATAGTTAGCTATTTTGATTCTTCTTGACATGAGATATTTTAAACCTTAGATCATTCTTTTTACTGTCAGCAGAAGCTCTGACGGATTAAGGTAAGACCGTCACATGGTATAACGGCCTTACGATAAGCCGTCACACCCTCTGTTGTATTTAAATTCCTCTATTATCTCTGATGGCCCAGAATCGGTGCGTTACAACACTCTGACGGCCCCACGATAAGCCGTCACAGCACTGTGACGCCCCCATCTAAGACAGCCAGAGTACTTTGTTCAGGCAATTCAAGACAGAATTGAGGAACAATCAAATTTACTTATAAATAAGCTTAGTTATCTAAGTTTTGAACTATTTTCATGACTTTGAGTTATTGATCAATTTATGATAGAAATTGCATGGTAAAAGCATCTCTAGTTATTTCAAACATATGTTAATTTCATTAGCTAAACTCTATAGTTTTGTATTTACACTATGATTTTAAATGATGTAATGACGGATTTTTTATCATGGTTTCACATCGCTACACAGTCTTTTCTATCTGTGGAGTCATTTTCTTTAAGTACATGGCATATATTCCGGTATATGGCCATTAGTTTACACTTTTGCACTATAGGAACATATTCTTGAACTTGAGGACCTCTCTATTAGATATTCCTTCCAATGGACTAGGAAATCTTGTTTCAAGGCCTCCGTAATTCTCTGCGAGCCTGGGATTCCGACTAGGATGCCAAGTTGGTTGTACCATGAAAACCCAATTATTAGAAAACACTATCGATGGTTTCTTGTTTCTGGAGATGTAACGGATCAAGGTTGGACCGTCAGGCTCATCGAAAGGCCCAATAAATGACCGTCACATTGTACTGAGTCCAATTTCTTGTTTCAGGATTCAGATCATTGTAACGGCCTAATACTGGGGCGTCACGTTATGTAACGGCCCAGTACAAGACCGTCACAATTCTTGAGTACATTAACTCGAGGTTGACCCAAGGGTTGATATTCTAAGTTCCTAGGTGGCTTGATAATGGTATAGGACTTATCATATCGATCAAGAAACTTAATATAATGAATGGAAGTTAAGAAATGTACCGTTATGCTGCCGATTTGTTTCCATAAGCATAACATAGTGTAAGTCATTCTTGATCTCTCATATTCTTAATTGAAGCATCCACTCTTTGATAGTTTTTGTCATGACCTTATTGATTGAAATTGTTATATTACTGGCCATGCTTTATTGATATACTCATGGAAGTAGCTTGATTTATACATGAAGATGCAGTTCGGGCTGATTGTGTCCAAGGGCTCTATACTAGTCCCCTCAGCTGATTGCTGAAAACATACTATTATAAACCATGGGGTATGTTGCTACTAGCGTCGCATTGCGCTGGGAGTACTTTCTTTATAAATAAGTGAAATCCATGAGCACTCGTGAAAATCTAGTGAATTGCTACGTGATTGACGTTCTAGTGCGTAACCTTTATGGTTATGAAAGTGAAAAGTGAAAGTGCATTCTCGTTATATTCTTGTTCTTCAAAGGCCATGCTACATTCTTGTACATTCTTGTTACATTCTTGCTAGTTCATACTTGTTCATTCTATCTTACATGATCATCTTGTTACTTTGGTTTAATCGTGTGATTCATCGCATTCGCATGATTTTACCTTATTCATCTAGAGCTAAAATGTTAATTACTTTAATAGTGCCTTCATGTTGATGTGAAGATACCTACTGGGCAAGTGTGCTCATTATCTATTTCCAATCTTTTCAGGAAATGGAAGTGAGTCATGTTCGGATTCGAAGTATTCAAGTAGTGGATCCGAGAGTGAATGAAGAATGAGTGAAGACTTAGGAAGTCTATATTGTTTAGATTGAGTCTATGTAATTTTTCTTATTTCTTGAGTCTAGTATGATGAAGGAAGTTGAATTAGTGATTGTATTTGATATTTGATTGAAAATGAATTGAAAGTTGAAGGTTGAGTAATTATTGTACAATTGCATTATTATTATGTGTGATTGTCTTGTGCTCTGATTGTTCTTGCTTGCATGAGGCTTACCATGCCGGCTATTCACGTTCCTCGAGTTAGTCTTACACTGTAATAAAGGCTCGGGGCGTGACACCGGGAGGGGTCTTCCAGGTCACGGGGGTCCAAGCGCAAGGATCCCGTGGAGGGTATGATCTGGGACACCGTGAAGGCCAGGAAACAGGCCAAGAAGGCCTCGGCCGCCCCCGCAATCGAAGGTGACCCTGCCTCAGCTCACCCCTCCGTCGAGCATAATGGGGCCGACCCAACTGGGTGAGCTCTCCCACCCGCTGAGTAAGAGGGGGCCGAGGAGGTTGGGGCTGCTCTTGCGGTCGGCGATGATGTTGGCTCGGCTCCCCCCTCGACCGGAGACGAGGGGGCCGAGGCCGTTTCTGCGATTGGCAGCGGTGCTGGCCCGGCCCTCCCCTCGGCAGTAGCCGAGGGGGGCGTGGACGAGGCAGGCGACGCTGGGACCACGGCTGAGATTGGGGCGTTGTTTGAGGTGGGTGACGCTCCAGGTGGCGCTGTAGGTGCCAAGCCGGTCAAGGCTGGGGGGTCGCAAGAGAAGGAGACGCAGCCCCAACTGACCGAGGCACGAGGGGCAAACGAAGCTGCGGCTCGATCTGGGCCGACCTGTGAGATGCTGATCGAAGAGGGGGTCTCTATTCCAATGGCCCTTGAGAGGCTCGACATCCAGGGCCCTCTATAGCAGGTATGTCATGGTATAGCCGCGAAGGTGAAGGGGGGAGACAGGCAGCACTCCCCGTCCGCGGCCCTCGAGATGGTTATGGAGGGCGGCTTGGTCCTGGCCCAGATGGGGGCCACTCTGGCAGAAGCTTATGCTCGGTCGGAGTCAGAGCCGGTGAACCTGACCTGGGCCCTTGGTGGGTCTGACAGGAAGATGGCTCGGCTCACCGAGGAGCGTGATGGGCTTCGGCGGGAGCTTTCCTCAGTTAGGGAGCTAGCGCGGGCGAGCCAGGTGGAGGCCCAGGCACAGACCGAGCAGCTAGCTAAGGCACGTGAATTGCTCGAGAGGAAGAGCAGGCTCCTTGAAGAGGAGTGCATTGCTCGCGTCGAGCTAGATGGCCGGTGGGAGGCCGAGCTCGCCGAGCTGGTGGACTGGGCGGAGGAAGCCGAGCACCTTCGGCAGGAGGTCGAGGCTGATCGGGCTGAGGCAGAGAAGCAGGCGGCGGATGCCGAGAAGCAGATGGCTGAGGCAGAGCGGAGGTTAGCCGAGGCGGAGCGGGAGAAGGCCGAGCTCGCTGGTAGGGTGGGATAGGCCGGGGCTTAGGCACTCGAGCAGTACAAATGCTCGGAGGTCTACCGGGTCGACCGTAAAGAGGCTGCCCTCCCCTACTACGAGTTAGCACTTCGCCAAGGCATCTGCAAGGGGTTCAAGCAAGGCTACGACCGGGCCGTCTCTTATGCCGAGGAGCAGGAGTCCGAGACAATCAATTTCTCATCCTGGCAATGCTATGACTCAGACTTGTCATCCTCCGGTTCCTCTGGAGTCCGAGACAATCGATTTCTCATCCTGGCAATGCTATGACTCAGACTTGTCATCCTCCGGTTCCTCTGGTTCGGCGTCGGACGAAGAAGATCAGGGGGGCTCTTCGTTCGAGGGGTCGCCAACTCCGGATTCCTCGGGAGGGCGTGCAACCGAGGTAGTTCCCACACTGGTGGGGTCAGTTCCAGGGTCGACCGTCACTGAGGGTGCTGAGGGCAGACTATCTGAGCCTTCCACTTCTGAGCTTCAGGGTGGGCTAGAGGCCTAACGTATCTACTTTGCTTTTCCTTCTTGTATGTCTTTCCTGTTTCGAAGGAAAGCTTTCCTTGTTGTGTAAGAAAAAACGTAAGGCAATAGCATTATGATGAAGACTTAACTTTTTTGTGCCGCCATTGCCGTATTTTGTTCAACATATCTACAGTAGTTGGAAAGTGCCGATACTTTCTGTGTGGATCTCGCATGATGGTTGGGTGAGCATCTGACAGGGTGTCTTTCCATTCTCTCATGCTTTGAATGTTTGGCCGCTTCGTATGTCCCGCTGGGGCGGAAACGAGGAGTTTGAGGTGACCGTTCGTAGGGAGAGGTCTCTTTGGTGTGTTTTCGACGGGAGAAGCATTTAAGGCAAAGAGCCTCCCTTCGCCTATAAAAGGTCTAAAGGGCGTCCCTTCCTCTCCACCGCTTAGGGTTTTCCTCGACAGTCTTTCCTCATTCTTTCTTCATGTTGCGTTGTGCCGTTATATTTGAAGCATGGAAGACGCTCTGGAAGATGAGGCTGCCGATGATGGAGGGCAGAGAGTCCTTGCTGCTTCGGGTTTAAAGGGGGTTCGACGGCCGGCGGGTGGGGTTAAAGAGGGTTCGACGTGCGGAGGTATGTCGTCTTCTTTTATCAACTTTGGCCGATGCTTGCGGGGAGGGGCGAGATGACGGACGGATGGGGGAATCAGGCATCCCTGCCGCCCGTCCCTTCCCACTCGCTCTATGGAGGGGATCTCTCTCAAGATTCCTCTCCACTTCCTGCTTCTCCTCTCTTCTTCCGCAGCCTATTTCTCCCTCTTCTGCCCTTCTCATCATTTCCTTTACTCTTTGGAGGGTGCCTGCACTCTCTTCCTTCCAAAGAGTTGGCAAATTGGTAGAGAGGAGGCCTTCATTTGCATTCCCTCTTCCCCTTCCTCCATCTCTATCAACTTGGAAGGTAGCCTTCTCCTTCCTAATCCCTCTGTCACCTTTGTTCCGAGCTACCCGAGTCAACGAGGTCGACTACCCTTTATCCGAGCCAGTTTCTGCACGAGACAGAGTCAGTGGCTAGACGCAGGAAAGATTAACTGAGTCAACCGAGCAATGGGCTCATACGGCGGCGTTAGATGGATTTTTTGCTTTTTTGACATGTATTTTCTTGGCTTCGGCCTTTCTGATGTATAAGCGAGTCGTTTGAATAAAGGAAAGGAAAACTTTTGTTTTATTTCATGTTGCTTACACAATGCTCGGTATTCAGAAGTAGAACTTGCGTAGTGTAGTCGCGTTCCAGGTCTGAGGGATGGGTTCTCCTTCCATCGTAGATAGCCGGTAAGCTCCTTTCCCGAGCATCTCGACCACTCGGTAGGGGCCTTCCCAATTATGGGATAGCTTGCCCTCCGTCTCCAGTGGTCGAGAGGCTTCGGCTTTCCTGAGGATGAAATCTCCCGGTTGAAAGTGTCTATCTCGGACTTTGCCGTTGTAGTATCGAGTGAGGCGGCGTTGATATTCCATTGCTCGGATGCCGGTAATCTCTCGGAGTTCATCTGCTAGGTCGAGGTTTTCGAGCAGTTTCTGGCCGTTTGCCTCGGTCGAGAAACAGATGACTCGGAGGGAGGGATTGACAATCTCCAATGGGATAACGGACTAGGCGCCGTACACCAACTGAAAGGGACTTTCACCGGTTGTCGTTCTGGGAGTCGTTCTGTGTGACCAAAGTACGTTCGACAATTCGTCAAGCCAGCTGCCCTTGGGTTTGCCGAGCCTGGTCTTGATGCCTTTTAAGATAATCTTATTGGCATTTTGGACCAGCCCGTTAGCCTGAGGGTGGGCGACCGAGGTGAAGTGATTGTGAATGTTTAGGTCAGCGCATCTGTCTCGGAAATAACAAGAATCAAATTACAGACCATTATCGCTCACTATCACCCGGGGGATGCCATAGCGATAGATGATCAACTTCCAGATGAAACTCCAGATGATTGTCTCGGTGATTCTTGCTGTGGCTTCGGCCTCGATCCATTTGGTGAAGTAGTCGATGGCGACGATGACGAACTTCTTCTAGGCCTGAGCTGTAGGGAACGGCCCGAGGATGTCGATTCCCCAGCGAGCGGAAGGATATGGCTCGGCCAGGGTGACGAGCTCCGTTGCCGACTGATGGACCAAGTGGTCAAATCGTTGGCATCGGGCATAGTGCTGTACGTAGGTCGAGCAGTCGTGCTGTAGAGTGGGCCACCAATAACCTTGCCATAGCAAGATCCTTGCGAGCGACCTTCCTCTTAAATGCGCTTCGCATAAGCCTTAGTGAACTTCTTGAATCGCTCGGTTGGCTTCGTCAGTACTGAGGCACTTCAGGAGGGGATCGGAGAAGGATCTTCGATCGAGAGTGCTGTCCAGAATGAGGAATTACCGAGCTTGGTACTTCAATCTTTGGGCTTCCCGGGGGTCGGGAGACTCTTGAGAGTCTTGGAGCCACGACAGGTAGGGGGTGCGCCAGTCGATTGGGGAGGCAGGGTCAACAGCCAGGAGCTCCGAATCGATGCTCGGTCGCTCTAGCTCTTCGAGAAGGACCGATCGAGTACCCTCGGGGTCAAGAGAGGAGGTCAGCCGAGAGAGGGCGTCCGCTCGGGAGTTTTCTTCCCGAGCTATTCGGACTACCTCAAAACTCTCGAATTGTTGTGCCACGCCTCTGACCAGCTGGAGGTATTTGACCATCGGTGCTTCTCGAGCTTCGTAATCACCGTTGACCTGGCTAGCGACTAGTTGGGAGTCAGTGTGAATTCTGACTCGCTCAGCCCCCAGCCCCCGGGCCATGCGGGCTCCCGAGATAAGGGCTTCATACTCGGAGGCGTTGTTGGACGTCTGGAAGTTGAACTTCAAGGCGTATTGTAGCTCTGCTCCTTCGGGGGACTTCAGGAGGACTCCAGCGCTGCTTCCGACCGAGTTGGAGGATCCGTCGATGAACAGTTCCCAGGTTGGCCCGGGCGCGGACGGAGATTTTTCTTCGATCGGGATAGTGCTCTCGGCGATGAAGTTAGCGAGGGCTTGTCCTTTGATAGCCGAGTGAGGCCGGTATGATATATCGTAGGCCCCGAGCATGATGGCCCACTTGACAAGGTGTCCCGAGGCTTCAGGGTGAGCGAGGATCCTCTTCAAAGGTTCGCCGGTCAGCATGGTGATGGAGTGCCCTTGCAAATAGGGTCGGAGGCGCTTGGCCGAGGTAACCAACACTAGCACGAGTTTCTCGATTGCGGGGTACCTTCTTTCAGCCTCATTGAGCACCTTGCTGGTATAGTAGACCGATCTCTCGACTCCCGAGTCATTTCTGACCATGACCGAGCTAACTGTAGATGGAGTTGTCGAGAGATAGAGATGCAAGGCTTCACCTAGGACATGCTTGGAAAGCACTGGGGGCGAAGCCAGAAACTCCTTAAGCTCGGTGAACGCTCTTTGACATTCCTCATCCCATGCGAACGTAGCAGATGCCATTTTGGACCCCCTCAATAGCTTGAAGAAGGATAGGCATCGTTCGGCCGCACGGGACAGGAATCTACTGAGCGCGGTAATGCGCCCAGTAAGGCGTTGAACATCTTTGATGCAGGTGGGTGGGCGCATGTCCAAGATGGCCTGGACCTTATCGGGGTTGGCCTCGATCCCATACTGGGTGACTAAGAAACCCAGAAACTTCTCGGATCTTACTCCGAAGGCGCACTTGGTGGGATTAAGCTTCATATTGTACCTTAGGAGGGTGTCAAAGGTCTCAGCCAGGTCGGCGAAGTGGTCCTCAACCTTGGGGGTCTTGACGAGCTTATCGTCAATATAGGCCTCGACGTTTCGGTCGAGCTGTCCTTTGAACATATGATTGACCAGCCTCTGGTACGTGGCTCCAGTGTTCTTCAACCCGAAAGGCATCTGGGTGTAGCAGTATACGCTGAAGTCGGTGATAAAGGCGGTCTTCTCGATGTCTTCTGGATCTATTCTGATCTGGTGGAAACCTGAATAGGTGTCCAGGAAGCTGAGTATCTCATTGCCCGAGGTTGAATCAACCAGTTGGTCGATGCTCAGTAATGGATAGCAGTCCTTTGGTGTAGCCTTGTTCAGGTCGGTGAAGTCCACGCACATTCGCCACTTTCCCAAAGCTTTTGGCACCAAGACGACGTTAGCCAGCCACGTCGGGTACATGATCGGTCTAAGAAGACCAGTCTTTTGCCCCTTGCTGACTTGCTCCTTAATGATCATCTGCTTCTCTGGCGCGTGCTTCCTTCTGCGTTGTTGTACGGGGTTCACGGTTGGGTCGAGGTTGAGCTTATGCATCACCGTCTCCTTCGATATTCTGGGGAGTTGATCATCAGACCATGCAAAGACGCGGATATACATGGAAAGAAACTCTTTGTATTGCTGCTGAACCTCAGATGATAGGTCGGCTCCAATCTTTACTCCTAGGGTCGGGTCGGCGTTTAGGAAAACCGTTAGCAGCTCGCCTCCAAGCTCGGAGCTTGCGGGTTTTTCCTCGACTTCCCGAGGGCCCTTGTTCTTCCCGTCCGGCCTTGTGGCTTCAACCGAGATATTATAGCACCTTCTGGCCGTCGCCTGGTTACCTCAGACTTCCCCCATCCCATTTCTAATGGGAACTTCATCTTTTGGTGATAGGTAGAGGGCACCGCTTTCATTCAGCTAAGGATTCCTCGGCCAAAGATTGCGTTGTATGCTATCATACCCTTGATCACTATGAAGTCCACCATGACCGTAACGGTTTTACGTGGGGTGCCGAGAGTGACCGGCAGGCTTAGGGCTCCCTCGGGATAAGTGGCCTGGCCATTGAACCCGCAAAGGGGGGTTCGGATCGGGCGGAGCTTAGACGGATTATCCCCCATCTTAAGAAAACATTCGTAAGACAATACATCAGGGGCACTTCCATTGTCAACTAGAATTCTGTCTATGTTACAATAGTTTATTATGGCCGATATGACTAGGGCATCGTCATGCGGGGTGGTCAGCCCTTCCAGGTCTTGGTCGGAGAAGACTATGACCTGGGGCTCACTTGGCGGGGCCTTGGGAGGCTCGATGGCTCGGCTCGCCCGCTCAGCATGACGCTTCCCTCCTCGGCCACTGTCTCCTCCTGATGCAGCTCCTCCAGTGATGACGTTGATATGGACCCCGCGAGGGGCGTTGTCGATTTCCTCTGGGGCGCCTCAGTCTTCCTCATGCCCAGCCACGAACCGGGATAGGTGTCCTTGGTGGACGAGGCGCTCGATCTCATCCCGGAGCTAGTGTCAATCGCCGGTGTGATGCCCGTGGTCATTGTGGAACAGGCAATGCTTGCTACGATTGCGGCTTTTCGACCTCATTGGCTCGAGTTGGCGTAGGAGGCCCGAGCCTTTGATGTCTTCATATATCTCGTACACCGGAGCGGTTAAGGGAGTGTACCGCTCATACTTCCGAGACGGTTCCTTATGCTCCCCGTCTCGGTTCTGCCTCTTTCCTGGACCCGAGCTTGGCTCGGGTGCCCGCTTCTTGTCCCCCTCCCGACCCGAGCCGATTGCACCTCGGCAAGCACTGAGGACTTCTTCGTACTTAGCGTGATGCAAAGCCAGAGTCACTAGCTCGGCAAGGGTCGAGGGAGGGTGGAGGACAAGTTTGCGGCGGAGGTTCTCGTCCCGGGTGCCTCCGGTTAGTGCAGTTATGGCCGAGGCTACATCCAGGCGGAGGATTCTCAAGGCTTTCGATTTGAATCGGTTAATGTAAGCCCGGAGTCTCTCCCCTTGTGCCTGTTTGAGAGCCAATGGCCCTGCTACCTACCTTGGGGGGCCGCTACCGGTGAAACTCTCCTTAAATACTCGCCTGAATTGCTTGAAATCTCGGATGGATCCGGGGGTGAGGGCCCGGAACCATGCTTGGGCACCTTGGACTAGGGTGGTCACAAAGGCTCGGCACTTGATGGCATTGGACACTCCGTGAAGGGTCATCAGGGCGTCGAAGCTGTCGAAGTGGTCGGCCTGGTTGCCTTGGCCGTCGTAGGACTTGAAGGTCAGGATGGAGGTTCTAGGAGATACCTCTGCCTTCAAGATGTAATCGGAGAGCGGGGATTTCTCCTCGTCCTCCGTCGGAGAGACATTCTGCAAGGCGCATAGGGCGTGCTCCTGTTCTGCGAAACGCCTGTCAAATTCTCGCAGTCGGAGGGATAACTCCGGCTGTCGTCGCATTGTGGGGCTGGGGGGGCTTCCATGGCGCTCCCCGGGGGCTTCTGTCTCTGGGTTTGGATGGCGTGCCCCAGGTTTTCCCCTTTTCGGGGTGGAAGAGGCCTCTTGCCCCATGGGAGGGGCTCGTGAGGGTCCTCCTGACCTGTTACAGATAATCCATCGGCCTCGGAGGGTGAAGCGGCCTCCGGCAGTGTGCTGGGACGTGTCCTCGCGGGAAGGGCTCTCCGAAGGGGTGCGTGACCTTCCTTCCCTGGCCGCCTGGGTCCTCATGAGTTCCACGAGGACGTCCAGTTTTGCGTTGAGGGCTTGGAAAGGGTCAGCGCCCCCGTTGGGTGGTAGCTCCACCGCCGCGGGAGGAGGGGGTGGTCCATCGGCTGGGGCGTTGGTGTTGGAGGGAGGGTTTTGTGAGGCCTGAGAGGGGCCTTCTCCCGCCACCACCATGGCCTTTCCCCTGTCACCGGCGGACCTCCTCCCTGAACTTCTTCGCACCATACTAGCTCTTTGGTCGTTTCCCACAGACGGCGCTAGATGAAGAGGCATGATCTCGCGCTGGTCTTTAGCTGGGAAGATGATCACCGAACAGTGAACTGCAAGGAAGAAAAATGGATCAGGGGACCCAGGGATGGTGCCCTGGGGTAAACCCTCTGATGCCTAAGTCAGTAGAGCAATGGTGAAAGCTATGAAGGGAGGAGAAAAGAGAGGCACGAGATCCCTCTACACCAAGGTGGTGAAGTGGTTCTTGCTTAGGGAGTTTTACGCGTGTATTGGCCTTACCTTTCGCTGGAGGGAGTCCCAGGTTTAAATAGTGCACCGGCCTCATGTGTCCCGTAAGCTGAGGAGTTTCAGGCAGGAGTTACGTCCTTAACGTAGGCTCTTTAAGTCCTCATCGTGAAATCTTTATAGCCTTGAGGGGTTGTGGGTCTCTTATCCTTGTAAACTACTGCTCATAAAGGGCTCCCAACGGCAGCGTGGATAAGCAATCGCCGGTCAACCTAAGCATGAAGATTGCCAACCCTGTCTGGGCGATAGGCATAGCTCGGATGAGGATCGGTCGGAGTGGGCGTTGAGCACTAGCCTTTATCCCGGTGAGAGGATAGATCAGGCGTGGGTCTTCCTCCGACATGACCGACGCTCGGGCCTTCCGAGCCTAAGGGCCGCTGTGGAAGGGTTTGATCCCGAGTGATCTTATTGGGCCTTTTAGTCTAAGTGGGTCTTGCGGGGCTGTCACTTAGATGAGCTGGGCCTCGTTTGGTCCTGATGGACCTAGTTCGGCTGCTCTTAGATGGGCTACAGAAATCCCCCTCTCCACTGTCAATCAAGTTAACTCTCAACTTCTGAAAGAAAATGAAAAATTTCTAAAAGACTTAACTGACAAACAAAATTCCTTAGAAAAATTTGTTGATGGGAGTGAAAACTTGAATGCTCCGCTTGGGACAAAAATGAACTTTAATAGGGAAGGACTAGGATATGAGCCAACTAGGAAAATGGCTTTTGACTTAAAAACAACAACCTTTGTCCCATCGTCTGACGCATCAACTTCGAAAATAGTACCTAGCCTAATCCAAGAAAAAGCTAGAGACAACAGAAAAGAGAAAATGGGTGAGCCTAAAAATAACAACCCTATCAAAGCCAAAAAGACTCACCACCAACAACACCAAGCAGGCCAACACCAGCCTAAGTCCAAGTCTGCACATCCCATGGCTAGAAAGAACTTCAATAACGGGATAGGACGGGATTACCCTAAAGACAAGTCGACACCTTTATGGTCAACCACCTATCAGTTCCCCAGGTTTACACCAGCAGGTCGATAATCTATTTACATGGACCCGGCACCTCTCTCAAATAGAGACCGTTATAGATGGGTAGAACGAGAGACAGGTCGACACTTTCAAGACAGGAGGTCGACACATCCCTCATCCAGAGACCAATATAGACGGTCAGAATAGGGAAGAGGTCGACACTTCGACTCCTACAGGTCGACACCTTCATGGGTCTGGGGTAGTTATGAACCCTACAGTCATAAGTCTACCCAACCTCAACACCCTAGGTACTATGACACCTCCTACACCTCTAGACCAGCCAATGGGAACAGATGGTCCAACAAATAATCCTCTTCCAACATTCCAAAAACCCATAAAGCCCAAGAAGCTAACAGAGAGGGAAGGAATGTTAATGAAGAAAAGAAAAACCTGAACTTCCAACAAAGCAAGAAAAATAATAATGTTAAGAAAGTCTGGATTTCAAAGTCTGTGTTATCTTGCTTTACAGAGATGAAGAAGTTATTGGGACTCAATTGTCCATGGGTTCCAAACATTGTCACTTAATTCCTTGTGCAGGAGTGTCTTACAGCCGTGCACAATCGCTGGTATCTTGACAGCGGCTACTCAAGACACATGACTGGAGACAGAACCAAATTATGTCTCCTGGTAGAAAAGGAAGCTGGACATGTAACTTTTGGAGGGAACAACAAAGGAAAGATCATTGGTACAGGTAAAGTTGGTAAGAATCCCTCCTACTCCATTGATAGTGTATTGCTTGTTGATGGTGTGGAATATAACTTGTTGAGCATAAGTCAGCTCTGTGACAAAGGTCATACTGTTGTCTTTGACTCTAATGAATGTAGGATCTTGCATCCTAATTGAAAAGAAACCAAGTTTTTTGGTAAAAGAATCAACAATATCTACATGATCGACTTAGATGACCCTGCTCACATAAAGCTTTGTCTTGCTGCACCTAAATCTGAATTAGCATGCTTGTGGCATCATAGACTAGGACATGCTAGATACAATACCCTTCATAAATTGGTGAAGCATTCAATCATTGAAGGTTTGCCTAAAATTAAATTCAAATTGAATTCTAAAATATGCGATGCATGTGCCCATGTAAAACAAACTAGAAAGTCATTTAAAAGCCGGACTGAAAACATATCATCCAAACCACTTGAACTAATTCACATGGACTTCTTTGGTCCAACCAAAACATCTAGCTTAAGTGGTAAAAGATATGGCTATGTTTTAGTAGATGACTTTACTAGATTCACTTGGGTGTTTTATCTTGCACATAAAAATGACGCATTTGATGAGTTTCGGACACTCTTCATGCAAGTAAAGCAAGATGGTAAGTTCAAAATTTCTATCATACTTTCAGACCATGGTGGCGAATTCAAAATTGTTGATTTTGAAAATGTGTGCAGGACTGAAGGAATAAATCATAGGTTTTCATCACCAAGAACCCCTGAACAAAATGGGGTGGTCGAGAGAAAGAACAGAACTCTCATAGAGATGGCCCGCACAATACTTGCTGAAAAGCAACTACCAAGGAGATTTTGGGTAGAAGCGGTAACTACTGCATGTTATATCATCAACTGCTGAATGGTAAGGTCTCCCACCAAAATGACTCGTTATGAGTTGCTCAAAAGTAAAAAGCTATCTCTCTTTCACATGAAAGTATTTGGGTCAAAGTGTTTTGTTCATAACAATGATAAAAGAGTTTTAGACAAATTTGAGCCCAAGAGTGAAGAAGGGATATTCTTTGGGTATTCAGATAGGTCTAGAGCTTATAGAGTCTATAATCTTAAGACCCTATGTGTGGAAGAGTCCCCTCACATCACGTTTGATGAGAGTAATCATGACAATACCTGCAGGGAAGATGATGGTGGGGAATTTCTCAACATAAAAAGAACATAGGAACTTCCATACGAGGAGACACAAGAAAATGAAGACCAAGGAAAGTCAAGCAATGCTCCGGTCACTAATGTAGATAAAGGTAACACTCAAGTTGATTTAAGAGTGTTAAAAGACCATCCCTTAGAAAACATCTTAGGTAATCTGCATGACCGAACTAAAACTAGGTCTCATTTTAGAATCATGGATGAAATTGAACAACTTACTCTTGTGTCCCAAATCGAACCTAAAAATATTATAGAGGCCTTAAAAGATGACAACGGGATAAATTCCATGCATGATGAATTAAACCAGTATGAAAGAAACAATGTATGGCATCTTGTTCCTAGGCCCCAAGAAAAATCTGTCATAGGTACTAAATGCGTCTTTTGGAATAAACTAAGTGAAGATGGTAAGATAATAAGAAATAAAGCCAGATTAGTGGCTCAAGGGTATAATCAAGAGTTTGGCATAAATTTTAAAGAGTCCTTTGCCCCTGTAGCCAGAATGGTGGCCATTAGAATTCTGCTTACATTTGCATGTTCTCATAAAATCAAATTGCCGCAAATGGATGTTAAAAGTGCTTTTCTAAATGGTTTAATTAAAGAAGTTTATGTAGAGCAACCCTCTAGTTTTGAATGTTCACATTTTGAAGACCATGTTTATAAGTTGGACATGGCTCTATATGGCTTGGAGCAGGCACCCAGAGCTTGGTATGAGAGACTAAGCTCATTCCTCACTGATCAAGGGTATACAAGAGGTAATGTAGACAAGACATTGTTCACCAAAATACAAGGTAATGATATCTTGTTAGTTAAGATTTATGTGGATGACATAGTGTTTGGGTCCACAAAACCTCAAATGTGTGAGGAGTTTGCTAAACTCATGACCAATGAATTTGAAATGAGTCTAATGGGTGAGCTTCAATTCTTTCTTGGCTTGCAGATAAGTCAAAGCAATGAAGGCTATTTCATCAACCAAGTTAAATATGTGAAGGAGTTGCTGAAAAGATTTGATCTGACCAACTGCAAACCATTACGAACTCCAATGGAGACTGCCACTTCACTGGATGTAGATGAACAAGGTACACTTGTGGATGCAAAAAAGTATAGAGGTATGATCGGTTCATTACTCTATTTAACTGTATCTAGACCAGACATTCAATTTAGTGTTTGCCTTTGTGCTAGATTTCAGTCTAGTCCTAGAGAATCCCACTTGACTGCTGTCAAGCGTATCTTTAGATACCTTGCTGACACTCAAGATCTGGGATTATGGTATCATGCATCCTATGAGCTTTCACTCATTTCATATTCAGATGCAGACTATGCTGGATGCAAACTGGACCGCAAGAGCACTAGTGGCTATTGCCAATTTCTCAATGGGTGTTTGGTTTCTTGGGCCTCCAAGAAACAGCACTCGGTTGCCCTCTCAACTGCAGAGGCATAATATGTTGTTGTGGGGAGCTGTGGCATCCAAGTGCTGTGGATCAAACACCAACTCCAAGACTATCTAATAGATCTTGGATGTGTTCCCATTCTGTGTGATAACACAAGTGCAATAAACCTTCCCAAAAATCCAGTCATGCATTCGAGGACTAAGCATATAGAAATTAGGCATCATTTCATTAGGGATGAAGTCCTCAAAAATCATTTTGAGCTCCATTTTGTTGACTCAGAAAATCAGATTGCAGACATTTTCACAAAACCCTTAAGCAATGACAGGTTTTCAACATTAAGGAGAGAGCTAGGTGTATGCAGATCTCAATCAAATCAGGTTTGAGCTATTTACTCCTTTATAATGCACAAGTTACTTATCTTTGCTATGATGGTTGCAAGCATATCTGATTCGTCTAGGGCTGGTTTATTATCTGAATAAATTGTTTCATGAATGGTGGTCACATTCAGGGGGAGCTTGTGTGCTTTTCTGATCATTTTGAGCTGCATATCATCTTTTGACTACATGATATATCAAATGTCGAGTAGTGGAAAGACAAGTCGCGCCTGTCAGGAAACTCTCTGGCCGACCTCCGCTAAGTACCATGAGTCAGAAATGCATATTAACATTTGCATAGTTAATCTCTAGTGCATAAGCATGTTCAAAGCTTTAGCATCCAATAAAGCACTTCTCAGTGGTATCAAAAAGGTAAAATCATTTTTGAGTGACTGACTGAAATCAGAAAATCAGAGGCACTGGTATTGGAAATTGGCAGGAGTGTTTCAAAAATGAAGGAAACAAAGATAGATAAGAATCAGAGACACTGGCTAAGAAAAGGGTGCGGAACAGGTCGACACATCCTGGTAATGTGCCGACACATGCAGGCCGATACCTTTATGAAGGTCAGTGCTACCTTGGTTATCACAGCAACATTGTCGGTGCAAAGTCTGAGCTTACTCAAGGCAGGTCGACACCCTCATATAAAGTGTCGACACTTTCACCCTGCCACTCATGTGATCCAATGGAGAGTCATTCCATCCACTCACCCTTCTTATCACAGCCTTCTTGATCTCTTCATCACATCTTTTACTTCTGAACCATCGCTTCCAATCGTTGCTTGATCACCGGTCATTAATTTAGGGGGAGTTAAGAATGTTTTTAATACTTCTTACAACCTTGGCTAAGTTATTATGGACTACCTCTGATTATGAAAATGATTTATTGTTTATGATCCTCAATTTGGCTAATAATTGTGTTAAGTTGCACCATATTTGCACGCATAATATGGTTAAAACATTCATCAAGTGTTTGCAAATAACCATAACCTAAGCGTCTAAAAATTGATTGTAAAAAGGCTCTTTGGTTTAAGAAATGCTAGCATGTATTATCCCTAAACAAATTCCCTAATGTGAAGCCACCTAGAGAATATGCCTTCTAACACCGTTGTGCAATAATCTCATAGCAATGGCATCATCTTCAGAGAAATTAGACCTTGCATCAATGAAATGTAGATAAATCTAGTCATGATGAAGACTGCTAACTCTTATCAAAAGAGAACAAAAAGATAAGTTACACTGAGTAACCAGGGATATTGGCGTCTGAACAACGTGTTTCCTTGTGTCTAAAAGTGAATGCTATATCAGACTGCTTTTAATTTAAACAAACAAAAAAAATGGTTTGGGGCTGACTCTATACTTTATTTCAAAAAAAGGGGGGTATTTTTGTTTATCTTCAATACTTACTTCTTTTTCTCCCAATCTTGCCCAATGAACTTAATGAGTAGGATTAATAGGCTTGGTTGACACCTCAGACTTAACTTCAATATTTTCATCTTATTATTTGTTGCAAACCATGGTTTTTCTTAAACCTTTATTCCTTTAAATTGAGCTTATATGCCTTAAACCGTTTAAAATAACGACAAGGGTATTTCAACAATACTTATCTAAGAGGTGCTCTTTTTCAAAAGAAAAAAAATCTGAACTTTACCTTTTAAATGAACGGTGAATCTCGCGTTTTTACTTTACCCTTTCAAAACACTCTCTCTTAAACCCTCTCTATGGTGCGTCTGCACCCCCCTCTCGCGGAGGTCGACACCTTCCTCTGGCTCCCTCCGCAGTGGATCCTAGCACTCCAACTTGCACCATCCCTCTGTTGCGACGCTCTAGCAACCCTCTCCTCCTTCTTTCCACCCTCGCCATGGCTCCTCTAGTCACCTGTGGCACGAAGAAGATTGCGACATCATCCAAGAAGGCCGCCACTCAAGCTCCTGCCGCAAAGAAAAGACCACAGGAAGGGCGCTCCAAGAGAAATGAAGATAGACCAGCTGCAGAACCAACAAAACGCAAGTCAGCAGCAGAAGCTTAGGGTTCTAACAGCGACAAGGGCATGCCGCAAGAACAACCGGCCAAGAGGAAATGCCTGTCTGCAGCAGAAAAAGGGAAGGGAAAGGTACAGCCAGCATCTCAGCAACCCAATGCTACTCATCCTGCCAGGGAAGAAGAGAGTGACCCTACCAGAATCCTCTTCCCTAGGTATGTGGATTTCGGTGACCACAAAATGCTTGAAAATTTTCCTGAACTACTTCCCCTCATCAAATTCCAAGGATGGAAGCGGTTCATGATTGAACATAGGGTATACTACCCATTTCTGGTCCAGTAGTTCTACAAGAACTTAGTCTATGACCAGAACCAGAAAGCCCTTAGGACTGAGGTAAAGGGGGTAAAGAACAAACTTTCCACAAAGCTTCTTCACAAATCATTACAAATTTCTCGAGATGGGCTTATAGAATCTGAATTTGAAATTGATGTATCTGCCGCCTACACCATACTGACAGCAAAGCTCAGGAACCCTTAGGATGAAACCCAAATTCTTGTCAAATACATTGACACCAATAAGTTTCCCCCCTTGCAGCGTCTACTGCACAACATGTGTACCACAATGATTACCCAACAAGGGGGTGACAAAAGTCGACTTACAAAAACCCAGAGATTCATCTTTTACTACATGTTCATCAATCATCAGATCTGTCTTCCAGAGATAATTTTGCAGCTGATGGGGAGTTTTATAGGGCACAAGAGAAGCCTTCCCTATGCTGCACAATTGACTGCCACATTTCATAGAGTTGGCATTCCTTTGGACAATGAGAAGGTAAAAAAAATCCCAAGGAGTAATGTTTACTACATGAGATTTATTGAGAATTACATGCATTTCAAGACGAAAGGAGACAGAATAGTAAGGGACTTACCTGGCCACCAGTCTGATCCTCCAGCAACTACAGCACAACCAGCTCAACAAGACTCTCCAGCACATGCACAATCTGCACAGCAAACTGCAGAGGAACATGTAGACCACTATGAGGAACACTTCCATGGGGATGCTCACTTTGACCAGGAACAATAGCAGTAGCAACAAGATGTACTAGAGGACACATATGTTGGTCCCATCATACCATTTGGGACACTTCCCCCTCTAACTGCTCCATCTGACCCTACAGTTCATATTGAAGAAGAGGCTCCACCTTAATTCCACACTGAAGCCTCATCATCAAGAGGGCCTCAATCTGCTGCCACCGAAGGTTCAATGGGCATTCACCCAACCTTAATCATATTCCTAACAGCACAATTTGCCAATGTCAACTCCTCCATTATGCAACTTGACATGAAAATTGACAGATTAGATGCTCGGTTTGTTCATGGTGAACAAGTTCAGAATAGCCGATGGGAGAAATTTGTCATAGACAAACACAAGTCTGATGGTAAACTATCTGCATTTATGCACTCCCTGATAAATGTCTGTGAAAGAGCAGGGAGAGTCAAGAAAAGACTACGAGAAATTCATGCTGAAACCCAAGAAAAAACAAGTGAAATGGTCATGCATGCTTATGACATCTTTGAAGATCAAAGCAATCTAAACATTAAGTATGCACGGTAGATGGACACCTCAACTCACATCGCAGAACAAGTGGCTGCAGGGACATTATCAATCCGAGAACAAGTGGCCGCTGAGACCACTAGAACTGTCAATGCCACATCTAATCTGGAAAGAACAGTTAATGCCACTACTGCACGGCTACTTGATGCCTCCAACAGAATGAAAGGAAAGATTTATTCTGACTCCAACAAGCTCCTTGATGCCTCCTCAAAGCTTACAGAAAAGGTCCATATTGATACAGTAATCATAGTGAACATCACCACCAATGCTGAAGCCAAAATGAATGTTGTGTACAACAAACTTGATATGGTTGGTACTGAAATTCTAGAACTGATTCGTCTACATAAAGCCCAACTCCAACCAACCTTGGCAGACACAGGTGATGAATAGTGTCCTGGTCCTCAGACAGAAGCAACATCCTCTCGTCCCTCACCGAAAGGAACCCAACAGAGAGCACAGACAGAGTACATCTGTGACATGTTACACACCTGGCCGCTTGACATCAATGAGAATATCAAGACCCTTCACAAGTTTGTTAAACACAGAAATGAGGTACTTACTCAGAAAGTTTACTCTCTTTCTGCGACAGTTCTGCAACTGCAACAGCAATTCTCTGAAGACCAGCACCTTCACTTTCCCTGGAGCTCCAGCTCCATGCCTCCGACAGAGCTACCACCTCCTTCGCCCCCTCCTTGCTGATGACAAAGGGGGAGAAGCTATGAAGACTTTTTGAGAGTGCTACAATCGTCATCTAGCATATGCATCCAGTTAGCCTTGCATCTAGATTTTAGTTTTTCATATAGACAGTTTCATGTAAATGCTTGAATGCAAATCCTTGCTTGATATGTATGAAACTATGTTTGATCAATGGATCAAATGATTTAGTGCTGACATGTATAAGAATGGCCTTTTGTTGATTGACAACAACTTTTCTATCTAATGACCCTTCAACCAAAATGATGTAATGCTATATGAATGCTTGGAGATAATGATTCATGGTTGTCATCATCAAAAAGGGGGAGAATGTTGTGTCCCCTAGTTTTGATGATAACAAACCATAAATCATTATTAGATCTTTGTGAAATATCTAACAAGTTTGGCTTAACGTCTAGACTGAACAAGTACAGGAAAGACACTCTAAGAGTGCCGGCACCTCCCACAACATGTTGACACCCCAATAACAAATCAAAGTTGAAGCCATTTCTGTCTGGGCTCTAGATTGACCAAAGTGTCGACACCTATGAGCAACGTGTCGACACCCCAAGAACAAATCCATCTTGAAGCTGTTTATGTCTGGGCTCTGGATTGACCAAAGTGTCGACACCTCTGAGCAACGTGTCGACACCCTAAGAACATATCCATCTTGAAGCCATTTCTTTCTGGGCACTGGATTGACCAAAGTGTCGACACCTCTGCGCAACGTGTCGACACCCCAAGAACAAATCCATCTTGAAGCAGTTTTTGTCTGGGCTCTGGAATGACCAAAGTGTCAACACCCTGTGATAAAAGTGTCGACACTTCAGTTCCAAGGAGCAAACTGTTACTTCCTTCAAGCGCGATGTCTCAACATGTGCAAGCAAGTCTCGACCTGTCTAGCTTGGAAGCCTTGCTCTTTGAAGAATCAAGAGAGATGTGTCGACACCTTGATTGGAAGTGTCGACACCTTCATGAACGCCTAGAACGGATCTGAATCCCGTCGCATTCGCATTTCCAGATCCGGAACCGATCGTGAAGGATCCGATCGCTCTTGGAAAATTAATCCGGATGCCGATAGGTTCAGAGGATCTATTTTGGATGTAGAAAGAACATCCAAGTGATATCCTTTTGCAGAGTTGGTGTCACGCCCCGAGCCTTTATTACAACGGAAGACTAACTCGGGGAGCGCGAATAGCCGGCATGGTAAGCCTCTTGCGAGCAAGAACAATCAGAGTGCAAGATAATCACACATAAAGATGCAATTGCACAATATATATATATATATTCAAACTCCCACTTTATTTCATTGATAATCAAATATTAAAAAACATCCACTAATTCAACTTCCATTATGTACTAGACTCAAGAAATAGGAAAATTACATAGACTCAATCTAAACAATATAGACTTTCTAAAGTCTTCACTCTCTTCTTGACAATACTTTCATTCGCTCTCGGACCCGCTACTTGTATAACCCGAATCCGAATTCGAATCACTTCCATCTCCTGAAAAGATTGGAAAATAGGTAATGAGCACACTTGCCCAGTAGGTATCTTCGCATCAACATCAAGGCACTATTAAAGTGATTAACAATTTAGCTCTAAAGAATAAGGTAAAAATCATGTGAATGTGATCAATCATGCGACTAAACTAAAGTAACACGATAATCATGTAAGATAGAGTGAACAAGAATGAACTAGCAAAAATGTATCAAGAACATGACATTTGGCCTTTCATGAACAAGAATGTAACGAGAATGCACTCTCACTCTCACTTTCATAACCATAAAGGTTACGCACGAGAATGTCAATCATGCAGCAATTCACTAGATTTTCACAAGTGCTAATGGATTTCACTTATTTATAAAGAAAGTACTCCCAGTGCAATGCGACGCCAGTAGCATCATACCCCATGGTTTATAAAATAGTATGTTTCCGACAATCAGCCGTGGGGACTAGCATAGAGCCCTTGGACACAATCAGCGCCCGAACTGCATCTTCGTGTATAAATCAAGCTACTTCCATGAGTGTAACAATAAAGTATGGCCAAGAATGTAATAAGTTCAATAACTCATGATAACAACAATCAATGAAGGAATGCTTCAATTTAGAGTATGAGAGATCAAGGAAAAGAGTTAAACAATGTCATGCTCATGGAAATAAATCGACAGCATAACGGTACATTCTTTTCTCTTTCCAATCATTATATTAAGTTTCTTGATCAAATTTATAATTTCTAGACTATCATTAGTCCATCTAGAACCTTTAGAATATCAACCATTGGGTCAAACCTTGGGTCAAATACTTAAGCAATGTGACGGTCGTTTACTGGGCCGTTACATCATGTAACGCTCCAGTAGTGGGCCGTTACAATGATCTGAGTCCAGAACAATAAAAATAGAATCAGAGAAAGGTGATGGCCATGCATTGGGCCGTTACATTATGTGACGGTCCAGGATTAGGCCGTTACATTAGTCTGAATCCTGAATCAAGAATTCAACTCAGATGAATGTGACGGTCTTATATTGGGCTGTTACATGTGCCTGACGGTCCAACACAGAGCCGTTACATTACTGATAATCAGAAAACATCGATAGTGTAGTCTAATCAATGGGCTTCAATGGTACAACCAACTCGGCGTCCTAGTGGGAATCCTAGGCTCGCGGAGAATTACGGAGGCCTTGAAACAAGATTTCCTAGTCCATTGAAAGGAATATCCAATAGAGAGGTCCTCAAGTCCAAGAATAATGTTCCTATAGTGCAAAGTGAACTAATGGCCAACATACCGGAGTATGTGCCATGTACTTAAAGAAATGACTCTATAGATAGAGAGAGAAAATGATGTGACACACCCTTGGGGCGATAGTCACAAGACCAATGCTTCCTCGGACCTAAGTATGCATGCACAACCACAAGGCTAAGAAGCCTACGTAAGCGGACCTTCGTATGGCACACACACTCAACCTGGGGGTAACTCGGGGATGCCGAGTCGAGGAAGTGGGACAAGACCCTTGCTGGTAGAGGGCCAAAAACATCCAAGGTAAACCTCCCCCTGGGGAACGGATATCCAACTCAATGAGTCGGCAATGGCCAATGGGCGCGGGTCACTCACTCACACCCACGGTGGTCGCACAAAGATGGTGGAGTCTTAGTATCGGGCGCTCTCTCCCTAACCGACGGCGCAATTGGAGAATGTTAAATGAACAAGCATAAATGAGAGCAAGGTTTGGAGCACTTACTCGACCGGTTTGAAGAAACAGGTCTCGCTCGGAGACGAGGGCGAGCGGGGAGGCGAGTGTTCCCCACACGCCCCGTCGGAGAAGCTTGACCTGCTCAAATGATTACAACACTACACCTCTCGCAGGAGGGGGATCTTGGGGTGGGGGTTAACTGATATTACATCTAAAACTACCTCCACACAGGGAGGGGCCTTCAGCCGGCCAAGCGGGGAGGGGTGGAACCGAACTCGCAACCAATAAGGAGACCGATGTCGGCTCTGCCCGCTTTCTGTGAGTGCTGACAGAAGGTCGAAGAAGTAGTTGCTGTGACTATTCCTGAGTTTTTTTGGGGACGAACCACCTGGAAATTCTTCGTAGGAGGATGGGGAAGTCGTCCAAATTTTTCCGGAATTTCGGGAGGTCGCTGTTGGCCGGAGCAGAGCCTCGAACAGGGAGGTAGATCTTCAGTTCTGACAGCTTCAGGATCACAACAGTAGGAAGAACATGTTGCCACAAGCTCTCCCAGAATCAGAATGAGGTGCCGCTGGAGTCGTCGGAATCGTCTGTGAGTCCTCTTCGACATGAGCTTGACGGGGATGCCAAATGTTGTCAGAGCAGACCGGTAGGCTCTGAACACTGAGGAGGGGTCGGTGAAGATTGAGTAGTGGCAGAACCGCACACTTGGGGGGAGAAAATTGATAACTTCCAGATCCGGATGCCTAACTGAGCTCTGCTTTCTGAGGATGAAATAAAACTCAGAGTAGAAGACTTTTGAAGAAGAACTCTTGATCAGATTCCCAACAGGATCGTCGCAGTTGGGCTTCCACTCCGGCTCTAAACTCCTGCCCGGGAGGCTTTGCGCAGTCGGGGAAGAATCGCTCCCCTAGGCGATCACGAACTCAGAACGGGATGGGACCACCGCCGTTGCAAAGAGGATGGAGAAACGCTTCCAACGATGTCTCTTAGGCTTCTAGGAACGTCCGGAGGAGGTCGGGGTCGCTGCTGCAAGCTTTAGGTCTTCTGCAGGTTCTCTTACTCTAGATGGTAGAGGGTGGGGTGATGGAGGTGAACAAGGGAAGATGGAGGGGATGAGAGGGGGGCGACCCTAACCAAAGGGGAGGGGAGAGGGGCGGCCAAAGCTATGGAGGGAAGGGGAAATTTGAATTCAAATGGCCTAGGGAGGTGGAGGGGTGCTTGGGGTTGTGGGAAGGGTGCTTGGGAAAGTGGGAGGGGTAGTTGGGGGTTGGGAGGTGAGATAAGGATTGGTGAAGGGGTCTTGGGAAGGGGTGGAGTATTGAAGAGGGTTGTGGGGAATGGGGAGAGGCTTTAATGGGGTAGGTGGGGAGTGGAGGTGGTTGGGAGGGCAGGAGAGAGAAAAATTTTGAAATTGGGTGTGGAGGAGAGAGAAAGGGGAGTGGAAGAGAGAGATTAAGAGAGGGATGGGTGGGATTCTCTCCCTAAGGCTTCTCACCTCACTAATGGATTCACTCCACAATAAATCTGAAGTTAGAACTCACAAAATGGCAATTTTCATTCATTGATTCATTAGTTCGAAATGAGGGGAATGGGGCCCTATATATAGGCAACCCATATTTTACAAAAAGACCCTGACATTTGACTGAAAGACGAATAACCAAGGGGGTAGGGGGCGCCCTTGGGTCTAGCCCAATGAATTGGGCCCAATAGCAAACTAAACAATCTAATGACACTCAAACTTAAGGAAATAAACCAAAGACCTAGATACATGACTCTAATAAAAGGGAAATTACAATGATATGACTCAATAAAAATAACGAAATACAACATAGGACTCATAATAAATGGCTAGACCATGAAGTACGCCTCCGGGGTGACGAGAAGGGCCGAGAGTGCCAGGATGGATGGTGATGACCCCATCATACTCCCGGGGTGCACAGAACTCGACTCCGTCGAGTAAGAGTCCTTCCCTCTTCGGAAAGGTGCAGAAGTGGTACCGCTCATATGTCTTCCGAAAGAAATCAATTTTTCCACCTAGCGAGGTAGTGCCCGTACACCTTGCTCTGAGTGATGATTTCTTGTTCATCCAATATTCTCTCAAGTTGCTTACGTCGGGTTTCTCTAGGCTGACGGTGCTCTCATGGGGAGGGGTGGGTGCTCTCTCAAGGGAGGAAGGGGGCTTGAAATCCTCACTTGGTGCCACCGTGGGTCCCTTGTGTGGCACAAGGCCTTCCACATTGAAACTGAAGTTAACTCCGTATCCCTCGAGGAGGCCTAACTTGTGAGTAGTGGGGCTAGTGCACCTCAAAACCTGGAAGGGGCTAATCCCACAAAACCTCAATCCTGAGTTGTCTCTATGTGAGAGCCTCTCATTCCTCACCATCCCGGAATCACCCATTTGGATTTCTTGGTGACGCCATTGAGTCGGCCTGCCTTTTGTAAATTTCATGGCTCTTGTTGATGTGCTTGCAAGGTTATCATGCAATTTTGTGAATGCTGACCTTCTAGTGATTATGGGTGGACCTGGACAACCATATGTAGACCAGTCATGCCATGATGCCATATGGACCTTGATGAGCCTTAGTGGGCCGGGGCAACCAAATGTGGCCCTATCATGCATGGACTCTCTAACGAAGGTTGGAGGGCCGGGGCATCCATAGGTGATCCGGTCATGTATGGGGGTGACAAATGTCGGGGGACCCGGACATCCAAGAATACACCTATCATGCTTAAGACTCATGATGAGTGAAGGTGGACCATTACATCTGAATTTGGACCACTCATGCATCCTACTTGACATGTGGGTGATATGAACGAGTGGACCCGACTTATGAATCATGCCAAGTTGTGTTGTACGCCAAGACTTATGCATTGTTGTGCCAAAGAGGTCTCCTATGTGTGGGCTTTTGGACTTCCATTGGAATGGGTCAAAGGGGTCTAGGAAGGTAGATATCATGAAGTGGGGTACTTCCTCGATCCCTAGGTGTATATCGCCCAAAGTCATGGCTCCCATGGTGTAACCTGGGTCATGGATGAGGTGGGTTTGGCCCAATATGGTGGGTGAGGGTAGGAAAGGGTGGGTGGTGGGTAAGATGGTTGGGCCACATGGGTATAGGAAGGGGTCAAAGGGATCGTGGAAATGGTTACCTAGAGAGAGGAACTCCACATCCTCAAAGCCCCAAAAATATGGGTCATCCTCCTCCAAGATAATTGGGCCATGGTCGTTAGTGGGTTGGCCGACCAAAGCACTTGGGATCTCAATGGTAGGGGAGTGGACCGAGATGGGTTCTTCCACCATAGAGAGAAGGAAAAGAAGGTCGCTAGTGTAGCAACCAATGGTGCAAACCGATGTGATAGACCCATCACAAGGGTGGATGAGACTAAGGTTTGTTGGGTGGGCCATCCCTAAGGTCAACAAGCAAGTCAACTCTAGCTGCCATTCTAGTCTTTTAAGGAGGTCATCAAAACCTTCTACTTCGTAGTAGGATTGGATTGTTGTGTAAGGAGTGTGGATGGGCACTAGATGGTGGTCTTGCTTCATGGGTAGATAGGTATGGGTCATGATTTCTCTAATCAAGCTCACCCTTAGCCACCTAACAAGGGACTCTTCTAAGATGAATTCGGCCTTATCTAGAGGGGGTGGTGTAGGGTGAAGATCCTCGTGCGAGGCTTCCTCTTCAATTGGGACATGGGTGCTCTCCATGGAGGGGATAGGTTCCCGAGGGGTATTTGTCTTCATGTGGCAAAGCGGGTGGACTACTTCTTCCAAAGCTAATGGAGTGGGAAGGTTCTTTGATGGTGGGGTGATGATGGCCGGAGTATGGTGCACCCGGGGTGGTGAACAAGGGCGGGATTCCCGCGGGTGGGAGAATACAAGGTTGTTGAATTTAAAGGTTCCCGAAAGGTGTGGCGGATGCACTAGGCAAGTCCGACGTGTTGGGTCGATGTCGGCATTCCTTTCATTTAACCATTTCTTACCTAGGATTATACATGGACCCGCCAATGTTCCCTCTTGACACCAAGCCCCATCCAAATACTTAGTCATCCTGAACCATTTATGGAATTCAATAAAGACTTGGTCTCCATTGTGCACAATTTGTCCGGTCCTACAAAGAGAGGTAATGATATCAGGGGACACCCAATTTTCAGATTCTAGGTCAATGAAATCAATCTCTATGGGCTCTCCATTAGGTAAGCATGCATGGGATATGATTGGGAGAGGGGCCATGTGACCCAAGACTCAATGTTAACAATGATGGGTTGACAATACACGGTTCAGACAAGAATGCAAGCATGCCCTAGGACTTGACTTGTAGAGACAAGTCAATGACTTGCTCTGATACCACTTGATGTGACACACCATTGGGGTGATAGTCACAAGACCAATGCTTCCTCGGACCTAAGTATGCAAGCACAACCACAAGGCTAAGAAGCCTACGTAAGCGGACCTTCGTATGGCGCACACACTCAACCCGGGGGTAACTCGGGGATGCCGAGTCGAGGAAGTGGGACAAGACCCTTGCTGGTAGAGGGCCAGTAACATCCAAGGTAAACCTCCCCTTGGGGAATAGATATACAACTCAATGAGTTGGCAATAGCCAATGGGCGCGGGTCACTCACTCACACCCACGGTGGTCGCACAAAGACGGTGGAGCCTTAGGATCGGGCGCTCTCTCCCTAACCGACGGTGCAATTGGAGAATATTAAATGAACAAGCATAAATGAGAGCAAGGTTTGGAGCACTTACTCGACCGGTTTGAAGAAACAGGTCTCGCTCGGAGACGAGGGCGAGCGGGGAGGCGAGTGTTCCCCACACGCCCCGTCGGAGAAGCTTGACCTGCTCAAACGATTACAACACTACACCTCTCGCAGGAGGGGGATCTTGGGGTGGGGGTTAACTGATATTACATCTAAAACTACCTCCACACAGGGAGGGGCCTTCAGCCAGCCAAGCGGGGAGGGGTGGAACCGAACTCGCAACCAATAAGGAGACCGATGTCGGCTCTGCCCGCTTTCTGTGAGTGCTGACAGAAGGTCGAAGAAGTAGTTGCTGTGACTATTCCTGAGTTTTTTTGGGACGAACCACCTGGAAATTCTTCGTAGGAGGATGGGGAAGTCGTCCAAATTTTTCCGGAATTTCGGGAGGCCTCTGTTGGCCGGAGCAGAGCCTCGAACAGGGAGGTAGATCTTCAGTTCTGACAGCTTCAGGATCACAACAGCAGGAAGAAGTTGTTGCCACCAGCGCTCCCGGACTCAGAATGAGGCGCCGCCGAAGTCGTCGGAACCTTCTGTGAGTCCTCTTCGACACGAGCTTGACGGGGATGCCAAATCTTGTTGGAGCGGACCGGTAGACTCTGAACACTGAGGAGGGGTTGGTGCAGACTAAGTGGAGGCAAAACCGCACACTTGGGGGAGAAAATTGATAACTTCCAGATCCGGACGCCTAACTGAGCTCTGCTTTCTGAGGATGAAAGAAAACTCAGAGTAGAAGACTTTTGAAGAAGAACTCTTGATCAGATTCCCAACAGGATCGTCGCAGTCGGGCTTCCACTCCGGCCCTAAACTCCTGCCCAGGAGGCTTTGCGCAGTCGGGGAAGAATCGCTCCCCTGGGCGATCACGAACTCAGAACGGGACGGGACCACCGCCCTTGCGAAGAGGACGGAGAGACGCTTCCAACGATGGCTCTTGGGCTTCTAGGAGCGTCCAGAGGAGGTCGGGGTCGCTGATTCAAGCTTTAGGTCTTCTGCAGGTTCTCTTACTCTAGATGGTAGAGGGTGGGGTGATGGAGGTGAACAAGGGAAGATGGAGGGGATGAGAGGGGGGCGACCCTAACCAAAGGGGAGGGGAGAGGGGCGGCTAAAGCTATGGAGGGAAGGGGAAATTTGAATTCAAATGGCCTAGGGAGGTGGAGGGGTGCTTGGGGTAGTGGGAAGGGTGCTTGGGAAAGTGGGAGGGGTAGTTGGGGGTTGGGAGGTGAGATGAGGATTAGTGAAGGGGTCTTGGGAAGGGGTGGAGTATTGAAGAGGGTTGTGGGGAATGGGGAGAGGCTTTAATGGGGCAGGTGGGGAGTGGAGGTGGTTGGGAGGGGAGGAGAGAGAAAATTTTTAAAATTGGGTGTGGAGGAGAGAGATAGGGGAGTGGAAGAGAGAGATTAAGAGAGGGATGGGTGGGATTCTCTCCCTAAGGCTTCTCACCTCACTAATGGATTCACTCCACAATAAATCTGAAGTTAGAACTCACAAAATGGAAATTTTCATTCATTGATTCATTAGTTCAAAATGAGGGGAATGGGGCCCTATATATAGGCAACCCATATTTTACAAAAAGATCCTGACATTTGACTCAAAGACGAATAACCAAGGGGGTAGGGGGCGCCCTTGGGCCTAGCCCAATGAATTGGGCCCAATAGCAAACTAAACAATCTAATGACACTCAAACTTAGGGAAATAAACCAAAGACCTAGATACATGACTCTAATAAAAGGGAAATTACAACAATATGACTCAATAAAAATAAAGAAATACAACATAGGACTCATAATAAATGGCTAGACCATGAAGTACGCCTCCGGGGTGACGAGAAGGGCCGAGAGTGCCAGGACGGATGGTGATGACCCCATCAGAAAACGTGTATCAATATGGAAATCAAGATAAAACTCCGTCAATACATCATTTAAAAATCATGATTTAGAATACAAAACTATAGAACTTTGGCAATGAAATTATCTTAACTTAAAATAACATTAAAGTATCAAAATCATGCAATACCTACCATGAGTAATCAAATAACTTAAGAGTCACATAATAGGTTACAACTTAGATAACTAGGCATAATAATAAGCAAATCCGGCAAGTCTTATTCCATCTAGCATTGTCAGAAGATAGGGCTCTGACGGTCTATAGATGGTGCGTCACAGTGATTGTGACGGTCTATAGAACAGCCGTTACATAAATGTAACGCTCCTGCATAGATGCGTCAGAGATAACAGAGTAGAGCAGTAGACAGCAAGATTGTGACGGCTATCGCAAGGCCGTTATATGAGTGTGGCGGTCCTATGCTGATGCGTCAGAGAGTCTGCTAACAGAAAATAGTATAAAATCTAAGAGATCAACTCACATCATGTCTGTAAATCAAACATCATGTAGTCCTAGACATGTTAATGAAGTGTAGGCCAACTACATGCATAGGTATCAGTGAATAGACAGATAACATCATTTAATTTTCTACTTAGGGCTAAGAGATGTATGAATGCATGGAACTATTTAAAACATGAAATTCATGATCTATCATGCATGGAATTCAATCAAACCACAGGGCTTTTATTTCTATCAAGTTGTTTTTTCCGTTCATGAGATGACCTACCTCTTAACTTGGTTTTAAACTTCCAATTTAGGGTTTAAAAAACGTGCCCTGGCTCTCCTCTTCCTGTGACTTTTCAGCAACTTCCTTGGGCTCTAACTCCTTGGTTGCTTGGTCTCCTAGCACGACATTTGGAGAGGAGTTGGTCTAAAGTATTGTAAACAAATTCCTCTAAAGAACTTACCTGAGATTATGACTCCTTACCTTGATTCCACGCGAGCAAAAGTAAGGGTTGCTCAGTTCAGAACTAGGTCCTATTTATAGGGTTCTAGCTAGGGTTTGAGGATTAGATCGATTCTAGAGTCCTTAATCTGCCAGAATCTAATCCCTAAGAGTCCTTAGTAATGTTATAACTCTTCCCAAGTCGATCCCTAGTGGATAAGATCCCAAGGTTCTGATCTTTCTACTCATTCTTTCCTTCACAGAACTAACATGGTGTAACGGTTGTAGACCCCTACGTTACAAGCATGTGACGGTGTCACGATAGACCGTTACATTCAATGTTCCCAGAGTTTAACATTAATCAAACTCTTTTACTAATTATCCTATATAATTATTTATATAATTTGTATCTATCCTTATTCTGCTAAAACCTGATTTCTAAGAGTCCCTAGTGATTTTACATGTCATTCTAATTAGGTCTCTTATGGATAGGATCATCAAGTTCTAATCTTTTTATACATTCTCTTACTTACGGAACTTGCAGGCTGTGACGGTCAAGGGTATACGCGTCACAAGGCTGTCGCGGTCGCCCGATGGACCGTTACATTCAACGTGTATAGAGTTTCAATTTAATAAAACTCTTTTATTCATTTATCCATATAATTATCTTAGATAATTAGTATTTATCCTTAAAATATGTGAATAGACTTAATAACCTTCTAGAATATGGGGCAAACTTAATGGGCTTGGTCCTTAAACCTTTTGGACTTTATTTAAATGGATTTGGTTATTTATTTAACACAAATGGGCCTTATAATGACTTATTAATCTAATAACTCATTTATTAATACATTTAGGCCATTATAAATTCTAGAAAATTATTTATAAATTCAAAAATTATTTACATAAATTCTGGGGTCTTACACCCTCCCCCACTTAAGAGAATTTGGTCCCCAAATTCAATATATAGATTTTGGAGAGTGCACTTATTTTAATGTATTAAGAATTAATGTTAGGCGACTGGGTTAAGAGAGTACCTTTTATCATCTTACCTTCCTTGTCTAGAATGGCATTTAATCGACCTTGCTTCCCGCGTCCGTTGTTATCCCTTGAAGATTGTCCGTTGATGAAAGGACATAGGGGCAGGCGATGTTCCCGGCTTCCACATTTGAGACAAGCGCCGAGCCGCTTCCAACATTGTTCTGCCGAGTCCCAAACTTTTCACAAAATGAGCAAGGTGCCACGGCTTGCTCCTTCTCTTCTTTAACTTTCTTATCCTTCCCGTTTCCATTTCCATTTCGTTTTCCGTTACCGTTCCCATTACGGGACCTCTTAATGTGACGATTTTCGCCCTCATCTATTTCTTTCTCTTCTTGCCTATCATGTTTTCGGCTTGACCTTTCTTCTCATAGCCTTTTCACTTTCTCCATGGTTCTTTCTCATAGATGCACTTTTTGAACCATCTCGGTATAGGTGCGGATATTCTGAGTTCCAAGTTATTAGATGAATCCGGGTCTTAAACCATCCATAAATCGGTTGGCTTTCAATAAATCTGTGCTTATCAAGTGAGAAGCATAAGGTGCTAGTCGAGAGAATTGTAATTCATACTCTGCCACAGACATCGTGACTTGTTTTAAGGAGGCAAATTCCATAGCTTTTCTCTTCTTTACATGCTCGGAATAGTACTTGGCTCGAAAAAGTGTAAGAAAACCCTCCCATGTATGAGGTGCGTCTGCAGGTGGCGTTGGAATGGATTTCCACCATGTACGAGCATCCTTGTTGAGTTGGAACGTGGGAAGTCGAACCTTCTCCAGGTCAGTGCATTGCATGACATCGAATATTCGATTCATTTCGTCGATCTAATTTTCCACTTCATCCGGGTTAGAAGATCTAGAGAATCGTGGAGGATTTAAACTTCGGAAATTGCCGTGCAAGTTACCCGCGCCAGCCCTTCCACCGGCTTGGGCCACTGTTTGTAGGGCTTGAGTAAGTCCTGCAACAGTTTGCTGCATCTCGTCCCAGTTTATACGATGACCCATTGAGAATCAAGGCACCTGAGAATCATGGACATTTTAGTTATTTAGAGACGGGAAGATTTATCATAAGGTAATTTCAATATAACTATCTCATCCCGGGCACTACCCAATCCTCACGTGGGTGCGGAAGTTTCTTTCTTAGTTCATAGGTAGGGGTCCTTAAACCTTGGACTTATCCTATGACATAACTATTCTCCCTAAGTCCTGAGACTTAGGCTCTGATACCAACTTAACTGTCACGTCCCGAGCCTTTATTACAGCGGAAGACTAACTCGGGAAGCGCGAACAGCCGGCATGGTAAGCCTCTTGCGAGCAAGAACAATCAGAGCGCAAGACAATCACACATAAAGATGCAATTGCACAATATATATATATATATTCAAACTCCCACTTTATTTCATTGATAATCAAATATTAAAAAACATCCACTAATTCAACTTCCATTATGTACTAGACTCAAGAAATAAGAAAATTACATAGACTCAATCTAAACAATATAGAGTTTCCTAAGTCTTCACTCTCTTCTTGACAATACTTTCATTCGCTCTCGGACCCGCTACTTGTATAACCCGAATCCGAATTCGAATCACTTCCATCTCCTGAAAAGATTGGAAAATAGGTAATGAGCACACTTGCCCAGTAGGTATCTTCGCATCAACATCAAGGCACTATTAAAGTGATTAACAATTTAGCTCTAAAGAATAAGGTAAAAATCATGTGAATGTGATCAATCATACGACTAAACCAGAGTAACACGATAATCATGTAAGATAGAGTGAACAAGAATGAACTAGCAAAAATGTAACAAGAACATGACATTTGGCCTTTCATGAACAATAATGTAACGAGAATGCACTCTCACTTTCACTTTCATAACCGTAAAGGTTACGTACGAGAATGTCAATTATGTAGCAATTCACTAGATTTTCATGAGTGCACATGGATTTCACTTATTTACAAAGAAAGTACTCGCTGCGCAATGCGACGCCAGTAGCATCATACCCCATAGTTTATAAAATAGTATGTTTCCGGCAATCAGCCGTGGGGACTAGCATAGAGCCCTTGGACACAATCAGCGCCCGAACTGCATCTTCACGTATAAATCAAGCTACTTCCATGAGTGTAACAATAAAGTATGGCCAAGAATGTAATAAGTTCAATAACTCATGATAACAACAATCAAAGAAGGAATGCTTCAATTTAGAGTATGAGAGATCAAGAAAAAGACTTAAACAATGTCATGCTCATGGAAATAAATCGACAGCATAACGGTACATTCTTTTCTCTTTCCAATCATTATATTAAGTTTCTTGATCAAATTTATAAGTTCTAGACTATCATTAGTCCATCTAGAACCTTTGAAATATCAACCCTTGGGTCAAACCTTGGGTTAAATACTTAAGCAATGTGACGGTCGTTTACTGGGCCGTTACATCATGTAACGCTCCAGTAGTGGGCCGTTACAATGATCCGAGTCCAGAACAATAAAAATAGACTCAGAGAAAGGTGACGGTCATGCATTGGGCCGTTACATTATGTGACGGTCCAGGATTAGGCCATTACATTAGTCTGAATCCCGAATCAAGAATTCAACTCAGATGAATGTGACGGTCTTATATTGGGCCGTTACATGTGCCTGACGGTCCAACACAGAGCCGTTATATTACTGATAATCATAAAACATCGATAGTGTAGTCTAATCAATGGGCTTTAATGGTACAACCAACTCGGCGTCCTAGTGGGAATCCTAGGCTCGCGGAGAATTACGGAGGCCTTGAAATAAGATTTCCTAGTCCATTGGAAGGAATATCCAATAGAGAGGTCCTCAAGTCCAAGAATAATGTTCCTATAGTGCAAAGTGAACTAATGGACAACATACCGGAGTATGTGCCTTGTACTTAAAGAAATGACTCTATAGACAGAGAGAGGAAACTTGTATCAATATGGAAATCAAGATAAAACTCCGTCAATACATCATTTAAAAATCATGATTTAGAGTACAAAACTATAGAAATTTGGCAATGAAATTATCTTAACATAAAATAACATTAAAGTATCAAAATCATGCAATACCTACCATGAGTAATCAAATAACTTAAGGGTCACATAATAGGTTACAACTTAGATAACTAGGCATAATAATAAGCAAATCTGGCAAGTCTTATTCGTATAGCATTGTCAGAAGACAGAGCTGTGACGGTCTATAGATGGTGCGTCACAGTGATTGTGACGGTCTATAGAACAGCCGTTACATAAATGTAACGCTCCTACATAGATGCGTCAGAGATAACAGAGTAGAGCAGTAGACAGCAAGACTGTGACGACTATCGCAAGGCCGTTATATGAGTGTGGCGGTCCTATGTTGATGCGTCAGAGAGTCTGCTAACAAAAAATAGTATGAAATCCAAGAGATCAACTCACATCATGTTTGTAAATCAAACATCATGTAGTCCTAGACATGTTAATGAAGTGTAGGCCAACTACATGCATAAGTATCAGTGAATAGACAGATAACATTCTTTCATTTTCTACTTAGGGCTAAGAGATGTATGAATGCATAGAACTATTTAAAACATGAAATTGATGATCTATCATGCATGGAATTCAATCAAACAAGAGGGCTTTTATTCCTATCAAGTTGTTTTTGCCGTTCATGAGATGACCTACCTCTTAACTTGGTTTTAAACTTCCAATTTAGGGTTTGAAAAACGTGCCCTAGCTCTCCTCTTCCTGTGACTTTTCAGCAACTTCCTTGGGCTTAACTCCTTGGTTGCTTGGTCTCCTAGCACGAAATTTGATGAGCAGTTAGTCTAAAGTATTATAAACAAATTCCTCTAAAGAACTTACATGAGATTATGACTCCTTACCTTGATTCCACGCGAGCAAAAGTAAGGGTTGCTCAGTTCAGAACTAGGTCCTATTTATAGGGTTCTAGCTAGGGTTTGAGGATTAGATCGATCCTAGAGTCCTTAATCTGCCAGAATCTAATCCCTAAGAGTCCTTAGTAATGCTATAACTCTTCCCAAGTCGATCCCTAGTGGATAAGATCCCAAGGTTCTGATCTTTCTACTCGTTCTTTCCTTCACGGAACTAACAGGGTGTAACGGTTGTAGACCCCTGCGTTACAAGCATGTGACGGTCTCACAATAGACCGTTACATTCAATGTTCCCAGAGTTCAACGTTAATCAAACTCTTTTGATAATTATCCTATATAATTATTTATATAATTTGTATCTATCCTTATTCTGCTAAAACCTGATTTCTAAGAGTCCCTAGTAATTTTACATGACATTCTAATTAGGTCTCTTATGGATAGGATCATCAAGTTCTAATCTTTTTATACATTCTCTTACTTACAGAACTTGCAGGCTGTGACGGTCTAGGGTATACGCGTCACAAGGCTGTCGCAGTCGCCCGATGGACCGTTACATTCTACGTGTATAGAGTTTCAATTTAATAAAACTCTTTTATTCGTTTATCCAAATAATTATCTTAGATAATTAGTATTTATCTTTAAAATATGTGAATAGACTTAATAACCTTCTAGAATATGGGGCAAACTTAATGGGCTTGGTCCTTAAACCTTTTGGACTTTATTTAAATGGATTTGGTTAATTATTTAACACAAATGGGCCTTATAATGACTTATTAATCTAATAACTCATTTATTAATACATTTAGGCCTTTATAAATTCTAGAAAATTATTTTTAAATTCAAAAATTATTTACATAAATTCTGGGGTCTTACACCCTCCCCCACTTAAGAGAATTTGGTCCTCAAATTCAATATATGGATTTTGGAGAGTGCACTTATTTTAATGTATTAAGAATTAATGTTAGGCGACTGGGTTCTTCCTTGTCTAGAATGGCATTTAATCAACCTTGCTTCCCGCGTCCGTTGTTATCTGATGGGGGCATCCCTTGCCCCTTCACTTTTTTGAGGCTCGGATCGTCGTCGGCTTATGCCATTATGTTCGTCATGTGTTTGTGAGTCGAGTCATGTAAGTTTCTTGTTTTTATTTGAGTCTTAAACATGTAATTTTCCCTTTATTGAGTCATGTACCTAGGTTAGAAAGTCATTTTCCTAAGTCTTGAAGTCATTATGTTGGTTTGATAGGTTAATGGGCCCAATTCATTGGGCTAGGCCCAGGGGCGCCCCTCCCTTGGACTGTTTGGTCATTAGTTAGTTTGTTAGGGTCAGTTTGGTCTTAGGAAAAGTGTGGGGTCTATAAATAGCCCCACCCCTCTCTCATTTGTAACAATTATGCTTGAATATTGAATCCAGAAAATTTCCACACCTTCTAGTTCCCTCTCAATATCTCCCTCTCTCTCTCTCTTACTATCACTCTCTCTAAGTGGGCTGTGCCCCCTCTCTCTCTCCTCCCCACCCCAATTTCGAAATTCATTCTCTCTCCTCCCCATTCACCCCTCATTAACTCCCCTTCCCCTTCCCCATGCACTCATTCAATTCCCCCTCCAACCCCTAGGTGGAAACCCCTTCTCCTAGGCACCTTTCCACTCTCCCAAGCAACCCTCCCTCTCCCCAAGACTGAAAGAGCCCTTCCCTAGGCCAAATTTCGAATTTCCCTCTCCCTTGGGCTGTGCCCTTTCATCTCCCCACCTCCCTAACCACCCAAGGTCGCACCCCCCCTTTCCCATCCACCAAATAACCCCTTGTTCATGCCCTTCCCCACACCTTCTTCTTCTCCTCATTCTGTCTCTGTTTCAGGAAGCAGAGTTGCAGTGACTTGCAGAGGCAGCCACGACCGTCCCTCAAAGATTCGGGTGGCAAGGCCTACATTTCTGGAATCGTCTGCAAGCTAGGTTTCCAACGGTGGTGGTCTCGCCGGCTTCCGAGGTCGGAGCTGATCGTGAGAGCAGATCTCGTCCGACTGCGTCTGCTGTCCCTGTAAGAAGACCTGAAGCTGAAAGCTGGAGCCACCACGACCAGATCGCGATAGGTTTGGGCGCCATTTTTGGAGGGAAGGAACTACGTCCAGTTAGCTTCCATCTCCAAGAAGAAGGACCTCATTCGGCCACCTGAGCTATCAGTTACCATTTTATTCGCCGGAGTGTGCAGTCTGCCACCTGCGGGTCCAGGTTTGACCTGTCCTCACATATCCGACCACCATTCTCCTCTCCGACCTCCGATTGGGGCCCCGTCGACTCCTGGTCGAAGCTACTCCGACCGCGATCGCGTCACTGCCAGGCTCGTCTCATTTGGAGTTTAGGAGCGTCCGCCGTGCCATCTGCAACCTGCTGTATCAGTTTTGCACCAGCTAGAGGAAGAAGTTGCTGACATGTTCCAGTCGCCGGCCTGATCAGCCCCGAGTTCCAGAGCTTCTGTGAAAATTCAGACACCATTCTCAGCCCGTTGGGGAACTTTTGGCGCAAGTCTCATCAAGATCCGAGCTCTGTGGAATTTTTGGCAGCATCATCACCGCCCCACTGTCCGGGGAACCTGCAGGTTGGCAGAACCAGCGGAATTCGGCAAGTCGGGTTTCCTTTGCTTAATTCCCCACCCCGTTTGGCCGACTGAAGGCCCCTCCCTGCGTGGAGGTAGTTTTGGATGTAATAAGCTTAATCCCCACCCCAAGATCACCCCTCCTGCGAGAGGCGTAGTGTTGTACTCTTTGCACTTTCAGGTCAAGCTACATCGTCGTGGCGATCGGGTGTATACCCTCGCCTCCCGGCGCGCCCACGTCTCCGAGCGGGATCGGTGTCTTCACACCGATCATGTGAGCCTCTGATACTAACCTTGATAGCCTTACTTCTGCGAGTTTAGTATTGCTTTGATTGCTCGTCGGACGGTGAGAAGAGGGCCCGTACTTGTATGTTCATTTGTTGGTGCCACCGCGGACCGGGAGAGAGTGCCACCCCAAACCCCGCCCTGCGGGCCAGCTGCCCACTAAGTTGGGAATCCTAGACTCTTTGGGGTCAGCCTAAGCCAACTAAGTCCATTAGACTCATTGGGTCCCGCCTCGGACCCTTGCCATCATCCCCCGGCCCCGCCGGGTGACCGCGTGTGCCGTGTGAGTGAGACGCTATTGTGAGAATCATTGGAGTGCTTGTATGCTTGTGGATCTAGGTCCTAGGTTGTTCATTACATGCTTAGTCATCCTTGGGCTATGCCACATCAAGTGGTATCAGAGCGGTCATAGACTTGTCCTCACAAGTCTAGTCTTGGGTCATCATACTAGGTCAAGGTGCATCCGCACACCTGTGCATAGCCCACCCAACCTTGCATGACCACTCGTAGTGGTACTCACTATCAACCCAATACTTCATCTTCCAATCCCACTATGAATCCAAAACGCCAAGGGATACCTACCACTCACACCCATGACTTCCCTGGCCACGTCAGTTACCTCATGAAAACCTTGACCCATGCCAATGGCAAGCTTGATAACCTATCTAGACGACTTGACCAACTAGAAGAAAATTGGCCCGCCCCAAGGATGAATGATAGTAGGGCTCCTCCATCACCTCTCACCTTTGATGGGACTCATCATAATGAGTATTTAGAATGGGAGGCTTCCATGGACCATTATTTCACTTGGTATCCAATGACCGAAGAAGAGAAGGCCCAATTTGCCAAAATGCAACTTTCTAAACGCGCCCAAACTCAATGGTTGCAAATTGTCGGGATAAGGGTGCTTAGAAGGGAACCTTCCATCACCACTTGGGGGGACATGAAAGAACAACTTAGGGCTAGATATGTTTCCCCCTCCTACTCAAAACACCAAAGCCTAAGGAGCACTTCAACTCCTTCACCCCCTCCTGGCCAACCCAAGACCCTAGTCCCCTATTCCCCACCACTTCCCACCTATCCTATCCCGACCACCACATCTACACCCTACCTACAAGTACTCACCACAACCATAGCTCCACAAACCCAATTGGGCCCCATGACCACCCCTCCACCTAGGCCCATGACGACCACCACCCCCCAACCCAAATTCCCCCACCAAACCCATATCCCACAAGCCCCCTTGAACCCCACCATTATCCCTCCATCACCCCCAAAGAAAGATGCACCTCCCAAGGCCAACCAACCTAAACCCCCTCACCCAACCCACCTCCCGCTTCCTACACCAATCTTTCCCCAACCTAGGCCTCCACTACTTCCCCTTCCTATCCCAACCCAAGTCCACCCTTGCCCACCACCCCGAGTGCGCCATGCATCGACTACCACCAACCCACCCACCATAGACCTTCCTACCCCATTGTCCTTAGGAGTTGCAACCCACACCCTCACCCAAGTGGAGAGGGATACCAATCCGGATCCACCTCCCAAAATCAAGGAAATCCAAGGGCCACACAACTCACCCACCACTCGTAGCCTAGCTCCTCAAAAGTTACACACCCTTCCCTATGACACTGTCACCATAGATCAGTCCGTACTCCAATGGCTCAAGCAAGGCGTCACCATTCCTAGTTCACAACCAAGCCACCTACCCATGGGACATCAATCCCAAATCATTCCCACTCAGCCTCATGTCACTTATCAAACCTCCTATTGTGTGGAAGATTTGGGAGACTTAGTGGCCTACCTACATTGGCAAATCCACTTGACCGATATGCTAGCCATGAGGCTGTCGGAGTCTAGCACCATTAGCCTAGCTTACCCCACCGTTGGCTCCATCACTTCCATCTACACCAATGGCCAATTTACAAGTGAGATCATACTCCTTCTTCCCATGGAGGAGGAGCCCATCCTAGTCTACTCCCCAACCATTGAGATCCCAAGTGCTTTGATTGGCCAACCCATTAGCAACCTTGGCCCAAATAATTTGGAGGAAGATGACTCACCATTTGAGGACCTTGAGAACATGGAGTACCCCTACCTAGGTGACCCTTACCATGATCCCTTTAACCCCTTCCTAAGGGAGCCTAGATCTCCATGTAACCCACTCCCCCTATTCACCACCCACCTCACCCTACCCATATCGCCCATGTTGACCCAAACTCCTCCCTTCCTAGAATCGGGTTACACCATGAGAGCATTGACCTTAGGCAACAAACACCTTGGGATTGATGAAATGCCCCACCCCATAACCACCTTCCTAGATCCCTTCGACCCATTCACATGGAAGTTCAAAAGTCATCCCACATTTATTCACATGGAAGTCACCTTTGGGATAAACATGCATGAGTCTAGGCTTACCACACCATTTGACATGATTCATAAGTCGGGTACATTCATTCACATCACCCACATGTTATGTAGGAATCATAAGTGGACCGTATTCGGATGTATTGGCCCACCTTCATTCATCATGAGTCTTAAGCATGAGAGGAGCATACATGGATGTCCGGGTCCCCCGACATTTGTCACACCCATGCATAAAAGGTTAATCTATGGATGTCCCGGCCCTCCTAAGTCTGTCACAGTCTTCATGGAATCAAAGTGTGATCGGTCTACATTTTGCTGCCCAGGTCCACCTTTGCACACCATACTCTTCACACCAACATCACATCATAGTGCATGGCATACGCATTCTCGCAAGCATATAGGAAAGAACAATGAGACTTACAAAAGGCGGGCAGATGCTCATCGGCGCCACTGCGAGTTCCAAGTGGGAGATTCGGTGATGGTGAGGACGGAGCGGCTCTTTCCAGGGCCTGCCTCCAAGTTGAGGGCACGAGGTTCGGGACCCTTTCGAGTTCTGAGACGACTTGGCAGTAATGCTTATGAGCTAGACCTACCTGAGGGTTTTGGGGTACACCCTACTTTCAATGTGGCGGACCTGGTACCCTACAAGGGCCCCGCGGTGGAACCCAGTGAGGAGCTCGAGCCTTTACCCCCCCTTGAGAGAGACACTCCCGGTGGGACTCCACTTCATAGCTTGAGAGACCGACGAGAGCAGGTAGAGGCAATACTGGATGAGCAAAGTATCATTACTAGGCACAAGGTGTATCAGCGCTACCTGGTTAGGTGGAAGAACTGTCGCCCGATTGAGGATACTTGGGCGAGTCGGGAGGACCTGTTGCGACTTGACCTCGACATTCTGGAGCTGGTACTATCGCCAGGCGGACCCATACTGGACGGGGTCGAGTTCTCCCCACCCCGGGGGTATGATGGGGGCATCCCTTGCCCCTCCACTTTTTTGAGGCTCGGATCATCGTCGGCTTATGCTATTATGTTCGTCATGTGTTTGTGAGTCGAGTCGTGTAATTTTCTTGTTTTTATTTGAGTCTTAAACATGTAATTTTCCCTTTATTGAGTCATGTACCTAGGTTAGAAAGTCATTTTCCTAAGTCTTGAAGTCATTATGTTGGTTTGATAGGTTAATGGGCCCAATTCATTGGGCTAGGCCCAGGGGCGCCCCTCCCTTGGACTGTTTGGTCATTAGTTAGTTTGTCAGGGTCAGTTTGGTCTTAGGAAAAGTGTGGGGTCTATAAATAGCCCCACCCCTCTCTCATTTGTAACAATTATGCTTGAATATTGAATCCAGAAAATTTCCACACCTTCTAGTTCCCTCTCAATATCTCCCTCTCTCTCTCTCTTACTATCACTCTCTCTAAGTGGGTTGTGCCCCCTCTCTCTCTCCTCCCCACCCTAATTTTGAAATTCATTCTCTCTCCTCCCCATTCACCCCTCATTAAGGCCCCTTCCCCTTCCCCATGCACTCAATCAATTCCCCCCCCAACCCCTAGGTGGAAACCCCTTCTCCTAGGCACCTTTCCACTCTCCCAAGCAACCCTCCCTCTCCCCAAGACTGAAAGAGCCCTTCCCTAGGCCAAATTTTGAATTTCCCTCTCCCTTGGGCTGTGCCCTTTCATCTCCCCACCTCCCTAACCACCCAAGGTCGCACCCCCCCTTCCCCATCCACCAAATAACCCCTTGTTCATGCCCTTCCCCACACCTTCTTCTTCTCCTCATTCTGTCTCTGTTTCAGGAAGCAGAGTTGCAGTGACTTGCAGAGGCAGCCACGACCGTCCCTCAAAAATTCGGGTGGCAAGGCCTGCATTTCTGGAATCGTCTGCGAGCTAGCTTTCCAACGGTGGTGGTCTCGCCGGCTTCCGAGGTCGGAGCTGATCGTGAGAGCAGATCTCGTCCGACTGCATCTGCTGTCCCTGTAAGAAGACCTGAAGCTGAAAGCTGGAGCCACCACGACCAGATTGGGATAGGTTTGGGCGCCATTTTTGGAGGGAAGGAACTATGTCTAGTTAGCTTCCATCTCCAAGAAGAAGGATCTCATTCGGCCACCGGAGCTATCAGTTACCATTTTATTCGCCGGAGTGTGCAGTCTGCCACCTGCGGGTCCAGGTTTTACCTGTCCTACATATCCGACCACCATTCTCCTCTCCGACCTCCGATTGGGGCCCCGTCGACTTTTGGTCGAAGCTACTCCAACCATGATCTCGTCACTGCCAGGCTCGTCTCATTTGGAGTTTAGGAGCGTCCGTAGTGCCATCTGCAACCTGCTGTATCAGTTCTGCACCAGCCAGAGGCAGAAGTTGCTGACCTGTTCCAGTCACCGGCCTGATCAGCCCCGAGTTCCAGAGCTTCTGTAAAAATTCAGAAACCATCCTCAGCCCGTTGGGGAACTTTTGGCGCAAGTCTCATCAAGATCCGAGCTCTGTGGAATTTTTGGCAGCATCATCACCGCCCCACTGTCCGGCGAACCTGCAGGTTGGCAGAACCGGCGGAATTCGACAAGTCGGGTTTCCTTTGCTTAATTCCCCACCCCGCTTGGCCGGCTGAAGGCCCCTCCCTGCGTGGAGGTAGTTTTGGATGTAATAAGCTTAATCCCCACCCCAAGATCACCCCTCATGTGAGAGGCGTAGTGTTGTACTCTTTGCATTTTCAGGTCAAGCTACATCGCCGCGGCGATCGGGTGTATACCCTCGCCTCCCGGCGCGCCCACGTCTCCGAGCGGGATCGGTGTCTTCACACCGATCAGGTGAGCCTCTGATACTAACCTTGATAGCCTTACTTCTGCGAGTTTAGTATTGCTTTGATTGCTCGTCGGACGGTGAGAAGAGGGCCCGTACTTGTATGTTCATTTGTTGGTGCCACCACGGACCGGGAGAGAGTGCCACCCCAAACCCCGCCCTGCGGACCTGCTGCCCACTAAGTTGGGAATCCTAGACTCTTTGGGGTCAGCCTAAGCCAACTAAGTCCATTAGACTCATTGGGTCCCGCCTCGGACCCTTGCCATCATCCCCCGGCCCCGCCGGGTGACCGCGTGTGCCGTGTGAGTGAGACGCTATTGTGAGAATCATTGGAGTGCTTGTATGCTTGTGGATCTAGGTCCTAGGTTGTTCATTACATGCTTAGTCATCCTTGGGCTGTGCCACATCATTATCCCTTGAAGATTGTCCGTTGATGACTAAGCGCCGAGCCGCTTCCAACATTGTTCTGCCGATTCCCAAACTTTTCACAAAATGAGCAAGGTGCCATGGCTTGCTCCTTCTCTTCTTTAACTTTCTTATCCTTCCCGTTTCCATTTCCATTTCTTTTTCCGTTACCGTTCCCATTACGGGACCTCTTAATATGACGATTTTCGCCCTCATCTATTTCTTTCTCTTCTTGCCTATCATGTTTTCGGCTTGACCTTTCTTCTCGTAGCCTTTTCACTTTCTCCATGGTTCTTTCTCATAGATGCACTTTTTGAACCATCTCGGTATAGGTGCGGATATTCTGAGTTCCAAGTTATTGGATGAATTCGGGTCTTAAACCATCCATAAATCGGTTGGCTTTCAATAAATCTGTGCTTATCAAGTGAGAAGCATAAGGTGCTAGTCGAGAGAATTGTAATTCATACTCTGCCACAGACATCGCGCCTTGTTTTAAAGAGGCAAATTCCATAGCTTTTCTCTCCTTTACATGCTCGGAAAAGTACTTGGCTCGAAAAAGTGTAAGAAAACCCTCCCATGTATGAGGTGCGTCTGCAGGTGGCGTTGGAATGGATTTCCACCATGTACGAGCATCCTTGTTGAGTTGGAACGTGGCAAGTCGAACCTTCTCCTGGTCGGTGCATTGCATGACATCGAATATTCGATTCATTTCGTTGATCCAATTTTCTGCTTCATCCAGGTTAGAAGATCCAGAGAATCGTGGAGGATTTAAACTTCGGAAATTACAGTGCAAGTTACCCGCGCCAACCCTTCCACCGGCTTGGGCCACTGTTTGTAGGGCTTGAGTAAGTCCTGCAACAGTTTGCTGCATCTCATCCCAGTTTATATGATGAGCCATTGAGAATCAAGGTACCTGAGAATCATGGACATTTTAGTTATTTAGAGTCGGGAAGATTTATCCTAAGGTAATTTCTATATAACTATCTCATCCCGGGCTCTACCCAATCCTCACGTGGGTGCAGAAGTTTCTTCCTTAGTTCATAGGTAAGGGTCCTTAAACCTTGGACTTATCCTATGACATAACTCTTCTCCCTAAGTCCGGAGACTTAGGCTCTGATACCAACTTAACTATCACGCAGCGAACCTTTATTACAGCGGAAGACTAACTCGGGGAGCGCGAACAACCAGCATGGTAAGCCTCTTGCGAGCAAGAACAATCAGAGCGCAAGATAATCACACATAAAGATGTAATTGCATAATATATATATATATTCAAACTCCCACTTTATTTCATTGATAATCAAATATTCAAAAACATCCACTAATTCCACTCCCATTATGTACTAGACTCAAGAATAGGAAAATTACATAGACTAAATCTAAACAATATAGACTTTCCTAAGTCTTCACTCTCTTCTTGACAATACTTTCATTCACTCTCGGACCCGCTACTTGTATAACCCGAATCCGAATTCGAATCACTTCCATCTCCTGAAAACATTAGAAAATTGGTAATGAGCACACTTGCCCAGTAGGTATCTTTGCATCAACATGAAGGCACTATTAAAGTGATTAACAATTTAGCTCTAAAGAATAAGGTAAAAATCATGCGAATGTGATCAATCATGCGACTAAACCAAAGTAACACGATAATCATGTAAGATAGAGTGAACAAGAATGAACTAGCAAAAATGTAACAAGAACATGATATTTGGCCTTTCATGAACAAGAATGTAACGAGAATGCACTCTCACTTTCACTTTCATAACCATAAAGGTTACGCACGAGAATGTCAATCATGTAGTAATTCACTAGATTTTCACGAGTGCTCATGGATTTCACTTATTTATAAAGAAAGTACTCCCAGCGCAATGCGACGCTAGTAGCATCATACCCCATGGTTTATGAAATAGTATGTTTCCGGCAATCAGCCGTGAGGACTAGCATAGAGCCCTTGGACACAATCAGCGCCTGAACTGCATCTTCACGTATAAATCAAGCTACTTCCATGAGTGTAACAATAAAGTATGGCCAAGAATGTAATAAGTTCAATAACTCATGATAACAACAATCAATGAATGAATGCTTCAATTTAGAGTATGAGAGATCAAGAAAAAGACTTAAACAATGTCATGCTCACGGAAATAAATCGACGGCATAACGGTACATTCTTTTCTCTTTCCAATCATTATATTTAGTTCTTGATCAAATTTATAAGTTCTAGACTATCATTAGTCCATCTAGAACCTTTGGAATATCAACCCTTGGGTCAAACCTTGGGTTAAATACTTAAGCAATGTGACGGTCGTTTACTGGGCCGTAACATCATGTAACGCTCCAGTAGTGGGCTGTTACAATGATCCGAGTCCAGAATAATAAAAATAGACTCAAAGAAAGGTGACGGTCATGCATTGGGCCGTTACATTATGTGACGGTCCAGGATTAGGCCGTTACATTTGTCTGAATCCCGAATCAAGAATTCAACTCAGATGAATGTGACGGTCTTATATTGGGCCGTTACATGTGCCTGACGGTCCAACATAGAGCCGTTACATTACTAAATATCAAAAAACATCGATAGTGTAGTCTAATCAATGGGCTTTAATGGTACAACCAACTCGGCGTCCTAGTAGGAATCCCAGGCTCGCGGAGAATTACGGAGGCCTTGAAACAAGATTTCCTTGTCCATTGGAAGGAATATCCAATAGAGAGGTCCTCAAGTCCAAGAATAATATTCCTATAGTGCAAAGTGAACTAATGGACAACATACCGGAGTATGTGCCATGTACTTAAAGAAATGACTCTATAGACAGAGAGAGGAAACGTGTATCAATATGGAAATCAAGATAAAACTCCATCAATACATCATTTAAAAATCATGATTTAGAGTACAAAACTATAGAACTTTGGCAATGAAATTATCTTAACTTAAAATAACATTAAAGTATCAAAATCATGCAATACTTACCATGAGTAATCAAATAACTTAAGGGTCACATAATAGGTTACAACTTAGATAACTAGGCATAATAATAAGCAAATTTGGCAATTCTTATTCCGTCTAGCATTGTCAGAAGACAGGACTCTGACAGTCTAAAGATGGTGCGTCACAGTGATTGTGACGGTCTATAGAACAGCCATTACATAAATGTAACGCTCCTGCATAGATGTGTCAGAGATAACAGAATAGAGCAGTAGACAGCAAGAGTACTGTGACGGCTATTGCAAGGCCATTATATGAGTGTGGTGGTCCTATGCTGATGCGTCAGAGAGTCTGCTAACAGAAAATAGTATGAAATCTAAGAGATCAACTCACATCATGTCTGTAAATCAAACATCATGTAGTCCTAGACATGTTAATGAAGTGTAGGCCAACTACATGCATAGGTATCAGTGAATAGACAGATAACATCCTTTCATTTTCTACTTAGGGCTAAGAGATGTATGAATGCATAGAACTATTTAAAACATGAAATTGATGATCTATCATGCATGGAATTCAATCAAACCAGAGGGCTTTTATTCCTATCAAGCTGTTTTTGCCGTTCATGAGATGACCTACCTCTTAACTTGGTTTTTAACTTCCAATTTAGGGTTTGAAAAACGTGCCCTAGCTCTCCTCTTCCTGTGACTTTTCAGCAACTTCCTTGGGCTCTAACTCCTTGGTTGCTTGGTCTCCTAGCACGAAATTTGGAGAGGAGTTAGTCTAAAGTATTGTAAACAATTCCTCTAAAGAACTTACATGAGATTATGACTCCTTATCTTGATTCCACGCGAGCAAAAGTAAGGGTTGTTCAGTTCAGAACTAGGTCCTATTTATAGGGTTCTAGCTAGGGTTTGAGGATTAGATCGATTCTAGAGTCCTTAATCTGCCAGAATCTAATCCCTAAGAGTCCTTAGTAATGTTATAACTCTTCCCAAGTCGATCCCTAGTGGATAAGATCCCAAGGTTCTGATCTTTCTACTCGTTCTTTCCTTCACGGAACTAACAGGGTGTAACGGTTGTAGACCCCTGCGTTACAAGCATGTGACGGTCTCACGATAGACCGTTACATTCAATGTTCCCAGAGTTCAACATTAATCAAACTCTTTTGCTAATTATCCTATATAATTATTTATTTAATTTGTATCTATCCTTATTCTGCTAAACCCTGATTTCTAAGAGTCCCTAGTGATTTTACATGTCATTCTAATTAGGTCTCTTATGGATAGGATCATCAAGTTCTAATCTTTTTATACATTCTCTTACTTACAGAATTTGCAGGCTGTGACGGTCTAGGGTATACGCGTCACAAGGCTGTGGCGGTCGCCCGATGGACCGTTACATTCAACATGTATAGAGTTTCAATTTAATAAAACTCTTTTATTCATTTATCCATATAATTATCTTGGATAATTAGTATTTATCCTTAAAATATGTAAATAGACTTAATAACCTTCTAGAATATTGGGCAAACTTAATGGGCTTGGTCCTTAAACCTTTTGGACTTTATTTAAATGGATTTGGTTAATTATTTAACACAAATGGGCCTTATAATGACTTATTAATCTAATAACCCATTTATTAATACATTTAGGCCTTTATAAATTTTAGAAAATTATTTATAAATTAAAAAAATTATTTACATAAATTCTGGGGTCTTACAGTTGGTCCCCTCAACTACCTAGTTGGTCCCACAACTACCCACAAACATGGGACACACGAAATGTAAGTACAGGGATTTGGTGAAAGCAGATTGGGCAGTGCACTGCGATGTCTGAGCATACTCTCCTGGAGGAGATATGATGGGAGTTGACTTGGAGGTTGAAAAACACACGTAGACGAGGAGGAAGAGAACATATAGCCGAAAGCAGAAGAGAGTAACAAAAAAGCTTGCTCCGCGAGATCTCTCTTCCATGGTGCTTCTGGCTTGACGACAACGTAGCAGACAGTTTTCTTCACTTCAAGAGGTCTCACAACAGGGAAGAAATCATATGTTGAAGCTTCATCATGTGTCCTTGTGAGCTAGAAGCAAGATCATCGTTTCCTCTTGAGGTCACGGCAAAGAACTGGGAAGAAAAAGAAGAGAACCCAGGAGTCATCCATTTCTCTCCCAGACAAAAGTTTTCTTTCCTATAGAACTTCATAGCCTTACTCTGTCTGGTTGTTCCTTTCATAGTTTTGTTTTTCTTTTTAAAACACATACTAGTACTTTGTTCCCTACCTGTGAGTAGGAAGACAAACGGTGTGTTCACCGGTCTGGGGGTTTTGGGTTGTGTACCCACAAGCTATGTGGCAGCGGAGTTGAGAGATGTTGTCTCTCTGTTGGAAGCTGTGAATCAGCGGTAGTGCATCACACTAGTGAAGCCTCACCGAGTTGTATGAGGGGTGGACGTAGGTCTCTGGATAGAGACCGAACCACCTTAAAACCTATGTTCTGTGGCTTGTCTTCTTTTGAGCCTTGACGGTAGATGCTTGGTAGGAACGCTATTGTTCATCTCTCATGCATTTAGCTCATTAGCTAGCAACCATTTCTGTCTTTACCGGTCTTAGTTTCTATCTAATCTTTATTTCCGCAAAGAAGGGGCTGATCTATTCACCCCTCCCCTCTAGACATGTCTATCACAACGCATCAATTCAGGTGTATGCCGAGATGGTGAAGAAGACCCAAGTGTTGGAAGATGCTTTGGATATGATGGAGATGATTTCTAGAAGGCTTGCCAAGAAGGGAGGAGCAAGTGCTTCCGAGGATAGTGTACCTGCCAATGGGAAGAAGAGACCGAATAATGGTAATGGGGCTCATAAAGACAAGAAGGGTAAGAAGGGAGAGTAGTATATCACTCTTGTTAAGGAGAAGTGCGAGCATTGTTATAAAGGTGGCTGTCGGTCAGAGGATTGTTGGAGGAACCAAGGGAAGTGTATCCGTTGTGGAAGCGGAGACCATAGAATTGCTCGTTGTCCCCTGATGAAGGAGCAGGCATCGCGAGATGGGCAACTGGAGGAACCAAAGCAGCAAGGTAGGCTGCAAGCGATGGAAGGTAACTCTAAACCTACCTTAACTTTATATTTTCATGCTAACACTTGGTGATTTTGTATATTACCATGAATTAGAATGGGTCTCGTTAGTCTGAAGTATTAGAGGGTGTTTAAGAGTGATAATTGTACTCCACTGTTAATTTGGAAAGAATTGTATGATTTTGGAGGACCAAATTTCTTAAAGTGGGGGAGGATGTAGCAACCTGAGTTTTTGAATAAATAAAATAATAATATCTGAATTTTTAAGCGAGTAAAATAATAATGTTTATTTAAATTGAATTTTTAAATGAATAAGATAATATTATCTTCTGAACCCAAATTTCTAAATTTTAAAAAAAATATGGAAAAATATAAATCTTCTAGAAATCAACATTTCCAGCAACTTTGTCTAAAGAAAGAGGCCAAAATAAAATTTGGTTTAAGCCCAAATAAGGGAATTAGGCAAAATTAGACTTAGAACAACCCTGCCCAAATTCAATCCAATTAGGCCTTAATTCGAGCTCTTATAGGCTATAATCGAACCCAACCTCTTGGCCCTTGCTAGGTGATCGATTTCCCATGCTAAACCCTAACCCTAGACCCTCTAATTCGGTGCGACGATGGCAGATTTGATCGACCCCGAGCTTCTCGTCGTTTTCCCCTCTTTGGACTCTTTAGATCTGATCTCTAGAAGCCTCAATAGATTCTATAAATAGGAGGCCGTCGATCCCTAGAAACCCTATTTGCTTCGGCGGCTGGTGGTGTGCTCAATCGTGGGGGGAGTTCGACGTTTAGGGCGGTTCGAGTTAGGGTTACGGTGACTTCTTCCCCTTCACTTCTTGTCGATCTAAGGTAGGTTTCTCTTAGGTTGAACCAATAATAAAATTTGCCATCTTGTTCGTCTTTTCGCTCCCTTTCATTTGATACTAGTTTGCCCAATTTTAGTACAACTCAGAGGTATATCCGAGAGGTTACCTTCACTTTAAGTCCATCTTATGTTGGTTTATCTTAGTCTAAACTGTTGAACATGTGTGCAACATGATTAATTTTATGGTTTTGATGATGTCTGCCTCTGTAGTCATTAATGAACTATTCCTGCATTTGATAGTGTTAATATTCTGGAGGAGGTGGCGCGTCCCTTGCGTGGGTGAGAGCGTGAGAGCGTCTGGCTACTGGTTCTTTCGGAGTAGCCTTCCTCCCCCTTGGGGGAGGGGCCTCATGGCGGGTCAGGTTGGTGGGGGCTGCTCCCGTGATGTTTCCCCTAGACCTCCGGCTTTACTTTCTTTTGCGCAGGCCCTCGTTGCTTCTCTTCGGCCTCGCAAGGTTGCCCTAGACCTCCGTCCGCCGGCTTTCACTGATGCTGGGGAACCAGCTATTTTCTTTTCGAAGGATGAGATTCAACGCTCAGAAGATCCTTTACGCTTCACGATCGTGGCTAAATGCTCGTATGGTCGGCCATCATTTTCTGATATTAAGTCTTGCTTAGCGCAACGGCTTTCTCTGCAGCACAACCTGGTTCTCAGCATTCTTAATCCTCGTCATGTGCTGATGCGTTTTGAGTCTGAGGAGGATTTTATTAAAGTTCTGGTGCGGAAGAGTCTTTATATTAAGGGGTTCTTATTTCATTTTTTCCGTTGGTCGAGTTCTTTCAATTTTCATGCTGATCCTACTCTTATACCAACTTGGGTTGGTTTTCCTGGCTTGCCTGTTAATTTTTTCAATGAAGATTACCTCCGGCAGATTGCTAGTAGCTTGGGTGTGGTTCTTCGTATTCATGACTCCACCTTGGCCTGGACTCAAACGGCGGAGGCTCTTGTTTGTGTGGATCTGGATATTGCAAAGCCTCTTCCGGAAAGGATTTGGATCGGCTGTGGTGATGGTGAGGGTTTCTGGCAACCCATCAACTTCCACAGTGTCCCTTCCGTTTGCTCTTTCTGCAGGCGTATTGGCCATGCATCTGATGATTGTAAAAAAAGGCTCAAAAAGGCTGTCCCTACGTTGAAAACCTCAGTGCAACCTACCCTTCGTGAGTGGAGGGTCGTCCTGAAAAGGTCTTCGGAACCTCAGGCTGTTACTGTTGTTAATGCGGTTCCGGTTAAAAATTCTTTTGATAGCCTTGCCATTAATTTGGTTGATGGGATTTCTCTTAGGTAGTCTTCTGCTTTGGCTGAGCCTATTTCCAGCTCCCATGGTCTGGCGGTTCACGCGGAAGTTGCGCCTTCGGCACATGATAATTTGGATCAGATTCACAATACACGTCCACAGGACCTCACTTCTGAGATGCAACCATGCAACGTGGGTCCCCTTGCGTCGGAGGTTCTGCATGTGCCCGGTGAGGATGCTGACGGACTGGATCTCAATGCTTCAATTGTTGGTTGTGTTTTTGGGGTTTCTTTACACGCCGAACCTTCTGTGTGTCCGGAGGTGGAGTAGGCACCGGTGGCTCTGCCATCGCAATGGGGTCGGTCCTCATTGAAGGAGACGATATCTGGTCAGGATTCTATTCTACCCATCAAAGGCAATTCACGTTTGACATGCAAGGAAGGAAACCTTGCGATTGTCCCGTTAACCGCTTCTGCTAGGGCCCATGCTAAAAATTTGCTCATGGCCCCTGTTATTTCTGAGAATGACCGTGGAGTTTTAGTGGAAGGTGTTCTTACTAGGTCTAAAGCGATGGCGGCGAGGGGTGCCTCCAGGTATGTTTCCTCATGATTTGCCCAACTCTTTTTTGGAATACTAGAGGCTTATCAAATCTGGCCTCTAAGCGATCTCTGAAGCTTTTGGTCCGTCGTTTTTCCCTTGATTTCATTGCTGTTTTTGAGCCCAAGGCTTCTTTAAGCAAGGCTCCTAATATTTGCCGGTATTTGGGTATGGATAACTATGAAGCAAATCTTGATGAGGATTCGAAAATTTGGATTTTTTGGAATTCCTCTATCTCTTTTCTTCTGGAGGCTAAGTCTTCGCAGCATGTTACTGGCGTAGTCCAGCGTGGTGGTTTAGATGTTTTCAAGGTCTCCGCGGTGTACGCTGCTTGTGATGTTGCCGCTCGGAGGAACCTATTTGCAGACTTATTATCCATCTCCGAGAACAACTCTCTTCCCTGGGTTGTCGGAGGAGATTTTAATTGCATCACCGATCCGTCCGAGAAGAAAGGGGGCCTTCTGCCGAACTCCTCTTCTATGCTTTATTTCAATGCGTTTATCTCTTCTGCAGGATTGTTGGACGCTGGCTTCAGGGGTCCTCTTTTCACTTGGTCCAATAATAGATTGGGTGATGCTGCTATCCTGGCCAGGCTGGACCGTATCCTGATTAGTGTCTGTTGCCATACTTCCTACCCCGGAATTGTTGTTCCGCACCTCCCGTGCCGCTCATCTGATCATGCGCCTCTTCTTTTACATTATCAGGAGGTGCAACAGCTGCCGTCCCGTTTCATCTTTCAGAAGATGTGGCTGGACCATTCTTCTTTCACTCAGTGTGTTAGAGATGCCTGGTCTAATACCCCAAATTGCAATCACAATCCTTTTCTTACGTTGCAGAACAAGCTCAAAGCTACTAAGCTTGCTCTTCAATCGTGGAATAGGGATACTTTTGGCAAGCTGGAGGTTACCCTTAAAGCTGCAGAGTCTAGACAGAGAACTAAGCAACAAGTGTTTGATGATCATCCCACGGAGGAGAATAGAGTGGCTCTTCAAGTTGCGGAGGTGGAGCTACGTAGAATCCTTCATTGGCAGGAGGTTTTTTGGTCCCAGAAGGCTAAAGTGCACTGGCTTGAGGATGGTGATCGGAACACAGCTTTTTTTCATGCTGTCGTTCAAGGTAAGCGCCGTAAAAATTACATTCACATGCTTAAAGTGGAGGGTGCATGGTGTGAAGACCAACAGTCATTGAGAACTGAGGCAGAGCGTTTTTTCAAGCACCTCCTTTCCTCTGAAAGTCACTCCGTCGATAATCTCTTGCTTCATGTCATCCCTCCCAGTATCTCGGAGCATCAGAATCAGCTTTTGGTTTCTCCTCCTTCTGCCCAGGAGATTAGAGACGCTGTGTGGGGGATGAGTGGTGATAGTGCCCCTGGTCCGGATGGCTTCTCTGGAGCATTTTATACTGCTTGCTGGGATATTATCTATGATGATGTTGTAGCTGCTATTGGAGGTTTCTTTCAAGGTTTCCCACTCCCTAGAGGAGCTACCTCCAGTATCATTGCTCTTATCCCCAAAGTCCGGAACCCATCCCACTTTGGTGACTTCCGCCCAATTAGCCTCTGCAATTTCAGCTATAAAATCATCTCACATATAATATGTGCTAGATTGGTTGATATTCTACTGACTATTATCTCTAGGGAGCAAGGTGCCTTCGTGAAAGGCAGGCAAATCATTGATAACATCTCTCTATCTCGGCAACTGATCTCTGAAATTGGTAGGAAGGTGCGCGGACACAACGTTATTCTAAAGCTGGATATGATGAAAGCATATGATCGCGTGGAGTGGGATTTTCTCATTGCCGTTCTTCAAAAATTCGGCTTCTGTACCAGATTCACTTCGCTTATTGCCATGATGATTTCTAATTGCAGGTTTTCTGTTCTGTTTAATGGATCCTTGGCTGGTTTTTTCCATTCCTCCTGTGGCTTCCGTCAAGGAGATCCGCTTGCGCCTGCTCTATTTATCATAATGGAGGAAGTGCTTAGCAGGGGCATCACTAGCCTCCATCAGCAAGGTGTTCTTAAGCCGTATGCTGCTCCCAGGGGTTGTCCGCCTATTTCCCATCTGTTATACGCGGATGACACCCTGGTGTTCCTCAATGGTCATGCTTCTAACATTTGAAAGTTCATGGAGTTCTTAAAGCTTTATGAGAATTCCTCGGGCCAGAAAGTGAATCCCTCAAAGAGCAATTTCCTCATTTCCAAGAATGCGCCTTCCAGAGTAGCACGCTCCATCACTCGGATTACTGGTTTTCGTCAGCAGCTTGGCACAATTACTTATCTTGGAGTTCCTCTCAGGTAAGGTTAATCATTGGTGGCTGATTATAAACCTCTTATCGAAAAGGTCTCTTGTCGCATTGGTTCCTGGAGTTCACGGATGTTATCTCAAGCTGGGAGGGTCACTCTCATCAATTTTGTGCTTTGTTCTATCCCGGTTTACCTGGTAGCTGCTGCTTCTATCCCTAAATCAACTATCAATTACATTGAGCGCCTTTGCGCAGGCTTTCTTTGGGGTAGTTCAGAAGGCAGGCAACGCAGGCACTGGGTGCCTTGGAATGTTATTCAGAGGCCCATACTTGAAGGTGGCTTAGGAGTGCGCAACATCTGGCACATCCAGCTATCCTTAGCTGTGAAGCTTGTCTGGTCCTTACAGCATGGTTCCTCGCTGTGGGCAGAATATGTCAGACATTACACCCACCCTAGGCCTGGTTCTAATCGCCAGAACCGTTGCTTGCACGGCATCCCAAGGAGTACTTTTCATACTGCTCGTGAGGTGGTTGCGGCAAACACTAGATGGATTGTAGGGGATGGTACCCGGATTGACTTCGTGGACGACGTTTGGCTGGGCAATCATCCCTTGCGGCAATTTATTCCTGATTCTTATCAATGTCCTTCGCCTACTGTTCGTGAGGTTATCTCTAATACCTCACACCCCCTAAGGTCATTGATGCCGGACAACATTAATCTGGATGGGATTCAACTCTCTCACTATGATGATATCTGCATTTGGTCGGCCTCTGATTCTGGCCTTTTTACTGTTAAGTCTGCTTACAATCAACTTCGACCCACTAGCGTTCAAAGGAGACCCCTAAAGGTTATTTGGCATCGTTTATTTCAACGCCGCATTTCCTTGTTCACTGTAGATTCTAAGAAATCCACTTAGAACAATTAAAAGGGAAAAAGAAAAAATGAATAGAAGAAGAATGGGAAAAGAGGGAGAAAAGGGGAGCATGCGAGGATGCTAAGGGGAATGTGATCGCCAGAGACGCGAGGGCCTCAAAGGATATAACAAATAATCAATGGAGGGATCGCGATATAAATACCTTAAATGTGGGGGAGATTGTGAGTGCACCTTCTCTTTCTATCGGCCGGCCGATGAAGAGAGTTTTCCTTGATTGATTACCCTTGCAAAATTAACAAACACCAATAAACAAACATGGATTAGAAACCAAGATGTGTAGCATCAAATCCAAATGTAAATATGGACATAGAAAGCATGGATATGAACACACCTTATTGGTGTTTGGCCTTTAAACCCCTATGCAAAAGGGTATGGGAGATATGATGAATGATATGCAAATAGGGAGGTGTGCAAGTGTTGCACTAAGGAGATCTCAACATGGAGATAAAAAGAAATAAAAGGAAGAGATGGAATAATGATGCATGCAATTAACTAAAGAAAAATAAGAGATAGGAGGGGGAAAGCTTAGTGGTTTCTCCAATTGGCTTCAAGATCTTCAATAGAGGAAGAAGAGGATGTAGAATTCCATGGATGTAGAGGCTCCAAATCTTCAATAGAGGAAGAAGAACTCCATGGATGAAGCTTTTAGGTGCATGGGAGTCTTCCTCCTTAAGCCTTTGGTCCGGCAGCACCTCCCCTTGAATTGATCTTGATCCTTCTTTCACAAGGGAGAGAGAGGTCCTATTTATAGGGTTGAAATTCGAAATTAATTCCAAGGGAAATTAGGAAAACATGTTTTAGTGGGATTTAGAATGAGATAAACATTAGGCAAGTGTCCCTTCAACCTTGGAAAGTCATAGGAACCCTTTCCCAAGTGGAAAAAGAGATTAAATGAGGAAAGGAAGTGAAATTCGGAATTAAATCAAGAGAAAATAAGAAAACATGTTTTAGTTGGAATTTGGAAGAGATAAACATTAGGCAAGTGTCCCTTCAACCTTGGAAAGTCATAGGAACCATTTCCCAAGTGGAAAAAGAGATTAAATGAGGAAAGGAAGTGAAATTCGGAATTAAATCAAGAGAAAATAAGAAAACATGTTTTAGTTGGAATTTGGAAGAGATAAACATTAGGCAAGTGTCCCTTCAACCTTGGAAAGTCATAGGAACCCTTTCCCAAGTGGAAAAAGAGATTAAATGAGGAAAGGAAGTGAAATTCGGAATTAATTCTAAGAGAAAATAAGAAAACATGTTTTAGTTGAAATTTGGAAGAGATAAACATTAGGCAAGTGTCCTTTCAACCTTGGAAAGTCATAGGAACCCTTTCCCAAGTGGAAAAGGAGGTTAAATGAGGAAAGAAGGGAAATTCGGAATTAATTCCATAAAAAATTAGAAAACTTAGTTTCGGTAGGATGGAAAGGGGGATCCTTCCTCCAAGTGTCCTTTCAATATTAGGAAGCCATAGGAACTCTTTTCCAAGTGAAAAAGGAGTGAAAGTGAGGAAAGGAAGGGGTGCTTCTGGAGTTCGGAATTGAACAAGAATTGACGACCGAACAGACGGTCGCTAATTAAAGAAATGACGCCCCCTAATGGGGCGTTACTTAAATGACGCCCGGGTCCCTTCCCCCATTTGATTTAAGGCCCGAAAAAATGGAGAAATGGCTCAGAAAAATCTGGAGAAAAATGGAAAAACATGTGAAAAGCTTGGGGAAGTTGGATATTCAATAAAAAGGAGGAAAACCACTCAAATAAGTCGATTTGAGGGTCAAATGGGGCATCACAGTGCGATAGGAGATATGCTCAAAATGATGTCAATTTTAGTGTGTCTACAGCTGCCCCGCCTTGGCATCTGCTTTGCAAGAGAGTGACACGGAATGAAATAGAATAGAATGAAGTGAAGCAACATGGAATGGAATGGAATGAAGTGAGAGCGAACTGAAAAGTAGATGTCAAGGTGTGATGAGACACGCAATCAACATCACTTGATGAGAATGAAATCAAAAGCTCGACATGAAGTAAATCTCGGGAAATCCAACGAAATCAACAATGTTTGGATAAAAGGGGAGATGTGCACACGGTGCACGAAGGAGATAAAATAAAATGATCAACTTCCAGCGTGGTGGAAGTACCCCAGGTCACAAACCTGTAGATTTCACCATTGGGAAGCGGTTACCAGCCAATGTGGACGTGCTGCAGCCAAGGTGGATCAAGGGGAATGATTGAAAAAATAAGATGATAAAAATCCAAACAAGGAGTTCTCGAGAAAAGACCCAAAACAGCGATAAAACGAACTGATGATCCAATTCGGCAATGAAAATCTCATATCGAGAAAGATTAAGATCAATTCAACTCTCAATATCAGCTTATCAGAATGATTTTCCAACGTTAATTCAAAGTCCTACATGAATGCATGCTGGGCTAAAGGGAAAATAACAAGTGAAAATATAATATAATCAAGGATAATATTGTTAAACTGCCCAGACTGGGTCAAGAAACCAATTCTGCGAGTTGATACTAAGCCGAAGCCTGTTTATCCACGCACCAACTCGTAAAAAGGGAACCATCGTCCCCAGTCTTGGACGGCTCAACGGCCTATCCGTGTGACTAAGACTTCTCTGGAATCATCATTCTTTTTAATGAAGGGGAACTCAAATCCCAGATTTACCAAAGCCACAAGGTCCTTGATATAATCTAGTAACATATGTAACATATAGTAGAATGCATACAGGGAGATGGTGATATCAATAAGCATGGGAACTGAGAAATGAGCTGCAAGCACCGTGGGACTTTGATGATGATGCCCAATCGGCGGGACCAAGAGCTTCTTATCCTGCGCTCAAAAATTCATTAGCCAAGATATAAAAGATAACAAACAATGAAGAAGGCATTTAAGCATAGCAATCATCAAAGCATCAATTATAGCATGTATATGGCATGAATAGCATAAGTCAAATCATAGCATTGTTTGTTGTTTTATCATGAGGAGATAATCTGGCTAATCAAGATTTGGAGATGAATGATCAAGATTTGATATAATGCCCATCGGCGGAGTGATCAGATGAAATTAGCAGAAGTTGATTAAAAAAGATTTGGAGATGAATAATCATGAGATATGATAATCAGAATGATATAGGGAGATGATAATAAAAAAAAATGCCCCTGGTGGCATGTCATGGAAATATCGGGAAAGAATCAATAGATTGATAGCAATAAGTAGAGAGAGGACCCATCCCGTGCTTTTGGTCTCTGCAAAGCTGTTCCTGCAAAACACCATCAGAAAATACAATGCAAATTTTTGGATTTTGGAAATATGTAAATTTTTATGAGTTTTGAAAAATATATGAATTTTTATGTGGATTTTGAAAATATTTTGATTTTTTATGAATTTTTGAAAATATTCAATTTTTGTTAGATTTTGATCAGGAAATATTCAATTTTTGTTTGATTTTGGCTTAGACATTATTAATGCAGCATCAAAGGGTGTTTTGAACCACTGGCTAGGGGTCCTTGTTCCTTCCCTTTTCGCCAAAAACTGCCCAAAGCTGGACGTGCATTGAAAGTGGCATCCTATAACCGACCGTCTTTGATCAACGGTGCCCCTACCAAGGCCATACCCGAGAAACATTCGGTCTTGGAGGGAGAAGAGAAGAATAATTGAGGATAAACTTTGTGCAGGATGGGAGATATCGGGACTTGAATTCCTTCCAAGGTGTTCCCTTCAAAGAGGTAGTCTGTTGTGCCGGGACTTTGTGTCTTTAATTTTTAGACCCTTGACATGCATACGACCAAGGTTTTCCCTGCGGGGACTTTGCCGCTCTTGACATGCCATAATTCATACTTTTGCTTTTAACGAAATTTTGACTTGATTTTCATAATAGCCCTTTTGGCGAAACGTATATCATGAAAACTCATATTGATTTTGGGTCAAGACTGCCCCTATTTGAGACTCCTCTCGTATTGGGGATTACCTAGGTTGGTCATCTCATCCGTCAACCTCTTGCCCCTGCATGCGGCCGAGTAAAGAAGAGAAAAGACTTTCAGGAATACTCATGGCATGGCCAAAGTAGCAATGGTGTCTAACCAAGGAGCCGGCTAAGGACGCCGTGAAGTGTGTGCGGTGCCCAGCTAAGGGTTGCTCTTAACAAGCGGGGAGAGAATATTGAATTCCCAGCACGGGTTTTTATTAACCAGAGGTGCTGCAAAAAACAAGCCTAAAGGACTCTTTTGAGAATGATTTCAATTAAACAAAAGCTTAAGATAAAGGTTTAAAACACCACTCTTAATCTCGTTAAGAAGCACTTGATTTTGAAAATCATGCGTGAAGTAATGAGAAAATGATATCATCAAAATGCATACTTACGCCAATATGTTACCTTGCAACCTTTGTAGAAGCAGTTGTCAGAGGCGAGGTTGATCATCGTGGGATTTGTCCTCTTTGGCAGTCAAAAGGATTGGAAGCAAAGGATTTTGGGAGTGGCTTAACAAGAATGAGTGGTGCTCAAACCAGACTCAGACGAATAAGGAGAAAAGAAAAGAGGCGAGGGCTAGAACTCCCTCACTAAGGCGCGGAGACCCTGATCACATGGAACAGTCTACAGAAGAAGCGGAAAATCAAGAAGAGGGGTGAGGACTAAAGCCTCGGAAGCAATGGGAGAAAGGGCAGATGCCCAAGGCAGTGGATGTGGAAGAAGTTGGGTCAGACCCAGAATTAGGAGGAATCAGAAGAAGAAATTGGTAGATGGAAAGAGGTGGATCCGGAGGGTCCGGAGGCAGAGGAGGAGAATCATGATAGGAGGAATCCGGAGGCTCCGGAGGAATATTGAAAGAAGGGATGCGATGCCCTGGGGAGAAATAGGGAAAAAGATGATGGAAAAGGAAGAAGAAAATGAAGGATGTGATGTCCCGGAGGAGTAGAAAGATGAATCGGAAGAAAGATGGAGGGTCCGGAGGTTCCGGGGGAATGAAATCAGGAGGGTCACGATGCCCTGGAAGATGATAGAGAGAATAAGACGGAGAATTCGGAGGTTCCGGAGGAAGCAAATGGAAAGGGGCACGATGCCCGGGGAAAAGATGGAGACAATCAGGTGGAGAATCCGGAGGTTCCAGAGGAAGAATATAGAAAGGGGCGCGATACCCAAGAGAGAGGAATGAAGGAGGATCAGGAGGAAAATTCGGAGGTTCCGGAGGTAGCAAATGAAAAGGGGGGCGATGCCCAAGGGGAAAATCCGGAGGTTCCGGAGGAGGAAGGTGGAAAGGGGCGTGATGCTCGAGAGAAAGGTCCGGAGGTTCCGGAGGAGGAGAATGGAAAGGGGCGCGATGCCCGAGGGGAAAGTCCGGAGGTTCCGGAGGAAGAAGATGAAAAGGGGCGCGATGCCCGAGGGGAAAGTCCGGAGGTTCCGGAGGAGGAAAGTGGAAAGGGGCGCGATGCCCGAGAGAAAGGTCCGGAGGTTCCGGAGGAGGAGAATGGAAAGGGGCGCGATGCCCGAGGGGGAAGTCCGGAGGTTCCGGAGAAATAGAATCAGAAAGGGCGAGATGCCCAAAGAGGAGGGATAAAATTCCTGGAGGTTCCAGGGAGATAGCAGGAAAAGGGACGCGATGCCCCAGGGATAGTGGATAAAAAGATGAAGATGAATAAGATGGGAAGTGCGGAATATCCGGAGGTGCCGGAAGGCGGGGAAGATACGGGTTTGGAAACCCGGGAAGCAGGAGGTGCAAATGCATGCAATGGGATGGATGCGATGAATGCAATGAATGAAATGAGATGCAAAGAATATGGAGAATATGAAGGGCGAGAGGATGAGATCCTCCTCCTAACCCTGAGAATGGCCCATGGAAAAGATGTGATAGACAAGAAGGTGGATGAAATAGCGGAAGGCCTTTCGGCACCAAGATAACTGCCCCTCCACGGCAGTGAAAGAATACAGCCAAATGGCCTAATGGATGAAATACAAGCCCATGACGAAGCTTCAATAGTAAACGACAACTCCCTTGGAGGGTGAAAAGTAATGGTGTGAGGGAGTTGGAAAGTAGGGCTCAGAAGCATCATGTTACCCAGGGGTTCAAGATTTGGAAGTTGGAACAGAGGGTGCCCTGCCCGGCCCTTACACAGCATCAATGCTTGGCATGGCGGCGACTTGGCCTCTTCAATCATGCCTGGCACAATAACCCGGATTGGCATCCGGCAAATGAACTCTTGCATTTTGAATAGCGCGGCCATGGCCAAATTCTTCTTTCGCAGCTCTTGATCATCCTCGGCACAAGTGTTTGTAGAAGCACTCCCCTTCCGAGTAGTAAAGGGAGGTGAGGCGGAGGCGGAAGGCTTTGTGGATAATGGAGGTTTAGTGGAAGGTGTAATGGGAGGTGTAGTGGAAAGTGTTGGAGGAAGGATAAACGGAGACGGAGGTTCAAACACGTCGAGCTTCTCCCTTTGCTCGGAAGCAGTCGGGGTTGGCTCGAGTGTAAAAAAGGGTGAATCCTGCTCAGGATTAGCCACGGGTAAAGGTGAAGGGTTATGTGGTGGAATAGGTAAGGTGGGTTGAGGCGGTGGTAATGGGAGGTTAATTAGGGAAGGTTCAATGGTGGACTCAATGGAGGCCGATGGCGTGGAGGTTGATATAACAGGTGGAGGTGTAACTGGTGGAGGTTTAAGGGAAGGCTCAGGGAAAGCTGGCGTTGTAAAGGTTGACATGACAAGTGGAAGTGTAATTGGTAGAGGTTTAATGTGAGCGGAGTTAGGGATAGGAGGAGACTCAAGATGTGCCGGAGCGGGTGATTGTAGTATCGACCCATCATCGTAACACCAATTAGTCTCATAAACAGGGGTTGGATCGGAGACGGTGGCTTCGTCCTGAGCAGGGGGTTCATCAAATGATAATGGGGGGAGAGGGAAACGAAGGAAACTCGGAAGGGGTGCCTGCGGAGCTTCATCGTATGCTGCCTCGAATTCTTCAACTGCCGGTTCTTCATTATCAAATTCAAGTGGACGCCGTAATGGAGGCGTATATGTGGATGGAGGAGTGTAATGGTGTTGCATATGTGGAGGTGGAAGGCCATATGAATGAAGTGTGTGGATGGGTGGAGGGCGGACGGTGTCCACTTGATCGTCAAAATCTACCGGCTGTTGCTTGCTTGAGCTGCCAATATCATAATCATCTCTCCTATCCTTCCATTCTCTCTCCATCTTTGTAATATTGTCCAAAGCAGCATATAAAGGATTGACCGGAGTAGGAGGAGCCATGACCCTTCTTAATTGTTCCTCCATCAAAGTGATTTTATCAAGAAGGGTTTGTTGGAGGGGTGTAACTTGAGCAACCAAGGGTTGGCAGGGCCTTGAAGGAGGGGTGGCATAAAAATGCCGTGGAGGGGAATTAATGGGCCGACCCGTAGAAGAACCCGGATGGGCCGGATTGCAAGGAATGAATGGGCCTCGGGGCCGTGATGGAGGAGGAATAGAAGGAGGCGGGTGTCGGACCACCCGAGGAGGATTGTGATTGGAAGAGGATGGGTGATGGGCTACCCGATTAGGAATATGAGTGGAAGAAGGAAGTGGGTGATGGGCCACCCGAATGGGATTAGAAGGAGGACGAGATGAAGGAGATGCACCCTCAACGGCGGCCTTAAGGGCTTGGATCTGTTGAGGGGTGAGATGATCTAATACATGAATGATTTGGGAGACCTTCTCATCGTTGGGAGGAGACGGTCCCGGAGGAGTAGTGGCTCGAAATTGAAGCGGGGGACCATGAATTTGGACATTGCCCATGGGCTGGGCATGACCATAAGAATGAGGACGTGGTCCCTTGAAAGTATGGTGAGAATTTTGATGAACATGTTGCAATTGAGGAGAATAAGATGTGCACGGTTGTGCATCCTCATGAATTGAATTAAACATGTTGTTTTGTTTATGGTAAGCCATTATGCAATCAAAGTTCAAAATAATATGCAAAAAGCACACAAGTTGGAATGGTTACCTTTGATCTTAATTTGTTTGAACCTTGGTGAATTAATGAATTTTAACAAAGTTTGGTGTGATTCACACAAGGGAGGATCCTAGTTTCAATATGGTTTGAACTCCGGTGCCAACTAGGAACACTTTCTCACCGTGTATAGGCCAACTAACTCGGGACTTCAAAAGGGTACAACCTGCCCGGCGTCCGTGAGGGAATCCACGGGTGCGGGGGCTTATGGAGGCTTGGTTTAGGAATTTCCAATCCAAAGAGACGGAATGCTCAATGGAGGGTCCTTCCTTCACCAAGAGGGTGTGTGGAATCCTAGTGTAGAGAGAGGAGGTCTCTCAAACCAAATGCAAAGATGAATGCAATACGTGCACGGAGATAAGCAAATCACCAATAGAGCCAAATAATCAATATAAATCAATGAAGCACGAATAAATCACAGGAAAGAGACGACATGTGGAAGGTCGCTACTAAGAAAAACGCGCCCTGATGTGGGGCGCTATCCATAAAAAGGACGCCTGCTCCAGAGGGCGTCAAATGCGAGTGGTGCACACGCAATCAAAACAAAACACGCCTGCTCCAGAGGCGCTACTCAATAAAAAGACGCCCTCACAGAAGGCGTCAAACGTGTAAACGACGCCTTAGGGCAAGGCGTGACATAAAAAGGCGCCCTCGTGGAGGGCGTTAATTCTCCTGTCCCAGAAACCCTCCAACGGCCAGAAATATCAATACCCTCACAATCACATGGCAATCAATAAAATGATAACATGCTCATCAATTTTTATTTTTAAGAGGATAAATGGAATTTCTAAAAAAAACTCTAACAAACTAGCCAATCACTAGTGGGGAGGGTGCTACGTGGAGCACAAAGGGAGGCGCACCGTGGGTGCAAAAAAGGGAGATGGCACACGTGAGTGCCTAAGGGAATGGGTAATAAAAGAAGAACACAAGGTGTCCCACCGTGATCGCCAATTTGTAGATTCTAAGAAATCCACTTAGAACAATTAAAAGGGAAAAAGAAAAAATGAATAGAAGAAGAATGGGAAAAGAGGGAGAAAAGGGGAGCATGCGAGGATGCTAAGGGGATTGTGATCGCCAGAGACGCGAGGGCCTCAAAGGATATAACAAATAATCAATGGAGGGATCGCGATATAAATACCTTAAATGTGGGGGAGATTGTGAGTGCACCTTCTCTTTCTATCGGCCGGCCGATGAAGAGAGTTTTCCTTGATTGATTACCCTTGCAAAATTAACAAACACCAATAAACAAACATGGATTAGAAACCAAGATGTGTAGCATCAAATCCAAATGTAAATATGGACATAGAAAGCATGGATATGAACACACCTTATTGGTGTTTGGCCTTTAAACCCCTATGCAAAAGGGTATGGGAGATATGATGAATGATATGCAAATAGGGAGGTGTGCAAGTGTTGCACTAAGGAGATCTCAACATGGAGATAAAAAGAAATAAAAGGAAGAGATGGAATAATGATGCATGCAATTAACTAAAGAAAAATAAGAGATAGGAGGGGGAAAGCTTAGTGGTTTCTCCAATTGGCTTCAAGATCTTCAATAGAGGAAGAAGAGGATGTAGAATTCCATGGATGTAGAGGCTCCAAATCTTCAATAGAGGAAGAAGAACTCCATGGATGAAGCTTTTAGGTGCATGGGAGTCTTCCTCCTTAAGCCTTTGGTCCGGCAGCACCTCCCCTTGAATTGATCTTGATCCTTCTTTCACAAGGGAGAGAGAGGTCCTATTTATAGGGTTGAAATTCGAAATTAATTCCAAGGGAAATTAGGAAAACATGTTTTAGTGGGATTTAGAATGAGATAAACATTAGGCAAGTGTCCCTTCAACCTTGGAAAGTCATAGGAACCCTTTCCCAAGTGGAAAAAGAGATTAAATGAGGAAAGGAAGTGAAATTCGGAATTAAATCAAGAGAAAATAAGAAAACATGTTTTAGTTGGAATTTGGAAGAGATAAACATTAGGCAAGTGTCCCTTCAACCTTGGAAAGTCATAGGAACCATTTCCCAAGTGGAAAAAGAGATTAAATGAGGAAAGGAAGTGAAATTCGGAATTAAATCAAGAGAAAATAAGAAAACATGTTTTAGTTGGAATTTGGAAGAGATAAACATTAGGCAAGTGTCCCTTCAACCTTGGAAAGTCATAGGAACCCTTTCCCAAGTGGAAAAAGAGATTAAATGAGGAAAGGAAGTGAAATTCGGAATTAATTCCAAGAGAAAATAAGAAAACATGTTTTAGTTGAAATTTGGAAGAGATAAACATTAGGCAAGTGTCCTTTCAACCTTGGAAAGTCATAGGAACCCTTTCCCAAGTGGAAAAGGAGGTTAAATGAGGAAAGAAGGGAAATTCGGAATTAATTCCATAAAAAATTAGAAAACTTAGTTTCGGTAGGATGGAAAGGGGGATCCTTCCTCCAAGTGTCCTTTCAATATTAGGAAGCCATAGGAACTCTTTTCCAAGTGAAAAAGGAGTGTAAGTGAGGAAAGGAAGGGGTGCTTCTGGAGTTCGGAATTGAACAAGAATTGACGACCGAACAGACGGTCGCTAATTAAAGAAATGACGCCCCCTAATGGGGCGTTACTTAAATGACGCCCGGGTCCCTTCCCCCATTTGATTTAAGGCCCGAAAAAATGGAGAAATGGCTCAGAAAAATCTGGAGAAAAATGGAAAAACATGTGAAAAGCTTGGGGAAGTTGGATATTCAATAAAAAGGAGGAAAACCACTCAAATAAGTCGATTTGAGGGTCAAATGGGGCATCACAGTGCGATAGGAGATATGCTCAAAATGATGTCAATTTTAGTGTGTCTACATTCACATGGAGAATTATGCATAGAGCTGTCCCTGTAGACTCTAGAATTTCCGACTACGGTATTCAGATGGTTTCTGCCTGCAACTGTTGTCGACTTCCAGCTGCTGAAGATCCGGATCACCTATTCATGCATGGGGACATTGCCATGGCCCTCTAGAACTGGATTTCTCCTATTTTGGATAATGGCATTGGAGCTTATGCTCACATCAAGCAACGGCTCTGGGCCACTGTGTGTACCCACAAGCCGCAAACCCTACATGGGTTCATTGTCATCTGTGCCTCCATGCTCATTGTGTGGGAAATCTGGAAGGCGCGATGTAAAGCGCGTTTTGAAGGGCAACGTGCTTCTATTCAAGGTATCATTCGCCGCATTCATTGTTGTATCAGCACGGCTCTTGAGAAGACTACCTTCAAGCAGCGCTCCACGGACCAGCAGCTTCAGCTCATTTCTCATTTCGGCTGGACCCATCGACCATCCCCGATCGTCATTAAGATGGTCAGATGGATTCCCCCCATTCATGGGTTTTTGTTCAATGTTGATGGCACTAGTAGGGGAAATCCTGGCCACTGTGGAGGTGGTGGTTGCATCAGAGATAATAGAGGTCATCTTCTTATGGCGTTTTCGCACTATTATGGCTCTGGAACTAGCATCGTTGCTGAAACACGTGCCATGTGTGATGGCATCCGCCTTGCTCTTCAACACGGCCTCCAGATTGCTGAAATCAACTCCGACTCGGCCAGCCTGGTTTCATCCTTGAGGGCGGGGCATGCTCCCACTTGGACCTATCTTAGGTGGTGGCGAGAGATCCACCAATTTGCTCAGGCTTCCGGTATTCCCATCTCACATGTTTACAGGGAGGGGAATCAAGTGGCCGATGCCCTTGCTTCCTACGCCTGCTGCGCTCAACGTAATGACACCTATCTCTCTTCCTCACAGCTTCTGAAGACTTGTTTTGGTCCTCTAGTGGCGGATCGGCTGGGGCTTGCTTCCTTCAGATATATGTAATTGAGTTTTCAGTTGCTATCTTAGCAGCTTTCTTTATGCTTCCTTTCGGGGGTATGCCCCTATGATTTTGTACTCCTTCTACCACTTAATAAAATAAAGGCGCCATTTGGCCTTTTGCGTCAAAAAAAAAGATAGTGTTAATATTCATGAATGACACATTTCGGGTCATTACACTTCAAGCGTAAAAGATCAAGAATGACACACAAATCTAGGCAACTGGATACAGAGATATCAAGGCATATGACAATATTGGAGGTATGAAAATCTAGCATGTTTCAAGCACGAAAATCAAGCTGAATAGCATCACACATAAGGTCATTGCATATTCCTCATATGGTCAGTGCATATCTTGCCCTATGGATGGTTCAAGGTCGGTGCAACTTCTGGATAGCAAGCCACAAGATAATCCAAGGAATGGAGTGGAGTTGGCAAAAGTGAAAGCTCAATGATTACGCCCTCGCACGCGGATCGACCTGTGTGGTCAGGTCGCGGGGGTCAAGGGGGCAGCGCCCCTTGCGGGGGTTTCTGGGGGTAGAGCCCCCGGAACAAAATTTTGATTATAAGAGCAATATAATAAATAGAAGTCTTCAAGATAGTTAAGGTCGATGCACAAAGAAGCATAACCAAGAGAACCCAAAGTCAAAGACTCAGTTGACACCTTGTAGACTGTCAAGGGTGATGCTACAGACATGAATGGGCTGCTAAAGAACTTAAGCGACGGAGCTAAAGCAGTTAACAGATCGACCCGGGAAAACCTGGGTTCTGCCCAGCTGGCGGTCGACCGCCAGCCCAGGGGAAGTCGACCACCTTAGCCAGCAGCCCACCATCTGTAGTTCTTTCAGTGGCGGTCGACCGCCAGCCCAGTAGCGGTCGACCGAAAATCCCAGGGAACATCAGTCTACAGCGTTTCTCAGTAGCGATCGACCGCCAGAAGCCACAGGTCGACCGCCAGCCCCGAGCCTTCAATGTTGACTTTGTTTTCCACTTCGAGAATGGCCATTCCCCATGAATTTCTTTAATCCAAAAGTCACCTAATCACCCACAAAATGTGGATCTGGTCTGGGATGTGTTTATTGACCATCCAAAGAGATATAAAACCAACACAAGAGGGTTAGAAACCCTAGTTGATCATTTGGAGCAAAGAGAGATGAAGAGAGGCTAGAGGAGCTCCAAGGAAGAAGAGGTACTGTAGCTGTGAATGCTACTCCGTGCAGAAGTTCTACATCCAATCCAAGGGATTCAAGCCTACATCTAAAGCCCTCAATCTCCAAGGAAGAAGAGAAGCAAGCAAGCTCACAAAGGAGATCAAAATGAAGATCAAAGCTACATCCAAACCTCTTCATCAACTCTAGGGAAGATCAAAGCTACATCCAAACCTCTTCATCAACTCAAGAAAAGATCAAGCTACATCCTATATCTTCTCCATCAACTCAAAGGGATCAAAGGAAGATCAAAGCAACAGATTCAAGATCCAACAATCTCAGACAATATCTAGTGCATTCTAGCATATCTTCATATCTTGTTTGAGCATTTTTATCTTGCTCTATTTTCATTTCATTCAATCTATTGAAACTGAAGATCGTCCCTACCGGTGGTTAGTAGGAAGGCAATCAGAAGTTCTCCGATCTGCGGTATAGCCGTCCCTGCCAGCTTTGTGTGTAGGAAGATAGAAAGAGGGCTTTCTCTGTTCTGTGGTTTGGGGTGTGTCCCCGGTCAAGCTGTGAGTCAGCAGGAAAGCCTCACCGGATTTTGGGTGAGGGGTGGACGTAGGTTGCGGGGTTGCAACCGAACCACCTTAAAGATCTCTGTGTTATGGGTTGTTTATCGTATATGATTTCTCTATATCTTCTACCCCCATTCATAGGTTAGTGTGCTTCCATACTTGGTTATCTTGTTTACACACTCAAGCACTCAGATTTGCACTTTCGATTTTATCTGTGGTTTAATTGAGCTTAGCACTTTGACTGCATCCCTTGGGCGGCCTGTTGCACCCTTGCACACAGACGCCAAGGTGAAAGTATTGCTAAGTGTTTCCCTTGCTTAGACTCGCATGCACCTTGGTTGATCACCACTGCATTCACACACATATGCACTTTGAGTGATCAACATAGCACACACACACGCACGATTGTTGCAAGCTATTTCATGCTCTAGTATTATGCTTAATGATCCCTGCACTACAAGGCTTGTATCTCTCAAGATCACTAATGTGCTTGAAGAAGTGTTGACGCTTCATCGCTTGTAATCTGAGTCTTTTCCATTTGAGCCACTCTACTTAATTCCGCTGTGCATTGTGCCTAGGTGATTCATTCACTTTATAGGAGTGGTTCATGCTTCTGATAGCTAAGAGTTTTTAAATCGGCCAAAGATTTTGATAGGATCTATTCAACCCCCCTTCTAGATCCATTTGCACCTCGCGGGACCCAACATAAACCCTAATTAAAGAATGTTATCTTATTTATCTTCAAATGCTCTTTCCAACGATACCAATTTGCCTAAATTTCGTTCACTATATTGATCGCAATCGTCGTTTTAGTCAAGGTCTGTCGGAGTTCGCCACCGGCAGATCTTACTTTTAAAAACGGTCCTACCAGTGACCGCTTTATGAAAAAATGGTCACGTGATAGACCTTCTTATCACCCTAGTTTTCAAAAAAAATATTATTTTATGAACGCGTCACTTCTCTTGGACGCGTCCTTGCATTTTTTTATATTATTATTATTATTATTATTAGCCAATATTCCTAAGAAATTATGGCCGCGTCTTATAGTCATGACGCTTTAATTTGGACGCGTCTAGCTACCTAGACCCCTTCATTGAGTTTTTCAAAAAAAAGGATTTATTCTTATGGAAACGGTCCGGTCCTGACCATCTATTTTGTAAGGCGGCCTCCCTCCTGACCAGTTTATGGCCTCTCACAGCAAGAACATGAGATTATTTTTCTACGTTTTTCGACTGATTGTTCGCCACTGTCTAGCATGTTCCTCTGAGCAGTAATGTTGCAGAACACATTGTTAACTAGGGTAATGAAACTATAATCAATTTTATTATTATTCCCATGATTATTCCTCCTCGATTATCATCCTTATGTAACAATGTGAAAATTAGTAGAATAACATGTTTACTAAATGCTTGGTTAATTCATTTAATTTTACTATTTATAGCTTGCTGAATATTGTGCATAATGTCATTGTTTGAGAGTCATGCCACTCCGGTGGTATTGACTTACCACTTACACTATTTTCCATAGTTTTAAGCCCTAAATTCTTGGACATAGAATGCCTTTCCGTCGGATATTCCTTCCGCCGGACTCGGTGTTCATGTTCCGAGGCCTCTGTAAGACTCTGTGAGCCTGGGATTCCCACTAGGGCGTCAATCATGTTGTACCATCAAATCCTGAACCCATTGGAAGTCTAATTTTGGCGGAAAGAGGCCCTGTCAAAGTTCTGCCGAAATTCTATCAGTTTTATGAAAACGGCCCTTCCAAGACAGCCATTTGATGGCTGCGGTCTTGCTTAGACTGTCTTATTCTCGGAGGCTTGTAGCCACTTTTTGAGGCGTCCAGTCTCCCAGACGCCTTCATGTAGAAGCGTCCGGCTCCTCACACGCGTTCATGATTAGGACCCGACTCGGTTTAGCCGGTTTGGTCGAACCCACTTGATTGCGGTCCCCTCGTGACCGTCACCTTAGGGTAGTGGTCTAGGGCTGGCCGTTTCTTCGTTCAGCATCCCAGAATTTTCCATTTTCGTGGTTATTTTGTGTTAAACTATTCCAGCCTCTCCATGCTATTATATCTCGAGGTTATGACCTTTATGGAGTCTATTTTGACATTATATTCCATGAAAAATCCACCAATATCCTTCTTAAAGTCATTTTTCCTAAATGACTTTCCCTTGATAATTGGAAGTCTACAAGGAATCTATTTCCTACCCGTGTTGTCTTGCTTTCATAAGCTATTCTTGGAATTCCGATGCCATTAGTAAATTGTCTAGGAATACATGATATGGGACTTTGGGTCCACTTGGATACTCAATGCTAGGCATAAACTATTAGGGCCCTGATCTGGTCCTAGGGGCGAGGCAAAACCCAGACATGTACCGGTATTATGAATGACTAGGTGTGGCATTGCACCAACCATCCGCAAGATTCGAGCTAGAGATATTTACATCATAGGCATCTTCCTTATATGTGTGACTTGATATGTTGGAATATGTTGTCCGGAAGGGACAATTGTGATATGAATATTAGTGCTTGCTATCTCTTGTACTTGTTCCAAGTTATTCTCTTTCCATCATGTTCTTGTACCCGTCTCTTGTTATCTTAATTATTGGGAGCCTCCATGTGGCCTTACTACTCTTTTGATAATGATTATGTTTCCCTTCACGCATTGTTGTATTTCATGCATTATTAAATGGGTAATCACTTATATTTTGCTAGATGATAGAGTGTAATTCCTACTGAGCTTCTCGCTCACCCAGTTCCTCTCAACACTTTTCAGGTATTAATGAAGAAACTACTACAGATGGGAACGGACAAGAGTGATGGAGTTCCATAGTTTTGAGAGTTGTGTCTTTTTATTTCTCTTAAAGTCAAGTCCTGTAATATTGAGTCGTTTCCTTTTTCGTTTATCGAGGTGATAGAGTCAATGTTGTAATAATGACTTTTGATATTAATAAAACCTATAGTTATTTTAGGCACCATTATCTTGTTTTTATGTCTTTTGGTTTGCTTTGTATCATGAATGAATCACTGCCATGTTCCGAGCATGCCTTCCACTGCTATCGGTTCGGGGCATGACATGCAGCCTGCCATCCAGAGCCTACACTAGTTTCCTGTCTCGAGTCGTGTCGACGCAACTATTACATAGCATCGACGCAGGCAGCTAGCCAGAAACCTTTTCTTCGTCTCGTCTTCGGGGGCGTCGACGCAGTTGGGAGCTGCGTCGACGCCATCGTTGGTCACCCAACAACCTATTGTTCAAGGCCCTTTTGTTTACTCTTTTCTTGGGCCATCTTTGCTTGGCCCACCTGCCATCATATTTTGGGTGTCCACAGGCCAGAACTGATAAGTCAGGTTTACAAAGAGGACGACAAGCTTATAGACATCGACTTCATGGTAGAAAATCAATACACCACATGGTTGGCCAATATTGTGCCCGTCAAGAAGAAGAATGGCCAGATCAGAATATGTGGGGACTTTCGGGACCTAAACAAGGCATGGCCGAAGGACGATTTTTTGGTGCCCATCACTAAAGTTATGATAGATGCTACTACTGACCACGAATCGTTATCATTCATGGACGGGTCGTTTGGATACAACCAGATATGGATAGCCGAGCATGACAGAATTTATATGGCTTTGCGATCACCCAAGGGGATATTCCCCTAAAAAAGAATGCCCTTCGGCCTTAAAAATATCGGTGCCACTTACCAAAGGGTGATGACGAAGATGTTTGATGAACTGCTCTATGACAACGTCGAATGCTACATCGATGATTTGGTCATCAAGACCAGGAAGAAAGAAGATCACATGAGTGACCTTAGGATTATATTCGAAAGGATCCCGCAATATGAGCTAAAGATGAACCCGATGAAATGTGCCTTTAGCATTTCCAGTGGAAAATTTATAGGCTTTATTGTCTGATATCGGGGAATTGAAATAGACCCCTCCAAGATAAAAGCCATTCAGGAATTGCCTCCTCCGAAGAACTTAACGGAACTACGGTCTTTGCAAGGCCGATTAGCCTATATCCGCAGGTTAATCTCCAACCTGTCCGGATGATGTCAGCCATTCCATAAACTAATGATGAAAGATATGCCATTATGCTGGAATCAAGAATGCCAAAGGGCTTTTGACTAGCTGAAGGAGTATTTGAAAACCCCGTCAGTTCTGGGGCACCTGTTAAAGGGCGGCCATTGATTCTCTACATACCCACCACCGAATATTCTTTTGGGGCAATGCTAGTGCAGAATAACGACGAGGGGAAAGAGCAAGCCCTTTATTACCTCAGTCGAAGATTGGTCGGGGAGGAAGGAAAATATACCCCGATCGAGAAAGTTTGCCTCACCTTGGTGTTTGCAGTCAAGAAGATGAGGCACTACATGTTATCACATGAAGTACAACTGATATCAAGGGCTGATCCGGTCAAATATATACTTTCCCAGCCGGTATTGAAAGGGCGACTGGGTAAATGGGTTGTCATTTTGATGGAATTTGATATTACATATGTGTCGCAAAAGGCAATTAAAGGCCAGGCCATTGCAGATTTCTTTGCAGCGCACCCGGTGCTAGAAGATTCCCCTCTAATTATGGAACTCCTGGAAGATGAAACACTAGAAGTGGATCAAGTCTGTCAAGCCATATGGCAGTTACACTTTGACTGAGCATCCAGAACTAAAACATCCCAATCAGGGGATGCGAGGATAAGAGCCGGAGCAGGCATCATCTTCAAGTCCCCAGAGGGAGAAGTGCTGCATGCATCATGCTTGATCAATAAGCCCCTCACAAAAAACGAAGCAGAATATGAAGCCTTGAGCATTGGTCTTCAGAATGCCCTCCATATGGAGATTCGAATGTTGCAAGTGTTCAGCGATTCAATACTAATTGTCAAGCAGATACAGGGGGAGCTCCATGTCTGAAAGTCCAAGTTACTCCCTTATTGTGCAAAGGCGAAATAGCTCATGGGGTGATTCTATTTCATCGAGATAAGCCATATCGGCCGAAGCCAAAATGCTCAGGCAGATGCACTAGCGAAACTGGCAAGCTCACTAGCAGTTCCGCCAGATCAATCCCTTAATATAACAGTGATAAACAGACGCCGGGTCCCTAGCATGATAGAGGAGCCGGGTGAAGAATAATATGAACCTGCAACAGTAGAAGCAACCAACTCTCTTGACTGGAGAGAACCCCTGATGCAATGGTGGAAGAAAAGATCTGATTAATCAGAATGATGGACTCTTATGAAGTTAAGAACGGAACCTTGTACCGGGTTGTGGCGGATGCCAAAAGAAAGGTGATCCTCCGATGTTTATCTATGGAGGAGGCATGGACGGTCATGAAGGACGTTCATGCGAGATTAGCTGGTGCTCATCAAGCTAGGCCGAAAATGAAAATATAAATCAAGGAGCTAGGATATTACTGGCCAACTATGTTTGATGACTATTGCAAGTATGCCAAGTCATGTCATAAATGCCAGCAGCATGTTGCAGTCCCGAGAAGACCCCCAATACAACTACATCCAGTGGCGCCTAGCTGGCCTTTTGCTCAATAGGGCACCGATGTTGTGGGCCCACTGCCCGCATCTTCATTAGGATGTAGATATATTCTAGCAGCAACATGTTACTTCTCCCACTAGGCTGAAGTTGTGGCTCTAAGGGAAGTGACGGGAGAAGTTATGGTCAGATTTGTCTGTCGAAACATTATATTCCGATTCGATGTGCCCGATCGAATTGCCTCTGATAATGGAAGCCACTTTTGGAATCAGAAGGTCTACAAACTATCCGATAAATTCAATATTGATTGGAGGACATCCACTCCCTATGACCCACAGGCAAACATGTTAGCGGAAGCCTTCAACAAAACCCTCTGTTCACTTCTTGCCATGATGGTCAACTTTAGCAAGAAGGATTGGGAAGACATACGAGGCACTGTGGGCGTACCACACCCTGTACAAGAACCCAACAGGTTGCTCACCGTTCTCACTGGTGTATGGCTCAGAAGCAGTTGTCTCGATAGAGTTGGAGATACCCTCGCTGCGAGTGGAGATCCAGCACGAACTGGTCAAAGATGGCCAAGCCAATATAGAAAGAAGACTGGAGGAACTCTCTGATTTGGAAGGACGACGGCTTAAGGCCCAATAGAATATATAGGTCTATCAGGCCTGTATGGCCCTCGCCTTCGATGAGCTCTTCAAAGGGAGTGAATTCAAGAAAGGAAAGTTAGTTATGGTCAAACGAAAATAGGTCATGGCGGCCAATCCCAAAGGCAAATTGAATGAAAATTAGATAGGACCTTACGTGGTCCAGAAAGTTTATGAAGGCCTATGTCGTCGTCAACCATCGGGGGAAAGTTTAATTTTCACCCCTCAATGGGAAACACCTGAAGCTATATCATGCACCACTTCCTCAGTTTGGCGATCAATTGAAACCAATATCCCACAATGAACAAGATGGTATTCCGAGACTCTTGTGATGAGTTACACGATGGATGATGGTAAAAGGCCAATAGAGAATGATGAACGCATGAAGAAGATAATTAATCATTGGCGCCTCAGCCAATAGATATTCAGAGATGTTCAAGATATTCACAGATATTCAAGATATTCAACCGTCAGCGCCCAAGCTGACAAATATTCCCAGATATTCAAGATATTAAACCGTCGGCATCTAGGCCGACAGATATTCCATGATATTTCAAGATATTCAAGATATTCCAAAGATATCCAAGATATTCCAAGATATTCCAAGATGTTCAACATGTTCTGAGATACTCAAGATACTTAAAGATATTCCAACCACTCAACTCAGTGCCCATCGCCTTCTAGGGTCTTAGGCGAGGGGTACGACCTAGACCTTCCATCTAAGTCAGAGAAATCCAATCTCCTAGCATCGATGAATCCCAAAACCGATGATACCACTAAACTCGGCTCCCATGGCCTTTCGGGGTCATAGTCGAGGGGTATGACCTAGACCTTCCGTCTAAGTCGGAGAAACCCAATCTCCTTGTGTCGGTGCAATCCTAGTACCGATGATACCACTTAACTCGAGGCCCATGGCCTTTCGGGGTCTTAGCCGAGGGGTACGATCTAGACCTTCCATCTAAGTCAGAGAAACCTGATCTCCTTGCATAGGTGCAATCCTAGTACCGATGATACCACTTAACTCGGTGCCCATGGCCTTCCGGGGTCTTAGCCGAGGGGTACAACCTAGACCTTCTGTCAAAGTCAGAGTAACCCGATCTCCTTGCGTCGGTACAATCCCAGTACCGATGATACAACTTAACTCAGCACCCATGGTCTTTCGAGGTCTTAGCCGAGGGGTACGACCTAGACCTTCCGTCTAAGTTGGGGAAACCCAATTTCCTTGCATCGGTGCAACCCCAGTATCGATGATACCACTAAACTCGGCACCCATGGCCTTCCGACGTCTTAGCCTAGGGGTACAACCTAGACCATCCGTCTAAGTCGGAGAAACCCGATCTCCTTGCGTCGATGCAACCCTAGTACCAATGATACCACTAAACTGGGCACCCATGGCCTTTCAGGATCTTAGACGAGGGGTACGACCTAGACCTTCTGTCTAAGTCGGAGAAACCTGATTTCCTTGCGTCGGTGCAATACCAGTACCGATGGTACCACTTAACTCGGCACCCGTGGCCTTCTGAGGTCATAGCCGAGGGACACGACCTATACCCTACATCTAAGTCTGAGAAACCCGATCCCCTTGCATCAGTGCAGTCCCAGTACCGATGAACCACTTAACTTGGTGCATATGTCCTTTCGAGGTCTTAGCCGAGGGGTATGGCATAGACCTTTCGTCTAACCCAGATAAGCCTGATTCCTTGTGTCAGCGTGAACCCAATGTTGACGATACGTCCCCGATTAGCATTTGGCTCCCATCAGGACCAATCTATTATCCCACTACGATAACCAATACAGCTCAATGGCTTAGACCTTTTGTCTAATCCAGATAAACCCAATTCCTTGCATCGGCATGAGCCCAATCCTGACGATACCACTCAAGTTGGCACTGGTCTCTCGGGCAGGACCAACACATCCATCCCACTGCGATGATCAATACAACCCAATGGCTTAGACAATCTGTCTAAACCAGATAAACCAGATATCCTTGCGTTAGTATAGACCCAATATTGATGATATCATTTTGATTGGCGCCCAACTCTCGGTCGGGGCCAGTCGATATAGTCCGCGGCCAAGACCGTTCTTCCGAAGCTAAAGATGTTCTGCTCCAATACCAACTTCCTGCCGAACAAGAAGCTACACCTGCAAGCCCCGCTCCCTCGTCCCTCGTTCACGACACCTACTGGTGGGGGGCATTTGTTGGCTCCAAAAAAAAAGAGTCCCTTCACATGGATGCCAATTCTTTAATTGGCGCCTTCGCAAAGTGATGCGAATTCATGATGTTAATTGGATTTTAATATAATAAATTGACGGATCTTGAAGAAGGCGCTATTTTTAATTAGCGTCATGGGCCTGGAGGTGAATTTTGCTTCTTTCCTACTGGGTCAAAGAATTCACGACGACCCTACTAGACGTCGATTTCGCGATCACAAAATTCGCGCCCACCCTACTGGATGCCAATTTCGCGTGTGGGCTACTGTAGAACATGGCAGGCTATGGTTACTCCTCCCTTGCGAGCATTGAATGCTCCCATGCCTTTCCTGCGGCGTGCACTGTAACGCCCATGAATTTTGTAAGAGTTTTGTGGATTTATGTATAAGTATTAAGCAATTTTAAAGGCTTAACGGGCTATTAAGAAGAATTAAGCATTTATTAAATCCATTTAAAAGCCCTATATCAACCAATGGGTTAAGACCAACTCAAATGAGTCCAAAGACCCAATTCCAGGACCTTTAGACCCAAGCCCATTAATAGAAACGTAAATTGGGTAATTTACAAATTTAAAATGGGATATATACATCAATTAGGGGACAAATAGAAGATAATTCAAAATTTTCAGATTTAATGATGATTGGCGGTCTATCATGCGACCGCCAGATCCACCCTAGCAGTCCCTCCATGACCGCTAAGCCCTCCTGATTCTATGAATGGGAGGAAACGTGAAAAGGCTGGGTCTTTGGCATCCAAATCCCCATGGATCGAAGGATGTGGACATGAAAGCTTGTCCATGACTCTTAGGGATCGATACTACCCCTAACAAGTACTCTCAATTCGATCAATCCCTCAGCCCTAACTCAAAACCCTGTAAATAGACCCTAACTTCGACTCGTGTGAACCCTAATGTTGGATCGTATATTTTGAAGGTAAGGAGACATCATCTCAGGTTAGTTCTTTAGACTATATTGTTCTCCTTAGTTTTATCTAACTCACCTCCAATTTTTGTGCTAGAAGACCGTTGTGCCCCTGTAGTTTTGATGATCTATAGTTTTGATGATAGCAATCAGTATGAGTCACAAGTCTATTCAGTTTATTCATCCATGCATTCTCAAGTCTAGACATTGCTTGTGCAGCAGACACATTAAGTCCATACATCGCATGACTCGCAGGCTAGCAAGTCCATACACTGCATGGCTCGCAGGCAAGCAAGTATGTACATCACAGTCGTCGCAGGCACAGCAAGTCCATACACTGCATGACTCGTAGGGTCGCAAGTCTATACATTGCATGCACAAGTTCAAAGTCCATACATTGCTGCATTGCTTGCACTTGTGAAGTCTATACATTGGCAGTTATCCTGCAGCGTCAACACAAGTCCATACATCGGTTGTAGCACTGCACGCACACTAATGTCCATACACTGCATTGTGGCATGCACACTAGCAAGTCTGTACATTAGGTATCTTTACCTACGTTGCAACTTTCAAGTCTATACATCGTGCAGTATGCACATTGTGGCTAGCAAAGCCTGTACAACAGTGTCTTGGCTAAGTCTATACATCGTGAACTCTCTCTCAAGTCTATACAGACCTTCCTTTGCTCAAGTTTGTACAGCCCATCCTTTGGCAAGTCCATACAGTGCCTTACTTAATGCAAAGTCTGTACATCGGACTAAGTCTGCATAGGCTAAGTCTATACATCGTGTTGCAAGCATGCATTGAAGTCTGTACATCGTCCGTCTCACTCAGCATCTAAAGTGGACTTGAAGTCTGTACATCATCCATCGTCTCAACTTGCGTCATCATGACTTGAAGTCCATACATTGCCTTGCTTAATGCTAAGTCTATACACTGCAGCATGCATTGTCTCCAAGTCTATACAGCGTCTAGCGTCTCATGCAAAGTCTGTACATCCACCGTCTCAGTTGAGCTTTGAAGTCTGTACAGCCCTTGCTTTGCCAAAGTCTATACATCGTGCAGTTGAAGTCTATACATTCACCGTCTCAGTTGAGAGTTAAAGTCTGTACATCCACCGTCTCAGTTGAGAGTTGAAGTATGTACATCCACCGTGTCTCTTGAGCACTTGTGCTTCTGATGTCTGATCAAGTCTATACACTCTTGAGCATATCTTCAATGTACACACTTTGCTTGATGCATTCTACGTTACACATTAGCGTGTCTGTACAGCGTCTGCATAGTGAATGTGAAGTCTGTACATGATTCAGTGTTGCATTCACCAAGCCTATACACACCTCAGCCTTGCATATATGAAGTCTGCATATGCATTAGCACTGCATATATGAAGTCTATACATGCTCTAGCGTTGCATATATAAAGTCTGTACATGGCATTGTTTCGCATTCATAAAGTCTATACAATGGCTGCACATTACACTTCAGCTAGTCTATACAATGCAGAGTCTTTACATTGCTATCTTTAACTACGATCGAAGTCTGCACATTGTGTTACTTTGTTCACACTTTGTTTTGCTAAGTCTACACATTGATGCACATTTACTTCTGCATATTTGATGTCTGTACAGGGCTTAAGCTCTGCATATACAGAGTCTATACATTGCACATCATTGTACTCACAAAGTCTGAACATGGCATAAGCCCTGCATGCGTAGAGTCTGTACAGGCCATAGCATTGTAATTCACATAGTCTGTACAACGCATAGCCTCACATTCATAGAGTCTGTACAATGCATTGCTTCGCATTCACTGAGTCTATACTGCTTCAGCTCTGCTTCATGAAGTCTATACATTGCTTCAGCTCTGTCTATGTATAGTCTGTACATCAGTTAACCCTTAAACTGATAATTCCTTTCGAATGTTTGACAGGAACTATCTACAGAGACTGATGACTTGGCTCGTGATCCAAGGAAGGATGAGGTGCCCAAATTATGACACGTGGAAGCAGCCCAGTCAGGATGCTGCCAGGTGGTCGAAGCTCCTCGGATCTGGCAAATTCTCTGGGCAGGAATTGTGGAAGCCACACGCCAAATTCAAACTGCTGCTGGTATATATATGAGTCTTCTTCCACCAGAAGAAGGCTGATCAAGATCGAATAGAAGCAGCCAGAGCTAAAAGATAAGTACAGAGAGTGAGCGCCTGCACGATCCACAGAGAAGAAGAAAAAGAGAGAAGAAGATTCAGAGAGAAGAAGAGAAAGAGAGAAGAGAAGATTGAGAGAGTTGAGTTGAGAGATCTTTCGAGATATCGTGTAAGTTAGACTCTTGGTTCAGATACCAGAGCTAATTCTGCTCATACTTGAGCTACATTCGTCTTGTTTTTACATTTCGTTTGTTTCTATCTTTCTTGCTTTCGATACACTTTTGTTATGAAGCTGTGAGGCAGCAATTGCAGTGGAGGTTTCCACTGGACAGGTGAAGCTATAATCCTCAGCAGGTGAGACAAGGTCTCGGACGGCTAAGCTGTATTGCCCAACGGTTGCAGAGGATCTGTTCCTCTGGTCGGCAAGCTGTTAAGCCTAGCGAAGCTGTGTATCAGCGGTTGTTGGCAAGCTGTGAAGCCCAGCTGTTCAAGCTGTTAGTCAGCATGATCCACATTCCAGTTGGAGTGTGGGGTGGACGTAGATCTCTGGATGGAGATCGAACCGCCTTAAAGATTGGTGTCTACTATGTGATTGCCTGTGGTTGTGTGATTTCAATGTGTTCATTCTACTGCTATACAGTTGCTTGTTTTAATTCCGCATTAGAGTCAACTGTGTTCTAAAATTAGACATTAGATCTATTCACCCCCCTCTAGATCCACTCTCCGTGGTAATAGACTGCGTCCATCTAACATAACAGTTGGTATCAGAGCCTAACTCTTCTACAAGGACTCATCGCCCGAAGAGAAAGGTACAGATGGATGCTCGAGGGATGATAGCTGAAGGACACTCAACCACAAAGCCCCCATTCTTCGATGGATCTAACTATGCATATCGGAAGAACCGTATGCAAGTATTTTTGAGGGCGAAGGATTATGAGATCTGGAAGGTAGTAAGCAAGGGACTTTATGAGCTGTCCCCTAATGAGGAAGTCTGGACCAAGGAGGAGATCAAGAGGTCTACACTAAATTGGAGTGCCATAAACGCCATTCAGTGCTCTCTGCGCCCTACAGAATTCTCCCGCGTATCAGCCTACAGTTCAGCTAAGGAGATGTGGGATGCACTTGTAGTGATCCATGAAGGGACCTCTCAAGTTAGAGAGACGAAGGCTAATTTCCTAGTGTCTGAATATGAGGCATTCAAGATGAAGCCAAATGAGACCATCAAGGAGATGTACACTCGATTAACTATTATCACAAATGGTCTTAGAGGTCTTGGGAAACCTCAGATAGAATACGATGTAGTGAGGAAGATATTGTGTTCCCTGACTCATGCTTGGCATACTAAGGCTACAGTGATGGAGGAGTCAAGGGATTTGCGAACCACAAGAGCTGATGAGCGAATTGGCTCACTGATGGCATATGAGATTAATATGCCAAAGATAGAAGAAGCTGAGAGGATGAAGAAGCCAATCGCTCTGAAAGCTGGTGCCAGCAAATCCAGCAAATCCAGCTCTAGCAGTTCATCATCCGAGGAGAGCCTGAATGAAGAAGATATAACTTGTACTGAGATGGCAATGATGACCAGAGAGTTCAGGCGGTTCCACTGGAAAGGAGCAGGATGATTCAGCCAAAAGAAATATAGTGGCGGCCGAAGGGATAAAAGGTATAAACATAACCCTGCTAAGAAAATTGAAACTAATACTTGTTATCAATGTAGGAAAATAGGCCATCTGAAAGATGACTGTCCAGAGAATCAGAAATACAAGGACAAGTCAAAGAGAGGGAACACAAAAGGGAAAGCAATGATGAGTACCTGGAGTGATGAAGATGAAGGTTCCTTCAGTAGCAGCTCAGATAGTGAAGCCGAATCTGAGAAGCCCATTTGCCTTATGGCAACAAGCTCTGAAGACAGAGAGGAGGACTCAGATGAGGTAATCACTAGATTCAAAAATTTCACTATTGCTGATTAGGTAGATGTCTACCATGACATAGCTGATAGAGCTGATGATATTAGAAAGGAAAACAGGCATCTAAGAAGAAAGATTAACTCCATGCAAAATGATACAACTCTAACTGATAAAATTACATGTCTAGAATCTGAGAATAAAAAATTGAAACTCACATGTTCTGAATTAGAAGAAATCAAGAATGAGTCAAAAGCCTCTAAAGAAGAAAATGAGAGGTTAGAAAAAGAAACTTATGAACTGAAATTGAAAATTCAGAAATGTGAGAGTGAGATAAAAATAGTGAATGAAAAATATCAAGCTGTCCTAAGTGTGAATACAAAACTTAAGAAATCCATTGGAGATATTCAAAAGGATAATGAGGACAAGCTTAAGACTATTGAGAAAATGACCCAAGGTCAACTTTAGAAAAGAGGGCCTTGGATTTAATTCTAGTGCAACAAAAACCTTTGGAATGAAAACTATTTCATTTGTTGCACAAAAAGAGAAAGGACCTCTAATTAGCATGAATTCAAACATTTCAATGAACAAAACTGCTAATCTGAAAAAGCCCAGTGCTGAGGAGAAGGGCAAACAAAAACTGAATGAGACTAGTAGAGCTACCACATACAAACAAAATCTCAAAGCTCAGTCTCAGGTTAGGGGTCAACCTACACAGTCTTATAAACCCCATGTTAAGGTCACCAAGTCTCCACCATCACCACCACCTATGAAGAAGACCCAATACACACCTATGAACAGGTCAGCAGGGTCCAAGGTGGAGGGGAGGCAGAATGCTTTTAGAGCTCAACCCAAACATTTCTACCAACCTAGAGCCCAGTCCCACTTCTTTACATAGTCAACCTATCCAAATAGGTCAGGATGGACTAGGACTCAAGGAAGGTTTACAGGTTATGGACATCAGGATACACAGTCCTATAAACCTTACACTAGGAATTGGGTTAATGGGTATGGCTCTTGGACACTTAGGAACAAATATTTCCACAGCCAGCCCAATGATTACTATGGCCAAAATTTCGTGAATACAACCTGGCCAAGGCACTGGCACAGAAATAATCAATCTGTAAATAATCATGCTAGTGTCAACAAGAAAAAGTAAAACAAAAAGAAATCTGGAAAATCCACTGAACAGAACTGTTTCAAACAAATATGGATTCCTAAAAGTATGCTTTCTTGTTTTAATTACTTTTCATCTTCTCTGGAGCCCAATCAGTCTTGGGTTCCAAACTTCTCTACCTGATTGTGTGTGCAAGTATGCCTGGCAGCCAAGAACAATTTGTGGTACTTGGATAGTGGCTGCTCCAGGCATATGACAGAGGATAAGGCCAAGTTCTGCATGCTGACAGTGAAACAAGGAGGCCTTGTCACCTTTGGTAGCAACACAAAGGGTAAGATTGTTGGAACAGGTAAAGTAGGTAAGTGTACTACTTGTTGCATTGAGGATGTCATGCTGGATGAAGGATTAGTTTATAATTTACTTAGCATCAGCCAGCTATGTGATAAAGGATGCAAAGTACTTTTTGACTCTCAATGTTGCAAAGTTTTTGAACCTGATTCCGAAACTGTTAAATTTTTTGGTAAGAGGATAAATAACACTTACATGATAGATTTAGATGATATTCAACATTCTAACCTATGCCTTACTGCTAGTAGAGAAGACTTAGCATTTTTATGGCATCGTAGGTTAGGTCATGCTAGTTACACTATTTTGCATAAACTAAATAAGCATAGTATGGTTAGAGGACTTCTGAAGTTTCCTTTAAGAAAGAAAATAAAATCTGTGATGCATGCACTCAGCCCAAGTTAACTAGAAAGTCATTTAAATCTAGGACATAAAATCTGTCTTCTAAACCTTATGAGCTGATACACATGGGCCTTTTTAGGCCAACCAGGTCTGTCAGCTTATCAGGGAGGAGGTATGAATTTGTCATGGTAGATGACTTTTCTAGGTACACTTGGGTATACTTCTTATCACATAAAAGTGATGCATTCACAGAATTTCAGGAGTTCTGTCTTAAGAAAAACCAGAAAATTGAAAATATTCTATCTGATCATGGAGGTGAGTCTGAAAACTCACAGTTTGATGAATTCTGTAGGTCAAATGGAATTAACCATAGGTTCTCCTCACCAAGGACACCTGAGCAGAATGGAGTTGTGGAGAGAAGGAACAGAACCCTAGTGGAGATGGGTCGTACACTCTTGGTTGAAGGTGGTCTACCAAGGAAGTTTTGGGCTGAAGCAGTAAATACAGCCTGTTATGTAATTAACAGAGCTATGGTAAGACCTTCTACCCAGAAAACACTCTATGAGATCATAAAGGGTAAGAAACCTTCAATTGCTCATTTCAGGGTTTTTGGTTGCAAATGTTTTATACATATAAATGATAAAAGAGCCCTTGATAAATTTGAACCTAAAGGTGAACCATGAATTTTTCTTGGTTATTCTGAAAACACCCGAGCATATAGAGTGTATAATCTGAATTCCAAAACTGTCGAAGAATCTCCACATATTATTTTTGATGAATCTTTGGTAAAGTCTAATATTGGTCAATGCAGGAATGAAGACAATGGTGATATTCTGAAAGAAGGGAATCCTACAGACAAATCCGAAGATGAGGAAGGAAATGAAGAGCTTAATGAAGAAGAGCCTACAGTTCAGGGGGAGGTAAATGAAAATAATGATAATGAAATTGTAAACATTAGATATCTAAAAGATCATCCTGTAGATAATGTGATTGGCAATTTGCATGACCCTCCTAGGACTAGAGGCCACTTAAGAATTCAAAATGAATTGAATGCATATGCTTTTGTATCAAATGTAGAACCCAAGTCCATTGACTGTGCTCTTAAGGATGTGCATTAGATTAATGCCATGCATGAAGAGCTCAATCAATTTGACAGGAATAAGGTGTAGCACTTGGTTCCACCTCCTGATCATGAAACAGTCATAGAGACTAAATGGGTGTTCAGAAATAAAACTAATGAATCAGGGAATGTGATTAAAAATAAGGTCAGACTTGTAGCTCAGGGGTATAATCAGGAATTTGGAATAGACTTTGAAGAGTCTTTTGCTCCTGTAGCCAGGTTAGAAGCAATCAGAATCTTATTGGCTTATGCATGTTCCCTAGGAATAAATCTTCAGCAGATGGATGTAAAATCTACTTTTCTGAATGGGGAAATCAGTGAGGATGTCTATGTGAGGCAGCCTCCTGGATTTGAATGCTTAGACTTCTCTAATCATGTCTATAAACTCAGAAAAGCTCTCTATGGTTTAAAGCAAGCTCCTAGAGCTTGGTATGACAGGTTGAGCAAATTCCTCACTGATAAGAACTTCACAAGAGGTGTAGTTGATCAAACATTGTTCACCAAGGTGAGTCATTCAGATATTCTTATCATTCAAATTTATGTGGATGACATTGTGTTTGGGTCAACTAACCCCAAATTGTGTGAGGAATTCTCTCAAATTATGACTAATGAGTTTGAAATGAGCTCAATGGGTAAGCTCAAACTATTTCTTGGACTGCAGGTGAAGAGGCGAAATCTCGCGCTGGTTCCTGAGCTGGCTGGTAATCACCAAGATAATGAACTGCAAGACAGGGAAAAGGGTCAGAGGGCCCAGGGGGATTCCCTGGGGCAAAACCCTCCGACGCTCAAGTCAGTAGAGCAATGGTGGGAGCAGCGATAGGGAGGAGAAGGTGAAGGCGCGAGATCCCTCTCCACCAATGGGGTGAAGTGATCCTTGCTCAGGAGTTGGGGGTGGAACAATGCCCTTTTGGACTTATCTTTCGTAGGAGGGTATCCCAGGTTTTTATAGTGCGCCGCCTTCTGGAGTCTTGCAAGCTGAGAGGTCTCCGGTGGAGGTTACGTCCTCGTCGTGGGCTTTGATGGCCTCATCGTGGGGGTGTTATCCTCGCGGGGAAGCCGGAGCTCCTGGACTTCTTAGCGTTTGACCCGCTGTGGACTCTAATGGCTACAGTGATGAACATTTCATCGGTCGTTCCGAGCTTAAGGGGGTCGGCCCTATCGGGCGATAGGCCTATCTCGGTGAGGAGATGGGTCAGATAGACCGGCTAGCGCTTCCCCCCTTCGTGCGGAGGGATAGCTTGTGCGCAGGTCTTCCTGTGACCTGACCGAGGCTCGGGCCCTCCGAGCCTTGGGGCCGCCTAGGAGAGTTGTTTCCTCGAGCATTATTTTATTGGGCTTTTCCGAGTGGGCCCTGCGGGCTGTCACTTGGGCGAGCTTGCCTCGTTGGGCCTTGTTGGGCCTAGTTGGGTCTACTCTTTGAGTGAGCTGTAGGAAACCCCCTCTCCACTTGTCCCCCTCCTACTCCCGAGCCAAGGAGGCTCGGTTGAGTAGTTTTTTGAGGCTTTGGACCGGCGTGGCTCGGGTGGGTGGAATCCTGTTGGCGTGATGATGCCACGTGTAGCGGTCGCCTGGGCCCATAGTAATAATGATCCTGACGGATTTTGAAATGAAGGGGCCCCCTTTTTCTCGGAGGTTGAAACGGCGCGCCGCCTCCCGCGAGGGTTTATAGGCGTAGGGCGCTGCTCATTCCTCCCAGTCTTTTTAGGGTTTTCGGCCTTTCCTCCATTTCTCTGCTTCTGGGGCTCCTTGATGCACCGTGAAGATACAGCGGGGGAGCAAGCTCTTGCGGAGGCATTTGAGGAGCTGGCGCGTGTAACCGCGGAGGCGATCCGACGGCTTCCTTCTCCTCCGGAGTCTTCGGGCTCTAGTGAAGGTTCTTCTTCCAGCTCGATGGCGGATCTGCGCTCAGAAGTCGAGCAGGTGAGGCGGGAGCCCGTCCCCAATCGCAACGAGTTGGGGGAGGCTGATGTGAAGAAATTGGAGCATCGGTTTCGCCTGCCTCTCTGATATAGCTTTGTAGCCGCTGCCCCATACGAGACGAGCCTGGACAGCCGTATGAGCCATATTTTTACTTTTCTCCTGGCGTGGAAGAGCGGATTCTGCCTCCCCTTCGAGCCTTTCGTATTGAAGCTTCTTAATTTTTTCGTGTTGGCGCCTGTTCAGCTGGTGGCCAACTCGTATCTCCTGCTTTCTGCCTTTCGGATCCTCTTCCGCCTGCAGGGGGTTCCCCCGTCGCTGGATCTTTTTCATTATTTCTTCGAGCTGAAGGCACATCCGTCGGCGGGGAAAGGCTTCTATTTTATCCAGGCGTGCAGGAATCGGAGTTGTATTCCGCTGGCGGCGAAGGATTCTTCGCACAAAGGGTAGAAGAGGCAGTTTTTCTGGGTGAAGGCGGAAGTAGTGGACGAGTCCTAGAGGTGCCAAGTTATGCCCAACTTCCATCCGAATCTTCCCCCGCGCCAGGAGGAGTTCCCCGCCGACGTGGAAGAGTACGCCGCTCTCTTTTTGACAAATCAACGATCGACTGAGGAGCTGGTGACGCTGGATAACGTGGAGCGGTATCTGCTTACACAGCTCAAGCCATCAGGTGCCATTCTTAGGATTCTGCTGCAGTGTCGGAGGGTCGACTTTTCATTTCCTAACCGAATCTTCTTCTTCATTGCAGACATCCGGCGGGAACCCTTGGAAGAGGTCACCGAGGTCGTCGATCTTGGGGATGATTCGGCGGCCGATGAGCCAGTCGCTCCCGCGGGTCATTCCCAAGCCCGGGATAAGGGCAAGGGGGCGGCCTCCGAGGGATCTTCGCGGTCAAGCGGGGTGAAGCACAAGGATCCCCTGGAGGGGAGATTGCGGGAAGCTGCGAAGGCCAAGAAACGGGCCAAGAAGGTAGGTCATCCTACCGCTGCCGGGGGTGATTCTGGCTCGGCGGCGCTCCCCTCTCGGGGACAAGGTGGGGTTGACCCTTCCGGGCCAGCTCCCCCACCTACCAGGCGAGAGGGGGCCGAAGAGACCGGGGGCCCCTCAGAGGGCGGAGATGGGTCGGTTCTCCCCTCCCCGGGGATGGAGGGGGCCGGTGCTGTAGCGGCCGGCGTCGAGACCGGGAGACCGGTCGAGGTCGGCGCTGTCTCGGGCGGAGAGGCGCGGGTCGAGACAGATAGGGATGGGGGTTCGCCCGCGAGGGCGTCGCAGCCCCAAGTGCCCGAAGTTCTTGGTGCGGTCGATCCTGCGGCGTCGGTCGAGGTTGGGGGTTCACCCGGGGAGGCATCGCAACCCCAACCGACCGCGGCGTGCGGGGCGATCGGCCCCGTCGCTCGGGCCGATCCTTCTGGCGGGGCGTCCGGTGGGGAGCGTATCTCAAATGCCGGAGGCTTTGGAAAGGCTCGGCGTTTCGGGCGACCTGTACCGGGTTTGCCGAGAGGTTGCCGCAAAGACGAGGGGGGGAGACAAGCGCCACTCCCCCTCCGGCATCCTCGACGTCCTCATGGAGGGCGGCCTAGTCATGGCTCGATCGGCGGCCTTGATGGCAGAGACGTACGCTCGGACGGAGGCGGAGCGATCGCGTTTCACCTGGGCCCTCGGGGGGGGGGGGCGAGAGGAAACTGGCCCACCTCAGCGAGGAACATGAGGGGCTCCGACGGGAGTTCTCCGCGACCAGGGACTTGTCACGGGCGAGCCGGCTAGAAACCGAGGCGCTGACTGAGCAGTTGGCAAAGGCCCGGGAGTCGCTCGAGAGGAAAAGCAAGCTCTTGGAAGAGGAGCGTCTGCGTCACCTCGAGCTGGACGGTCACTGGGAGCTCGAACGGGCCTAGTTACTGGACCGGGCGGAGGTAGCGGAGCGCCTTCGTTCCGTGGCCGGGAGGACCGAGTCTGGGCGGAGAGGCGGTCGAGCGAGGCCGAGCGAGGGATGGTCGCGGCAGAGGAACGCCTGGCGGGAGCAGAGGAGCGTGCGGCCGACGCGGAGCGGGCTCGAGTCGAGCTCGTTGGAAGGACGGAGCAGATCGAGGCGGAGGCGATCGAGTGATATAGAAGCTCGGACGCTTACTCAGCCGACCTGGAGAGAGCCGCCCTACCATATTATGAGGTAGCGCTTCGCCGTGGAGCCCGAAAGGGGTTTAAGCAGGGTTATCGTCGGGCGGTGGACTACGCCTTCGATCGAGACTCCAGGATCGAGTTCCCTTTGGGCCAGGTTTATGACCCGGATGAGTCGGTTTCTAGCTCCTCTGCGTCGAGCGGGGAAGATCTAGAGGGGTCTCCTACGGCGGGGTCACCAACTCCGGACGCCTCGGGAGGGCTCGCGACCGAGATAATTCTCGCACAGGCGAGGTCAGTGCCCGGGTCGGCCGTCACCGAAGGTGCTGGGGGTGACGCGCCTACTTCCGTCGCTTCCGAGCTTCAAAGTGGGCCCGAGGCCTGATGTATTTTGCCTTATTTTACCCCTTTCTCTTGTTTGTCTCTCTTTCCTCCTTTAGGGAGTTTCCTCTTTATGAGATAATAAATGACTTACTTGTTTGATCGCCATCCTTGCCGTGATTTGGCTGGCGTATCTGGAGTAGTTGAAAAAGTGCCGATATGTCCTGCGTGGTTTTCGCACGCTGATTTGGTAGGCTTTTGACGGGGGCGTCTTTCCGTTCCCTCGCGCTTTGAATGCAAGGCCGCTTCGTGAATCCCGCTGGGGCGGGAAACGAGGAGTTAGAGGTGACCATTCAGGGGAGAAATCCTTTGGCGTGTTTTTGAGGGGGGGGCGTTTAAGGCGTGTAGCCTCCTTTGGCCTATAAGAAGGACCGAAAGGCGCCCTTCCTTCTTTACCGCTTGGGATTTTCTCTAACAGTCTTCCCTCACTCCTTCTTCTTCACTCTGCGTTGTGCCGTTGCATGGAGGATCCTTCGGAGGGTGACGCCGCTGACGACGGGGAGTAGAGAGCTCTTGCTGTCCTGGCTTGTTGGACGGGTCCCACGGTCGCCGCGCGGGTTTGAGACGGGTCCGACGGTCGCCGCGCGGATCTGGAGAGGGCTTCGACGTGCGAGGGCACGGCTCTTGCCCTTTCTCAGTTCCGACGTGGCTTCCAGGCGGGCACCGAGGCAGAGGACGGATGGGGGTATTAGGGACGCCTGCCACCACTCCCCCTCCGCATGGGGGGGGGGGGGCGCATCAAGTTCCCTCCTCACCAAAGCCTTCCTCTGTCTGCAGCCTCTTTTTCCTTCTTCTGCTCTTCATTTCTTTCACTCTTCGGAGGCTGCTTGCTCTCTGTTCGCTTCCAAGGAGTTGGCAGGTTGGGAAAAAAGGGGTCTTCACGGTGCTCCTTCTCCCTAGCCTCCATCAACTTGGAAGGTAGCCTTCTCCAACTTTAGAAGGTGGCTACCTTCTCTACAGTCCCTCTGTCACCTTTGTCGGGGGTCGTCTGAGCCAACTGGATCGGCCCCCTCTTGTCCGAGCCAGTTTCTACGCGAGGCAGAGTCAGTGGCTGGACGCGAGGAGATCGAGATCGAGTCAACCGAGCGATGTCCCCTTGCAGCGGTGTTAGATGGATTTTCTTGCTTTTTGTCATGCAATGTACTGGCCTTTGCCTTTCTGATGTATCAATAGTTTTGAATGGAAAGGAATTTATTTCGTCCTTCTTGTTGTACAATTTCAAAAATAGAATTTGCGTAGTGCGGCTGCGTTCCATGTCCGAGGAATCAGATCCCCTTCCATTGTTGCTAACCTGTACGCACCTTTCCCGAGCATCTCGACCACTCGGTAGGGGCCTTCCCAGTTAGGGGACAGCTTGCCCGTCGCCTCTAGTGGTCGAGAGGCTTCGGCTTTTCTGAGGACGAAGTCTCCCGGTCGGAAGTGTCTGCTTCAGACTTTGGCGTTGTAGTATCGAGTGAGGCGTCGCTGGTATTCCGTCGCTCGGATGCTGGCAATATCCCGGAGTTCATTGGCTAGGTTGAGGTTCTCGAGTAACTTTTGGTTGTTTTCCTCGGTCGAGTAGCGGATGACTCGGAGAGACGGGTCGGCGATATCTAATGGAATGACGGCCTCAGTGCCGTACACCAACTGAAAAGGACTTTCACCGATTGCCGTCCTGGGAGTCGTTCGGTGTGACCACAGTACGCTAGGCAATTCCTTGAGCCAACTACCCTTGGCTAGGCCGAGTCTAGTCTTTATGCCTTTCAAGATAGTCTTATTGGCATTTTCGACCAACCCGTTGGCCTGAGGGTGGGCGACCGAAGTGAAGTGGTTGCGGATGTTTAGGTGGGCGCATCTGTCTCGGAAATATCGAGAATCGAATTGCCGACCGTTATCGCTCACTATCACTCGGGGGATGCCGAAGCGACAAATGATCGATTTCCAGATGAAACTCCAGACGACTGTCTCGGTGATCCTTGCAGTGGCTTCGGCCTCGATCCATTTAGTGAAGTAGTCGATGGCGACGATGATGAACTTTTTCTGGGACTGAGCCGTGGGGAATGGTCCGAGAATGTCGATCCCCCACCGAGCGAAGGGATAAGGCTCGGCGAGGGTGACGAGTTCTGTGGCCGGCCGATGGACCAAGTGGTTGAACCACTGGCATCGATCGCACTGTTGAGCATAGGTCGAGCAGTCACGCTGCAGGGTGGGCCACCAGTACCCCTGTCGTAACAGGATTCTGGCCAGTGACCTTGCCCCTGAGTGCGCTCCGCACAGGTCTTCATGAACCTCTCAAATGGCTCGGCTGGCATCGTCGGGGCCGAGGCACTTCAGGAGAGGGCCGGCGAAAGACCTTCGGTAGAGTGTGTCGTCCAGGACAACGAAGCGCCGGGCTTGGTACTTCATTCGGCGTGCTTCCCGAGGGTCGGAGGGCTCTTGGGAGTCTCGAAGCCAAGACAGGTAGGGGGTGCGCCAGTCGCTCAGGACGGTCGAGTCAACAGCGAGGAGCTCCGAGTCAATGCTCGGGTGCTCTAGCTCTTCGAGGAGGACCGATCGGGTACCTTCTGGGTCTAGGGAGGAGGCCAATCGAGAGAGGGCGTCCGCTCGGGAGTTTTCTTCCCGAGCTATTCGGACTACCTCAAATCCCTCGAATTGTTGGGCCAAGCTCCTGACCAGCTGGAGGTATTTGATCATGGGTGCCTCTCGAGCTTCGTACTCGCCGTTGACCTGGCTCGCGACCAGCTGGGAGTCGGTGTGGATCCTGACTCGCTCAGCCCCCAACCGCCGGGCCATGCGTGCTCCCGATATAAGGGCCTCGTACTCGGAAGCGTTGTTGGATGCCTGAAAGTTGAATTTCAAGGCGTACTGTAGCTCCACTCCTTCGGGGGATCTTAGGAGGATCCCAGCACCGCTACCGACCGAGTTGGAAGAACCGTCGACGTACAGTTCCCAGGTTGGCCCGGGCATGGTCAGTAGCCTCCCTTCGGTTGGGATGGTGCTTTCGGCGATGAAGTCGGTGAGCCCTTGACCTTTTATAGCTGAGCGCGGGCGATACGAGATGTCGTAGGCCCCAAGCATAAGGGCCCATTTGACGAATCGCCCCGAGGCCTCGGGGTGGGCCAAAATCTTCTTCAACGACTCACCGGTTAGCACGGTGATGGGGTGCCCCTGGAAGTAGGGTCGGAGGCGTTTCGCGGAGGTAACCAGTGCTAGCACGAGCTTCTCGGTTGCGGGGTACCTCCTCTCGGCCTCGCTAAGCACCTTGCTGGTATAGTAGACTGGTCTTTCGATTCCCGAGTCATTTCTGACCAGGACCGAGCTGACCGTTGATGACGTCGCCGAGAGATAGAGTAGCAAAGCTTCGCCCGGCACGGGCTTGGAGAGCACCGGGGGTGAAGCTAGGAACTCCTTAAGCTCAGCGAACGCTTTCTGGCATTCCTCATCCCATGCGAACGTAGCAGATGCCAACTTGGGCCCCTTCAACAGTTTAAAAAAGGGCAAGCATCGTTCGGCCGCACGGGATAGAAAACGGCTGAGAGCGGCGATACGCCCTGTCAGACGCTGGACGTCCTTGACACAGGCAGGCGGGCGCATGTCCAGGATGGCCTGTACCTTGTCGGGGTTAGCTTCGATCCCACGCTGAGTGACCAGGAAACCCAGGAACTTCCCGGATCTTACTCCGAAGGCGCACTTGGCAGGATTGAGCTTCATGTTGTACTTCAGGAGGACGCCAAAGGCTTCGGCGAGGTCGGTGAAGTGGTCCTGGGCCTTGGGGGTCTTGACGAGCATGCCGTCAATGTAGGCCTCGACGTTCCGACCTAGCTGCTCCTCGAACATGTGGTTGACCAGTCTTTGGTATGTGGCTCTGGCGTTCTTCAACCCGAAAGGCATCCGGGTATAGCAGTACACGCCGTAGTCGGTGATGAAGGCGGTCTTCTCGACGTCTTCAGAATTCATTCTGATCTGATGGTAACCCGAATAGGCGTCCAGGAAGCTGAGCATCTCATTGCCCGATGTCCAGTCGACTAGTTGGTTGATGCTGGGCACGGGATAGCAGTCTTTAGGGGTCGCCTTATTCAAGTCGGTGAAGTCCACGCACATCCGCCACTAGCCGGAAGCCTTTGGTACCAGGACGACAATGGCTAGCCACATCGGGTACAGGACCGGTCTAAAAAGACCAGTCTCTTGCCCCTTGGTGACCTGCGCCTTGATGATCGTCTATTTTTCTGGTGCGTGCTTCCTTCGACGCTGTTGCACGGGCTTCATGGTGGGGTTGAGGTTGAGTCGGTGCAGCACGGTCTCCTCTGGTATCCCAGGGAGCTGATCGTCGGACCAAGCGAAGACTCGGATGTACTCAGAAAGAAAATTCTTATATTGCTGCTGTTCCTCGGGTGGTAGGTCGGCTCCGATCCTTACTTCTAGGGTCGGGTCGTCGTTTAGGAAAATTTTCAGCAACTCGCCACCTGGCTTAGTAGCTGTGGATTTTTCCTCGACTTCTCGGGGGCCCTTATTATTCCCGTCCGTCCTCGTGGCCTCCACCGAGATGTTGTAGCACCTTCGGGCCGTGGCCTGGTTACCTCGGATTTCCCCTACTCCTTTCTTGGTGGGGAACTTCATTTTTTGGTGATAGGTAGATGGTACTGCCTTGATCCGGCTGAGGATTCCCCGGCCAAAAATGGCGTTGTACGCCATCATCCCTTTGATCACCATGAAGTCTACCATGACCGTAACGGTTTTGGGTGGGGTGCCGAGGGTAACCGACAGGCTTAGGGCTCCTTCGGGGAGAGTGGCCAGACCATTGAACCCACAGAGGGGCGTCCGGATCGGGTGGAGTTTGGATGGACCCTCTCCCATTTTGAGGAAACAGTCATAAGACAACACATCAGGGGCACTTCCATTGTCCACAAGAATCTGATCTACATTACAATGGTTTATAGTGGCCGAGATTACGAGGGCATCATCGTGCGGGGTGCTCAGCCCCTCCAGGTCTTGATGGGAGAAGACTATGACCTGGGGCGGGGCCTTGGGTGGCTCTGGGGCTCGGCTCGCCCGCTCGGCATGACGCTTCCTTCCACGGCTGTTGTCACCTCCTGATGCTATTCCTCCAGAGATGACATTGATGTGGACCCCTCGGGGGGCGTTGTCAATCTCCTCTGTGGTGCCTTGATCTTCTCTGCGCTCGCCAGTGAACCGAGCCAGGTGCCCCAGGCGGACGAGGCGCTCAATTTCATCTTGGAGTTGGTGGCAATCACCGGTGTGATGCCCATGATCACCGTGGAATAGACAATGTCTGTCTCGCTTGCGGTTCTTCGACCTCATCGGCTCGGGCCGACGAAGAAGTCCCGAGTCTTTGACGTCTTCATAGATTTCATAGACCGGGGCGGTTAACGGGGTGTACCACTCGTACTTCCGCTTGCGCTCTCCATCTCGGTCTCGCTTCTTTCCCGAGTTAGGATTTGGCTCGGGGCCCCGCTTCTTGTCCCCCTCCCGACCCGAGCCGGTTGCATCTCGGCAAGCGCTGAGCACTTCTTCGCACTCGGCGTGGCGTAGAGCCAGAGTCACTAGCTCGGCAAGGGTCGAGGGAGGGTGGAGGACGAGTTCGCGGCGGAGGTTCTTGTCCCGGGTACCCCCGGTCAGTGCGGTTGTGGCCGAGGCCACATCCAGGCGGGGGATTCGGAGGACTTCTGATTTAAACCGGTGGACGTAAGCCCGGAGCCTTTCCCCTTGCGCCTGTTTGAGGGCCAAGAGCCCCGCTACTGACCTTGGGGGGGCACTTCCGGCGAAGCTCTCCTTGAAGACTCGCCCGAACTGCTTGAAGTCCTGGATGGATCCGGGGGCGAGAGCCCGGAACCACGCTTGAGTGCCCTGGACCAGAGTGGTCATGAAGGCTCGGCACTTGATGGGATCCGACGCTCCGTGTAGAGTCATCAGGGCGTCGAAGCTATCGTAATGGTCGGCCGGGTCACCTTGGGCGTCGTAAAGCTTGAAGGTTGGTATGGGGGCTCTGGGAGATACCTCCGCCTTCAAGATATACTCAGAGAACGGGGATTTCTCCTCGTCTTCCGGGGAAGAGGCCTTCTGCAGGGCGCGAAGGGCGCGCTCCTGCTCAGCGAAGCACCTTTCGAAATCTCGAAGCCGAAGGGATAACTCCAGTTGCTGTCGTGCCGCGAGGCTAGGGGGGGTGCCTTTGCGGTCTCCGGGAATGTCGGCTTCCGGATCTGGCCGTTGCGTCCCCTGCCTTCCTTTCCTCGACGTGGAGGAGGCCTCTTGCTCCAGAGGTGGAGCTTGCGAGGGTCCTCCGACCCTGTTACGGATGAGCTGCTGGCCGCTGAGGGTGAAGCGGCCCCCAGCTGTGTACTGGGACGTACTCCTGCGGGGGGGGCTCCCTGACGTGGCGCGGGACCTTGCATCCCTGGCCTCCTGGGTCTTCATGAGCTCCACGAGGACATCCAGTTTGGCGTTGAGGGCTTGGAAGGCTTCGGCGCCGCCGTAGGGGGGTAGCCCCGTCGCCGCGGGGGGGGGGGGGGTGGTGGTGGTCCGTCGGCGGGGATGCTGGCGTTGGAGGGAGGGTTCTGTGAGGCCCTGGAAGGACCATCCCCTGCTACTGCCATGACCTTACCCTTTTCGCCGGCGGACCTCCTCCCTGAGCTCCTTCTCACCATGTTGGCTCTTCGTGCGTTTCCCACAGACGGCGCCAGATGAAGAGGCGAAATCTCACGCTGGTTCCTGAGCTGGCTAGTAATCACCAAGATAATGAACTGCAAGATAGGGAAATGGGTCAGAGGGCCCAGGGGGATTCCCTGGGGTAAAACCCTCCGACGTTCAAGTCAGTAGAGCAATGGTGGGAGCAGCGATAGGGAGGAGAAGGTGAAGGCACGAGATCCCTCTCCACCAATGGGGTGAAGTGATCCTTGCTCAGGAGTTGGGGGTGGAACAATGCCCTTTTGGACTTACCTTTCGCAGGAGGGTATCCCAGATTTTTATAGTGCGTCACCTTCTGGAGTCCTGCAAGCTGAGAGGTCTCCGGTGGAGGTTACGTCCTCGTCGTGGGCTTTGATGGCCTCATCGTGGGGGCGTTATCCTCGCGGGGAAGCCAGAGCTCCTGGACTTCTTAGCATTTGGCCCGCTGTGGACTCTAACGGCTGCAGTGATGAACATTTCATCGGTCGTTCCGAGCTTAAGGGGGCCGGCCCTATTGGGCGATAGGCCTAGCTCGGTGAGGAGATGGGTCGGATAGACCGGCTAGCACTTCCCCCCTTCGTGCGGAGGGATAGCTCGTGCGCGGGTCTTCCTGTGACCTGACCGAGGCTCGGGCTCTCCGAGCCTTGGGGCCGCCTAAGAGAGTTGTTTCCTCGAGCATTATTTTATTGGGCTTTTCCGAGTGGGCCCTGCGGGCTGTCACTTGGGCGAGCTTGCCTCGTTGGGCCTAGTTGGGTCTGCTCTTTGAGTGGGCTGCAGGAATCCCCCTCTCCAGCAGGTTTCACAATCAAAGGATGGTACCTTCATCTCTCAGTCCAAGTACATAAGGGATCTATTGAAGAAGTACAAAATGGATAACCTCAAGGAAATAGCTGCTCCAATGGGTACCTCAACCAGTTTGGATGAAGATCCTCAAGGTAAACCAGTGGACCAAAGGCTATATAGAGGTATGATCGGATCCCTTCTATATCTTACAGCATCTAGGCCTGACATTCAATTTTCAGTGTGTTTATGCTCTAGATTTCAGGCTAGTCCCAAAGAATCACATCTTAAATTAGTGAAAAGGATTTTTAGGTATTTACTAGGCACCCAAGAGCTAGGTCTTTGGTATCCTACCAAGTGTGAGTTAGAACTTCTAGCTTACACTGATGCAGATTATGCTGGATGTCGAGTAGAGAGAAAAAGTACTAGTGGATATTGTCAATTCCTAGGTGGCTGTCTAGTATCTTGGGCATCCAAGAAGTAACATACAGTTGCTTTATCCACAGCTGAAGCTAAATATGTTATAGCTGGTAATTATGCAGCCCAAGTACTATGGATCAAGCACCAACTGGATGATTATCATATAAAATTGGGATGTATTCCAATGTTATGTGATAATACTAGTGCTATATGCCTTGCTAAAAATCCTGTTCATCATTCTAGGACTAAGCATATAGAGATAAAACATCATTTTCTTAGAGATGTTGTAAATAAAAAAAGAAATTGAAATGAACTTCATTGAAACTGAAAAACAAATTGCTGATATTTTTACTAAGCCTCTTGGGAATGAAAGGTTTAAATTTCTTAGAAGAGAACTTGGCTTGTGTAAATTTCAGCATATTGAATAAACTCTCTGATGCCTTGAATAAACCTTGTGAATGTTGAGTGTTGCAACAGACTCATGATCATGCATGACATTCATATTTTTTTTGGCATCACACTCATGATCATCATTGCATATCATTTAGTCATGACTGTGTCTAAGGTCTCTCTCTCATCTAAAGTCACATGCATATAGACAGGGGGAGTATTGTTAGAAATTCAGAATGGTCATCAAATTTATTGAAATTCAATTCTTTGACCCTGAATGAGTTGAATCTGACATATGGCAATCTGTTAGTCAGTTCTGATTCCTAAGCAATAGAAAATAGACTTCTTCACTCATAAGAACTTTAATTGCTTGAAGACTGACTTAATGGTTTAAATTTTATAAACTTTATAGTTTAAAGATTGCAATCAGTAAATAAGAAAGCTAAAAATTGATAAAGCTCTCAACCCTTATTTCATTACATGTCAGACAAAGCCAATTATATCTGAAATCTGAAAACTCACTTGAAATCATGTTAGAGAAGCTAAGTTTGTGTATTGTCCTTAAAGAAGTCATTCTGAAACAATTAAAGGACAGCTAAGAAAAATATTGGCAAACATTAAAAATTAATTGAAAAACACAATTGACAGAGCAATGACTGGTAAATTACTGAGAAACTAAGTGATCCATCAAAGAAATGGACTATACTTAAGTCATGAAGTGTATCAATTAACTCTGTATAAATGATCAAAACAATGGGGTGGTTTCACTGAGTACTTGGGGGTAACTGGCGTCTGATAAACATGTACCCTCACACAAAAAGGTGTAAATCAGTTCTATTGAGTTTGATCATAGGTAGAATGGTCCATAATGTTGAGTATCTAGGGGTATCGACGTCTGATAAACGTATACCCTTACGCAAAAAGATAAATGGTACCTGAATGCCCTTAATGAAATATAATGAAAAATGCTGTTCCTTCAAAAGAATTTTCAAGGATGTCAATTTGTTTAATTTCAATACATGACCTGGTATCTCTTAACAACTTTTAATGAGTCTACGAAAGTAAGATATTCTGAAACTGAATATCCCATGCAAATGTGATTTTGGTTTATTGTTTTATCATGCATAGAAAACTTATCCAATGATTGTAGTGCATGAACTTAAAATTTATAACCTTTAAACCAGAACTCTATCTGCAAGCTGTTTTTCAATTCATATGACTGAAGACTCTGTGCTTTAGAATGCTTATTCCTGAACTACTTGTTCAGAATGCCAGTCAGATGATCTCTCTTGATACTTTCTCTTGTAATATCTTTCCGTCCTCTTTGTTGATGGCAAAGGGGGAGAATATTGTCTGTTTGTTGAATTCCAGGGGAAGTGTATACATTGTTTTGGCAAAGGGGGAGATTGTTAGAACTTGCAATCTCATAGCATGCATTAGGAGTCAGTGTAACTCATAGTATTGCCATCATCAAAAAGGGGGAGATTGTTGTGCCCCTGTAGTTTTGATGATCTATAGTTTTGATGATAGCAATCATTATGAGTCACAAGTCTATTCAATTTATTCGTCCATGCATTCTTAAGTCTAGACATTGCTTGTGCAGCAGACACATTAAGTCCATACATCGCATGACTCGCAGGCTAGCAAGTCCAAACACTGCATGGCTCGCAGGCTAGCAAGTATACATCGCAGTCGTCGTAGGCACAACAAGTCCATACACTGCATGACTCGCAGGGTAGCAAGTCTATACATTGCATGCACAAGTTCAAAGTCCATACATTGCTGCATTGCTTGCACTTGTGAAGTCTATACATTGGCAGTTATCCTGCAGCGTCAACACAAGTCCATACATCGGTTGCAGCACTGCACGCACACTAATGTCCATACACTGCATTGTGGCATGCACACTAGCAAGTCTGTACATTAGGTATCTTTACCTACGTTGCAACTTGCAAGTCTATACATCATGCAGTCTGCACATTGTGGCTAGCAAAGCCTGCACAACAGTGTCTTGTCTAAGTCTATACATCATGAACTCTCTCTCAAGTCTATACAGACCTTCCTTTGCTCAAGTTTGTACAGCCCCTCCTTTGGCAAGTCCATACAGCGCCTTGCTTAATGCAAAGTTTGTACATCGGACTAAGTCTGCATAGGCTAAGTCTATACATCGTGTTGCAAGCATGCATTGAAGTCTGTACATCGTCCGTCTCACTTAGCATCTAAAGTGGACTTGAAGTCTGTACATCATCCATCGTCTCAACTTGCGTCATCATGACTTGAAGTCCATACATTGCCTTGCTTAATGCTAAGTCTATACATTGCAGCATGCATTGTCTCCAAGTCTGTACAGCGTCTAGCGTCTCATGCAAAGTCTGTACATCCACCGTCTTAGTTGAGCTTTGAAGTCTATATAGCCCTTGCTTTGCCAAAGTCTATACATCGTGCAGTTGAAGTCTGTACATTCACCGTCTCAGTTGAGAGTTAAAGTCTATACATCCACCGTCTCAGTTGAGAGTTGAAGTATGTACATCCACCGTGTCTCTTGAGCACTTGTGCTTCTGATGTCTGATCAAGTCTATACACTCTTGAGCATATCTTCAATGTACACACTTTGCTTGATGCATTCTACGTTACACATTAGCATGTCTGTACAACGTCTGCATAGTGAATGTGAAGTCTGTACATGATTCAGTGTTGCATTCACTAAGCATGTACACACCTCATCCTTGCATATATGAAGTCTGCATATGCATTAGCACTGCATATATGAAGTCTATACATGCTCTAGCGTTGCATATATAAAGTTTGTACATGGCATTGTTTCGCATTCACAAAGTCTATACAATGGCTGCACATTACACTTCAGCTAGTCTATACAATGCAGAGTCTTTACATTGTTGTCTTTAACTACGATCGAAGTCTACACATTGTGTTGCTTTGTTCCCACTTTGTTTTGCTAAGTCTACACATTGATACACGTTTACTTCTGCATATTTGATGTCTGTACAGGGCTTAAGCTCTGCATATACAGAGTCTATACATTGCACAGCATTGTACTCACAAAGTCTGAACATGGCATAAGCCCTGCATGCGTAGAGTCTGTACAGGCCATAGCACTGTAATTCACATAGTCTGTACAACGCATAGCCTCGCATTCATAGAGTCTGTACAATGCATTGCTTCGCATTCACTGAGTCTATACTGCTTCAGCTCTGCTTCATGAAGTCTATACATTGCTTCAGCTTTGTCTTCACATAGTCTGTACAACGCAATTGTCCTGCTTCATGAAGTCTATACATTGCTTCAACTCTGTCTATGTATAGTCTGTACATCAGTTAACCCTTAAACTGATAATTCCTTTCGAATGTCTGACAGGGACTATCTGCAGAGACTGATGACTTGGCTCGTGATCCAAGGAAGGACGAGGTGCCCAAATTATGACACGTGGAAGCAGCCCAGTCAGGATGCTGCCAGGTGGTCGAAGCTCCTAGGATCTGGCGAATTCTCTGGGCGGGAATTGTGGAAGCCACACGCCAAATTCAAACTGCTGCTGGTATATATATGAGTCTTCTTCCACCAGAAGAAGGCTGATCAAGATCGAATAGAAGCAGCCAGAGCTAAAAGAGAAGTACAGAGAGTGAGCGCCTGAACGATCCACAGAGAAGAAGAAAAAGAGAGAAGAAGATTCAGAGAGAAGAAGAGAAAGAGAGAAGAGAAGATTGAGAGAGTTGAGTTGAGAGAGCTTTCGAGATATCTTGTAAGTCAGACTCTTGGTTTAGATACCAGAGCTGATTCTGCTCATACTTGAGCTACATTCATCTTGTTTTTACATTTCGTTTGTTTCTATCTTTCTTGCTTTCGATACACTTTTGTTATCAAGCTGTGAGGCAGCAATTGCAGTGGAGGTTTCCACTGGACAGGTGAAGCTGTAATCCTCAGTAGGCGAGACCAGGTCTCGGACGGCTAAGCTGTATTGCCTAGCGGTTGCAGAGGATCTGTTCCTCTGGTCGGCAAGCTGTTAAGCCCAGCGAAGATGTGTATCAGCGGTTGTTGGCAAGCTATGAAGCCCAGCTGTTCAAGCTGTTAGTCAGCAGGATCCACATTCCAGTTGGAGTGTGGGGTGGACGTAGATCTCTGGATTGAGATCGAACCACCTTAAAGATTGGTGTCTACTGTGTGATTGCATGTGGTTGTGTGATTTCAATGTGTTCATTCTACTGCTATACAGTTGCTTGTTTTAATTCCGCATTAGAGTCAACTGTGTTCTAAAGTTAGACATTAGATCTATTCACCCCCCTCTAGATCCACTCTCCGTGGTAATAGACTGCGTCCATCTAACATAACAAAGACCCAGCCGTTGGAGAGATAAAGTACCTGAAAGTCTCTGGTTCGCTGTAGGCTGCACATGAAGCAGTGCGTCAGTCCAGTAAAGATCAGGAGATTAGAAGCCCTAAATGAGGCTAGTCCAAGTTGATCCTTCAGAACTTTTTATTACCCTTTATATCTTCTACCTATCCTCCAATTTTCATGGATTTAGGTCAAGAGGATCAGGAGATTGAGGGATGAAAAGTTGTTGTTTTGGCACAGGACGTGCAGGAACTAGGGACTAATTCCAGTCAGAAATCCAAAGTCCAGGGATCGAATCAAAGGTAGGTATCTCATGAAAAGGCTAAATTAACGTGTTAAGAACAAAAGCCCTTTGTTCCCTCCTGTTTTCATTGATCATACATGACGAATTTAATGTTTTGTCATGACGACATCTTTAGGTTAAGTCTGCATGCTTATCCTTGTAGCTTAAGAGAAAAGTTATAACTTTGGCTTAAATTATGCACCCCATTTATCTCCATGTTTTAATATGGTTTTATCAGGCCTTATTTAGCTGTTGGCATGTTTTTCCATACATCTATCTGCCCTAGATTAGCATGTATTTCGGTTTTTACTGTTGTTGATATAGATAGGAAGAAACGGTCTTGCCTGTGACCGCCAGATGTCTTTAGCGGCCATGTGATTGACTGCTAAACGCCTTCATGCGGTCCTCACCTGACCGCTTGACTCTGCAACTTGTTAACTGTAAACAGATTGTAGATTTACCCTATTAAACATATGTTAAGCCTAGTTAATTATGTCTTATTCTTGATTATGACCTTATATTCATGTTGTTGGTCATATTGTGCATCCATCATGATAGATTTCTTGGCTTACATGTTTTAGAAACCTATTCTAAACTTATGTTAATTTCATGCCAAAACCATATACTCTTGTATTTATCTTAAATTTCATATGGTTCATAGGCTTCTCTAGTTTTGATTTGATCGTTGTTTTGCCACGATCCCTTCTCATCTAGAGTCTTTTCTTAAGTACATGGTGCGTACTCCGGTGCGTGGCCATTAGACACACTTCGCACTTAAGTACATAATCTTGGACTTGTGATTCTCTCCGTTGGATATTCCTTCCACCGGACTAGGTGATCTTGTTCTAAGGCCTCCATAAGACTCCGCAAGCCTGTGATTCCCACTAGGACGCCGAGCTGGTTGTACCCTTAAAACCCAATTGTCTAGAAAGTACTTTACCAGAGTTTTCTGTGTTCTAGATCTTAGCGGCCACGCCCGTAAGAGTCAAGTAGCGGTAATTTACTTGACCGCCAAGGATGCCTAGCGGCCCTGCCATGACCGCAAGGTTCCAGAGATTTCACTGCATCGACACTCCCTTCTTCATGCGTTGACTCTATTAATAAACGGTCCTGCACTGACCACTACAGCATGAAAATGGTCCAGTAAACGACCGCTATTTCTAGAAACAGCCCCGATATGACCATTTTATATCTAAGTATTGATTAACCCAAGGTTTGACCCAAGGGTTGATTTTTCTTACTATCCTAGATGGTCAAATGATTATCTAGAACCAAACACCTTGTTCAATAAATTATTAATGAATAATGAAAATTACGGAATATACCGTTATGCTGCCAGATTTCTTCCTTGGCATAACCTTGTTATTAAATCATCCTTGATCTCATAATTTCAATTTGGTTCATTCTTACCCAGATTATTGTTAATATGAATATATTGTTAGAACTGGTTACATTATTGGCCATATTTATATTTCTCATGGAAGTAGCTTGATTTATAACTTGAAGATGCAAGAGCGGGCATGGACAGTATCCAAGGGCTCAACTCTAGTCCCCTCGGCAGATAGCCGGAAACATACTATAAACCATGGGGTATGATGAATACTAGCGTCGCATTGCGTCGGGAGTACTTTTTTTATAAACGGGTGAAGATCGACAAGGCAATCTTGTGAAATTACATGCTTGCTAGTACATTCTCGTTACATGACTTTCTAGTACATAGCCTTTATGGTTATGAAAAAAAAATTACATTCTTATTCATGAAAGGCCAAATTACATTCATGTTATATTCTTGCTTGATCATATTTCCAGTCTACATTAATTCTCATATCTCACCTTGATCATATCTTGTTACTTGTGTTACTTTGGTTTATTCACATGTCTCATCGTATTTTCATTTACTTATCTTACACTCTAGAGCTAAAATATTAATTACTTAAACATTTCCTTCATGTTGATACGAAGATACCTACTGGGCATGTGTGCTCATTCCCTACTTTTTCTATCTTTTTCATAAAATTCTAGCAGGTCGGATTCAGACTATTCAAGTGATGGATCCGAGAGTGATTAAAGAAGGAGGGAAGCCTTAGATTGACATTAGTGGATAGTCAAGAGTCGCTATGTAATTTTCCATTTTTATTGAGTCTTGTTAGTCAAAGAGTCAAGAGTCAACCTTATATACTTTTGATTATTATTTAAATAAAGCAAATATTTTGTCCAAATATTGTGCATTCATTTCTTATGTGTGAATGTGTTAGCGCTCTGATTATATTGCTCGCTTGAGGTGTACTAGCCGGCTGTTCACGTTGCCCGATATTACTTTCACTGTACATATGTCTCGGGGCGTGACAGTTAAAGTGATATCAGAGCATAGGTCTCAAGACTTACTTATTCCTAGGAAAATGTCATAGGCTAAGTCCAAGGCTTAAGGACCCATACCTATGAAACAAGGAAATAAATTCCCTACCCATGAGAGAAATTGGGTAGAACCCGGGATCAGATAGTAATTAGAAATTATATCTAGGATTAACCCCATCAATTCCATTGGAGTTGACAACTTTATTATTCTTCTCAGGTACAATATTCTTACAATGGCTCACCGTGTCGATTGGGGTGGAATGCAACAAACTGTTGCGGGTCTCACCCAGGCCTTGCAAAATATGGCCCAAGCAGGCGCGAGGGCTGGTGCTGGCGATTTCCACCGCAACTTCTGGAGTCTAAACCCTCTGTGATTTTCTGGTTCTTCCAACCTAGATGAAGCTGAAAATTGGATTGATGAAATGAACCGTATATTTGAGGTCATGCAATGTGTCGACCAAGATAAGGTTCATCTCGCTACGTTCCAACTCAACAAGGATGCGCGTACTTAGTGGAAATCTATTCCAGCACCGCCTCAAAATGCACCACACACTTGGGAGGGATTTCTCACACTGTTCCGAGCAAAATACTTCTCCGAACATGTTCAGGAGAGGAAGGCGGCAGAGTTTGCTTCTTTCCATCAAGGCATGATGACGGTGGCAGAGTATGAATTACAATTCTCTTGCCTAGCACCCTATGCTAAACATTTAGTGAGCACAGATATTCTAAAAGCAAATCGTTTCATGGACGGGCTATGGCCCATCTTCATCCAGCGACTTGGCCCACAAAATATTCGGACCTATGCAGAGATGGTCCAACGGGCACACTTGTGCGAACGGACCTTGGAGAAGGTCGATAAACTCAAAGGTAAAGGAGAGGAGCCTAGCCAAAAGTCTGATCTGCGAGGAAGAAGAGAGGAAAGATTCAGCATCACTTAAAACTCTCAGGATAACAAGAAGAGATCCAGGAATGGGAATAACAAGCATGATCGCAGGAGCAAGAAGGCTAAAGAAGAAGACAAGCAAGTCATAGCGGCTTGCTCTTTTTGTGAGATGTTCAGTCACTCAGCCGAAGAATGCTGGAAACACCTAGGGGCGTGTTTGCGATGTGGCAGTCGGAGCACCACATGCCGGATTGCCCCCTCATGAAGGATCAATCTTCTAATGGTGGACGCAAGCAACATGCTCTTCTTAATGTTATTTTGGATGATGATGAAGTGCCCAAGGATGATGGGCTAATGGAAGGTACCATTCAAATCTTTTCCCATCCTGCATTCATGTTATTTGATACTGGTGCTTCTCATTCCTTTATATGTACTCCTTCTACAAAATCCTTGCATGTTTTATCAGTTCCTCTACCTTCAGACCTGGCTATCACTACACCCTTAGGTCCCGGAACTAAACTTACAACCCACTACCCCGATAGTGAGGTAACGATAGAAGGTCATAATCTTCCTGCAAACCTCGTATGCCTTGACATGGAAGGCTATGATGCCATCCTAGGTGTAGATTGGCTTGTAGACCATGACGCCTATATAAATTGTGGCAATAGGAGAATCTCTTTTCAGAAATCAGGTCTCCCACGATTTTCGTTCCTTGGTATTAAGTACAGGAAGCATCCTACCAATATTTTATCTCTTCATACTTGCAAACTCATTTCGCAAGGATGTGAAGCTTTTCTTGCTTCCGTAATCATTACCGAGTCTAAGGAAATCAACTTAGAGGATATTCCCATTGTGAATGAGTTTCCCGATGTGTTCCCATCGAATTTACCTGGTTTACCACCCAAAAGGGAAGTAAACTTCTCCATTGAACTCGTTCCTGGAGTAGCACCTGTTTCAATAGCTCCCAACAGGATGTCCCCTACAGAAATCAAAGAATTGAAGAAATAACTTCAGGAGTTATTAGACAAGGGCTTCATTCGACCTAGCACATCCCCTTGGGATGCACCAGTTTTATTTGTCAAGAAGAACGATGGATCTCTCAGGCTATGTATCGACTATCGGTGACTAAATCAATTCACTATCAAGAACAAATATCTGTTGCCGCGTATCGATGAGCTCTTTGATCAAATCTCGGGAGCAGAATATTTCTCCAAGATAGACCTCAAGTTGAGTTATCATCAGCTCAAGATCAAAGACAAAGATATATACAAGACTACTTTCCGGAGCAGATATGGGCACTATGAATTCGTGGTAATGCCGTTCGGGTTAACTAATGCCCCAACAGTATTTATGCAACTTATGAATAATGTCTTGAGGCCTTTTCTCGACCGATTTGTGGTCGTCTTCATTGATGATATTCTTATATACTCCAAGACTAAGGAGGAACATGAAGACCACTTAAGAATAGCCTTGCAAATCCTAAGAGAGCATCAACTGTAGGCAAAGCTTTGTAAGTGCGAGTTCCGGCTAAAGGAGGTCTCCTTCCTCGGCCATATTATTTCAAAGGAAGGAATCGTTGTTGATCCTTCTAAGGTAGAAGCTGTTAAGAATTGGAGCCGGACGACGACCGTGTCCGAAGTTAGAAGTTCTCTGGGTCTGGCAAGTTATTATAGGTGATTCATTAAGGATTTCTCAAAAATCGCCGTCCCTTTGACTAGACTTTCAAGAAAGGAGAACCATTTTATATGGTCAAAGGATTGCGAAGGAAGTTTCCTAACTCTTAAAGATCATCTCACTATGGCCCCTATATTGGCACTGCCCGTTGAGGGTGGTGGCTTTGAAGTCTATACTGATGCATCTGGCATTGGCCTAGGATGCGTTCTTATGTAAAAAGGCAAGGTAATTTGCTATTCTTCAAAGCAGTTAAAGCATCATGAAGAAAACTACCCCGTGCATGATCTCGAACTAGCTGCGGTTATATTCGCCTTGAAAATCTGGCGACACTACCTCTATGGGGAGAAGTTCACTATATTTTCATATCATAAAAGTCTGAAATACCTCTTTACCCAAAAGGAATTTAACATGAGGCAATGCAGATGGTTGGAATATCTCAAAGACTTTGACTTTGCTGTAATGCCCTGAGCTTTTCGGAAACTTTTTAGATCTGGATCTGTGGGTTTCGGATCAGTTTTGGAGGTCCCAGAACGTGTTTTATGGTTTACACGTGTTTTTCCCTAACAAACTTACGGAACCCTGCGTAGGGTAAACCATTGCGTTCTCCTACTTCGGGACAGTACCAGTGCGACCGACATGTTTCGAGGATCAAGGAAATGTATTTTTCTATTTTTTTATATTTTTTGGAAAATTGGGATTTTCTATAAATACCCTATTTCTTTTATTTTTCTTTTTTCTTCTTTTTTCTTCTTCTTCCTCCCTTCTCTCCTGTGCGCATGCGACCATGACCGCCCCCCCTTCCGACGACTCCGGCGTGCTCTCCTCTGGGTGCAAACGGCGGTGAGACAACGGTACGATGACGACTGTGGTGGCGTGGCGATCATGGCGGCATGCGGTGCCCGGTGAGATCGTGGGAGCTCGCGAGGTTTCAAGCGGTGTTTTGAAGATCGGCGGCGATCCGTCGAATTTTGGGCGATCCCGAGGTAGGGTGACGAATCCTTAGCTTGGCATTTACCTTCCTCGTGATTTCTAGGCTGAGGCGAGGTCGAGAGAGGGTTATTTCGTGCCGGGAAGGGAAAACCATGATTTGGGGTTCGAGCGCCGGATCTAGCGTTTTAATTCATTATTTCATGGTTTGTGGGCATCGTTCGATGCTCTGGGGCATGGGGAAGGGTTCCCCTTCACCTGGGGGTGAATGGGGCGTGGAATGGCATTTTTGGGCCACTCCTGCCGTTCTCGATTTTTCGAAATGTATGCGGTCCTAACGGGAACTATTTTTGGCCTGAAGCGGCCTTAGCTAGACCGTTTTTGGCCTTAGAGTGTCGGTCGGGTATGTGGTCACGCGATAGACCGCCTAGCCCTGAGGTGGCCAAGGGGCCGACTGCTTTCCTCACGGGCCAGCGTGGTCTTCGAGGCATTTTTTGACCGTTGGCGTTTTGACCATTGGAGTTTTCTGGGGTAAGCGGTCATGGGATGATCATTTTGACCCTGCCTGGCGGTCCAAGTGAGACCGTTTATTGTCCAAGCGGTCATAGGGTGACCGTTTTACTCCTTGGCAAGCCCATGGCCTTGCGGTCCCACGGGAGACTGTTTATGCCATGAGGCAGCCCAGGATTGGACCATTTTATTGTAAACGGTCTGCAAATGACCGTTTCTTCTCCGAATGGGTCATGCGGTCCAGAGAGAACCATTTTCGCCTATAAGCGACCTAGGAGGAGACCGTTTTCCCCCTGATGAGTCTGGCAGTCCAGAGAGGACCGTTTCTATATCTGGCGGTGCAGCACTTGACCGTTTTTGCCCCGAGGCGGTCCAGAGTGAACTACCACCTATCTTCTATCCGACTGGAGTTCTTTTCTCATCGATCCCAATCCTGGGAGAGTGGACCTCAATCCCCGTGCTGACCAACGGCCCGACTGATGCTGGGCATCATGTGGGGGCCGTACGTAGGTGCCGTGGGAACCCCATGGAGTGGCGTGGATTCGGCTGATGTCACCGTGAGTCAGTGTCGGTACGAGGAGTAGTCAGTGTACTTCGTCCGGTTTAGATGTTGTTTTCCGTTAGCTAGAGAGTCTACTCTTTCAGTGACCCTCCACTAATCGTAGCCTTCCGACACGCGAGTGGTCCCACCAGGGAGTGGTGGCGAGGCTACCCCGAGAGACGGTTCTTAGACTGGTTACCGTAGGGCCCCACGTCTTGATGCCAAAGTCCAGCTGAGGGGAAAACCAGTCATAGGGTCAGACCTAGGACGCATGGTCTGTGTGTGCACACGTGGTCGGGGGCGGTGGACCTGCACTAAAGAGCGCAACACTGACTAGTCCTTGTTTTGGGGTTACTTGTACGGGTCCCCATTCCGCTAGGGTGAGATGAGGGGGACACCTGAGGCGTAGTCTATGATGCCAGTGGGCACATCCGGCCTTGCTTCTAGTGGGCGGTACTCCTATCTTTGTCAGGTAGTGACTCTTGGTGTTCTATCAGGTTGTCACGGTTTTCATGCCGTGTAGTCGGTTCTTGGCGTGACTGAGCTTTCCCATTTACTTATTTTGTTGACCTTTGCTCTACGTTTGGTTAGTGTTAGCCTTGATTGCTTTTCGTGTAGTTTCTCATTTTGCGAGGTAGGGGTCTGGGTGATCCCTACTGAGCCTTTTGTTATAAGGCTCATTCCCTGCGTCTTCTCATGGTTTCAGGTGAGGCAAGGGTTCAAAGGAGCGCTTCCGAGGCTCCACATGGTTCTAATGCCCAGGGTTAGTTGCCAATTGCCAGTGCCGGGCTATGCCCTGTGTAGTTGTACCTTTTCTTTCTGGGCTGTACTAGTTGTGGACTATTGTTATATTTTAGACTGCTGTTAGATTATGGACCATGTAATTTGTTTAATGTTATTTATTATTTCCTGGTTATTCATATTATCTATGTAGTTCTATAATTATTTTAGATTCTTGTGTATTTTCACACCATCCTTTTAACCCTTCAGAGTCTTCGGGCTCGTGGGTGGCGATTCGAGATTCGGGTTATCGGGCCTTCCGGTGCTCGGATCTCGGGTCGTTACAATTGGTATCAGAGCAACGGTTGTGGATATATATAAGAATCATAAATAATTACAGTGATCCACTAGTCCACAATGATGATGTACAATCAGCACTAGCTTAGGGCATCGTATGTTTTATTGATTTCGTCATTTTTCGTGTCTTCTATCTTTTTGCAACATGCGAGTATGGCGCCGAGGCGGAGGCCACGCTCTCAGCAGGGACTGTCGATAGGGGAGCAGGAGGAGCAGAGCAGAGTGCCACCAGTTGCCACTGAGGCAGGGGATACAACGAGAGTTCTGGGGGTAGAGGATTTCTTTCGGAGTATGTTTCAGTTCATTACTCAGCAGTTCGGTGGAGATGCTGGTGAGGGCTCATCATCTACGGGTGGGCCTAGCCATGCAGTGAGGGACTTTTTGCAGTTCCATCCACCCTACTATGGCTGCCAGCCAGACCCAGATGTGGCCCGAGGTTGGCTTGATGAGATGGAGAGAGTGTTCAGTTGCATGAACTATGTCGAGGAGGACAAGGTAATGTTGGCTTGAAACTAGTTGCAGGGTTCGGCTCGGGCGTGGTGGTCTTCAGAGTGGAAGACGTCCTTTCAGTCTCGTTCACTGCACTTGATTGTGTGGCAGGACTTTGTTAGGGTCTTCGAGCGTACTTACTGCCCATCCTATATTGGTACGCAGAAGATGCGTCAGTTTCTAGAGCTGGTTCAGGGTGACATGTTAGTGTTGCAGTTCAGGGCTCGGTTTGTTGAGTTAGGCAGTTATGCTCCCCATATCATGGAGAATGAGGGGCTGAAGATCGAGCAGTTCGTCCAGGGTTTGAGGCAGGATTTGAAGCACCTCTTGATGGCAAACGCTGCCACTGATTTGGAAACGACTTCCCGTGTTGCGGCATCACTGGAGCAGGATATGCAGCAGATCCGAGGATAGGTTGGCCAGAAGCAGTCCCAGTCAGGCCGTAGCCAGCAGACGGTTATCCAGCAGCAGAGCACTTTTTAGCACGCTACGGGTAGTTCGGGAGCATCTGTGCCAGCGGGGTCAGCGATAGGATCTGCATCTTTTGGCTCAAAGGTCAAGAAGTTCTTCAAGAAAGGTTTCTATAAGAAGCGTAAGGAGGGTAGAGATCAGAGGCAGGCGTCTGCAGGCAGTGTTCAACAGCCGATTCCTTGTCAGCGTCAGGGATCAGTTGGTGGTTAGCGGGGGTCGTGTCCCCGGTGCGGCGATTCTCACCCGCTCACGCAGTGCATGGCACCATTGATTTGTTTCAGATATGACCGCGTAGGGCATATGGCGCGTAACTGTCCTTTGAGGCCGCAGCAGCAGCAGTACCCTCAGCAGCAGCAACCACAGCCGCAGCATCAGCAGCAGGGGCAGTATCTGCCACTACCCCGGTCAGCGAGTGTGGGTAGCCAGAGGTCTCGTGGCAAGATTACACACATGACCAGGGCAGAGGTAGAGTCATCACAGCTTGTAGAAGGTACTGTTATGATTTTGGGTTGTGCAGCTCAAGTTTTTTTTGATTCTAGCGTGTCGCATTAGGTTATTTCAGAGGATTTCGCGCTTAGTATTGAGGAGCCTGTAACCCAGATGTCTTGTGATTTGGCGGTGGAGTTGCGTACTGGTGATTTTATGATCATCCCATATTGTTTTGAGAAGGTACTTGTGCGGGTGGAAGGGCGAAGCTTGCCGGCCAGGCTTTATACGTTACCACTTCATGACTTTGATGTGATTTTGGGCATGGTTTGGCTCGAGGTCCAACATGCCTTGGTGGATTGCGGCTCGAAGAAGGTTTATTTCTGGCAACTTCAAGGACCCACCTTCTTCTTCCAAGGTATCAAGTCTTCCTCTTCCCGCTTTCTTATTTCCGCTCTTAGGGCTCGTCGATTGCTCGATGCGAGTTGTCCGGGTTTTCTCGCTTCTATGGTCGTGGTAGACCAGTTGGAGCCGGATGTGGAGGACATTCCGGTGGTGTGCGAGTTTCTCGATATTTTTCCTGAGGATTTACATGGATTACCTCCCCAGCGGGAGATCGATTTTGTGATCGAGGTTGTGCCTGGTACAGGGCCTTTGTCGAAGGCTGCTTACTGCATGGCTCCCGCTGAGCTGAGAGAGTTGAGGGCGCAGTTGCAGGAGTTACTCACCAAGGGGTACATTCGTCCGAGCTTTTACCCTTGGGGTGCGCCAGTATTGTTTGTGAAGAAGAAGGACGGTAGTCTGAGGTTGTGTATTGACTACCGATAGCTGAACGAGGTGACCATTAAGAACAAGTATCTGTTATCACATATTGATGACTTGTTCGATCAACTTTAGTCTGCTCGAGTGTTCTCGCGGATTGATCTACGGTCTGGTTATTCTCAGCTGTGGATTCGTGAGTCGGATGTGGAGAAGACTACGTTCAGCACGAGGTATGGGCATTATGAATATTTGGTGATGCCGTTTGGGCTCACCAATGCCCCCTGCAGCGTTCATGGATTTGATGCATAGGGTGTTTCGTCCATACTTGGACCAGTTCATGGTCATATTTGTGGACGACATCCTTATTTATTCGCAGTGTGCAGAGGACCATGTGTACCATTTGAGGGTGGTGTTACAGACTTTGTGAGATCACCAGTTGTATGCGAAGCTCTGTAAGTGCGAGTTCTGGCTTCGTGAGGTGCACTTTTTGGGGCATGTGATCTCTGGTGAGGGTATTTCCATGGATCCAGCCAAGGTCGAGGCAATGATGCAGTGGCCGAGGCTGGGATCTATGACAGAGATTCGGAGTTTCTTGGGGCTTGCAGGCTATTATAGGAGGTTCATCTAGGATTTTGCTCGTATTGCAGGCCCGATGACTAGGCTTACGAGGAAGGATGTGCCGTTTGTCTGGACTGATGAGTGTGAGCGGAGTTTTATGGAGCTTAACAGGTTGCTCACCTCAGCACCGGTGTTGGTGTTGCCTTATGGATCCGGAGATTTTGTATTGTGTACATATGCTTCCAAGATTAGTTTTGGTGCTGTGTGATGCAGCACGATAGAGTGGTGGCTTATGCATCCCGGCAGTTGAAGCCACACTAGGAGAACTACCCTACCCATGACCTAGAGTTGGCTGCAGTGATATTTGCATTGAAGATATAGAGGCATTATCTATAAGGCGAGAAGTTTGAGGTGTTCACTGACCACCAGAGTTTGAGGTATGTGTTCACTCAGAAGGACCTTAACCTCAGGCAGAGGAGATGAATGGAGTATATGAAGGATTATGAGTTCACCCTGTTTTATCAGCCGAGTAGGATGAACGTCGTTGCTGATGTCTTAAGCAGAAAGGTCATGGTGAGTGCGATGATGTTGAGGAAGTGGAGGCTCTGGGAACAAGTGCCAGCTGTGACATTTAGGCTTAAGGTTCCTCAAGAGCCAGGGTCAGCTGTTCTTGCGAGCTTGACTGTCACATCAGCCATCCGTCGTCGGGTGACAGAGTCCCAGCATGCAGACCCTAAGTTGCCCCGGATTTTGGCTATCGCCGTTGTGGAGCGCAGCGAGGACGGAGCGGTGAGATTCCGAGGTAGGCTATACGTCCCGACCGAGGAGCAGGTGAGGTGTGCGGTGTTACTAGAGGCTCATGGGAGTAGGTACACCGTACACCCGGGTGCGACAAAGATGTATCCAAATTTGAGGAGGTAGTTCTGGTGGCCTGGCATGAAGCGAGATGTGGCTGAATTTTTTGCCAGGTGCCTGATCTGTGAGCAGGTGAAGGAGAAACATCAGCGACCTGGTGCTATGCTTCAGCCCTTGGAGGCACCTATGTGGAAATGGGACCACGTGACCACCGATTTTATGGTGGGATTGCCGAGGACTCCGAGTAGGCAGGATTGTATTTGGTTGCTGGTGAACATGTTGACGAAGATGGCTCGGTTGTTATTGATCAGAGTCTGCTGGGGTGTGCCAAAGTTGGCACGTCTTTATGTGGAGCGGATCGTGCCTTTGCATGTAATTCCCATTTCCATTGTGTCAGATCGAGATCCGCGTTTCACTTTTGGATTCTGGAGGAGTTTCCAGCGAGCTTTAGGCACAGAGTTAGCTTTTAGCTCGGCTTGTCATCCTCAGTCGGACGGTCAGTCAGAGAGGACCATCCAGACATTATAGGATATGTTGAGATTATGTTGCCTGGAATGGCAGAGGAGTTGGATTCACCATCTACCATTGGTGGAGTTTACCTACAACAACAACTATCATTCGAGCATTGGGATGGCTCCATATGAGGCGTTGTATGGGCGACCTTGTCGGACTCCACTAGATTGGTTTGAGGTTGGTGAGCATGTTATGACGGGACCAGAGTTGGTGCGGTAGTGTGCAGATGTGGTGCATTTGGTCCGTCAGAACATGTTGGCGGCGCAGAGTCAACAGAAGAGCTATGCCGATCGGAGAAGGCAGCCCGTCAGTTTTATGGTCGGTGACCATGTATTTTTAAGGGTTTCTCCTATGAAGGGGGTAATGCGTTTTGGGCGGCGTGGGAAGTTGAGTCCCCGCTATGTTGGCCCTTTTCCCATTGTGAAACACATTGGCGAGGTTGCTTATCGGGTGCAGCCACCTCCTGAGTTTGCTGCCGTTCATGATATGTTTCATGTCTCCATGCTAAGGAAGTACATGCCTGATGATTCCCATGTTTTGGAGGATTCCGTTTGGCCCGAGGTGACTCCCGATCTGTCTCTTCCGGAGTTCCCCATCTGTATCGAGGATCGGCAAGAGCAGCACCTACGGAAAAAGGTTATTGTTGAGTAGTGGATGGTGGATCTAGAGGGGAGGGATGAGTAGATCTGCCCCTCTTTTCACAGAACACCCCTCTTTAAAGCTAGATAAAGTGAATAGCAGCAGAATACAACTAGCTTAGCAAAGGATACAACGATTTACTTAGCAGGATGAACATGTAAAATAAAGATTGAACCTAAGCATGCATCTAGCACAAAGCAATCACACAAGCAAACCACAACACACGAGATTTTAAGGTGGTTCGGACTGAATCCCCAGTCCTACATCCACCCCTCACCAAATCCGGTGGGGCTTCACTAGTGCAGCTCACCAAATCGCAGATCGGAGAACTTCCGATTGCCTTCCTACTAACCACTGGTAGGGACGACAACACCGTAGATTAGAGCACCTTCCAACTGGCTTCCTACTAACCATGGTAGGGACGATTCTAAGTTTCAATTGCTTGAACAAAATGAAAAGAGAACATGATGAAAATGTTCAAACAAGATATGGAGATATGCTAAAATCGAGAAGATCTTGTCTGAAATGCGATGTAGATCAGCAGCAGAGGCTTCTTCTTCCTTGCAAAGCTCTCCTCTTGGTTAAGCAACAATGGTTTCTTCTTCCTTGAGAAGTGATCTTCCTTGGATCCCCTTGAGTTGATGAAGAGGATTATGGATGCATATTTGATCTCCCTTGAAAACCTTCTGATGGGAATCAACACCGGGCACTAACTTTTATGTTTGTATTTGTGTCCTTTTAGTTTGTATTTATATCCTTGGGAAGTAGGTTTGCAATTGTAAGGCTTTATAAGCCAATTTGTCATTCCTTAGGATTCTTTGGGTTTTTGTGGAAAAGTCCAGTAGGACCAGCAAGGGGACCCCATCTCCTTTCCTATTGGTCCACCTAAGTCTTAGGGCCCATGTGGGGTCAGTCAAAGGTCGAAGGTGAGATTCTAGATGGTTTGACATTCAAAGGGGAACAAGTGTGGACAAAATGTCCAAGATGCCTCCCCTTAAGGCAAGGGGGTGCCCCACATTAAAATGACATTTTATATTTTATATTTTTAGGCCAATTGACCACATGGGGGAAGAAGATGCTACCCCTCCCCTCTTTCCCACGAATTTGAACCCCCCCCTTCCTCCCCTTCTATATAAACCCATGTATAGTGTTTTGTAAGGATTAATGAAAGAAAAAATTTATGAATTTGGTTGGAGCCAAAGAAGGGCGTGCCCTCCTCCTCTCTCCCCCCCCCCTCTTGCAGATAGATTTCTGCTAAATCTTGGGTGTGATGTCCTTCTATCTTCTCCTTAGCCCCTCTGAATTCTATTTCTGCCGCCGCCGCCGCCATCGCGCCGCCGTCTTCACCGCCGGAATTCTGTCTACATCAAGACAGAACCCTACTCCGTGATTTTTAGCTCTCCATAAGCAGCTCAGATCGCAACCAAACTTGGATGGTGAGTCACCCACGTCCACCCCAGCCTCCACAATCAAAACCAAGTCATTTACCTTTCGTTTGCTATTTTTCCATTTTCGTATATTTCCACCATCCAGTTCTATCTTCTATTCAGATCCTGTCACAGCAACCCTGAGTTTCCCCTCTTCGACCCACTTCTTCGCATTTGTTTGAATCCCCAAATTTATTGGGCGTTCTATCCACCACCATCATCATACACGAATTTTCTTGTAATTTCTAAAGCCCTTTTTGGATTTTTAAAAATTATTATCTTCTCCCAAATCTGTTCTATCATGTGCAATTTAGACCCGACCCCCTGTCAGTATAAAATCCCCGAAAAATCGAAACCTTCGCCAAACCTTTCATCAAAATTATCCCCGTCTTCCTTGTTCCATCCTCTACAACTTTTTTGAAGAGTCTAAGTTCTAGATCTGTCATTTGAGTCGCGGTCAAAACCAACTCTCAGGAAACATCACTTCTGCCATGAGATTTCGGGTCCTGTTTAATAGCAGCTTGTAAAATCGGTCAAGGCCAGATCCGGGAAATACAAAATTTATTCTCTAGCCCTAGATCGAAGCATTTTGAAATAGCTTTCCAACGATACCTCTTGTGCATCGATCCGACGTCGGGAGTGATCGCAGCAGAAGATCTCGCTGTAAAACAGCAACTTCAGATCCGTTGACAGCACGGTCAACAAGTGAGACCAGAGCCGACTCGGCTCCCACGAGGTGAACCAGCATACCGCCATCCCAGGGAGAGCCTCTCCAGGAGCCAACGTCACAGTGGTACAACTCCGGGCCCACTCGGACCTGCCGATGAGCACGTGGACCCCACGTTCGTGAATACGCGTGCCGCTGAAGCTACATCAAAACACTGCCCGTCAACCCAAGTTCGATCCTCCTGGGCCCCATTTGTAGCCCGTTACCTCCCTGCATGGAGTGGGCAGTAGAAACCATTTCTATAATTATTGTAATAATTGTTTAACCGGGAGTTACTGTCTTGGCCGGGATCGTCTTCCCCACGCCCGGAGCGTGGAGGTAAACTCGTTACCCTCCTCGTAGGCATTGCTTTACTTGTATACTTTTGTATATGCCGCTGCATGTGATAGATTCTTAGCCTGATATATTGTTATCACCGCTGCGAGAGAGCGAGAGCGAGTGACCCGTCCCGTGACTCGATCCGAGTACACGCGGAAAGCCGATACCCGAGACTCACTGCCGATTTCCCAACTGCGCACGGTCCAATGTTTCCCTTGCATAGGGACGATCACGAGCTAGAGTCCCAGGTCGCGTGTCCGTCCCGCATCAATTTGGTATCAGAGCGCCAGTTGAGTCTAGGGTAGTCATTTGTAAAACTCTAAAAAAAAGAGTCGTTTAAGTCGAGTCTAAGTCTAAGTCGGTCTAAGTGTCACATTTGCATACCATTAATCGGTATATCAAAAGGTGTTGGCCGAACGTTAGGCTACGCCTATCGGGAAGGCCGCACACCTGCACGAGTGATCTTCGGATTGATTAGCTCTGCCACGTATCGAGTCTTGGTTGTGTGTAGGTGTGTAGTCGAGTCTCATTTCAACTTTGCATTTGCATCGCATTCTAAGTCGTGTCGAGGTGCTTGCATTAGTTGGCATAGCATTTTGCTTATAAAACAAAAACAAAAAAACAAATGCCATTGCATGTCCATTCCTAGGGATCCATTCCCATCTTTTGGCAACTATGGCCAACCCATGCCGACCCGTCCAAGGTGATCGGTCTGTGTCCGAGTACATTCGGGACTGATAAGTACCGGGTGGAATATGGAGTTGGAGAGGAGAGCACCACGATTACCTTTCAGTTCCAAAGAGGTTTGCGGCTTCACTTCCAAATTGAATGTTTTATCAGCGACGCATTCTCTCTGGCGCAGTCCTATAAGGTCGCTCTAGAGGTCGAACCATTTGAGTCCCGATTTTCTTGGTTTAAAGGTGCCCTTCGGCAAGCATCTACCTCCCAGCCGAGTCCCGATCCAGTCGGACTGCCTACACCACAGCCTTCCCCACCTCAGTCGGGGAACCCCTTCCCTAGAGCTCCATTATCATCTACTTCCGATCTTTATTCGGAACCATCTCATTTGGAGCCACTTCATCCTGAGCCACCCGTGTTTCTAATGGGTACACTTTTCATAGTCGAGCCGCTTCTTAGTTGGCTCAAGGATGGCGTGGTCTCACCTCCGTATCCATCCATGGACCCCACCTTATCGCTAGTGCCCGTCAACTCCTTCCACATTACATTCCAGTCTAGTCACCATGTTGATACATTGGATGACCTTATTTTGGGTTTAGGTTGGCAATGGAAGTTGATGTACTTATTGGCTCGAGGCTTCGACCAACCCACTAGTCGTAGCTTCACTCATCCGGCCTTAGAGTCCATTACCTCCGTGTACACCATGGGTCAAGTCACCACGGAGATTCATCTATTCCTCCCTATGCCGGCCGAGCCCGACTTCATTCCCTTTTGCCTAAGAGAGGAATCTTATTTTCTACACATGACCGTCGTCCCACCGATCACAACGTATGACGGTGACTATGACTTTCAAACGTGGGACCGTGTCATGGGGGAACCCATATCGAGGGGACACACATTCTTCGATCCCTTCGACCCCTTCCTTAGTGAATCCCTTGACCCACCACATCTCCTCCACTTCTTCGAGGGAGATCACTATCACCCCCTTTCCCCACGGGCCGGGTCATCTACACCCACCAAGCCCAATCTCGATACACCCACACCCGGATCTCCTAGCCCTCTCAAGTCTCCCAAATCCAAAGGGCCGTCCATGAATGACTTGGTCATACTTGGGCGTCTAGGTGTTCCCCATGCCACCAACCTCCGGGTACATAACATGCATGCATGGCACACATTCGGGTGTCCTGGTCTGCCGTCACCCATGTACGGGTCAGACTAACATTAGGTTTGTCTAGGGTCTTGTGTGTATGTGCATACGTCGAGTCGAGTCGGTTTGTATGCTCGCGATGTTAGTTCCTTTTGAGTACGAGACTTGTCGGACTTTGGGATCGGTTCTACTTCATATCGGATCTAGTCATATAAGGGACAAGCGGTGATTCCTTGTGAGCCTTTGAGCCGCCTCCCTTCATTTGAGAGTGACCCCCACCCCGAGTGTCCACCTCTAGCCTCCTCCCCAGCAGCGTGTGCATATCGAATCTATACGGGATGAGCAGGTGTCGATTACTTGGAGTGGAACGTACTCCGCGCTTCCGGGTAAGATGACGGATCCACCGGCATCACGAGCAGCCGCACCCCTTACTCGACGGGGTCGAGTTCTTCCCACCTGGGGAGAATTGATGAGAATCTACACCGGGCACTAACTTTTATTTTTGTATTTGTGTCCTTTTAGTTTATATTTATATCTTTGGGAAGTAGGTTTGTAATTGTAAGGCTTTATAAGCCAATTTGTCATTCCTTAGGATTCTTTGGGTTTTTGTGCAAAAGTCCAGTAGGACCAGCAAGGGGCCCCCATCTCCTTTCCTATTGGTCCACCTAAGTCTTAGGGCCCATGTGGAGTCAGTCAAAGGTCCAAGGTGGGCTTCTAGATGGTTTGACATTCAAAAGGGGACAAGTGTTACAAAATGTCCAAGATGCCTCCCCTTAAGTCAAGGGGGTGCCCCCCATTAAAATGACATTTTCTATTTTATATTTTTAGGCCAATTGACCACATGGGGGGAGAAGATGCTACCCCTCCCCTCTCTCCCACGAATTCCAACCCCCTCCCCCTTCCTCCCCTTCTATATAAACCCATGTATAGTGTTTTGTAAGGATTAATGAAAGAAAAAAATTATGAATTTGGTTGGAGCCAAAGAAGGGTGTGCCCTCCTCCTCTCCCCCCCCTCTTGCAGATGAATTTCTACTAAATCTTAGGTGCGATGCCCTTCTATCTTCCCCTTAGCCCCTCTGAACTCTATTTCTGCCGCCACCGCCATCACACCGCCATCGCGCCGCCGTCTTCATCGCCGGAATTCTATCTACATTAGGATAGAACTCTACTCCATGATTTTTAGCTCTCCATAAGGAGCTCAGATCGCAACAAAACTTGGATGGTGAGTCATCCACGTCCACCCCAGCCTCCAAAAAAAAATCCAGTCATTTACCTTTCGTTTGTTATTTTTCCATTTTCGTATATTTCCACCGCCCAGTTCTGTCTTCTGTTCAGATCCTGTCACAGCAACCCTGAGTTTCCCCCTTATACCCACTTCTTCATATTTGTTTGAATCCCCAAATTTATTGGGAGTTCTATCCACCACCCCCATCATCCACGAATTTTCTTGTAATTTCTAAATCCCTTTTTGTATGTTTAAAAATTATTACCTTCTCCCAAATCTGTTCTGTCCTGTGCAGTTCAAACCCGACCCCCTGTCAATATAAAATCCCCACAAAATCGAAACCTTCACAAAACCTTTCATCAAAATTATCCCCGTCTTCCTTGTTCCATCCTCTACAACTTTCATGAAGAGCTTAAGTTCTAGATCTGTCATTGGAGTCACGGTCAACGCCAACTCTCAATAAAAATCACTTCTGCCCTGAGATTTCGGGTCATGTTTAATAGCAGCTTGTAAAATCGGTCAAGGCCAGATCCGAGAAATACAAAATTATTTCTCTAGCCCTAAATCGAAGCATTTTGAAATAGCTTTCCAATGATACCTCTTGTGAGTTGACCTGACATCGGGAGTGATCGCAGCAGAAGATCTCGCCGGGTCGCGCGCTGTAAAACAGCAACTTCAGATCCGTGGGCAACATGGTCAACAAGTGAGACCGGAGCCGACTCCCCTCCCACGAGGCGAACCAGCATACCGCCATCCCAGGGAGCGCCTCTCCAGGAGCCAACGTCACAGCGGTATCACTTCGGGCCCACTCGGACCTGCCGATGAGCACGTGGGCCCCACATTCGTGAATACGCGTGCCGCTGAAGCTACATCAAAACACTACCCGTCAACCCAAGTTCGGTCCTCCTGGGCCCCATTTGTAGCCCGTTACCTCCCTGCGTGGAGTGGGCAGTAGAAACCATTTCTATAATTATTGTAATAATTGTTTAACTGGGAGTTACTATCTTGGCCGGGATCATCTTCCCCACGCCCAGAGCGTGGAGGTAAACTCGCTACCCTCCTCGTAGGCATTACTTTACTTGTATACTTTTGTATATGCCACTACATGTGATAGTTTCTTAGCCCGATATATTGTTATCACCACTGCGAGAGAGCGAGAGTGAGTGACCCGTCCCGTGACTCGATCCGAGTACATACAGAAAGCCGATACCCGAGACTCACTGTCAGTTTCTCAACCGCGCACAGTCCAATGTTTCCCTTGCATAGGGACGATCGCGAGCTAGAGTCCCAGGTCGCGTGTCCGTCCCGCATCACCTTCCTTACTTCTACTCTTCCTTGGAGGTTGCTTGCTTCAGATATAAGCTTGAATCACCTTGGAATGGATGAATAACTCTACACGAAGTACTGTTCACGGCTACAACATCTTCTTCTTCATTGGACCTCCTCTAGCCTCCTTTGATCTCCCATGATCCCTCTTGATGCATTAAGGTTTCTAACCCTCTTGTGTTTATTTTATATCTCTTGAATGGTCCATAGACACCCCCAGACCAGATCCACAAATCATGGGAGATTGGGTGACTTTAGGATTAAACAAATTGAAGAAGAGGTGCAGCCCACGAGGTGAAAAATGAAGTCAAAAATAGTTGCATCGGGGCTGCCGGTCGACCGGAGGTTGGTGGTCGGTCGACCGAAAAGTTACAGAGTTGAGAGTTTTCGTTGCTGGAAATATTGGTCGACCGATCATGTATGTTGAGTAGTGGACAGCAGATCTAGAGGGGAGGGGTGAATAGATCTGCCCCTCTTTTCGTAATGCAACCCTCTATATAGCTAGATAAAATAAATCGCAGCGGAATATAACTAGCTTATCGAAGAACAGTATGATTCGCTTGGCAAGATGAGAAACTAATATATCGATTTGAACCTAAGCATACATCTAGAATGAAGCAATCACATAAACAAACCACAACATAAAGGATTTTAAGGTGGTTTGGACTGAATCCCCAGTCCTACGTCCACCCCTCACCAAATCCGGTGAGGCTCCACTTGTGCCACGCACTGAACCGCAAATCGGAAAGTCTTCCGATTGCCTTCCTACTAACCACAGGTAGGGACGTCAACACCGCAAATCGGAGAACTTTCGATTGCCTTTCTACTAACCATCGGTAGGGACGACCTTCAATTTCAAATGTTTGAATGAAATGAAAAGAGAACAAATATGAAAGCTCTCAAACAAGATATAGAATATGCTCAAGGAGAAAAGATCTTGTCTGAGATTCGATGTTGATCAGCAATAAGGGCTTCTTCTCTCTTGCAAAGACTCCTCTTGGTTAAGTAACAAGGTTCCTTCTTCTTTGCAAATCGATCATCCTTGAATCTCCTTCTTTGAATCTCCTTTGAGTTGAGTTGGGAGATAATGGATGCAGCCTTGAACCTTGATTGCTTCTACACCTTTCTTGGAGGTTGATGGCTTCAAAAATAAGCTTGAATCACCTTGGATGGATGAAGAACTCTAGCCCGAAGCACTGTTCACAGAGGTGCTACAGTACCGCGAATCACCTCCTCTAGCCTCCCTTGATCTCTCTTGTTCCAATTGATGCATTAGGGTTTCTAACCCCTCATGTGTTGGTTTTATAGACTTTGAATGGTCCTTGGATATCTCCCAGTCTAGATCGACAATCTATGGAAGATTGGGTGACTTTGGGGTTAAACAAATACAAGAAAAGGAGCTCTTCTCGAAGTGGAAAACAAAGTCAACATTGTTGGCTCGGGGCTGGCGGTCGACCTGCAGAAGCTGGCGGTCGACCGCTACTGAGAAACGCTGTAGACGGATGGTCCCTGGAATTTTCGGTCGACTGCTACTGGGTTGGCGGTCGACCGCCACTGAGACTCGTGCAGATTGGGAGCTGCTGGCTGGGGCGGTCGACCGCCCCTGTGCTGGCGGTCGACCTCCAGCTGGGCAAACCCCGGGTTTTCCCGGGTCGGTCCGTTAACCTCTTTAGCTCCGTCGCTTAAGTCTTTTAGCAGCCCGTTCTCATCTGTGGCATCAACCTTGACAGTCTTGAGGATTTCTATTGATTATATCACTCCTATAATCAAAATTTTGCTCCTATAATCCCCGCGACTGTAGACACGTCATTCCTGACGTCTCCTGAGAAAGTCTCATATTACTATACGACGTCCCGCGACGGCTTACGCATTTTGAATCGCTCGAATGCTTCCTTTTATTGAGTCTTCTTCCGCCTTTTCGGCATCCGGAAATCATCTCGTTGCAGCATTCGGACAGCATCAACACCAGTCGGACGCATCAGAAGTTCCTAAACCAGGAAGGGTGTCTGCCGGGCGGCCGCCAACGCCTGAACTAAGGACCCGAGTTGGTCTTTATGGGGGCGTCCAGGCCCTTGGACGCCCCCATTCTTTTAATTTATTTTATTTTTATTTTTCAAAGCCCAAAACAAATAAAAAATAATATATTAATGGAGGCATCCAGGCCCCTGGACGCCTCCATAAAAATAAATATAAACAAATCAAAATGCCAGTTGGCATAAAAAACAAAATACAAAAAATAAAAAATATATTTTATTGGAGGCGTCCAGGACCCTAGACGCCTCCATCAACTCCCTCACAGGCGCCGGTCACCGAACGACAGTTTGTCGTGTGTGAAAGAATACAAATTATAGAGACGTCTAGACAGCTGGACGCGCCCATTTCTGAATCACGAGGCGCCGCTCACGAAACCACGCGTTATGCCAAACCGCGTGCAGCCGTCGGTGGGGTTCGGTGGACCTATTGGAGGCGTCCGGGCCCTGGACGCCTCCACAAAAATATTCCAAAAAAATAAATAAAAATAGAATAAAATATTAGTTCGGCCCTGATGGAGGTGTCCAGGGTCCTGGACACCTCCACCCTCCGGAGCCCTATAAATAGAGGCCCACCCCCTCAGTTCTAGGAGAGCTTCTAAGAGATCCGATAGGCTGCCGGAGCCCAGAGGCTACGGAGTCATTTCTAACCCGTGGGGTCTTTTGTAGGTGGAGGTTCTGCCGGCTTCTCGGGTGCCCACGCTCGTGAGAGGAAGGTCATCTTCATCCACCGCGCTTCCACGTCGTCCCTACGCTGCCGGAGCTCCGCCGGATCTCACCCTCGGCTCCTCCAATAAGCCTTTTCTTCCCCTTTTTCTCCATAGTTCTTTACATTCATCATACTGCATCCTCTATCTCCCTACATAAGGGCGCCGTCTCTTGCATACTTCTTGCATTCATCATCGCATTTTCCTCCTACTAGAGTCCAAGAGGGGTTTAAAACCACACCAATCAGGTGTGTGTCAGGTCACGATCTCGTTACTTTTATTGCAAGGAATTGTTACTACACTGCCATTTTCTAATTCCGTTCGTTTATTGTCTACTGTTTTGCAAGGGTACCCAAGGAAAGCCCTCTCCGTCGGCCGGCCGAAGGGGGAGGAAGAAGCAACCTGCCATCTCCCGCTCTTGAGGTAGGCGCGATCACTTTCTTTATTTTGGGGTCTTTTGGCCCCTGGCGATCACATCTTGTTCTCGAGGCCACGGCGAGTCACTTCCCCAATGGCCGTTTAAATTCCCGTTCTTATATGTTTATTCTTATCTATTCATGTTCTCGAGGCCGCGGCGAGTCACTTCCCCAATGGCCGTTTAAATTCCCGTTCTTATATGTTATATTCTTATCTATTCATGTTCTCGAGGCCGCGGCAAGTCACTTTCCCAATGGCCGTTTAAATTCTCACTCTTATATTCTCTTTATATTCTGCTATATTCTTATCTATTCATATTCTCGAGGCCGCGGTGAGTCACTTCCCCAATGGCCGTTTAAATTCCCGCTCATTATATTCTCTTTATATTTTGTTATCTTCTTATCTGCTCATATTCTCGAGGCCGCGGCGAGTCACTTCCCCAATGGCCGTTTCAATTCTTACTATTTAATTTCTGCACCATTCCCGTCCCCCCGAGGTCGCGGCGAGTCACTTCCCGCTATGGCCGTTTAACCCCCATATCTTGCTATATTACATTTGTCCCGCTCGCCCCGCCAGAGCAATCTCCCGTGGTGGCCCCTTCTCTTTTCTCTTATTTCTGTGTTGTAGCAAACAAAAGAGGAGCCCGCGCGCTCCGCGTCTTCTCCGCTCCCCGAACCGCGTTGACGTCGCTCACAGATTTACGATCACGGTGGGACATCTACTGCTTCCTTTTGGCTACCCTTGCAAGTTCGGCACCGTCTGTGCCTCTCCACCTTGGCGCCCTCGCGCGCCCCCGTTGTGCTCACGGTAGCATTGTCAATGTGATTGGTTAGGTGTTTATTATATGTTTGTTATTTCTGTTGTTTTCTTACTCTATATATCAGTCAGCATTCCATTGCATACATCCATCCCTCTTTTACATACTTTTTCATTTTTTCTAAGGATCACCCTTTCCCGGTGAAGGAAGGACTCTCCGTTTGAGAATTCCTCTCAACGGACTAGAATCTCCTCCACTGGGACCTCCATAAGTCCCCGACATCGAAGAATCTCCTCTTCGTTCACTGGGCTGGTTGTACAATTGAAGTTCCCCAGAGTTAGTCATTCCATTCGTGGTGAGACAAGAGACCCTAGCTGACACGGCGGTGAAACAAAAATAAACTAGGGTCCCTATTTTGTGTGAACTTCGGATCTCGCTAAAAGCATAAAAAATCATCAAAATCAAAACATAAAAAAAGGCGTAAAGGCATCCACTTGTTTGATAATCTCTGCTACCTGCTTGCTAGCGTATGTTTTTACGTTCTGGGAAAATTGTGAGCATGGCTCACGAGTCTTTTGAGGAGAACCACCCTAGTCGTGGTTTGTCAGCCGACCTGCGAGTCTATGCTATGGACTCGGGTCCTTCTCATGAGCCCTCGCATGAGGTGCAGGTTATTGCCGGGGACACGTCCCCACCACAGGATATCTCTTCCTTACTGGGCGTCCTCGCCAACACGGAGCTTACCTCTGAATAGCTCCGGGCCTTCCAGGCCATTCTGAAGGGGAAATCCGTTTCCCCCACGCCCCAGGAATCAACTCCGGCCATCGCACCTCTCCAAGAGTCCGTGCAGGCCATTCCATCTCCTTCATTGGCGCAAGCCATCCAGTCTCCCTCGCTTCAAGGACAAGCGAGCCAACAACCACCCTCGTTCCAGTTCCCGTCACAATCTCAAACTCCCGTTGTTCCCCACATACCGCTTCAGCCGGGGCCAACTGTCGGCGGTCCGACAGCTCCCTCTCATTCGGGGTTCCCCCCTCAAGTCTCCGGGAGACAATTTCTCCCCCAGTGGCAAGTACCACCTTCACCTCCAAAGGAGCTCACCCAATCGCTCCTCAATAGGTTCAATCGCATGGACGAGCAGTTTCAAAATCTGAGAAGAATGGTGGACGTGAAAGGCACCCCGGAGGTTGCTTTGTCAATCATTCCCGTCATTCATCTTCCTCCCTCTGAAATGCCCATGTACCGCAGATACAATGGTACCGGCAACCCCTTCATTCACCTCAAGGATTTCATGTATGAGTCCTCCTATTGGCAAAATGATCAGAGGTCTCTGGCATACCTCTTTCAGAGATCATTGGATGGTCCCGCGCTTGAGTGGTTCTATTCCTTGGAGCCCCGCGAGGCCGAGAATTTTGAAATAGTCCAGAGAAGGTTCTTGCAGAAATATAGGGATAGGGTCGGTCCCTCACTTTCCATTACCGACCTAGTGGCCGAAAAGATGAAACCCGACGAGGATTTTGTCCGCTATGCTGATAGATGGTGGTCTCTGGCGGAAAGAATAAGGGATACCCTCTCCGAGCCCGAACAAGTGAAGATGATTGTGTCTAATGCAACCCCACAGTTCAGACACGTCCTGGCCATGAATAAACTTACTACAATGGAGGAACTCTATGAAAGGGCCCGGTACATCCAAACCCAGTTAAAAGACTTCCCCATTATGAATATGTTTGAGTCGCCAAAGCCCAAAGTTGTCAGAAAGACAGGCGCTGGTGTCCCGGGCGGAGCCACAGAAGGGGTCGTGACAAATGAGCAAGTGGGTGCGGTCAACAATGCCAACTATGCAGTCAACCCAAGGCCTCCAGAAATGCCCCGACTTCCCCTCCAACCAGGACCTTTCCCTCTTCGTCCTCCACCCCAAAATAATCCACCCCAGGATAATATGCCTCCATTACGTCAACCCCAGCAACAACAACCACAACCTCAGCAACAACAACCACCGCTTCAGTACAACCAAGTTCCACCCCCGGGGAACTATGGTCCCCAACAGCAACAAAGGAGGCCGCTCGGTCCCAAGAGAGCCTACTATCCACCATTGCCAGAAACCTTAGCAGACATTTTTAATGCCCTAATGGCATCAAGCCAACTCGCCCTACCCAGAGAAAGGCCCGTGTGGCCCCCGAATGTTGATACCTCCAAATACTGCGTCTACCACAGGCAGCCAGGACACACAGTAGATTACTGCTTCCATTTCAAAGATTACATCCACGATATGAATGATGAACATCAAATAGATTGGGATGAAATGAGACGATACGTCGCCGCTCTCAAGGCTAGGAGACCTCCTCATAGGCCATAGCAGTAGTTACAACAGCAGCAGCAGCAGCAGCAACCATAACAACAACAACAGCCTCAGCAGGCCCCACAACAACAGCCCGACATGGGCATAATCCAGAATCCACTACCGGAGCACCAACAGCCCAATCATCAGGTTAACCCCATCTCCTCCTTCCCGGAAGTCGGGAGAGAGCAGGTGTGGCACCAGGAAAGTACCTCCATTCTTTCTACCGCCAATCCTATCATCACGCAACACCCTTGCCTTGCCAGGGTAGCACCTCTCTCTCATCAACCCGCGTCAGTATCACCTTCACCATTTCCACTACCATTACGCCCTCTCATCCGCACCCCGATCTCCTATCAACCGACACTCTCCACTACGCCTTCACACCCTCTCATCTTCTCCCACTCCCCCACTTTACCATCCACCTCTACCACATTTACCCCTACGCCTTCTAAACCCCTTATCATCCGTCAACCATACATAACCCCGTCTTTCTCCACCGTATCACCACTAATGCCTTCAAAACCACTCATTACCCATCACCCACCTCAAAATCATTGCCTGCTTCAAGCCCTACCCACTTCTACTTCGTCTCCACCTCCACCTTCCAGACCCCTTATCCTTCATAATCCGCGCGATATCCCCTCTACCTCCACCATGCCTCCACATAACAAACCCCTCATCAGAATCCCTGCTCCCGTCATCACCCCTGCTTCATCAACCATTCCTCCACCACTACCCCTCAAATCCCTGTTAAAACCCACTGTTACCCCCACAGAGGTACAAAAGCCGCAGACAATGGTGCTCCGGAGTGGAAGGATTTTCCACAGGGTTTTCCCCCACAACAGTCAGAATCCTGAGCAATCTCAGCCAGAGAAGGATGATGGAGAACAACCAGAAAGAGCTATCCCTGGAACACAGTATGATCTATTGAAACACTTGGACAAGACGCCTGTTCGGATCTCCATCCTGGAGCTACTTCAAAGATCCACATCCCACCAGGCAGCCTTAATGGAGTACCTTCAAAGGGTCATGGTGAATGAGGACCTCCCTGTAGAAAAGATCTCTACCGTCCTGACCCCAACGGACACACAACCGGCCATCATGTTCCACAACTACGAGCTCGCTCCCAAGGAGGCTCGAAAATATGCACTGTGCATTTCAATAAAAATTAATGGGGTATCCAAAAACCCGTGTCTTGTGGACACGGGTGCGTCCATAAATGTGATCTCCATGAGCACTCTTCAGTTGTGTGGGGTCGACGAGGAACAAATAAGACCTTCCTCGATCACGGTCACGGCTTATGATAATAGCAAAAGGTCTCCGCAAGAGATGATTATTCTGAAGGCAGAAATAAGCCGCATGTCAATTCCCACGGAATTCCATGTCCTCGACATGGACCCCACATTCAAGGCTATACTGGGTCGCCCTTACATCGAAGCCATGGACGCTGTGCCTTCCACCAACCATCAGTGCCTGAAGTTTCCTTACAATGGGAGAATTATTAAAGTGGTCAGTACACCTGTCCTTCACACAGTGGATGCTATCAACACCTCTCTGCCCTCTGTTTGGCCGTCTCATCGGCCCATATTGTCACTACTGGACGTACGTGATTCATCTCATGTTCCACTAGCACCAAAGGAGCCGGTCAGGACAACCGCAACCTCATATCTCCCTTTTCACTCCAAAGGGTGGGAGATTATGAGGAACATCGGCTACCAATAGGGTAAAGGTCTGGGCGCATAGTTACAGGGTAGGCTCAAACGGCCAAAGGAAATTAGGCTGAACCGCAAGTTTGGCCTAGGCTTCAAAGGACCGTTCAAGGCAGATTGGAAGCCCCTCACATGGACTCTATCAAACCACTTCAACAGAGGGCCCGTTGTTCAGATGGGAGATCACCCACGAGAAGCATATGGGGGATCACACGCTGTATATTTGGCTGAAAAATGTCCGAGGATCACCAAAAGAGGCAAGATCAAAGATCCGGAATGCGAGTGGAACAAATGGTTCGACATACGGGACATTTCCGTTGCACTGGAAAGGATGTTCTCGTCTCCGCAGCTTGAAGGACCGCCATTGATCTCCGGAATACCGGAGAATATTACCACTCTTGCCAAGGTTCCAAACTATCCTCGTCCTCGCCAGAAGGACCCTGTCATCGACGGATCTTCGTCCGTCCTCAACATTGCCGTCGACGGCTCATTAGCCACCATCTTCTCCATCCACTTGTCTCAGCCTTTGCTGATATCTTCTTCCGGGGCCAGACAGTTGTCTGATGATCTTCCCAGGTCCCCTTCTTTGCTTACATACCTGCGCGGGCTTTTCAACCCGCGCCAGGTCTTCAACCATGATCTGCTCTATGAGCCTCACAATTCTCTAGCCATAGCCACTTTTCTCTCTCCATCAATCTCTTTTCACTGCTTTGTCATTAAAAATGAAAACGAAAAAAAAACGTCAATTTTTAAACTCCCCAACAACACATCTTCATTGAGGAAACCTCCTACATCTCCCACGGGTGCGTACCGCCCTGAGGACCACCCGTCCAAGGTCCGATGAGCGACCTTTTCTACCCCTCCTCTGGGGGGTCTTCTCCTGTACATTCTACACCATCCTCTTCGTCTTCCTTTTCTTCTGTAAATATTGTCAGTCAATCTAGGAATGATAGGTCAAGGGTAGCACCTAGGAAGAAATCCAAGGGTAGGCAGATCCCTCGTCGATTCCTTCTGGATTTAGCCGCCAGGTGTCAGGCCCTTCTTGCCATCCCCCAGTTGTTAGAAAATCCCATCCAGCTACCGGAAATAGAATGTGAGGGCGACTGTCCATTTGATGAAGGGTATGGAGTCTATGAGATCACGGATGAAGAATGCTCCACTGAAGATGAGGGTGAAGTGATGTGACACAACCTCGGACTTAGTCAAACAAGCACATCTAAGCATCCAAATGGGCCTTAATGGGCCACCGCTCTCTTCGTTGCACTCTATTCCCGGGGTGACTATGTGATACCAAGGGTGACTTATGGGAATGGACCCTTGCTGGTAGAGGGCCAGCAAGGCCAAGAATTGATTCCCCAAGGTTGGTTGTCCAATTCGATTGGGGCCGACAAAGTGCACTCGGGCACCGGGTCACACTAACCCACGGCGATCACTCTAAGTCATGGACTTGAGGATCGGGCGCTCCTCACGAATTCAGCGGTGCATGAATCAAATATTGAGAGAGCTACACTAGGTGAGCAAGGAAGAGACACTTACTCGACCGGTTTGAAGAAACCGGTCCCGGTCGGAGACGAGGGCGAGCGGGGAGGCGGTGGTTCCCCACACGCCGCGGCGGTGTCGCTTGACCTGCCAAACCACTTACAAAACTACTCCTCTCGCAGGAGGGGGGACCTTGGGGTAGGGGTTAATATGATACATTCAAACACTACCATCACGCAGGGTGGGGCCTTCAGCCGGCCAAGCGGGGAGGGGTTGGTGGACCGAAACGAAGAGAAATGAAAACTAGGGAAGTTGCAGCTTCAATCTGGAATTCTGGATAGGGGGTCACTGTGATGGCTATGCCGGGCTTGTCCGGACTCCAAATTGATCAAAACTAGCTCCTGAAGCTTCCTGACTGGATGAGGTGGACTCCAGAATTTTTGGGGAAGCTCAGACGGTCGGAGGTGGCTGCACCAGCAACAGGAAGTAGCCTCCTCTGTCTGGCCGCAGGTACTGTCTGGACTGTAACAGCAAGTTGCAGAAGTGACTGAGCGCCCTCCCGAGCTCCGATCAGCACGAAACCAGTGGCATCATCTTCGTGGTCGAGGTAGCTTTCAGCAGGAGGTGACGGAGATGCATTCAGAGGTGGAGGATGGCCGGGGCACTTAGAAGAGTGGGTACTGGTCGGAGTAGACAGCAGAAAACAGAACTAGATAGATCGGGGGAGAAAATTCGTAACTTCTTCCTCCGATGGCCGAACGGGGTTCTGTTTCTTGATCGTGAAAGATGACCGGTAGAGGAAGAACTTTGATGAAGGGGCTTCAGCCTGAATCCGCTGGGGTTTGTCGTGGCAGAAGGATCTTCCACGCTCTGGTCCAGGATGGAGACCTCTCTGTGCACTGTTGGGAGAATGGCTCTATCTGGCAGCTCCGAGCTCCGATCGTGTTGATTCCACCTCGCCTGCGAAGTAGACTGGAAGGCCTTTCCAGAAAAGTAGGCCACGCCTTCTGAAGAACTAGGATGAATCCGTGGTTGACGCTGCAACAAGGGCTGTTCTGCAGATCTGCACAGCTCCAACCTACTAGAAGAAATGAGAGGGAGATGTGGCTTCTTTGGTGGAGGGAAATGGTAGGAATGACCTAAGGGAGAGTGGGGGCTCTTGTGGGGTGGAGAAGGGAGCTAATGGTGATGGGGAATGAGGTGGAGAATGGCTGGAAGCAAGTGCTAGCAGGTGGAGGAGGAAGAGCTACGAATTTGGGGAAGGTGGGTGAGAGGAGAAGGTGAGGGGGGCACAAGTGAGTGGAGGGAAGGGTGGATTTCAAATTCAAAAGGTCTTGGAAGGTGGGTGATTATGTTGGGAAGTGGAGTGCTTGCATTGGAATGGGGTAGATTTGGTTGGAAGGTGGAGGAAGGTGTTGGAATGGGGAGACTTCTACCTAGGAACTAGGGAGTGGAGTAATGGAGGCCATGGGGAAGTGGAGGGCATTAAAGGAGGTGGTTGGAGGTTGGAAGTGGATGGGAGGAGGGAGGAGAGAGAAGGAAATTCGGATTTGGGGTTGGAGGAGAGAGAAAGAGGGGTGAAATAGAGAGATTAAGAGGGGAATGGGTGGGGAATCTCTCCCCTAGGGTCTCTCACCCAAAAACTAGAGGAATCACTCCAATTTGAACTCAAATGGCAAGTTTAACTCAAAAGGATGTAATCATTCATTAACTTCAAATGAGGGGAGTGGGGTCCTATATATAGGCAACCCACTCTTTACAATAAGTCCCTGACAAAATAAACAACTACAAATAACCAAGGGGGTTGGGAGTGCTAATGGGCCTAGTCCAACGAATGGGGCCCAATAGCTTACATTAGACATCATGATGATACCAAACATAGGAAAATAAGTGCTAGACTTAGGGAAATGACTCAAATAAAATGGAAATACATCAAAATGACTCAAAGGAAAACTACAAAATGGATAAGGGGCCTTAATAGAGTGAGGCCCAAACTCAACTAGCTCCCGAATGTGAAGAAGTGGACCCGAGCCAAAGGGAGTCGTGGGTGATGCCTCCATCAAATCCCCTGGGCCGCAAAGAGCTCGACTCCGTCGAGTAAGGGTCCATCCGGCTAAGGTACTGCTCGAGGAGATCTGGATCCAATCGCTGTAGGTCCTCCCGACTTACCCATGAGTCTTCCAACGGAGGCCGATCCTTCCACCTGACGAGATAGCGCTCATAGACCTTGCTCCGGGTGGTAGTGACCTGCTCATCCAATATTTGTTCAATGCGATCACGCTGAGCTCTTTTGGCTAGTGGACTCTCCTCTCGGGTGGGTGCTCTCTCAAAGGAGGGAGTGGGCTCAATCTCCTCACTAGGTCTCACCGTGGGGCCCTTGTAAGACACTAAGTCGGCGACATTGAATGTAGGACTTACCCCATAATCCTCGGGGAGATCTAATTCATAAGCATTCGCATCAATATGCCTCAAGACCTGGAAGGGCCCAGTCCCACGTGGTCTCAACTTGGAGTTGGCTCCTGGGGAGAGCCTCTCCGTCCTTACCATCACAAAGTCACCCTCTTGGAACTCTAAGTGACGCCGGTGAGAGTCAGCCAACCTTTTATAAGCCTCATTTTTTATGCTAATGTGCTTGCGGATTTCCTCATGCAATTTGGTGAGTGCTGACCTTCTAGTGGTTATGGGTGGACCTGGACAACCATATATAGACCATTTATGCCATGATGCCATATGGACCTTGATGAGCCTTGGTGGGCCGGGGCAACCATATGTGGACTTATCATGCAATGTTGTCATGTAGACTTTGGTGGGCTTAGGTGGACCGGGGCAACCATATGTGAATCTATCATGCAAAGTGGTGATGCATGTCGGGGGACCCGGACATCCGTAGATGCCTTTGATATGCTTAAGACCCATGATGAATGAAGGTGGACCACTACATCCAAATTTGGACCACTCATGCTTTCTACTTGACATGTGGGTGATATGAATGAATGGACCCAACATAGTGTTCATGCCAAGGGGTGGGGAAAGCCTAGACACATGCATACTTTTCCCGAAAGTGACTTCCATGTGTATAGGGGTGGGACAACCTTTGAATTCCCATTGGAACGGATCGAATGGATCTAAGAAGGTGGTCATCATGGGGTGGGGCACAACCTTATTACCTAGGGATATGTGGCCCAAGGTCTTGGCTCCCAAGGTGTAACCCGGGTCATAGATGAGATTGGTTTGGCCCAATATGATGGGTGAGGGTAGGAAAGGGTGGGTGGTGGGTAAGATGGTTGGGTTACATGGGGAACTAGACTCCCATAGGAAGGGATCAAAGGGGTCGTAGAAAGGTCTTCCTAGAGGGAGGCACTCTATGTCTTCAAGGTTCCCAAATTGTGAGTCATCCTCCTCCAAGGTAAGTGGGCCAAGTTTTCTAGTGGGTTGGCCGAAGAAAGTGTTTGGGATCTTAATGGGTGGGTATAGGAAGGGATCGAAGGGGTCATGGTAAGGGTCACCTAAGGAGAGGAACCCTAGGTCCTTTTGGTCCTCACAACCCCTTGATGGTGGATTCTCCTCCTCTAGTAAAGTGATCGGGCCAAAGTTTTTGGTGGGATGGTCGGCCATGAATGGAGGACTAGGCTTTCTACCCGAGATAAGAAGCTCTAAATCGAGGAGAAGGTTGGGCTCATCGGGTGTAGGGAGGAATAGAAGGAGGTCACTAGTGTAGCAACCAATGGTGCAAATCGAGGTGATAGACCCTATGCATAGGTGTAGGAGGCCAAGGCTCCTAGGTGGTTTGGCCATAGGGGTCAACATGCTAGTGAACTCAATTTGCCATGCTACGCCCTTAAGAAGATCCTCTAAGGTTTCCACTTGGTAGGATGTTTGGATTATGGTGTGATAGGAGTTAATGGGTGCAATGGGAAGGTTTTTCTCCATGGGTGGGTAAACATAGGACACGATGGGGTGAAGTGGTCTCTCCTTTAGCCATCTAGCTAGGGGCCCATCTATGATTATGGTGCTATTTGTGAAGGCTTGTGGCTCTTGGGGGTCCAAGCTAGGGGATATTTGTGATTCTTCGTTACCACGGATATGAACTTGGGTTTCCTCAATGATGGGGATGGGTTCATCTACTCCCATGTGGATGGTTGTGGTCTCCTTTCTCAAGGGAATGGGAAGGTCTATTGGGGGTGGGGTGATGATGGTTGGTGCATGGTGTACCCGGGGTGGTGGGTGATGGGAAACTTTGGCTTGGATAGGGAGGGGAAGTAGTGGAAGCCTAGGACTTTGGACTTTTGGGGTAGGGAGTGGGAGATGGGTTGGTTGGGGTGGCTTGGGTTGATTTGTTTTGGGGGGAATGTCCTTTTTCGGGGACAAGGGAGGGGTGGTGGTGGGGACCAAGGGGTTTTGTGGGGTAGGGGTTTGGTGGGAGCTTCTAGATTGGAGGGTGGTGACAATCATGGGCCTAGGTGGAGGGGTGGACACGGTGTCCACTTGGTTTTGAATGGTGAGGGTTGGTTGAGTGGTGGTCATCATGGAGGGGATTGGGTCGATTAGGGTCTTGGATTGACCGGGTGGGGATGATGGAGTTGAAGTGCTCCTTGGACTTTGGTGATTTGAGTAGGAGGGAGAGGGTTGGAGAGTGTAGGGTTTTCTAAGCTCGGTCTTCATCTCATCCCAAGTGCTAATTGGAGCCTCCCTACGGATCTTTCTCAAACCTTCCACAACTAACCAATGAGTTTTAGCTTGTTTGGAGAGGTGTGCCTTGGCTAGCCTCATTCTCCTTTCTTCGTTCAAGGGGAAACTTTTAAAGAATTGGTCGAGAGAAATCTCCCAATCTAGGTAAAGACTTGGGCTATTGGATCCATCAAAGGGGGGGGGGGTTTTAATTTTCAAGTGTTCTAAAAATATGGTTTCTAGATTTCCCCAAAGGTCACTCTCATTTACTCTTGGTGCACGGCTATTTCCTTCAAGTCGGTCGAGTCGAGACATGATATCTTCAAGCCGATTAAGGACATTAGGTAGGGCTTCTATGATAGAGGTGTTGCTACCCACTTTGTTGGTAATGGAACTTCCATGAGGTTTTGGGCTTCTTGGGAAAGTTGATGGGGATGGATATGACGGGTATGAAGCGGCCATTCTAGTGGACATGGGAGATGCAACTGAGGACTCTAAATGCATAACGATGGCCTAGGACCAACTTGATAGAGACAAGTTGTGAACTTGCTCTGATACCACTTGATGTGACACAACCTCGGACTTAGTCAAACAAGCACATCTAAGCATCCAAATGGGCCTTAATGGGCCACCGCTCTCTTCGTTGCACTCTATTCCCGGGGTGACTATGTGATACCAAGGGTGACTTATGGGAATGGACCCTTGCTGGTAGAGGGCCAGCAAGGCCAAGAATTGATTCCCCAAGGTTGGTTGCCCAATTCGATTGGGGCCGACAAAGTGCACTCGGGCACCGGGTCACACTAACCCACGGCGATCACTCTAAGTCATGGACTTGAGGATCGGGCGCTCCTCACGAATTCAGCGGTGCATGAATCAAATATTGAGAGAGCTACACTAGGTGAGCAAGGAAGAGACACTTACTCGACCGGTTTGAAGAAACCGGTCCCGGTCGGAGACGAGGGCGAGCGGGGAGGCGGTGGTTCCCCACACGCCGCGGCGGTGTCGCTTGACCTGCCAAACCACTTACAAAACTACTCCTCTCGCAGGAGGGGGGACCTTGGGGTAGGGGTTAATATGATACATTCAAACACTACCACCACGCAGGGTGGGGCCTTCAGCCGGCCAAGCGGGGAGGGGTTGGTGGACCGAAACGAAGAGAAATGAGAACTAGGGAAGTTGCAGCTTCAATCTGGAATTCTGGATAGGGGGTCACTGTGATGGCTATGCCGGGCTTGTCTGGACTCCAAATTGATCGAAACCAGCTCCTGAAGCTTCCTGACTGGATGAGGTGGACTCCAGAATTTTTGGGGAAGCTCAGACGGTCGGAGGTGGCTGCACCAGCAACAGGAAGTAGCCTCCTCTGTCTGGCCGCAGGTACTGTCTGGACTGTAACAGCAAGTTGCAGAAGTGACTGAGTGCCATCCCGAGCTCCGATCAGCACGAAACCAGTGGCATCATCTTCGTGGTCGAGGTAGCTTTCAGCAGGAGGTGACAGAGATGCATTCAGAGGTCGAGGATGGCCGGGGCACCCAGAAGAGTGGGTACTGGTCGGAGTAGACAGCAGAAAACAGAACTAGATAGATCGGGGGAGAAAATTCGTAACTTCTTCCTCCGGTGGCCGAACGGGGTTCTGTTTCTTGATCTTGAAAGATGACCGGTAGAGGAAGAACTTTGATGAAGGGGCTTCAGCCTGAATCCGCTGGGGTTTGTCGTGGCAGAAGGATCTTCCACGCTCTGGTCCAGGATGGAGACCTCTCTGTGCACTGTTGGGAGAATGGCTCTATCTGGCAGCTCCGAGCTCCGATCGTGTTGATTCCACCTCGCCTGAGAAGTAGACTGGAAGGCCTTTCCAGAAAGGTAGGCTACGCCTTCTGAAGAACTAGGATGAATCCGTGGTTGACGCTGCAACAAGGGCTGTTCTGCAGATCTGCACAGCTCCAACCTACTAGAAGAAATGAGAGGGAGATGTGGCTTCTTTGGTGGAGGGAAATGGTAGGAATGACCTAAGGGAGAGTGGGGGCTCTTGTGGGGTGGAAAAGGGAGCTAATGGTGATGGGGAATGAGGTGGAGAATGGCTGGAAGCAAGTGCTAGCAGGTGGAGGAGGAAGAGCTACGAATTTGGGGAAGGTGGGTGAGAGGAGAAGGTGAGGGGGGCACAAGTGAGTGGAGGGAAGGGTGGATTTCAAATTCAAAAGGTCTTGGAAGATGGGTGATTATGTTGGGAAGTGGAGTGCTTGCATTGGAATGGGGTAGATTTGGTTGGAAGGTGGAGGAAGGTGTTGGAATGGGGAGACTTCTACCTAGGAACTAGGGAGTGGAGTAATGGAGGCCATGGGGAAGTGGAGGGCATTAAAGGAGGTGGTTGGAGGTTGGAAGTGGATGGGAGGAGGGAGGAGAGAGAAGGAAATTCGGATTTGGGGTTGGAGGAGAGAGAAAGAGGGGTGAAATAGAGAGATTAAGAGGGGAATGGGTGGGGAATCTCTCCCCTAGGGTCTCTCACCCAAAAACTAGAGGAATCACTCCAATTTGAACTCAAATGGCAAGTTTAACTCAAAAGGATGTAATCATTCATTAACTTCAAATGAGGGGAGTGGGGTCCTATATATAGGCAACCCACTCTTTACAATAAGTCCCTGACAAAATAAACAACTACAAATAACCAAGGGGGTTGGGAGTGCTAATGGGCCTAGTCCAACGAATGGGGCCCAATAGCTTACATTAGACATCATGATGATACCAAACATAGGAAAATAAGTGCTAGACTTAGGGAAATGACTCAAATAAAATGGAAATACATCAAAATGACTCAAAGGAAAACTACAAAATGGATAAGGGGCCTTAATAGAGTGAGGCCCAAACTCAACTAGCTCCCGAATGTGAAGAAGTGGACCCGAGCCAAAGGGAGTCGTGGGTGATGCCTCCATCATGAAGAATATGAGGATGCGGCGGGCGCATACGCTAGTGGAATGAGGAGATTCGACGAGCCGTCAACCGCCGTAGAAGAATCCACCAAAGAAGTCAACTTGGGAACTGAGGAAAACCCTAGGATCATCCTCATAAGTGACAACCTACCACCCTCTGAAGAAAAGGCATTAATTGAGGTTCTCAAGGAATATAAGGACACGTTTGCATGGAGCTACGAGGATATGCCGGGTTTAGATTCAACCTTGGTCGAACACCGTTTAACCCTAAAACCAGGGTCCGTCTCGGTAAAACAAAGGTTAAGGCGTTTCCACCCTCAGAAGGCTTTGAAAATGAAAGAAGAGGTCGATCAGCTCCACAAAGCCAGGTTCATTAGAGTCGTTCTTTATCCTCAATGGGTGGCGAACATTGTCCCGGTCATGAAAAAAGATGGGAAAGTCAGGATTTGCATCGACTTCCGGGACCTTAACCGCGCGTGTCCAAAGGATGATTTTCCCTTGCCTCACATTGATGTGTTGATCGATAACATAGCAGGATATGAGACCCTCTCATTCATGGATGGATTTTTAGGATATAATCAAATTCGTTTGGCAGAAGAGGATCAGGAAAAGACGTCATTCACTACCCCTTGGGGAACATATTGTTACGTGGTCATGCCGTTCGGATTAAAGAATGCTGGAGCTACTTACCAAAGAGCAATGATGGCCATATTTCATGACATGATGCACATATACCTAGAAGTGTATGTGGATGACTTATTGGTGAAATCAAGGACCAGGATGGAACATCCAGAAGTTTTGGCTAAGGTCTTGCAGAGGTCAAGGGAGTTCCAATTGAAAATGAACCCGAAAAAGTGTGTGTTTGGTGTGTCATCGGGTAAATTGCTGGGGTTCATTGTGAGCAAAAGAGAGATCGAAATAGATCCCGACAAAGTCAAGGCTATCAGGGATATGCTGCCTCCCAAGAATTTGAGGGAAGTCCGAGGTTTAATCGGGAGGCTGCAGTTTATTCGTCGGTTTGTGTCCCAACATTCACAAAGGTGTAGACCTCTCTACGAGTTGACCAAGCTAGGAGTAGAATTCCACTGGAATTCTAAATGTCAGAAAGCTTTTGAAGGATTGAAGGAATATCTGGCTAGTCCACCGGTTCTCATTCCACCCAAACCAGAAAAACCTCTGATCCTTTACGTCTCAGTCTTGGATGACTCCGTGGGAGCCGTCCTTGCACAAGCTGATGAAGAAGGTAAGGAACAGGTAACCTATTACTTGTCCAAACTTCTCAATCCCTGTGAGCAGAAGTACACCGTCATGGAAAAAACCTGTGCTGCCCTCGTTTGGGTAGTGCAGAAATTGAAGCACTACTTCTTGGCTCATGAGGTCCACTTGATTGCTCGAATGAATCCTATCAAATTCCTTCTAGAGAAATCCATCCGTACGGATAGGCTAGCACGCTGGTAAAGTTTTCTCTCTCAGTTCGACATCACCTACATCCAGTAAAAGGCGATTAAAGGCTATGCCATAGTCGAGCATCTCGCTCACCATCCTCTTCCCAAGTTCGATCCCGTCCAATCAGAGTTTCCAGATGAGGAACTATTGTCCGTCAACCAATTAGATGAGCCAATGTGGATGCTATATTTTGATGGAGCTCTGAATTCTCAAGGGAGAGGAATCGGCGTCGCCCTCCTGTCGCCTGAAGGCCTCACTTTCCCATTGGCATACCAGCTCAAATTTCCAGTTACCAACAATATAGCCGAATATGAAGCTCTTCTAGCTGGCCTAGAACTCGCTCATTCTTTTCGTATCACTGAGTTGCGAGTCGTAAGTGATAGTCAACTCATTCTTCATCAGGTGCTCACTAAATATCGCACTCGCGATCCTAAACTCAAGCCATACCAAGAACTCACTGCTGCCTTTGCCAAACTGTTCACAAAACTGATCTTTGTTCATGTCCCTCGTCATCAGAATATTCTCGCCGATGCCCTCACCTCGTTGGCATCATCCATAAGGTTCCCTCTGGGAAGATGGTTTGAGTCCATTTCCATCTACAAACTTCATGCCCCTGCAATCGATGATGCTTCCTACGTAAATATCAAAGACAGGATAGCAAGGAAGATCCTGCAGGAAGATATCCTTGAGAAGAGGGAGATCATGTTGGCAGAGGTTGAGGAAGAACTGGCTGATGAAGAGAAACCATGGTTCTATGAAATCGTCAAATACTGCCAAGATCAGTCTTATCCTGAAGGGGCCACCATAGAGGACAAGAAAGCCATAAGAAGGGTGGCTCAGAAATATACTTTGGTTGGAGGTCTACTCTATAGGAGGAGCCTTACTGGTATTCTGTTAAGATGTCTTGGTGACAATGAGGTTTGGAAATGTGTAGAGGAGATGCACTCGGGTGTGTGCGGTGGCCACATGAATAGTCAGATGCTCGCCAAGAAGATCATTCGGCAAGGCTTTTACTGGCCCACTATGGAAGAGGATTGTGCTGTCTATGTCCGTAGGTGTGTCAAGTGTCAACTTCATGCCGATAAAATCCATTCACCATCCTCCTCACTTCATCCAATATCCTCCCCGTGGCCTTTCTCCATGTGGGCATTCGACATCATTGGTCCCCTAGGTGATCCCAATTCCCTCACCAAGCAGAAATCTTTCATCCTTACTGCGACGGAATACTTCACCAAATGGGCCGAAGCCGAAGTTTACGCGGAAATCAAGGCATCAACAGTCTGCAAGTTCATCATGAAGAACATCCTCGCCAGATTCGGCGTCCCAAGCACGATCGTCACCGACAATGGGCCACAGTTCATTTCTCAGGACCTACAGGACCTCTGCAAAAGGTACGCAATTGCATTGCATCATTCATCGCCTTATTACCCACAAGGTAACGGCCAAGCGGAGGCCACCAATAAAACATTGCTCAAAATCATCAAAAAAACATGCGAGTCTAGTAAGTTTTCAGACTGGTCAGAAAAACTTATCGAAGCCCTATGGGCCTATCGCACTTCAATCCGTACCCCCACCGGGCAGACTCCATTTGCCCTTACTTATGGTATGGAAGCGATAGTCCCATATGAGACTCTGATCCCTTCTCTCAGGGTACAATTGGACAAGGAATTTCCCCTCGACGATCGTCATAATTCACTCCTCGCCCAGTTGGAACTCTTGGATGAGAAGCGGTTGGCCGCTGCCGAACACGCGCGTGTGTATCAAAATAGACTCGCTCGCTTTTACCAAAAGAAAGTCATTGAGAGAAAATTCAAAGTCGGTGAGATGGTCGTAAAAAGAATTTTTGTCAAACCTGGAGGTCCGCGTTCTAAGCTCCAACCCAATTGGGAAGGACCATATGTAATTCAAGCCGTGTATCCTGGCAACGCCTACAAGCTAATCAACGCCGAAGGGGCCGAGTTATCCCACCCTTGGAATGGGCTTTATCTTAAGAAATACTACCCTTAGCACAAAACAAAACAAAAAAATGATGAAAAGATAAAAAACATCAAAAATAAAGAAATATTGAAAACCACTAAAAATATGGAAAATTCAAAATGCCGATGCCTGGCAGTCACCATGTAGTTAAGTCCCTGCATCTAACATTCATGTTAGGATAGGGCCCATTAAGGCTTGGTAGGCACCGGGTCTTGGTTTGCCAGAACCGTGGAGATCCTTGTCCGGCCACGTCGGCCTATGCTCGCTCGAAGGAAGCTAACATGTGCTCACTTATGTATTTTATTCAAAAAAGTCGGTAGCATCACCTACGGTGGGGCCCCACCCAAAAGATCTTCGGAAGCTGTAATCTTTATTCTTTTCTCTTCGACCAAGTGAGACAGTTGGCGCCCTTAAAACGCTGAGCATGAGAAACTGAAACTCAAACCCCAAAGGCAAGAGTAGGATCCATTTCCTCGAGCATCGATCAGAGCACGAGAAGAGGGCAGTGTCCCAGCAGGCATACAAAAAGGGAGCCCACAAACGTTAAACGACTGTATCTCCCTCACAAAAAGAAATACAAAATCAAAATCAAGAGAAAAGCCTGGTCGTGACCGTGCCTGTTGCGATAAACGGAACCCCTCAAAGCAAAAGTCTGAATCCATAAAAGGGGCCGTGGAATGTAAATGCTCGAGATTTGGTCCGAAGTTGTCCGAAAGGAAAGAGTTAATGGGCCCTTATTCGCTCGCCGGGTTAACGGCTTTGCCGGTCGTCTCAGGAGGTTTATCCCCTACACTCTTCCTTCTCCCTCTAAAGATGAAGGTTCGATGGAGTTTCTGAAGGGTGAAAACTGCCCAGGGTCTGCGACCTAATTTTAATATACACATTTGGTTGCCTAGTTTGAAAAGCAAAAGCTATCGCTGCGAAGGAGTCTCTGTGTTTCTGGCTGGTCAAGACCCATGTTTACCGCCTTGATGTCTTCTTGTTTAACCTCGGGCTTAGGCCAATGCAAGCGCGTCACCTATGGGTGCGACGGCGTCTGATTCCGGGTCAGCGTCGCGCGGTTGGTCGTTAGGGTTCCAAGGTGTTACATCATATACCATCTAGAGTTATGAGGAAACAGACCCGGGTCGGGCAAATCTCTTACCTCAAACACCTTTTGGGTGAATCCCTGTGGTCGGAAGCGACTGGGAGCCTAAGCATGGCATGACGGTATTGTCATCAGGGTAAGTCTTAGCCGGCGGGATCATCATTCGAGGGGTCTAGAGGCCCAAATCAACCTAGATGTGCACTTAGGATACTTGGGAGGTTAGTAAGAAACCCCTTTTCTCACGTAGGTTAGGTGCCATGTGGGTGCTTGCCGGGCGTTAGCAACAAAAAAAATCGAAATGATAAAAACAACAAAAAAGGGAAAAAGAAAAAATGTACATATTTGCAAACAAAAAAATCTTTTTTATGATAAAACAAAAAAAATGCCAAATATAAAAAAGAAAACAAATCAATTTTGCATGATTGCATTTGCGTGCAGCGTCTCACTTTTAATACCGCTTGCATTCGTGTGCTTGCCTGTCGCATTTATCATCACTACATCTTTCTCTCGCCTTCCTTAAATAAAGGCTTGGCCCCTTGACCAGTTATCAAGGACAGTCACAGTGACCATTTGCTTATTGAGCAAGGGGTCAAGTCAGAACAGAAATTCTGATTTGTTTGTTTCAGTGATGTGTGCAGGGATTCAGGCAACAGAAGCAAAGGTGAAAAACAAACAAACCGAACCTTGTATTTTATTCCAAAAAAACTAAAAAAAATTACATCAAGTTCCGCCCTCTCTCTCTGCATTACTCGTCCCACTACTCTCCGGGCAAAACGCTCTCAAAGGTGCTACCCAACTACGAAAAGCGGTACTCCTACCGCTCTGTACTCCCCTTCCTATTCCCACATCCCGGCGTTGATCCACGGAAGCAGCAAAGAAGCTACCAAAATGAAAGCCATGCTCTCGTGCTCTTCGGTAGCGCTCCTCACCATCTCTCAGCCACTGTTCAGCAAGACCAAGGCTGATTCAGAGTTCGAATAGTTGGGCCTCCATGGCCCTTCGTTCGTCCCTTTCAGTCAATCTGTTGGCTCTTTCTCTCTCTGCGTCTCTTTCTTTCTCTGCACGTTCTCTCTCGCGGTCTTCCCTCTCCAACTGGAGAGTGATTCTCAGTTCCACGGCATCCCTATAGGAGTCGTCATCAGGATGACGCTGCAGTTCCCTCTCCAGTTCTGCTATCCTAGCCTCCTTCTGCACAACTTGGGCAAGCGCTTCTTCCGTCTCCTTTTCCTGCCGAGTGTACCATCTCAGATACGCGATAAGGCGTAAACCAAGAGAACTCAACACTGAAACTTTTACCTGTATACAGAGCATCCCTTCTGCCTCCGCAGCACGCTGCGTGGCGTGAGCAAGTTACTCATGAAGCAAGTCAAGTTCTGAGGTGGGAATCCACAAGCTGGAAGAGGCACCACCTACTCCCATCGCTGGGGAAGCCGCGCCAATCTGGGCATGCTACGACCGCGTGAATTAGCAGCCAACATCTGGAATCTGCGGTTCTAATTAGGAACGCATTGTACACCTATCAAGGCGCTCGTAGCTCCGCAGGCATAGCCCAACCGTTGCTCCATCTCTGTCAAGCAAGTTCGTAAAGTCGCTATCATCGTATCACGGATATCCTGCAGCCATACAAGTCAGCATTTCCACCAGAAAACCAAAAAAAAGAGAAAGAAGAAAAGAGAAAAAGGGGAAACCTACCTCCACAAGTCCCCGGGGTTGGAGCCGCTCTGCGTACTTTGTCCTATATAGATGCAAGTAGTCCTCGCTATCCCGCGCATGTGATTCTACAATCGTGCCACCCCGTTGCCAGTCTTCATATTGTTCAGGGAACCGCACGCGCCAGTCAATGCAGGTCGCCGGTCCCCGCGTCTTTCTCCCGACACGAGGTGGCGCAGCTGAATCCACCCATTCTTGAGCCAGTCCTAAAGTCCTCATAACTAATCGTAGCCGAAGCGGCTCGATTTCATTCAGGCAGTGCATCCACAGTTCCCGTCCAAACTGGGCACGACTTGCTAGAACCCACGGCTGGTCGGCATCGACCATGTCTGAGTAGGGTCTCCAGTTTACCATCGCTGCAGGGAACTCTTGTAGCTCCCGCCTTAGCACCATCAGTTGGTAGGTTAGGGGTGCCGCACTCATGATGGGTTCCCACTGCCTGGCTAGCGGCACCATCGCGGGTCGCCAATGCCGAGCTCTCCCCATGGGGAGGTAATAATAGCTCCACAGCTGCTCGGCGCAGGTCATCAGTACCTTGCAAAAATACAAAAAAAATACAAAACAAGCAAAACCAAAAATACCTGGATAAATGGTGTGAAACCACTCACAGTCATCTCACGGTCCGCTTCTTGGAACAGGCCTGCAAACAAGTGTGCCAGCATGGCGGCTCCCCAGACATAGTACCATACTCTTTCAAGGTCTGATAGCAGCTCCAGGAAGCGACATTGGATATCGTCCCCTTTCGAGCTCAGTACCAATCTCCCCAAAAGGAAGAGGAGAAATCTCCTCAAATCTATGTTACATCTTTCCCAGTTGCCGAAATCTGTGCAGTATACGGCACGGCATCCTATTTTCATCCTTTCCATGAACTCTTCTGAGGATTCATCGTCCCGACGACGAGCGTCGGTGAGCCCTAATGTATCCATGAGGGACGCCCAAGCTACCGACCTATTTTTCTGACCATCTAGGTCCAAACCCAGTAGCTTCCGAGCACCTTCTCGGTAATCCGCATAAGTGACTCCGGTCACTGCCTCGCCATCCACCTTGAGGCTCGTAATTCGGATCACATCTTCTAGGCTGGGCACCATGTGCCCCCAGGGCATCAGGAATGCCCGACTCACTGGGTCCCATCTCTCACACAAGGCTTGGATCAAGACTAGGTCGAGCTGGATCGGCTCGATCCGAAGAAAGGTGCCAAAACCCATCACGTCTAGCCTGGCCTTCTGAAAATCTGGGAGACCTCGGTATGCTGCCACTATCAACTCCCATGAGATCTGTGATTTCATCACACTCTACGCATGCAGGGAATGGAGAGGAGGTTTGGTCAGAAAGAAAGGAAGAAAAAAGAATGGAAAAAAGGGCAGGAAAACTTGATTTACGAGTTGTGATTGGGCCCTTTCGCTGAAGTGCCCTTCGAGATCTGAAAGCCTCCTGGAACTACTACCACTGGACCTACTTCTCTTCGAGGAGTGGGAAGATTCGCCCTCCATCCAACTCTCAGAATTTTGAACTCCTCCTCTCCCGTGAGAACTTGCGCTCCTCGAGTTAGCTCTCGATATACCTGGGAGGATAAAAGGAACAAGAATTTATAGAAATGGAAGGAGTACAGGCCAAGATTGCCTCCATCACCTTTAATGATAGCCCTCGCAATGAGGCACCTGCCATGCGGTCCCGTGTGTCACTTCACCGCTCGCACAGGGTGATCAATTGGACGAAGAATATGACGACTAGCCCCCTATATTGTCTAGGAATACCCTATCATATTTTGGAGGACGTCCGCAAAATTTGACACAACATCCGGGAAAAGGGGCTAGGACCGTCATTATTGACTTCGACGGCAGATTCCCGTGGAAAATGGTCACAACAAGACACGATTCTCCACTTGGGGTGGAGTCTCGGCAGACCCATCACATGGGAACAGTGCAAAGGAGAAGAAGTGTAGGGAAGAAGGAACGCACAAGAGAACAAACAAGCAGCAGAAAATTAAATCACTCCATTCATAATTCTACATAAGCTGTCATAAACACTACAATCATAGAGAGGTGGCGGGTCCACTAGCTCGCCAACTCGTGCCATTATTTTCATGCTCGTCCCTCTAGACGTCCCTCTCCTCTCCCCTGAGGTGAGGGTCCCTCAGAAGCCTCCGGGATCCCCGTGCAGTAGCACCCGCCTCGCCTCGTGGCGCCGGCTCCACAGCAATGACTCGCTGCTCCTCCCCTGGTGTGGCAAAGAAGTCACTAGCGGCAAAGCGATCAGACTGGCGCAGTCACTCCCCGAACTCTCGCGCTCTCTCATAGTGCGTCTCCATCCCTCCTAGCCTCTGCACGACGGCCTGAAGGCCCAGCTGGAGCTCCCTCACTTGGGCCTCCAAGGCCCTCCTCTCGGTCTGATCCCGCTGTCGCTCGGACCTTCTCTCGGCTTTTTCTCTCTCTGCCTCTCTCCTCATCATCTGCAGAAGAACCCTTAACTCCAGGATGTCTGGAGAAGGTCTCTCCTCACTGTGATGTCGCAGCTCTGCTACAGTCGCCACCCAGGCATCACGCTCCTCTTCTGCCCGGGCAGCCCGAGCCACCGCACCAGCAAGTTGCTCCCGAAGGGAGTCAATCTCGAGAAAAGGGGCCGAGGAACTGGAAGATGCGCCGCCAGTCACTCCCACCATCGCCGTCTGCTGGGCACGCTGGAACGAACAAACAACAGCCGTCAGCTAAGCTCCACATTTAAAAACATAAAATGCAGCACTTAGCTTACCAGGAGCGACAGTTCCTGTTGAGTGGCGGCCAGCTGCCACCTGACCTCGGATAATTGGGCACGCGACCCGTTGACGTCGCGCGTATCCCCAGCTTGGGGAAGCCCCGCATAACTCTCTCTCTATCGCCGCAGGAAGTCGACACTATCCTGTACCAGTACGCTCCCTTGCTGCCCAGGGAGACGTATGCGCCAATCTTCAAGATTCGCCTTGCCGCGACTCTCCTTCCTGACGCGGCTCGGCTCGTCTGCACTCACCCACTCATCGGCCAGGCCCAGGGTCCTCGCCATGTCCTGCACCAAGAAAGAAGGACCTCGCATCATAACAAAGAACGCGTCCCCTGTCTAGGACGCGTCCATCATTTGAGTGCAACACTCGCCGAACCCTTTCCCCCCACGCGTGGCTCGCTTCAAAACTCAAAATGGATTAAAAGAGGAAGAGATCGGAGGACCTACCAGACCGTGTTCACCGCCCTCCGCGACATCGGGCCCCTCGGGTCCCTCGGGGGCCCGAAGCGGCCCTTCCTCCTCCATGGACGCCGTTCCGTGCTCTGGCGCGTCCCTCCTCAAGCGAGGGGTCCCGCGTCCCTCTCCACCTTCACCGTGGTCCAGACCGCCGAACTCCATCGATCGAGGGGAAGAAGACAAAGACGGGCGAGCGAGTTTCGGCGGAAGGCGGGCTCGTTTGCGGGTAAGGCACGGGAGAAGAAAGGCCACCCGGCGCTTTAAATTTGAATTCAAAGATTAAGACGCATCCTCGAGCCTGGACGCGCCCAAAAGGGGAGAAAGAAAACATAATCCCTCCGTGCAAAGCGTAGTTCCCCGCTGTTCAGGGTAAGGTCTCGTGGAGCGTGCCTCGAAGGACAACTCAGTGCAAAGAAGAAAGTGTGGGAGAGAGAAAAGTACACACGACACAAGAAAGCCATTTTCATTTCATATAATAGCTGAAAGTACATCATGCAGTAAGGAGGGTGGAGTGTACAAGCAACTCTCTAACTCTCACCATCACCCTCCTGGTCATCTCTCTCCTCCCTCTCTGACGGGGATCCCTAGGGGGCCTCTGTGACCTCTGCGAACCTTGAGAAGCCGTGCTCGCCTCTCCAGGGGGCACCATGCCGGCCTCCAAGGTGCGGCAACGCTCCTCGGCCGAAGAAACTAGAAAGCTACCCACAGAAAAGGAACCGGACTGACGAAGTCGCGCCCCGCGCTCCTTCGCCCTCTGATACCGCTCCTCACTCTCCCGAAGTCTCCCCTCCGCCGTGCCAAGACTCAGTCGGGGCTCCGACAACAGGGCCACCAGAGCTCTCCTCTCGTCCCAATCTCGATATCGCTCTGCCATCCTGTACTCCCTCACTTTCTCTATGGTCTCCCTATCCCTCTCCCTCTCTCTCTCCACGCTCTCCCTCTCCCTCTCCCTCTCCTCTCTCTCCCTCATCGCCTCTCTCCTCGACAGCTTGAGGGTGATCCGCAGATCCACTACGTCGCGAGGAAGCTCCTCAGCCTCCCGTCGCCGCTCCTCCTCTTGCTCCGCAATCCGGGCGTCACGCTCTGCCACCCAAGCATCGCGCTCCTGCTCAGCATGAACAGCACGGGCCAGGGCCTCCCGAATCTCGGCCACCTGTCAAAGCACGCATGCACCGTAAGAGAACAGTGATAGAAGGAGAGCAGCCAGAAGGAGAGTCGAGGTCAGGCAAACACTCACTCGAGTCTCGCGGTCACGCTCGGCCTCCTCAGCCCGAGCCACCGCATACGCCAGCTGCTCCTGGAGGGCAGAAACCTCCGGAGGAGGGCCCCGCGAACTGGAACCCGCTCCACCAGCCATCCCGGCTGTCGCTGCCAGGTGGGCCTGCTGAAACACGGGGCAAATGTCAGTCAAAGGCTAAGCATCAAAAAATTCAGGTCACAAAAAATGCATTGCATAGACTCACCAGGATCTCCAACTCCTATCGGATGGCCACTAACTGCCGCCTGGCGTCTGCCAGCTGGGCCCGCAGGTCAGCAATCATGTTGTCACGAGCATCCCACATTGCACATAAGTTAGTGCCACATGCATATACATATAGAAGGGTGAAGCATTTTCATTTCACTTACCCCTGCCATACCACCAAGGAAGAGGCGGTCCCCGTACGTAGCCCGGTACCGTCTCAGGTAATCAGTAATGTCCTGTACATGGGACAACACTGGGACCCCGCCCTGCTGCCAGTCCTGGTACTGTGCCAGGAAGCGCGTACGCCAGTCCACGATCTTCGCCTTCCCCTTGATCTTCCGCCCGATGCGGGCCGGCTCATCTACATCAACCCACTTCTGGGCTAGCCCCAATGTCCTCATAACCAACCTCAGCCGAAGCGGCTCGATCTCATTCAGGTAATGGACCCACACGTCCCGCCTGAAACGAGGAAGACCTGCTACAACCCAAGCCTGACCAGTGGGACCCATGCCCAGGTAGGGCCTCCACACCACCTGCATCACCATACATACATCATGATAGTCACCATTCAGTCACATGCATAAAAAACATAAAAAATCATACGCATCATACCATGGCCTCAGGATACTTGCTCAGCTCTCGACGAAGCGACGCCAGCTGGTAGCCGTGGGGTGCTGCAACCATGACCGGCCTCCACCGCCACGCCAGAGGCACGGCCCTCCTGTTCCCATGCCTAGCCCTCCCCATCGGGAAATAGTAATAGCTCCACACCTGCATCCATCATACATCATTAGTACAATAATTGCATATTTAATTGTGGGAATGCATAAATAAATTATGTACCTGGAGAAAAGGTGCGAAGCCACTGACTGTCGTCTCCTTCTCCGAAGTCTGGGAGAGATCGGCAATCAGATGGGCAAGAAGAGCCGCTCCCTACGCATAGTGTCCCACTCTGTCAAGATCTGCCAAGATCCCAAGGAAGCGACAGTGGATGCCGTCAGCCTTCGTCCCCAGCAGAAGGCGGCCCAGGAAGAAGAAGAGGAACCTCCGGAGGTCTAGATCCACCAGCTCCCGCTCGCTCGGGTCCTAGGTGAAAGCTGCACGAGCGTCTCCCTCCAGTCGTGCCAGAAACTCCGCTCCAGTCTCGCTAACCCGCTGGCGCGGGTCGACGAATCCGAGCGCCTCCATGATCTCCACTCGGCCGACTACCCTGCTGTCTCTATCAGTCACGCTCGTCTCTAACCACAGTAGGTCCAGGGCACTCTCTCGATAGTCGGGGTAGGTGACCCCGCTGACCGCCTCTCCGTCAACTCGTAGCCCGATGATCCGAGCTACGTCTTCAAGCGTCGGAACCATGTGCCCCCAGGGCATCAGAAACGCCCGACTCGGTGCATGCCACCGCTCCCTCAATGCCTGGATAAGAGGAAGGTCGAGCCGGAAGGGCTCAATCCTGAGCAAAGCTCCGAAGCCCATGGCGTCCATACGCGCCCTCTGAAAGTCTGGCAGCCCACGGTATGCTGCCACCACTAAGGACCAGCTGATCCGGCCCTTCATCACGCCCTGCACACCACAAAACCAACAAAGAACACATCAGCATCATGAATAGTAATAAACAATAACACTATATATACTACTTATTTATTTTATTTTATTTTTATTTTTTATATGTTTTTTTGGAGGCGTCCAACACCTTGGACGCCTCCTTTACATTTTCTTTATTTTATTTTTAGAAAAACCCAAAAATCAAAATAAAAATAAATAAAAAATATATATATATTATCATGGAGGCGTCCCAAGCCCTGGACGCCTCCTTATTTTTAATTATATTTTTATTATTTACGTAAATAAATAAATAAATAAATAAATAAAAAGAAAATGTGGACGCGTCTAGGCCCCTGGACTCCTCCTTCCCTCACTCACCGGCCCTCACCACACGGCCTCTCGTCTGCCTATCCAGCCTATTAAACCAACAGATTGAAGTTCCGAGGGGCTTACCGGGTCGTGATCATCCTCTCCCGCGTCGCCAGCGTCTACTACAGCCTCTACGGCCAAAGGAGGAGCCTCCTCCTCCACGGCAATCTCCTCCGCCGCAGCAGCCTCCTCGGCATCATCCCTCAGCCTCCTCGGACGACGAGCCCGTCGTTTCCGCTTCTCTCCACCCTGGCTCGGGCCTCCTTGCTCCATTAGGACTAAGAATGGGTCGTCTGGTTTGACTGGGTCGTCTGAATGAACAGTAAATGAGCAAAGGGGGGGAGGCCCCCCATATATATAGAATCCACCTTCCTTGGGGCGTCCAGGCGCCTGGACGCCCCCACTTTATTATTTTTTTTCAAAATTCAAAAAAATTAGGGGCGTCCAGGCGCCTGGACGCCCCCAAAACAAAAACTAAAAAAAATAAAAAATAAAAAAATTAGGGGCGTCCAGTACCCGGACGCCCCCAAAAAAAATAATAATAATAATTTCAAAACAAAAAAAATAAAAACTTAGGGGCGTCCAGGACCCTGGACGCCCCCATAATAAAAATTTCAAAAAAAATAATAAAAAGAGAAAAAAAGGTAAGAGTATGTATATAATCCAAACAAAGCACAAAATAAAAACACAAAGAAAAAGAAAAATCACCAAATAAATAATAATTAAGGGGACAAGGGTCCAAAACATCCAAATGCCAGATTTTATTCCATCAGAAAGCAGAATGAGCTACATCAGGGGCTTAGGCGCCTTAAGCCTTAACTTCCCCAGTTCGGTTACATAAGCCCTCCACAGCTCGCACTCTTCCCCCACGTGCGCTAAGGCCTTTCCCGCAACACTTGTCTTCCAGGGTGCTTTGACGGCCTTCGCTTCCTTCGCATCCGCTTCAGTGCCCAACTCTCTCTTCTTCAAAGGAACGATGCCAGTCGGTAGTGGGAACGAATGACGTGGAATGCCGATCTGGAGGCAGCACCGATGCGCGTTGTAAAGGACAAACTCGGTCGCACCAATCAGTTGGAGATCAACTTCACAAGAAGGCCTCATGAGGAGATCAAGCGAAAGCAAACATGCCGGTGCGCAAGTAAAGAAGCCTTGTGTCACGGTGCGGAAGTGAGACCGCCAGTCTTCACGTTTCTTCAGCCATGGAACGCGGTTCACTACAGTACCACCGAACCCTAACACGTTGGCTATGTGATGAAGAGGACTTTGTTGGAAGAGCTTCGAAGCAGTTGGCATTCCCTCACGGTGATCAAACTTGAAATGCAAATCCAGCCAGCAACTCAGGACAAGTGCGCAACCAAATGGAGGCTTACCCATGCTCGAGACAGTAAGGCCACTATATAGGCAGGCAAGGACAGCGGGTCCCACCCTTTTTCCACGCCAGATCCCGCAGATAGCACTCAGTTGGTCTTCCTCCACCATGTTGTCGGTATAAGGAAACAAGAGAGCACCCGCCAGACAAATGGTGAACCCCTTCATGATTACCTCCAAATAGTCATCATCTGGTGCCCCCCTCAGGGCGTCCATGACCCATTCCGCGAGCTTTTGGAGATCGATTCCCTTTTGAGTACGAACCTTTCGGGCTGCGTCGGGTGGCATGAAGCTTCCAAGGACGCTTTCGGAAGTCCCCCGTGTCAGCATCCGCATAGCCTTCACCTTCACGTCACTCTTGAATTTCTTCAATCCGAGCAGAAGTTCCACCTCCTAGAGGAGGATGGTCACCTCGAAGGTCGGGAAGATAAAAGTGTGGGTCTGGGGATGCCAGATCTCCACTAGTGCACCCATAGCCGCCCAGTCTATACGAATCTTCTCGTAGTGTTTGGCGTGAATAAGGAGCCCCTGCAGATGCCACTTCGAGAGTATGGCCCTCATGCCGATGGAGATGTTGGAAGTTAGCTTTGAAAGCCATGGCAGTTTGGAAAACTTCCTAGGGCCTAGGAAGAGTGGATATGGCTGGAACAGAAAGGAAAGAAGAAGAAATGAAGGAAGTAAGAAGAAGGTTCACGTGGAGAAATTTGAAAAGAATCAGCTTACCATATGCGACATGATCGTCCCACTCAGATGACCCTCGAGGTCGGAGAGTCGCCTGATCTCGCTGCTAGGCCTGCTCCTCTTCATAACGCGGGAAGACTCTCCTTCCATCCTGAAATCTCTAGATTCTCCTCTCTTTCCTCTCCTGAGCTTCCAAAACCCACCTTGATACTTTTGAATGAACTAGCCTAAGGGGAGTTCTTATAGGAAGGGTAGGGCGCTACAGGACGGAACATGTCACATCAGCGGTCAGTGTCAGAATTTTGGCTAGATCTCCTTTCCATTGTGGTATGATTCTGTTACGATTTTGTTACTTTCTGATGTTATTAATCCATGCTGGCCTGTGCAGGTTTTACTAACGGACGTCTTTGTCCTATCTCCTGTCCCACCTTTCAATGGTTGGTCCCACCATGTCATGCATCGTAGTATATGATACCTACGCTACTATAACATGTCAAGGACCTTGCGGCCCGAACGAATCTGGGATTTGAGTTCCCCTTCAACAAAAACAGTGATGATCCCGGAAGAATTTTGATTGTACGGATAGGCCGTTAACTTGTGGTAGCATGGGGACGACGGTGCCATTCGGTGAATTGGTGCGTGGATAAACGGGCCCCAGCCTAGTATCGGCTCACCGGATCGGTATCCTGACCCGTTCTTAACAAGTTGACAATATTATCTTTGGCTATTTTTTATTTTAGTTTGTTTTAAATTTTTATTTTAACCTAGCATGCATTCATATAGGACTTTGATTTATTGCGGAAGATCATTCAAGTGATTCGATTGCGAAAGCCGTTGTGTTTCAATTCCTACAAATATGAGATATTCCATTCCGAATGAAATACTGAGTTTCCTTGAAGCGGCCCTACGCTGCTCTTCCAGAGGAGACCCTTGTTTGGACAGACCCTCAGATATTCCTTTGCTTTGTTTGACCCACCTTGGCCGCAGCACTTCCACATTGGCTGGTAACAGCTCCCCAAAGGTGAAACCTGCAAGTCTATGACCCAGGTACTTCCACACCGAGAAGTTGGTCTCCTTTATTTTCGTGCCTGAGTGCACATCTCACCCTCTCTCATTTGATCTCCGTCCAAGCAATCGTCAATATTTGAAAGACCTTCTTCAAGGTCGCCTCATTGAAACTTCAGGAAAGATTCCAAACAGTAACGTCAAAAGCGTGTCTCATCACACCTTGGCATCAACTTATCAGTCCGCTCCCACTTCATTTCACTCCACTTCGATACCATTTCACTACGTGTCGCTCCCTTGCAAAGCAGACGCCAAGGCAGGGCAGCTGTAGACACGCCATTCCTGACGTCTCCTGAGAAAGTCTCATATTACTATACGACGCCCCGTGACGGCTTACGCATTTTGAATCGCTCGAGTGCTTTCTTTTCTTGAGTCTTCTTTCGCCTTTTCGGCATCCGGAAATCATCTCGTTGCAGCATTCGGACGGCATCAACACCAGTCGGACGCATCAGAGGTTCCGAAACCAGGAAGGGTGTCTGCCGGGCGGCCGCCAACGCCTGAACTAAGGACCCGGGTGGGTCTTTATGGGGGCGTCCAGGCCCCTGGACGCCCCCATTCTTTTATTTTATTTTATTTTTATTTTTCAAAGCCCAAAACAAATAAAAAATAATATATTAATGGAGGCGTCCAGGCCCCTGGACGCCTCCATAAAAACAAATATAAAAAAATCAAAATGCCAGTTGGCATAAAAAACAAAACACAAAAAATAAAAAATATATTTTATTGGAGGCGTCCAGGACCCTAGACGCCTCCATCAACTCCCTCACGGGCGCCGGCCACCGAACGATGGTTTGTCGTGTGTGAAAGAATCCAAATTATAGAGACGTCCAGACAGCTGGACGCGCCCATTTCTGAATCACGAGGCGCCGCTCACGAAACCACGCGTTATGCCAAACCGCGTGCGGCCGTCGGTGGGGTTCGGTGGACCTGTTGGAGGCATCCGAGGCCCTGGACGGCTCCACAAAAATATTCGAAAAAAAAAATAAAAATAGAATAAAATATTAGTTCGGCCCTGATGGAGGTGTCCAGAGTCCTGGACGCCTCCACCCTCCGGAGCCTTATAAATAGAGGCCCACCCCCTCAGTTCTAGGAGAGCTTATAAGAGATCCGATAGGCTGCCGGAGCCCAGAGGCTACGGAGTCATTTCTAACCCGTGGGGTCTTTTGTAGGTGGAGGTTCTGCCGGCTTCTCGGGTGCCCACGCTCGCGAGAGGAAGGTCGTCTTCATCCACCGCGCTTCCACGTCGTCCCTACGCTGCCGGAGCTCCACCGGATCTTACCCTCGGCTCCTCCAATAAGCCTTTTCTTCCCCTTTTTCTCCATAGTTCTTTACATTCATCATACTGCATCCTCTATCTCCCTACATAAGGGCGCCGTCTCTTGCATACTTCTTGCATTCATCATCGCATTTTCCTCCTACTCGAGTCGAAGAGGGGTTTAAAACCACACCAATCAGGTGTGTGTCAGGTCACGATCTCGTTACTTTTATTGCAAGGAATTGTTACTACACTGCCATTTTCTAATTCCGTTCGTTTATTGTCTACTGTTTTGCAAGGGTACCCAAGGAAAGCCCTCTCCGTCGACCGGCCGAAGGGGGAGGAAGAAGCAACCCGCCATCTCCCGCTCTTGAGGTAGGCGCGATCACTTTCTTTATTTTGGGGTCTTTTGGCCCCTGGCGATCACATCTTGTTCTCGAGGCCGCGGCGAGTCACTTCCCCAATGGCCGTTTAAATTCCCGTTCTTATATGTTATATTCTTATCTATTCATGTTCTCGAGGCCGCGGCGAGTCACTTCCCCAATGGCCGTTTAAATTTCCGTTCTTATATGTTATATTCTTATCTATTCATGTTCTCGAGGCCGCGGCGAGTCACTTCCCCAATGGCCGTTTAAATTCCCGCTCTTATATTCTCTTTATATTCTGCTATATTCTTATCTATTCATATTCTCGAGGCCACGGCAAGTCATTTCCCCAATGGCCGTTTAAATTCCCGCTCATTATATTCTCTTTATATTTTTTTATATTCTTATCTGCTCATATTCTCGAGGCCGCGGTGAGTCACTTCCCCAATGGCCGTTTCAATTCTTACTATTTAATTTCTGCACCATTCCCGTCCCCCCGAGGTCGCGGCGAGTCACTTCCCGCTATGGCCGTTTAACCTCCATATCTTGCTATATTACATTTGTCCCGCTCGCCCCGCCGGAGCAATCTCACGTGGTGGCCCCTTCTCTTTTCTTTTATTTCTGTGTTGCAGCAAACAAAAGAGGAGCCCGCGCGCTCCGCGTCTTCTCCGCTCCCCGAACCGCGTTGACGTCGCTCATAGCGACCTGACCACGCAGGTCGATCCGCGTGCGAGGGCGCAATCATTGAGCTTTCACTTTTGCCATCTCCACTCCATTCCTTGGCATATCTGTTGTCACGCCCCATACTCTATACCGTCGAGGTATTGTCCGCTTTGGCCTTCTGGCCTCACGGTTTTATCCCTTTTTAATAGTGATCGGCTCCATAATGGGGGACTTCCCGGGCAGGTCACCCATCCCAGCACTACTCCCCATTTAGCACGCTTAACTTCGGAGTTCTTTTCAAGAACTGAGCCGATACTTGAAAAGGCATCTCGGTGATATAGAGTACAACTTAGCTATATTTGAAGGTATTACAATCTACCCCTCTTATATAGGCGACGTCCTCGTCGCTGGGCACATATAGCACATAATCATGCAATCAAGCCCCCAGGCAGGTAGGACTCTAGAGGTGGCCCCTACAGGTTCAAGAAGTGGCTCACACTATGTAGCACTTTGCTCCATTGCAGACTCAAGAGGTGGCTCCCATAGCGTAGCACTTTGCCCTGCATGGTACTTAGTTCCCACACTTCTGGCTGGGGTATGGCTCTGATACCATTCTATCACGCCCCATACTCTATACCGTCGAGGTATTGTCCGCTTTGGCCTACTGGCCTCACAGTTTTATCCCTTTTTAACAGTGATCGGCTCCCGAATGGGGGACTTCCCGGGCAGGTCACCCATCCCAGTACTACTCCCCATTAAGCACGCTTAACTTAGGAGTTCTTTCCAAGAATTGAGCCGATACTTGAAAAGGCGCCTCGGTGATATAGAGTACAACTTAGCTATATTTGAGGGTATTACATCTGTCATGAAAGAACATCAAGTAGTTTAGTCATATAAGAGTGGTAAAATATCAATGACTTATAGTGTTTAGCCATTATCAAAACCAAGAATATCAAATAACTCAAATGACCATAGGATGATGTCGAATGACCCAAGTGACCACAAGATGACTCAATTGACCACATGGGCACAACAATGTACCGGCGGTCGACCGGACTTGGGGCGGTTGACCTAACTTGGGGCAGTCGACCGGTTCCTGAGAATTTTTGTAACTTTTCATCCCTGGAAATTCTAGTCGACTGGTCTATGACCGGAGGTCGACTGAAACTTGGAATTTTCACAAATTGCTTCATTTAACCCCTTAAACCTGTTTGCAGTACATTCAAGTCTGTGGCATCAAACTCTTTAGACCTTGAGGATGTCTACTGAGTCTTTGACCTTTCCTTAATGAATGCTCAGACCTTTGGACGTTGACACCAAGTGTGTTCTTCATTTGGACGTTCAAACCAAGTGTGTTCTTCATTGTGCATCGACCTTGGCTAAAGGGTCGTCTCTTGCTTCTAGACATATCAACTGTTCTTGAAGCCAGCCTGATCTTCTGATAGCTGTCCAGCCTCAAGAGTGGACTCTTGTTTCTTGAAGGGATTTTCCTCCTTGCTTGGGCGCGATCATTGGTCTTTCACTTTTGCCATCTCCACTCCATTCCTTGGCGTATCTATCATGAAAAAGCATCAAGTATTTCAGTCATATGAGAGTGGGAAACATCAATGACTTATAGTTGTTTGGCCATTATCAAAACCATGAATGTCAAATGACCATAGGGGCACAACATTCTCCCCATTTTTGATGATGGCAACATTGTGAGTCATTAGTTGGCAGTAATATCCAAGATGGCAAATTTTATAACATATGCAGCTCAAGATACATGATGATGATTATGCTATGCATGGATGATCAGTGCATGTGAATGCTAATGTGTATGCATGGAGGATCAGAGTTCTCACAAAGCTATTCTCCCCCTTTGACAACTCAGAAGGCAACTCACAAGGCAACTCACAAAAAGGATATTACAAAAAGGATATTCTCCCCCTTTGACAATAGCAAAAAGGAGGGATAAGGTAGAGACAGTGACGCATATCATGGCAGTGGTTAACCTTCCTTCGCCTTATACATCCATATTTAATAACGTCATCAGGAATTGTACAAACTAGTATTGAGGTTAAACAAGCATGACTAAAGCATGGAATTTTATGATTTCAACATTGTTTTGCATGATCTTTTACATTTGTATGCACATGACTCATATTTTACGAGGAATCAAGTCTAGTACATGCCTCCTATCCATAAGAATGCACGTTGTTTAGACGTCAATATTCCTAGGTATTCGGTAAGACTGACTGTTATGCTTCAGATTGAACAGAGATAGCTATGTCACCTCATGACATATCTGACCTCATTTCTTTGATAAGGAGATATATTTCTCAGCAATTATGCTATTGCTCGGTCTAGAGTCCAATTTAATTAAGACAGAGATAACAGCGGCACATCATGACATATCATTCGTCACTTGTTTTGAGGACGTGGCACATTTCTCCATGCAATAATATCATTGCTCTGTCAAATTTACTGTCAGGAATTCCAGCTCATCAAGGTGTTTAAAAATAATACTAAGCTTTAGTGTATCACCAAGGTTGCCATGAAGTTTGAATTTTCAGATTTCAGGATAGCCATTCAAGGCACACCATGCAATCTCTAGTTAAAGTCTATTTAAACCACCGAACATAGATGATTTCAAAAAAATATATCAGAACTTCAAGGAAATCATTAAATCTGAACCATTTTAATTGCATGGACAATCATCAGTGCAGATAATAGAATGCTCTTACGCCATAGGTCTGTCTGTTTCATGATCACATGTTCAGACTGGAAGCCATTGAAGTTCAGTTTGCAAGAGATTAAGAGAAGCAGCAAGACTCCCCGTAAGGATGTGCAGTGAATGCATTCAAGGAGTTATGTTTGCAAACAAGGGGAATGATCAGAAGTGAAATGCATGACCCGGCCCATGGTTGTACACTTATTAATGGAAACTGAATGAAGATGAAACATATGCATGAATGCTTCAAAGAAATAACTCCCCCTTACTGTATGGCCTATATGCGACAGTGACGCATGGTACTTGGCGGAGGCAAATCCTCACGCATGGTGAGTGTTTCTAGACAAGCATAACCTCCCTTTCTACACTTCAGCATTTAATATACCATGGCCATGCAAGAATGATGCTACACCACATGCAATGCATCGTGAACATGAATGCAACTTTATTATGCAACTACATGTAATGCTACATCACATGCAGAATGACATGTTTATATATAAACAATACATGGATACCAATCAGCAAAAACACACAACCAAATTGAAGAAGATCATCATTTCAATTTTTAGTAGCCTGAGGTCTACAAAGACCAGGCTCCCTTCTGAGTGTTGTAAACCTGTCATTACACAAGGGCTTGGTGAAGATGTCAGCAATCTAATTTAGTGTCACGCCCCGAGCCTTTATTACAGCGGAAGGCTAACTCGGGGAGCGCGGACAGCCGGTATGGTAAGGCTCTTGCAAGCAAGAATGATCAGAGCGCAAGGCAATCACACACATAAATGTAATTGCACAATATTTACTCAAACTCTAACTTTATTTCATAATAATCAAGTACAACCACTAATTCAACTTCCATTATATACTAGACTCAAGAAATAGGAAAATTACATAGACTCAATCTAAATAATTTAGACTTCCTAAGTCTTCACTCTCATCTTGGCAATACTTTCATTCTCTCTCGGACCCGCTACTTGTATAACCCGAATCCAAATTCGAATCACTTCCATCTCCTGAAAAGATTGGAAATAGGTAATGAGCACACTTGCCCAGTAGGTAGCTTCGCATCAACATGAATGCACAATTAAAGTAATTAACAATTTAGCTCTAAAGAATAAGGTAAAAATCATGCCAATGCGATCAATCACGCGATTAAACCAAAGTAACAAGACGATCAAGTAAGTTAGAATGAGAGCAAGTATGAACTAACAAGAATGTAACAAGAACATGATATTGGCCTTTCATGAACAAGAATGTATCGAGAATGTACTAGCAAGCCACATAATCATCACTCTAGTATCTTTTACTGATGAGCAAGTACTTCATAAATTTTTGTGGAATATCAAGCAAGAAAGTCATGTACAAGAATGTCATGTCATGTCGTATTGTGGATTTTCACTTATTTATAGAAAAAGTACTCCCAGCGCAATGCGACGCTAGTAGCATCATACCCCATGGTTTATAATAGTATGTTTCCGACAATCAACCGAGAGGACTAGCATAGAGCCCTTGAACACAATCAGTGCTCGATCGTATCTTCAAGTATAAATCAAGCTTTTTCCACGCATGTAACAATAAAGTATGGCCAAGAATGTAATAAGTTCAATAAGCTCATGATAACAATAATTCAATGAATGAATGCTTTAATAAGAATCATGAGAAATCAAGGATGACTTAAGCAAGGTTATGCTTATGGAAATAAATCGGCAGCATAACGATACATTCTTTATTTTCCATTCATTATTTTAGGTTTCTTGATCAATATGATAAGTTCTAGATCATCAATAGTCCATCTTGAAACCTTGGAATATCAACCCTTGGTCCACCTTGTGTTAAATACTCAAGCAGTGTGACGGTCGTGTACTGGGCCGTTACATGATGTGACGCTCCAGTATTGGGCCGTTACATTAGTCTGAATCCAGAACCAAGAAATCGTACTCAGTTGAATGTGACGGTCGTATATTGGGCCGTTACTTGTGCCAGACGGTCCAACATAGAGCCGTTACATTACTGATAACTAAAAACATCGATAGTGTAATCTAATCAATGGGCTTTAATGGTACAACCAACTCGGCATCCTAGTGGGAATCCCAGGCTCGCGGAGAATTACGGAGGCCTTGAAATGAGATTTCCTAGTGCATTGGAAGGAATATCCAATAGAGAGGTCCTCATGTCCAAGAATAATGTTCCTATAGTGCAATGTGAACTAATGGACAACATACCGGAATATGCGCCATATACTTAAAGAAATGACTCTATTGATAAAGAGAACGTGTAACGATGTGAAACCATGAGAAAACTCCGTCAATACAACATTTGAAAAATCATGATTTAAATACAAAACTATAGAATTTTGGCACATGAAATTAACATAACTTCAAATAACCTAAGACACATTAATCATACAATTTGATTATGAATCAGTAACTAAACTTGAAGTCATGATATCAGGTCCAACTTAGCTATCTAAGCTTATTTATAAGTAAACTTAACTGTTTATTATTCTGCCTTGGGCTGGCAGAACACAGGGGTCTGACGGTCTAGGATAGGCGCGTTACAGTGCTTGTGACGGTTTATCGAGGGGCCGTTACAGTGGTGTAACGCTCCTGCTAGGGTGCGTCAGGGACAATAGAACAATAAAACACAACAGGGTGTGACGGTCTATCGTAAGGCCGTTACATTCATGTGACGGTCTTACGTTGGTGCGTCAGATAATCTGTTGGAAGTAAACTAAGTAAAGGTTTATGAAAACATAACATGCCAAGAAATCAAAATACTACCACTGTCCAAGTCATGATAACGAAGTATAGGCCAACTATATGCATGGGTTCAGTGAATAGACAGGATAATATCTTTTAATTTCCATTTAGGGCTAAGAGATGCATGAATGTATAGAACTATTAGATCATGAAATTCTTAGTCTAGAATGCATGAAATCAAGCACAACCAGAGGGCTTTTATTCCTAACAAGTTGTTTTTGCCAATCATGAGATAACCTACCTCTTCTAAAACCTTTAAACTTCGAATTTGATACTAGGTGCTACCCTTAGTCCCTTGTACTTCTTGTGATAAATCAGCAACTTCAATCTGCTCTATTTCCTCGGCCTCTTGACCTAAGGATGTGAAATTTTGAGGGTAAGAAGATGAAACTATTGGGAACAAAAAGTTCTAAAGGATTGAACTCTAATTACCTCGTTTAGATGTTCTAATCTCTGGATCTTCAGGGAACTTGCGTTCAGATTCCTGGGTTGCTAAGGTTGAATCAGCAACTTTGGAAGCTTCTATCTCCTTCGTTACTTGATCTCCTAGCACAAAATTTGGAGAGATATTAGTCTACTGTATTATAAACAAAAAGTCGTAAGGAACTTACCCGAAATTATGACTCCTTACCTTGATTCTTCACGAGCAAAAAGTAAGGGTCACTCAGTTCATAACTAGGTCCTATTTATAGGGTTTTGGCTAGGGTTTAAATATTAGATCGATTCTAGAGTCCTTAATTTGCCAGAACCTAATCCCTAAGAGTCCTTAGTAATATTATAAGCTCTCCCAAGTCGATCTCTGGTAGATAAGATCCCAAAGTTCTAATCTTTTTGCTCGTTCTTTCTTTCACGGAACTAATAGAGTGTAACGCATCCAGCCTGGTGCGTTACAGGGCTGTGGCAGTCGCCTGATAGACCCTTACATTCAACGTGTATAGAGTTTCAATTTCATAAAACTCTTTTATTCATTTATCCACATAATTATCTTATATAAATATTATTTATCCTTAAAATACGTGAATAAGTTAATTACCCTTCTAGAATATGGGCCAAACTTGATGGGCTTGGTCCATTAACCTTTTGGATTATCTTTAAATAGGTTAGGTTAATTTTTTAACCTAATTGGGCCTTATAGTGACTTATTGATCTAATATTCTATTTATTAATTTATTTAGGCCTTTATAAATTCCATAAAATAATTAAATATTCCTAAAATAATTTATAAAAATTCTAGAGTCTTACACCCTCCCCCACATAAGAGAATGTGGTCCCCAAATTTAATATATAGATTTCGGAGAGTGCACTTACAGTTAAATAATTCTGGAAATCTTTTTCGCATGGCTGCTTCGGTTCCCCAAGTTGCTTCATATGACCATGTTTTCTTCTATTGAATCTTGACCATAGGAATAACTTTATTTCTTAGTTGACGCACTTCCCGTTCCAGAATCTTTATTGGCTTTTGTTCGAACGTCATATCCTTCTGAATCTCCAGATTATCATAAGTGATAATATGGTTAGGATCATATACATACTTCTTCAGTATAGAGACGTGAAATACATCATGAACTCCTGCTAATTGTGGATGTAAAGTCAGTTTGTAAGTCACTTCACCAATCCGTTCAAGAATTTCAAATGGGCCAATAAATCTTGGAGTTAGCTTTCCTTTAATGTCAAATCTTCGAATACCACGACCTGGAGAAACCCTTAAATATACATGATCTCCTACCTAAAACTCCAAGTCGCATCTTCGATTGTCAGCATAAGACTTTTGCCTATCTTGTGCCATTTTCATTCTTTCTTAAATGAGCTTGATCTTCTCTGTAGAATCCCTGATGAGATCGGGGCCTAGAAATTACTTTTCCCTTATTTCATTCCAACATATTAGTGATCGACAGCTTTTTCCATATAAGGCTTCAAAAGGTGTCATTCGTATGCTAGCCTGATAGCTATTGTTATATGCAAACTCTACTAGAGGCAAGTGATCATACCAACTACCTTCAAAGTCGATAGCACAAGCCCTGAGCATATCTTCTACTACCTGATTCGTTCTTTCCGTTTGACCATCTGTTTGTGGATGAAAAGTTGTGCTGAAATTCAATCTAGTCCCTAGTGAATGTTGTAGACCTTTCCAGAATTGTGATGTGAATCGAGGATCTCTATCAGATATAATAGTGACTGGGACACCATGTAGTTTGACAATCTCCTTTATGTATAATGCTCTTAGAATATCCACAGACCATCAACTCTTTATTGGTATGAAGTGTGCGGATTTAGTCAATCGGTCTATGATTACCCATATTTCATCGTGTCCACCTCTTGTCTTAGGTAAACCCATAATAAAGTCCATCCCTATACTCTCCCATTTCCATTCGGGAATACTCAAGGGGTGTAATTTACCTGTGAGTCTAAAATATTCTACTTTTACTTGTTGGCAGGTGAGACAATGGGACACGAAATTAGCTATCTCTCTCTTCATATTGGGCCACCAAAAATTTCTTTTGAGATCTTGATACATCTTTGTTCCTCCTGGATGAATTGTGTATTTGGAACTATGCGCTTCATCTAGGATTAGTTTCTTCATAGCCTCATGATCTGGTACACATATTCGGCCCTTAAATAATAATCTTCCGTCATTGGAAATAGAAAAATCCGACCTTTGTTCAATATTGGCTTTAATTTCCAGTAATATAGGATCATCATTTTGCAGCTTGACCATATCTTCTATCAATGTAGGTTGAGCTCGGATATTAGCTATGAAATAATCTTCTTCCTTTATGTCAATATCTAAGTTCAACTGAGCAAATTGAGGAACAAGGTTAGTTACACTTATCATAAGACTTGATAGCATACCCATTAGTTTTCTACTGAGTGCATCTGCTACAACATTAGCCTTGTCAGGATGATATTGAATAGCAAAATCAAAGTCCTTGAGATATTCTAACCACCTCCTCTGCCTCATGTTAAGCTTTTTTTGAGAGAATAAATATTTCAAGCTTTTGTGGTCCGAGTAAACCGTGAACTTTTCTCCATAAAGATAGTGACGACAAATTTTCAAGGTAAAAATAACCGTTGCCAATTCCAAATCATGTACGGGATAGTTTTCCTCGTGACGTTTCAATTGTCTAGAAGAATAACAGATTACTTTTCCATTCTGCATGAGAACGCATCCTAAGCCAATGCCAGACGCATCCGTATACACTTCGAATCCACCACCTTCCATTGGTAGTGATATAATAGGAGCTGTGGTAAGATGATTCTTAAGAGTTTGGAAACTCTTCTCATATTCCTCTGACCAGACAAAAGGATTTTCTTTTATTGTGAGTCTAGTTAAAGGAACTGCTATCTTTGAGAACTCCTTAATGAATTTTCTATAATAACCAGCTAGACCCAGAAAGCTTCTTACTTCTGATACAGTCGTTGGCCGGCTCCAATTTCTGACAACTTCTACCTTAGAAGGATCTACATCAATACCTTCTTTTGAAATAATGTGGCCTAGGAATGAGACTTCCTCGAGCCAGAATTCACACTTATTGAGTTTGGCATAAAGCTTGTGTTCTCTAAGTGTTTGTAAAGCTATTTTCAAATGTTGTTCATGTTCCTCTTTTGTCTTGGAATATATCAAGATATCATCAATGAAGACGATGATGAACTGGTCCAGATATGGCTGGAAGACATTGTTCATAAGTTACATGAATGTTGCTGGGGCATTAGTTAACCCAAACGGCATCACTACGAATTCATAGTGGGCATAACGACTTCGAAAAGCCGATTTATAAATGTTCTCTTCTTTAATTCTAAGCTGATGATAACCTGATCTGAGGTCTATCTTAGAGAAATATTCTGCTCCTGAAAGCTGATCAAAGAGCTCATCAATACGCGGTAATGGATACTTATTTTTAATTGTAAGCTGATTCAATCACTGGTAATCGATGCATAGCCTGAGAGAACCATCCTTCTTTTTGACAAATAGGACAGGCGCACCCCACGGGGATGTACTAGGTCTGATGAAGCCCTTATCCAGAAGTTCCTGCAACTACTTCTTCAATTCCTTAAGCTCTGTGGGGGACATCCTATAAGGGGCTATAGAAATAGGTGCTGCTCCTGGAATGAGTTCAATAGTGAAGTTCACTTCCCTCTCGGGTGGTAAACTGGGTAATTCAGATGAAAACACGTCTGGGAACTCATTTACAATAGGGATGTCTGCTAAGATAATCTCATTGGATTCGACAACAATGACAGAAGCAAGAAAAGCTTCACATCCTTGCGAGATAAGTTTGCAAGCGTGAAGAGAAGATATGATAGTAGGATGCTTCTTGTACTTGATGCCAAGAAAAGAGAATCTCGGAAGACCGGGCTTTCGAACAGATATAATCCTATTTCGGTAATTGATATAAGCATTATGATCTACAAGCCAATCTACCCCTAAAATGGCATCATAACCTTTCATGTTAAGGCATACTAAGTTTGCGGGGAGATTGTAACCCTCTAATATCACTTCGCTATCAGGATAATAGTCGGTAAGCTTTGTTCCAGAACCTAAGGGTGTGAAAATAGCAAGATCTGAAGGTAAGGGAACTGATGTGATTGGTAATGTTTTAGCAAAAGTAGTGGAGATAAAAGAATGAGAGGCACCAGCATCAAATAGCACAAATGCAGGATGAGAACAGATTTGAAGAGTACCTTCCATAAGCCCATCATCCCTGGGCGCTTCCTCTTCTTCTAGAACAGCATTGAGGCGAGCCTGCCTCCTGCGTCCATTACCAGATGACTGGTCCATCATAATGTTGTGCCCCTTAGGTACAAGCATGTGCTATGTTGTTTTGATGATAGCAACACAGTGAGTGCATTTGATATTGTGTTTTGATGATAGCAACATGACTGTGACTGGTATATTATCTGGAGAATGCATGTGCATAACTGTTATTTTGTTTGTGCTTGACTTCTGTTCTATACATTGCATTCCTAGCAGACCAGCATGTCTATACACTGCAGGGTAAAGCTTAGTCTAGACATTGCTACATTGCTTGCATTTCTGAAGTCTGTACATTGAGCACGCATGTTGGCCTTCAAAGTCCACACACTGCACTGTAGCTAGGACTGTGCATCGTCTCAGCCACCGTCTCATTTAGCGTCTCACATGCATATTTGAGTCAAAGTCTGTACAGCGGCATGCATTGCTCTTCAAGTCCACACACTGCACTGTAGCATGCATCTCATGCAAGTCTGTACATCGCATTTGACGTTGAGCATCAAAGTCTATACATTGGCAGCATTGGCCAAGTCTACACATCGGCACTGTAACTTGCTTAGCACAAGTCTATACATCCGTTTGCATGCACATGAGCATCAGGTACATCACTGTTGGGCATCAAAGTCTGCACATGAGCATCAGGCAGCAAGTGTGTACAACGCCCTGTGTAGGCACGACAAGTCCATACACTGGTTGCACATTGCACAACATGCGAAGTCACCAAATGTGTACATTTCATAGCATGCAGGCGTCAAAGTCCATACATCCACAGTGCATTGGCCAAGTCTATACAGACTCCACCGTCTCATTCAGCGTCTTAGGCTTGCCAAGTCCATACATCGGACTGTTCATGCTTTCATCGTGAAGTTTGTATATTGCATGACTTCCACCAAGTCTATACATTGGTAGGTGGCAAGTCTGTACATTGGCTTCACATTTGCTTCGAAGTCTGTACATTGAACTAATGGGCAAAGTCTGTACACTGGTCGTGCATTCAAGTCTTTCACAAGTCTGTACATCAGACGTGCATGCTCGCCTGTCCCTCCGAATGCTCTCCTGGGACGGAGTATGCTCTCCAGTGACTGTTAATGCTCCGATTGGCCAGCGTCTCTCTTGATCAAGTCTATACACTCATTCACTGTTCATGCATTCACAGTGAAGTCTGTACATCCGTTTGGCTATGCTCTCCAGTGACTGCTAATGCTTCCCAAACTTTGAGGATGCTCCCCTGGAGCAGCGATTGCTCCCCAGAGACAGCATGTGCTCCACATGCTCCCCTGACGCTGGTGATGCTGTTCAAATGCCATAGATGCTCCCCTGAGACTTCATATGCTCCCGTGCGAGAACGCACTTTACATTACAAGTCTATACATCATGATCATCTTTACAAGTCTATACAGAGCTCTTCACTTAACCTGATATTCCGATACTCTGTCTGACAGGTGCTCTGCTCGTGGAGGCCTAATGAAGGGGCACGTGATCCGAGGCTGGAAGGGCAGACAGGATGACACATGGCCAAAACACTTGGGCGGGAAATGTGGAGAGCACACGTGCTGCTACTGCTGCTATATATATGAGTCTTCGTCTTCAGATGAAGGGTGATCGAAGCAGAAGCAGCAATAGCAGAAGAGCAGAGTGCAGAGAGGTCTTCGATCTAGAAAAGAAAGAGAAGAGAAGAGAAGAAGAAGAAGAGAAAGAAGAGAAGAGAAGAAGAAGAAGAGAAAGAAGAGAAAGAAGAGAAATAGAGAGCTCGAGCTGAGAGAGAGAGATTGGGTTGTCTGGCTTTTGGATCAAATCCAAGTCAGAAGTGCTCTTCGAGAGCTATATTTCATGCTTCATTGTTCAGCTTTTAGTTGCTGTGTTTCCATCTTTTCTTGTTTCCATTTTATCCTTTCTTCAAGCTATTTGTCAGCGGAGCAAGCTGTGTTGCTCAGCGTTTGCAGTGGAGGATTCCACTGGACGGCCAAGCTGTATTGCCCAGCGGTTTGCAGAGGTGCTGCCTCTGGACGGGTAAGCTGTAATCCCCAGTGGTTTGCAGTGGTGGATTCCACTGGACAGCAAGCTGTGTTGCTCAGCGGGCGAGGAGGATTCCTCGGACGGCAAGCTATGTTGCCCAACTGATGTATGGCAAGCTGTGAGGCCTAGCGGTTCAAGCTGTGAGTCAGCAGTAAGCCACACTCGGGTTGAGTGTGGGGCGGATGTAGGTCTGGAGGACCGAACCACCTAAAAACCCCTTGTGCAGTGGTTTGATGTTTCTATCTGTTTGCTTCCGCTAGATGATTACATAGGGGCGCTCCATGTGTTTGATCATAGGTTCAGTAGATGAGTGTCTAATTTGTCTTGTTAGCATTCCAGTTATTGAGTGAGCGAAATCTTAGTTTGATTGCACACTGAGTGTTTGTTTATTTTTGCCATCGCTTATTAGACTTCAAGTTTGTCTAGTTAAGCGAACTGTGCCCATTATATGCTTAAGTGTGTTATTGAGATTCCATACTTTTCTGCTTAGTTGCTTATAAGAGAATTCAATTAGATCTTCAGATTGTCTAAATCTGTCTTGTGAGCATAAGTCTTTTATTTGGGCGAAAGGTTTTAAAAAGGGCATATATTCATTCACCCCCCCCCCTCTGAATACCTGCACCGAACCCAACACATAAGGGGGCATTGCAGCATGCGATGCTCCCTGCTTCCACAACGTAAACAAGCGCCAAGACGCTTCCAACACTCCTCAGCCGAATGGCCGAATTTTTCACAAAATGTGCAAGCCGTGGCGACCTACTCCTTCTCCTCCTTGACTTTCTTTTGCTTGTGGGAACTTCCACCATTCCCATTCCTGGATCGCTTCTTACTATCATCGCTCTTGTAAGGCTCTGTGATGCTGAACTTTTCTTTCTTATAATGCCGATCTGAGTGTCGGCTTGATTCTTCTCTTTTCCCTTTCAATTTTTTGACCTTCTCTAAGGTCCTTTCACATAAATACGCTCGTTGAATCATCTCCGCATAATTACGGATGTTTTGGATCCCGAGCTGCTGGATGAAACTGGGACGTAACCCGTCCATAAATCGATTCACCTTTAATAAATCGGTACTGATTAGATGTGATGCATACGGTACTAGCCTTGAGAATTGCAGTTCATATTCGGCAACCGTCATCATTCCTTGCCGAAGAGTGGCGAACTCCATAGCCTTTCATTCCTTTACGTGCTCCGAAAAGTACTTGGCACGGAATAGGGTAAGAAACCCGTCCCATGTATGAGGTGCATCGGCCGGAGGTGTCGGAACCCACTTCCACCATGTGCGAGCATCTTTGTTTAGTTGAAAGGTTGCGAGATGCACCTTCTCCTGATCGGTGCATCGGATAACATCAAATATATGATTCATTTCGTCTATCCAGTTTTCTGCCTCGTCGGGAGTAGAAGAACCATAGAATCGTGGAGGATTTAAACTTCGAAATTGCGATGTAGGTCATCGGCCCTTGCCCCCGCGCCACCTTGCGCTATGGTTTGAATGCCTGAGTAAGGTCGGCAACTGTTTGTTGCATGCCATCCAAATCTACACGATGAGCCATTCGTAAGATAAGGTACCTGAGAGAAAATAACAACTTGTTATTTCTCATGAAATTGGAATGAAAAAATAATAATCTTAAAGCTAATTAATTATCTTATCTCGGGCTCTACCCAATTCTCACATGTGTATGAAAATTTCTTCCTTAGTTCATAGGTAGGGGTCCTTAAACCTTGGACTTTTCCTATGACATGACTCTTCTTCCTAAGTCCTGAGACTTAGGCTCTGATGCCAACTTAACTGTCACGTCCCGAGCCTTTATTACAGCGGAAGACTAACTCGGGGAGCGCGGACAGTCGGCATGGTAAGCCTCTTGCAAGCAAGAATGATCAGAGTGCAAGACAATCACACACATAAATGTATTTGCACAATATTTACTCAAACTCCAACTTTATTTCATAATAATCAAGTACAACCACTAATTCAACTTCCATTATGTACTAGACTCAAGAAATAGGAAAATTACATAGACTCAATCTAAACAATTTAGACTTCCTAAGTCTTCACTCTCATCTTGACAATACTTTCATTCCCTCTCGGACCCGCTGCTTGTATAACCCGAATCCGAATTCGAATCACTTCCATCTCCAGAAAAGATTGGAAATAGGTAATGAGAACACTTACCTAGTAGGTATCTTCGCATCAACATGAAGGCACTATTAAAGTAATTAACAATTTAGCTCTAAAGAATAAGGTAAAAATCATGCGAATGCGATCAATCACGCGATTTAACCAAAGTAACAAGACGATCAAGTAAGTTAGAATGAGAGCAAGTACGAACTAGCAAGAATGTAACAGGAATATGATATTGGCTTTTCATGAACAAGAATGTATCGAGAATGTACTAGCAAGCCACATAATCATCACTCTAGTATCTTTTGCTGATGAGCAAGTACTTCATGAATTTTTGTGGAATATCAAGCAAGAAAGTCATGTACAAGAATGTCATGTCATGCCGTATTGTTGATTTTAACTTATTTATAGAGAAAGTACTCCCAGTGCAATGCGACGCCAGTAACATCATACCCCATGGTTTATAATAGTATGTTTCCGACAATCAGCCGAGGGGACTAGCATAGAGCCCTTGAACACAATCAGTACTCGATCGCATCTTCAAGTATAAATCAAGCTTTTTCCACGCATGTAACAATAAAGTATGGCCAAGAATGTAATAAGCTCAATAAGCTCATGATAACAATAATTCAATGAATGAATGCTTTAATAAGAATCATGAGAAATCAAGAATGACTTAAGTAAGGTTATGCTTATGGAAAAAAATCGGCAACATTACGGTACATTCTTTATTTTCATTCATTATTTTAGGTTTCTTGATCAATATGATAAGTTTTAGATCATCAATAGTCCATCTAGAAATCTTGGAAGATCAACCCTTGGTCCACCTTGGGTTAAAATACTCAAGCAGTGTGAGGGTCGTGTACTGGACCGTTACATGATGTGACGCTCCAATATTGGGCCGTTACATTTGTCTGAATCCAGAACCAAGAAATCGGACTCAGTTAAATGTGACAGTCGTATATTGGACCGTTACTTATGCCTGGCGGTCCAACATAGAGCCGTTACATTACGGATAACCAAAAATATCGATAGTGTAATCTAATCAATGGGCTTTAATGGTACAACCAACTCGGCGTCCTAGTGGGAATCCCAGGCTCGCGGAGAATTACGGAGGCCTTGAAACGAGATTTCCTAGTCCATTGGAAGGAATATCCAATAGAGAGGTCCTCATGTCCAAGAATAATGTTCCTATAGTGCAATGTGAACTAATGGACAACATACCGGAATATTCACCATATACTTAAAGAAATGACTCTATTGATAAAGAGAACGTGTAACGATGTGAAATCATGAGAAAACTCTCTCAATAGAACATTTGGAAAATCATGATTTAAATACAAAACTATAGAATTTTGGCACATGAAATTAACATAACTTAAAATAACCTAAGACACATTAATCATACAATTTGATTATGAATCAGTAACTAAACTTGAAGTCATGATAACAGGTCTAACTTAGCTATCTAAGCTTATTTATAAGTAAACTTAACTGGTTATTATTCTGCCTTGGGCTGGCAGAACACAGGGGTCTGACGGTCTAGGATAGGCGCGTTACAGTGCTTGTGATGGTTTATCGAGGGGCCGTTACAGTGGTGTAACGCTCCTGCTAGGGTGCGTCAGAGATAATAGAACAATAAAACACAACAGGGTGTGATGGTCTATCGTATGGCCGTTACATTCATCTGACGGTCTTACGTTGGTGCGTCAGAGAATCTGCTGGTAGTAAACTAAGTAAAGATTTATGAAAACATAAAATACCTGGAAATCAAAATACTACCACTGTCCTAGTCATGATAACGAAGTATAGGCCAACTATATGCATGAGTTTAGTGAATAGACAGGATAATATCTTTTAATTTCCATTTAGGGCTAAGAGATGCATGAATGTATAGAACTATTGGATCATGAAATTCTTAGTCTAGAATGCATGAAATCAAGCACAACCAGAGGGTTTTTATTCCTAACAAGTTAGTTTTGCCAATCATTAGATAACCTACCTCTTCTAAAACCTTTAAACTTCGAATTTGATGCTAGGTGCTACCCTTAGTCCCTTGTACTTCTTGTGATAAATCAGCAACTTCAATCTGCTCTATTTCCTCAGCCTCTTGACCTAAGGATGTGAAATTTTGAGACTAAGAAGATGAAACTATTGGGAACAAAAAGTTCTAAAGGATTGAACTCTAATTACCTCGTTTAGACGTCATAATCTCTGGATCTTCAGGGAACTTGCGTTCAGATTCTTCGGTTGCTAAAGTTGAATCAGTAACTTTGGAAGCTTCTATCTCCTTGGTTGCTTGATCTCCTAGCACGAAATTTGGAGAGCTATTAGTCTAATATATTATAAACAAAAAGTCGTAAAGAACTTACCCGAAATTATGACTCCTTGTCTTAATTCTTCACGAGCCAAAAGTAAGGGTCGCTCAGTTCAGAACTAGGTCCTATTTATGGGGTTTTGGCTAGGGTTTAAATATTAGATCGATTCTAGAGTCCTTAATTTTCCAGAACCTAATCCCTAAGAGTCCTTAGTAATGTTATAAGCTCTCCCAAGTCGATCTCTGGTAGATAAGATCCCAAAGTTCTAATCTTTTTGCTCGTTCTTTCTTTCACGGAACTAACAGAGTGTAATGCATCCAGCCTGGTGCGTTACAGGGCTGTGGCGGTCGCCCGATAGACCGTTACATTCAACGTGTATAAAGTTTCAATTTCATAAAACTCTTTTATTAGTTTATCCACATAATTATCTTATATAAATAGTATTTATCCTTAAAATATGTGAATAAGCTAATTACCCTTCTAGAATATGGGCCAAACTTGATGGGCTTGGTCCATTAACCTTTTGGATTATCTTTAAATAGGCTAGGTTAATTATTTAACCTAATTGGGCCTTATAATGACTTATTGATCCAATATTCTATTTATTAATTTATTTAGGCTTTTATAAATTCCAGAAAATAATTAAATATTCCTAAAATAATTTATAAAAATTCTGGGGTCATACATTTAGTGTATCAACAAAACAAAATTTTTCTTAAAGACCTCATCTCTAATGAAGTGATGCCTAATCTTAATATGCTTGGTCCTAGAGTGCTGGATTGGATTTTTTGCAAGGTTGATAGCACTGGTGTTATCACACAGAATTGGGACACAACCAAGATCCACTAAGTAGTCTCAGAGTTGGTGTTTATCCACAACACTTGGGTGCCACAACTCCCCGCAATAACGTATTCTACTTCTGCAGTTGAGAGGGCAACTGAGTGTTGTTTCTTGGAGGCCCAAGAAACTAAACACCCGCCCAGAAACTGACAGTAACCACTAGTACTCTTGCGATCCAGCTTGCATCCAGCGTAGTCCACATTAGAATAAGAAATAAGAGATAAATCACCTAATGACGGATACCACAATCTCAAATCTTGAGTTCTGGTAAAATATCTAAGGATACGTTTGACGGCAGTCAAGTGGGATTCTCTAGGACTAGCTTGAAATCTAGCACAGAGGTAAACACTAAACTGGATATCTGGTCGGGATGCAGTCAAATAAAGTAAGGAGCCAATCATACCTTTATAGATTTTTGCATCCACTAATTTGCCATTTTCATCCAAATCCAGTGATGTTGTGGTGCTCATAGGAGTTGCAATTATTTTGTAGCTTGTCATGTTTAATCTTTTCAACATCTCCTTGATGAATTTAGCTTGACTTATGAAGCACCCATCTTCTCCTTGGTTGACCTACAAACTGAGAAAAAATTAGATTTCTCCCATTAGGCTCATCTCGAATTCGCTAGTCATGAGGTTAACAAATTCCTCAAACATTTCAGATTTAGTAGAACCAAACACAATATCATCAACATAAATTTGAACAATCAAGATGTTCTTACCTTGCTTCTTGGTGAAAAGTGTTTGGTTTACCTTACCTTGTGTGCACCCTTTCTCAATGAGGAACGAGCTTAGTCTCTCATACCAAGCTCTTGGAGCTTGCTTCAAGTCATAAAGCACCCTGTCTAGCTTGTGTACAAAATATGCATGGTTAGAGTTCTCAAAGCCAGGGGGCTACTCCACATAGACTTCTTCTTTGATCAAACCATTTAAGAAAGAAATTTTTACATCCATTTGATACAACTTTATTCTAAGGGAGCATGTAAAGATAAGTAAAATTCTGATGGCCTCAAGTCTGGCTACTGGGGCATAAGATTCCTCAAAGTCTATCCCAAACTCTTGATTATACCCTCGAGCCATCAATCTAGACTTGTTTCTTATTATCTTGCAATCCTCACTAAGTTTGTTCCAAAATATCCATTTAGTGCCTATGATAGATTGTGATGATGGTCTAGGAACAAGATGCCAAACTTTGTTTCTTTCAAACTGGTTTAATTCATCTTGCATTGAGTTTATCCAGTTTTCATCTTTTAATGTGTAGTATCCCAGAATTTATATAAATAATTTTTAGATTATAAATGAAATTTTTTGGAATTTAATAGGAATTTATAAAGGGCTAAATAGAATTAATAAATTGATTATTGAACTAATAATGGGTTATAAGGCCCAATGGTGTTAAATAATTACCCTAGCCTATTCAATTAAGACTCAAAAGGTTTAAGGACCAAGCCCATTAAGTTTGGCCCATATTCTAAAAGGTTATTTAGCTTATTCACGAAGTTTGAAGGATAAATACTATTTTTATAGATAATTATAAAGATAAAATGAATAAAAGAGTTTTATTAAATTAAAACTCTGCACACGTTGGACGTAACGGTCTATCGGGCGACCGCTACAGTGGTGTAACGCACCTAGACACGACCGTTACACCCTGCTGATTCCGTAAGTTAAAGAACTTGCAAAAAGATTGGATCTTTGGGATCCTATCTACTAGAGACCTAATTAGAAGGGTGTGTAAGGTTGTTAAGGACTCTTAGGGATCAGGTTTTGGCCAACTAAGGACTCTAGAATCGATCTAATCCTTGAATCCTAGCAAAATCTCTATAAATAGGACCCAGTTCTGAACTGAGCGACCCTTACTTTTGGCTCGTGAAGAATCAAGGTAAGGAGATAGAATTTCGAGTAAGTCCTTTAGAACTTTTTGTTTATAATACTAAGGTCTAACAACTCTTAAAATTTCATGTTAGGAGATCAAGTAACCAAGGAGATAAGGGCTTCTAAAGTCGCTGATTCTGCCACAGTAACCCAGGATTCAGAGCAAAGGACCACTGAAGATCAAGGAATTAGGACTCCTAAACGAGGTAATTAGAGTTCGATGTTTTAGAACTTTTTATTCCCCTTAGATTAATCTTCTTACCCTCCAAATTTCACCTCTTTAGATCAAGATATTGGAGAGTTAGGGCAACATGAAGTTGCTGAAAAACTACAGGAAGAAGAGAACTATGGCGTGTCTTGAAGACCCAAATTAGAAGTGTAAATCCCAGGGAAAAGGTAGGTCATCTCATGAATAGCAAAAAGATCTCGTTAAGGATAAAAGCCCTCTGATTTGACTTGATTTCATGGATTATAGATTGTGGATTTCATGTTTTAGTAAGTTCATGCATACTTGCATACCTTTAGCCTAACCAAAGATAAAAGATATCATCTTGTTTATTCACTGTGACCTATGCATATACTTGGCCTTTACTTCGTTTATCATTGATTATGATTCTTCTTGCATGAACATAGTTCCTTATCTTTACTGTCAGCAGAATCTCAGACGGATGAGGGTAGGATCGTCACATGATTGTAACGGCCTTACGATAAGCCATCACACTCTCTGTGGTATTCAAATTGATCTGTTGTCTCTGACACACCATAGTAGGAGCGTTACCATACTGTAACGGCCCCTCAATAAATCGTCACACAGACTATAACGTGCCTATGCTAGATCGTTAGAACACTATTTTCTATCAACTCGAGACGGAATGGAAATTAGTCAAGTCTACTTATAAATAAGCCTAGTTATCTAAGTTTTGACCTGATATCATGACTTTGAGTTTATTTATTGATTCATTATAGGAATTGCATGATAACAAGCATTTGAAGTTATTTTGAGTTATGTTAATTTCATTGGCTAAACTTTATAGTTTATATTTAATTTATGATTTCAAATGATGTATTGACGGAGTTTTATTATAGTTTCACATTGTTTTCCAGTCATTTATATCTATAGAGTCATTTTCTTTAAGTGCATGGCATATATTCCGGTATATGGCCATTAGTTCACACTTTGCACTATAGGAACATTATCTTGAACATGAGGACATCTCTATTGGATATTCCTTCCAATGGACTATCAAATCTTATTTCAAGGCCTCCGTAATTCTCCGCGAGCCTGGTATTCCCACTAGGACAGCGAGTTGGTTGTACCATGAAAGCCCAATTGTTAGAAAGTACTATCAAAGTTTGTGGATCTAGATATGTAATGGATCCATATTAGACCGTCATTCTCATATAACGGCCTAATATATGACCGTCATATTTACTGAGTCCATTTTATTTATTTCTGGATTTAGCCTATTGTAACGGATCAAGGCTAGACCGTCACGATCATGTAACGGCCCAGTGATTGACCGTCACCTTGTAAAGTCCAGTTAACCCAAGATTTTACCAAAGGGTTGATATTCTAAAGTTCCTAGATGGATCATGGATGTTCTAGGACTTGTCATAATGATCAAGATACTTAAATTAATTTATGGAAAACGAGGAATGTACCGTTATGCTGCCGAATTATTCCCATAAGCATAACCTTGTTTTAAGTCATTCTTGACTCGCATTTCTTAATTGAAGCATTCATTCATTGAACTATTGTTTTCATGAGCTTATTGAACTTATTACATTCTTGGCCATACTTTATTGTTATATACATGGAAATAGCTTGATTTATACTTGAAGATGCGATCGAGCACTGATTGTGTTCAAGGGCTCTATGCTAGTCCCCTCGGCTGATTGCCGGAAACATACTATTATAAACCATGGGGTATGATGCTACTGACGTCGCATTACGCTGGGAGTACTTTCTTTATAAATAAGTGAAAATCCACGGCATCATGAAAATACTTGTACATGACTATTGCTTGATATTCCACAGAAATTCACGAAGTACTTGCTCATAAGTAAAAGATGCTGAGTGATGATTATGTGGCTTGCTAGTACATTCTCGAGACGTTCTTGCTCATGAAAGGCCATATCATGTTCTTGTGACATTCGTGCCAATTCATACTTGCTCATTCTATTATCTTTGTTACTTGGATTATTCGCATGATTTATCGCATTCGCATGATTTTACCTAAATTCTTTAGAGCTAAAATGCTAATTACTTAAACATTGCTAATCATGTTGATGCAAAGATACCTACTGGGCAAGTGTGCTCATTACCTATTTCTAATCTTTTTTAGGAGATGGAAGTGATACGAATTCAGATTCGAGTAATACAAGTAGGGGGTCCGAAAGTGAATGAAAGTCATATCAAATTGAGAGTGAAGACTTAGGAAGTCTACAATATTTAGATTAAGTTTATGTAATTTCTTGTTTCTTGAGTCTAGTGGAATGGAAAAAGGATGAAAATGTTATTGTACTTGAATACTTGATTATTAATAAAAAAAAGTTGGAGTTTGAGTAATTATTGTGCGATTGTATTCTTATGTGTGATTACCCTGCGCTCTGATCGTTCTTGCTTGCAAGAGGCTTACCATGCCGGCTGTTCACGTTCCTCGATCGAGTCTTCCGCTGTAATAAAGGCTCGGGGCGTGATAGTAAGTTGGTAGCAGAGCCTAAGTCTCAGGACTTAGGAAGAAGAATCATGTCATAGGATAAGTCCAAGGCAAAAGGACCCCTACCTATGAACTAAGGAAGAAATTTCCATACCCATGCGAGAACTGGGTAGAGCCCGGGATAAAGATAGTTAATTAGCTTTAAGATTAATTTTCTTCCAATTTCACGAGAAATAACAAGTTGTCATATTTCTCTCAGGTACCTTATTATTACCATGGCTCATCGCGTAGATTGGAATGGCATGCAACGAACGGTTGTTGGCCTTACTCAGGCATTACAAACCATGGCGCAAGCTGGCGTAGGGGCAAGAACTAGGGATTTACATCACAATTTTTGGAGTTTAAACCCTCCGCGTTTCTATGGTTCTTCTAATCCGAATGAAGCAGAGAACTGGATTGACGAGATGAACCGTATATTTGACGTCATCCAATGCACTGATCAAGAGAAGGTGCGTCTTACAACTTTTCAACTCAACAAGGATGCCCGTACATGGTGGAAGTCGATTCCGGCGCCTTCGGCCGATACACCTCATACATGAGATGGTTTTCTCACCTTGTTCCATGCTAAGTACTTTTCTGAGCATGTGAAAGAAAGAAAGGCTATGGAGTTCGCCTCTCTTCGACAAGGAATGATGACAGTGGCAGAATATGAATTGCAATTCTCAAGGCTTGCACCTTATGCACCGCATCTAATCAACACCGATCTATTGAAGGCAAATCGATTTATGGATGGGTTATGAACTGGCTTTATTCAACAGCTCGGGACCCAAAACATCCGTACCTATGCGGAGATGGTTCAACGGGCATATTTATGTGAAAGGACCGAGGAGAAGGCCAAGAAATTGAAAGGAAAAGGAGAAGAGTCCAGCCGACGACCTGATCGACGCTATAAGAAGGAAAAGTTCAGCATCACGGAACCTTACAAAAGTTGTGATAGTAAGAAAAGATCCAGGAGTGGGAACGGTGGAAGTTTCTAGAAGAACAAGAAGATTAAGGAGGAGGAGCAAGTCGCCATGGCTTGCACTTTTTGCCACAAGTTCGGCCATTCGGCTGAAGAGTGTTGGAAGCACCTCGGTGCTTGTCTACGCTGTGGAAGCAGGGAGCATCGCATGCCGGATTGCCCCCTTATGAAGGACCTGTCATCTGGTGGTGGACGTAGGAGGCAGGCTCGCCTCAATGCCATTCTAGAGGAAGAAGAAGCGCCCATGGATGGTGGACTTATGGAAGGTACTCTTAAAAATTGTTCCCATCCTGTATTTGTGCTATTTGATACTGGTGCCTCTCATTCTTTTGTCTCCACTACTTTCGCAAAAACATTACCAATTGTATCAGTTCCACTACCTTCAAATCTTGCTATTACCACACCCTTAGGTTCTGGAACTAAGCTTACCGAATATTATCCTGATAGTTAAGTGATAGTAGAAGGTCATAATCTCCCCGCAAACTTAGTATGTCTTGACATGAAAGGTTATGATGCCATTTTAGGGGTAGATTGGCTTGTAGATCATGATGCTTATATCAATTGTAGAAATAGGATTATATCCTTCTGAAAATCAGGTCTTCCAAGATTCTCTTTCCTTGGTATCAAATACAAGAAACATCCCACTATCATATCTTCTCTTCACGCTTGCAAACTCATCTCGCAAGGATGTGAAGCTTTTCTTACTTCTGTCATTGTTCCTAAATCCAAGGAGATTATCCTAGCGGACATTCCCATTGTAAATGAGTTCCCAGACGTGTTTCCATCCGAATTACCTAGTTTACCGCCCGAAAGGGGAGTGAACTTCACTATTGAACTCATTCCAAGAGTAGCACCTGTTTCTATAGCCCCTTACATGATGTCCCCCACAGAACTCAAGGAACTAAAGAGACAGTTGTAGGAGCTACTAGACATGGGTTTTATTAGACCTAGCACATCCCCTTGGGGTGCGCCAGTTCTTTTTGTCAAGAAGAAGGATGGCTCTCTCAGGCTATGTATAGATTACCGGCGACTGAATCAACTTACAATCAAAAACATGTACTCGTTGCCGCGTATTGATGAGCTCTTCGATCAGCTTTCAGGAGCATAGTATTTTTCTAAAATAGACCTCAGATCAGGTTATCATCAGCTTAAAATTAAAGAAGAAGACATTTATAAATCGGCTTTTCAAAGTCGTTATGGCCACTATGAATTCATGGTAATGCCATTCGGGTTAACAAACGCCCCAGCAGCATTTATGCAACTTTTGAACAATCTTTTTCAGCCATATCTAGACCAGTTCATCGTTGTCTTCATTGATGACATCTTGATATATTCCAAGACAAAGGAAGAACATGAAGAACATCTGAGGATAGCTTTGCAAATACTTAGAGAACATAAACTTTATGCCAAGTTTAACAAGTGTGAGTTCTGGCTCAAGGAAGTTTCATTTCTAGGCCATATTATTTCCAAGGAAGGTATCGCTGTGGATCCTTCGAAAGTGGAAGTTGACAAAAATTGGAGCCGGCCAACGACTGTATCAGAAGTAAGAAGCTTTCTGGGTCTAGCTGGTTACTATAGGAGGTTCATTAAGGACTTCTCAAAGATTGCAGTTCCTTTAACTAGACTCACAAGAAAAGAAAATCCTTTTGTCTGGTCAAAGGAATGTGAAAAGAGTTTTCAAACTCTTATGAATCACCTTACTACAGCTCATATTCTATCACAACCTATCGAAGGTGGTGGATTCGAAGTATATACGGATGCATCTAGCATTGGCATGTGATGCGTTCTCAAGCAAGATGGAAAGGTAATCTGTTATTCCTGAAGACAATTGAAACGTCACGAGGAAAATTATCTCGTGCGTGATTTAGAACTAGCAGCGGTTATCTTCACCTTGAAAATTTGGCATCATTATCTCTATGGAGAAAAGTTCACGGTATATTCGGACCACAATAGCTTGAAATACTTATTTTCTCAAAAGGAGTTAAATTCGAGACAGAGGAGATGGTTAGAATATCTCAAGGACTTTGATTTTACTATTCAATATCATCCTAGCAAGGCTAATGCTGTAGCAGATGCACTCAGCAGAAAACTGTTGAGTCGAGTGACATGCAGAAGTAGATCCAAAGGGGGGTGAATGGATCTTTTACAAAACTTGCCCAAATAAAATTGCTAATGAGCTACCAAGGACTGATTGAAGAATCATTACCTAATATCCCAATCGATCAGATTGTCTATTCAACTAATGAATAAACACTAGGAGCACACTTAAGCATACATCTTACTAGATGAAAGAACACATCGAGCCTAAGCATGCATCTAGCAAAACACAATGAAATAGACAAATCAAACCACTGCACAGAAGATTTTTAGGTGGTTCAGTCCGCAGACCTACGTCCACCCCACACTCAACTCGAGTGTGGATTCCTGTTGACTCACAGCTTGAACGGCTGGGCAACACAGCTTGCCTACATCAGCTGGGCCTCACAGCTTGCCATCCGCTGAGCATCACAGCTTGCTATCCCGCTGAGCATCACAGCTTGCTGTCCAAGGTAACCACCTTGCCTGCTGAGCATCACAGCTTGCTCTGCTGACTCACAGCTTGAAAGAAAGGTTTAAAATGAAAACATGAAACAAGAAGTAACAGCGACTGAAAGCTGTAATCAATGAAATGCAGGTGTGGCTCTCATGGAGCAGGTTGGTCTGAATCTGATCCAAGAGCCAACAGATAACAGATCTTCAATGAAGTCTTCTCTCTTCTTCTTCACGAACTCTCTATCTCTCTTTTCACTCTCCTTCTATCTTTTTCTCTCGTTCTCTTCTCTCTCTTTCTCTTCTCTCCTGATCGTTTCTTTTCTTCTCTGCTACTCTCTCTCTTTCTGTTTCTCTTCTCTCTGGATCGTGCAGGCTCTCTCTGCCTCTAGTCCTCTGAAGTATATTTACGATCATCTTCTCCAGATGGAGAAGTCTTCCTTTTATAGTAGCATAGAGGTGGGTCATGTGCTCTCCACTATTCCCGCCCGAATACCTTGACCACGTGGAAGCATTTCCGCTCACTACATTACACGTGTCACGATCCTGAGCCATCTCCATTCTTGGATCACGTGTCCATACTAAGCTTCTCGAACATGAGTCCTGTCAGATAAAACTTGATATCAGTTCGAATCAATCTGAAGGAAAAGAAAAAGATGCATCGAGTAGGTTTGAGATTTTAAACTAAGCATGTATAGACTTGCTAGTGTGTAGTGCAATATGCATGTAACAAAGTATGCACAATGAAGGTGAATGCACAGGCATGCCATCAAGGAGTGTATGGACTTTGCGTGCATTCGACAACGATGTATAGACTTGCTGGTGTGATGATGCATGAACTTGAACACTCATACCAGCAGCGGTATGCACACATGCACAATGAATATGGATTGCACTGACTAAGCCATGAGCTGAGCTAACGGATGTATAGACTTGCTCAGTTATCAACGAATGGATGTATAGACTTTCTGTGCCTACGACAAGACGATGTACAGACTTTGTGTATGCGTGAAGCACAACGATGCAAGAATGTATAGACTTGCTAAGTCATCAGGGCACCCGTGTGCAAACTTAGTATTCATGCACGAACATTAGGTGTGCAACAGAATGTATAGACTTTGAATGCCGGGTGAAGAATGTACAGACTTTGCATGCATGCGACAAGACGATGAACAGACTTGCTCATGAAATGATGCATCGACTTAAACATTCATACCAACAACGGTTGTACAAACCTGCGAAGCAGTGCACGGACTATATATATGCATGACTTAAGACGATGCACTAAGTATGTCGAGAGTAGTAACATGAGATGCACGAACATAGATGCACTGATCAACATCATACTTAAGTGGTGACTCATTGATTTGCCATCTTATGTGGTGACTCCTTGAGTTGCCATCACTAAAACAACAACACCCTATCATAAAAGCACAAGGGGCACAACAATCTCCCCCTTTTGATGATGTCAACACAATGAGTCACACAGACTCAGCAAACAATTGTCCCCCTTTGACATAAACAAAAAGGAGATGGTTTGCGAGTGAAATGAAAGACATGTATGAAATCTGATACCAATACTCCCCCATAGAAACATGCAAAATGAGCAATGAAGAATAAAATATAAGAACTCCCCCTATCAACATGAATGTTTGACTACTCTCCCCTTAAATGCAGATGACCCAGAACTCCCGCTGAAGTGCAGGAACGAACTCTGGTTAACCAATAAATCAATCTGAAATCTACCATTACAAGCAATCTGAACTCTGGTTGAGGCACCTCACATATGCATGGATAGAATGAAACAGGTGGAAAGTCCACAGAACCAGAACTGGTTACAAAGCAAGATGGAAGATTCCAACAGTGTGGAGAGCGAGACAATGATGTAAATGAAGTAGATGTAGCCAAGGGTAGGAGTAAATAACATCAAGCAAGGCACATGATTTTCAACAGGTGAGTTGACATGATGAATAAGTTGTCACAGGTGAACCTGATCAGGGGAAAATGTATGGCAGGTACCACAATAATAAGTCTTCATAAGGAGAGACTCTCCTATCCTAGGGGATTATGAATTAATCGACATGACCCAATTGATTTAATCATGATGTATACCAAATTTGTCAATTAAATTCAATACTCATAACTGAAGGCAGATTTTAATAAAGGTGAACTAATTAATCAAGCAGTACTCAAGAACAACCATCTTCCATCTTACTCAAATGAACTCGCTGACACCTTTGAAAGTCACACAGAGCAGTATTGAAATTAAACACCCTTACTAGAATGTGAGTTGACTATTTTTGCAAGATATTTTCTTTTGATTAGCACATTATTTTTCCTGAGCAATTTAAGTTGATCAACACCCTTTTACATGAGGCACAACACGTTTTAGGTGAAGTGACCCAGTTACTTAGTGTGATAGCTTTCATTGCCTCTCAACATTGAGAACAGAGTTAGCATTAGAAGTATCTTTTTACATGAGGAGACACCTTTATTAGAGGCCGGACTCCCCAGTTACTCAACACAAACATGCTATTGCTCTGTCAGATTTTTTCAATAAATTTTCACCAGAGATAACTATGACATTTCATGACATAGGTTTACTCTATTTCATTGATAGAGAACCCAGTTTCTTAGTGACAAGTCATTGCTCTGAATATAATCTTTCTTTTTAGTCAACATTTTTCAGGTTAATGTTTAAAAATAATACTCACTCTATGTGTCTCTACCAAAGTAGCCTTGATATCACATTTTTAGATAACAGATGAGTGAGACTAGGGTATTCATGATATAGTTGGTTTAAAAATTATTAAAGCTCAACATTCAGGTATTTTCAAATCATTCAAGAGCAAATCTGAGAATACATTAAACTTATATCAATCTTAATCAATGGTCATTCTTAAACCTATATGATAGGAATTTCTTTTAAGAGTTCAGACTAAAACATGACACACCACATAAGGATCTCAGATCAGTCCAACCAATGTAATTAAACAACTTATCATTCCTGGAACAAGAACTTGATTAATCAGACCAGCTTGAGAGGATGTGAGTGTTTGATAAGTACAAGTTGGTAGAGCAAATAACAGTAGGAGAGAAGAGTGTCAAATATATGCAGAGCAGAATCAATTTCAGTAGCTGAGTCTGTAATGCAGACATATCAGCTTGTCTAGAGGAGAATAGCAGAAAATTCAGGTTATCCACTAGAGAGCAGTAGAGTGATTCAAATAACTAAACAGGAGGGATTCAGGAAGTGAGGGACAAATGAATCTGAAAAATCTTCCCCTGTCTAGATGCAGTGAAGCTAATCATGAGCATCAATAACATCAAACTAAACCAGTCAAACTCCCTGTCACGCCCCGACGTAGAATATCGGGTCGTACAGTTAGAAACTAACTAGAAATAACATTAACAAGCCAAACTAACTAATTACACAGGTGCTATGGAAAGAAATAACTCTATTGATCAAGGATATACCAAATTTTATTACAATAACCAACAACTGTTTAAACACAATCAAACGTAACTTCCAAACTGACTCTAATATAATAACTGATTCCAAAAGTAATAAGTACTAACACAACTCTAATGAATGACTAGAGGTAAACATCTATGCCAACTCGGCATCTACTAACAGGCACACTCAAAAGTATCACTCTTGTCCCTCCCCATCGGTATGCGCATCATCACCTGAACAGCCTGGAAAGGGGGGAAACAACAACTATGAGCTGACACTCAGTAGGAAATAACAAGCAAGTTTACGTGATTAACAATTTAATAACATTTTCATATGCCATGCTAATAAAAGAAATGAATGACGATATAATGAAACAACATAATGAAAAGATCTTGCAAGGTCAAGAGATATAAGATAACTAGAATTTAACAAGAATAACATGTACAAGTGTAACAAGAACTATAACGAGGAATGACCACTAGCAAGTAAAAAGAGATAACAAGTCAAGCACGATCAAGTAACAAGAGTAACAAGAGTTTTTCTATCGTAGACAACAAGCTAGTCATGCACTCGGTGCAATGCCTCACCATGTCATTATAACATCCCATGGGTTCACTAATTTTTCGGGCGCTCTCCCCAGGACCAGACCGGGCCCTTATGATGCGTTGGCATTGATTTATTGGATACAAGATCCCAAGATCCGTCTAGACATTTAGTCAAATTCGTGGCCAATTAATCAGAGGAATTACTGTCCATAAGTTTAGATTTAAAGGACTAACCTGTCCTTGGATTCAAGAGTACAAAACACAATAAAACTCATCTCCGAGAGATGTGCGGTCGTACAGAGGCCGCTCAAGTGGTATATACGGCTAACACAGGGCCGCGTATACAGGAACTGGACTGAAACTCAGCCCACGAGGTCAAGGATGAACGGCTGACAGTAAGCCACTCTAAGGTATGAACGGTAAGCTATGGGCTGCACATGTCCAGAGGACATTAAGACCCATGAATAAGATATACGGACCATACTAGGCCGTATTGAAGATATGTGGTCGTTATGGGGCCGCCTGTGAGGATATGCGGTCCACTACTGGCCGCGCATGCCTCGCATAGTCTAATTCGATCAAGACTTTAAACCAGCAGTTTGTCAAAACATTATAATGGCTATCCAGCAACTAAATAATTAGTTTTAATCCTAATTACCATGTTAATATATCAAGGATCACAATTTACAGTTATGTATTTGCCAAAGATATGATTCAAGATGATAAAGAGAATGAACAAGTTCGCATAGGAATGAACAACATTCAATTAACAAAAATTTAGTTACAAAATTAACCACTTATCATGTGGGTTTCTAATTTACTAATTATCATTTATGACACTAAGATGAATCATATAGAACTCTCATTAAGTCACTTACTGTCTAGATAAACGGTTCATGGCGAACCTTACATCCCTCGGCTTAACAGGAATGCATTCGGGCTGAAGGGGCATGAGCAGGGGGATGGGCGGCTCTCTCTGGACCGCCCAAGGGGTTGGGCGGTCATCTGGGGGCCGTCCAAGGGTTGGGCGGTCCTGCCCTGATCGCCTATCCCAGGCCCTACCAGATATGTGGTCCTCTGGGGACCTTTCATCCTGCCAGGGGGTTATGTGGTCACTTCTGGACCGTTTAACTAGATATGTGGTCAGTTTTGGACCGTTTATCCAGTTGTGTGGTCTATTAGAAACCGTTTAACTACAGTTAAACTGGAGTTGAAGTATGGGCTTGAGTTGTGCGGTCTATCGTAAGACCGTCTATCTATGGGTGTATTCCGGTCGTCCCTTCCACGTCCGATGAACGCCGGGAAGTTGGGGGTTTGCTAGGGTTTAATAAAAACACTAAATTCTAATGCAAACGGTCTTGAAACATGGGGCTTTTGGTACCGTTGGAAAGCTAATGTAAAACTCTACCTAACAGTAAGGTCAATTTCATATTTACTTGCTGAAATCGAGATCTATAAAGGCAAGAACACTAGAAACCCTAGTTTTGACATGCTGTTACTAAATCGTAAAATTCTCACGATATAAACAATGAAATTTGGGGCTTTATATATCAAAAGAAAGCTTACTCGATGCTGATTCCAACCATATAAGGCATGCTATATGGGGATTAGGATTGATAACTCTAAATCATAACTTAACTTGAAAGAACACATCAAAAACTAAGTCTAGACATGCTCTTACTCCGAACAGAAATTCTCTAAGCATGCTTCATGAAATTTAGGGCTTTCTATGCCAAATGAAAGCTAACATGCTGCTGATTACATGCATATATATTAATTAGAGTTTGGTCTGTTATAACCTACCTCAAACGAAGAGAGAAACTAAAGAACTAGAATGAAGAATGATATTGACAGCACTTCACAAAAACCTCGAGATCTCCCTGGATACCTAATAAAAATTAGGGCTTTTACTACCAATGGAAAGATCTCATCGAGAGGAACAAAATGATGTACTCATGTGCTGATTTTGGTCGAGGGTACCTACCTTAATCGAAGGAACAAAGATGAAGAAAGGAGGACGATGGGATGCCGACCCACCTCCACTAATCGCCAAAGATCTTCCTAGATCGAACTCCACTGCGGCTGCCGCTGCTACCAAAGGAAACTATGGTTGAAGAGCTTTATTTTTATAGCTCATACACCTTCTGGAGCCTTCGGAGCTGGGAGAATTCGTCGATGCAAGGTGAGTGTTTGAAACGGCACTGAAATGTTTGACCTAGCCAAAGCTGGCCGCCACCACACTCTAGGGTTAGGGTTTCTCTCGATTGATAGAGGGGAAATGATCCTTAGATCGTGGCCTTTCATTTGCCACCGATTTGGGGTCATTTGGTTGAGTATTAAGCTCTAATTTTACGGTTTAAGCCAAGGTTAGGTAAAGGTTAGGTAAGTGTGTATTTTGGACTTAATCCACTAATTAGACATAATTACGGATTTTTGTTGGGTCGACCACAGAAGACAAAGTTGCTAAATAAATGATCCTTTACCCAATTACAATTTTTCTAGATTTTTATAAGATAGTCAAATTTTTACTAGTTCTATTTACTAATGAATTAAATATTAAATTATGAAATTTAAGCATTAATCCATTTTATTTCAATTTTTAATTAATAAAGGCTCAATAAATAAATCGGGGTATTACACTCCCCCTGACAAAGTGCATGATATAAAGTGAAAGTATAGCACATGGTCTTAGAATTTATGTTTAAGAGAAAATCATGCAGTTCAATCGGAGGGAAAGACTACCAAAGGCATCAGGTTCATTCCAAGTTTTCAGAGGATTTCAATTAAGCATAAATCAATTCAACATGAAATTCAAACCTATCAAACTCACACATTCAGATGATGAAATTTAAACAAAGTGTTCAGAACTGACCTGAATCATAGGATCCTGGGGTTTTCATTTTGAGTGCCTTGGCTTATTAACCCCCTTTCATTCATTCCAAGGCACACCTGCAGCACATTAATCATTTTGATCCTGCAGGGACCCAAACAGCCTTGGGTCCTGCCTTAGCCCTGACAGGTGTTTTGAACAGTCTCTTAGCAACATTATCATCATAATCCATCAGGTAACAACTATCCATGGAGTGACCAGATTTTCCACAATATCTACATGAAACAATAGATTTTCTGGTCCTATGATGCATATCAACAGCAGTATGAGACCCATGAACATAATCATAAAATGTTCTGTTGTATGCATGGACAGTTTGATTCTTATTGCCTGACAACCAACAGTTTGCATACTTGTGACCTGGCTTACCACAGTTGAAGCATGAAGTATTTACATGTCTCGTTCTAGAGAATTTAGCAGATTTGGAATTAACGTGATTTCCCTTAACATACCAGCAGTCCTTGACTGCATGGCCATCCTTTCCACATTCAAAGCACTTAAGGTGCTTTCCCTTAGAACCAAAATTATTTCTTCCAAAAACATTTTTGTTAACTGGGAAATTAACAAGTCCAGAACGAAATTTCTTTCCCTGATTATGCCAACATTCAACAACAATGTGGCCAGTTTTGCCGCAATGAAAACATTGAAGTTTCTTTTTATGAGTTGCATGATTTTTAGCATGGAATAGTTTATCATGCACTCCAACAGCAGACAGGTCATTTATTTTCATTAGCCTACATTCACGCATGAGATGACCTATTTTATGACAATAAAAGCATTGAGGCCTTTTGGTTTGAACAGAAGACGATTTCTTCATATTAGAATTCATAGCATGAATTCCATCAGATTTTAATTCATCCTTCTTCATCATAAAACAATCAACCATCTCATGGCCAAACTTTCCACAGTAAAAGCATTCAATGTTCTTGACAATAGATTTGTTGGTCTGAACTTTCTTAGCATGCTGATTGTTATCATTCTTTTTCAATATTTTCCTTTTCTGTTTTGTTTTCTTATTTTCTTGAGCAGCAGCTTGTTTAGGGGATGAGGTGGAAGTGCTAGCTATGTCTGAGCTACGCACAGAAGTTGTATGTAGCTGGTTTCTAGGAATTTCCTTAACATCAGAACTACAACTTATCCCCCTTCTTGAATTATCATCCTCCCCTTTCATGACAACTTTCATTTTTCCTTTATTTTTAGCGGACTCGGATGCTGACTTTTCCAAATCATGAATTTTGTCTTCCAAAGAAGCAATGTGAAGTTCATTACTGGCTATCTCTTGTTCACTGCAATTAACACATTCGCTTAGAACTTTGTTTGCAGTTTTATACTTCTCAATTTCTTGTTCTAGATTATTCAAAATTTGTGATTCTTCATCACGGACAGTTTTTCCTTTTTCTATGGTGAGAAGTTTTTCAGACAAACCAGTGTTTAACCACTTTAATTTTTCAACTTCAGCTTTCAGTTCAGTGTTTTCTTTGGTCAGCCTCTTAACTTCTTTATCACATTTTTCATTACTGGACATCAACTCCAGTTTCTCAGTTTGTTCCTCTTTTCTTTCTTCTACTTTAATTTTCTCAGCAAGCAAATTTTTGTGATCCTCTTTAAATGAGACAATTTGTTTATTCAACCATTCATTTTCACTATAGAGTTCCTCATTACGTTCTCGCAGAACCGAGTATTTGTTGCAGCTTGACTCTACAGAGGAAATATGTACAGCTTCCTTTTGAAAATTTGTTTTAACATAATCACATTCATTGCATGAATTTTCACTTATTTTCAGACTTCCTTTTAGGTTGGCATTTTCAAATTTCAACTTTCTAATTTCATGTAACATGGCCATTTTCATCTCTTTCATTTCACGTTTATAAGATCTATAACTGTCAAGCAAATTATTGTGCATCTCAATCAGTTCATCCAATTAATTTTGTTCTGGTTCGGAGTTTACCTTTGATGACGAGTCATCAGACTGATCACTGCTTTGATCCTTTGTCATAAGGCACTTATCGTTCTCTTCACCATATCTGAGGATCAGCTCATCCATCAACTCCTTTGCATTCCTGCACTTAGTCACACATGAGAGCACATCAGAATTTATCGCCCCTTTCAACATCTCCAGGGCTTTTCTATTTTCAGAACTCATCAACTCATGACTAATATTCCAGTCTGACTTATTTACTGGAATGTCATAAGGTCCATGCTCAATTAGAATCAGAAAATTCGAATCCACAGAATTCATGTAATCCCTAAATTCTCTATGCTAGTCAGAGAAACACAATCCATCGAACATTGGAACTTCAGGCACAGAATCCATGACAATTAAACGAGATGCTAGACAATCTACACAATCAATCAAGGCACCGAAAATAGCAGGATCCACTACAGATCGTTGGATCTGATGAATCAGTGACCCGCTCTGATACCAATTGTTGAGTCGGGTGACACGCGGAAGTAGATCCAAAGGGGGGTGAATCGATCTTTTACAAACTTGCCCAAATAAAATTGCTAATAAGCTACCAAGGACTGATTGAAGAATCATTACCTAAAATCCCAATCGATCAGATTGTCTATTCAACTAATGAACAAACACTAGGAGCACACTTAAGCATACATCTTACTAGATGAAAGAACACATCGAGCCTAAGCATGCATCTAGCAAAACATAATGAAAACAGACAAATCAAACCACTGCATAGAAGATTTTTAGGTGGTTCAGTCCGCAGACCTACGTCCACCCCACACTCAACTCGAGTGTGGATTCCTGCTGACTCACAGCTTGAACGGCTGGGCAACACAGCTTGCCTACATCAGCTGGGCCTCACAGCTTGCCATCCGCTGAGCATCACAGCTTGCTATCCCGCTGAGCATCACAGCTTGCTGTCCAAGGTAACCACCTTGCCTGCTGAGCATCACAGCTTGCTCTGCTGACTCACAGCTTGAAAGAAAGGTTTAAAATGAAAACATGAAACAAGAAGTAACAGCGACTGAAAGCTGTAATCAATGAAATGCAGGTGTGGCTCTCATGGAGCAGGTTGGTCTGAATCTGATCCAAGAGCCAACAGATAACAGATCTTCAATGAAGTCTTCTCTCTTCTTCTTCACGAACTCTCTATCTCTCTTTTCACTCTCCTTCTATCTTTTTCTCTCGTTCTCTTCTCTCTCTTTCTCTTCTCTCCTGATCGTTTCTTTTCTTCTCTGCTACTCTCTCTCTTTCTGTTTCTCTTCTCTCTGGATCGTGCAGGCTCTCTCTGCCTCTAGTCCTCTGAAGTATATTTATGATCATCTTCTCCAGATGCATAAGTCTTCCTTTTATAGCAGCATAGAGGTGGGGCATGTGCTCTCCACTATTCCCGCCCGAATACCTTGACCACGTGGAAGCATTTTAGCTCACTACATTACACGTGTCACGATCCTGAGCCATCTCCAGTCTTGGATCACGTTTCCATACTAAGCTTCTCGAACATGAGTCCTGTCAGATAAAACTTGATATCAGTTCGAATCAATCTGAAGGAAAAGAAAAAGATGCATCGAGTAGGTTTGAGATTTTAAACTAAGCATGTATAGACTTGCTAGTGTGTAGTGCAGTATGCATGTAATAAAGTATGCACAATGATGGTGAATGCACATGCATGCCATCAAGGAGTGTATGGACTTTGCGTGCATTCGACAACGATGTATAGACTTGCTAGTGTGATGATGTATGAACTTGAACACTCATACCAGCAGCGGTATGCACACATGCACAATGAACATGGATTGCACTGACTAAGCCATGAGCTGAGCTAACGGATGTATAGACTTGCTCAGTTATTAGCGAATGGATGTATAGACTTTCTGTGCCTACGACAAGACGATGTATAGACTTTGTGTATGCGTGAAGCACAACGATGCAAGAATGTATAAACTTGCTAAGTCATCAGGGCACCCGTGTGCAGACTTAGTATTCATTCACGAACATTAGGTGTGCAACAGAATGTATAGACTTTGAATGTCGGGTGAAGAATGTACAGACTTTGCATGCATGCGACAAGACGATGAACAGACTTGCTGATGAAATGATGCATGGACTTAAACATTCATACCAGCAACGGTTGTACAAACCTGCGAAGCAGTGCGCGGACTATATATATGCATGACTTAAGACGATGCACTGAGTATGTCGAGAGTAGTAACATGGGATGCACGAACATAGATGCACTGATCAACATCATACTTAAGTGGTGACTCATTGATTTGCCATCTTATGTGGTGACTCCTTGAGTTGCCATCATCAAAGCAACAACACCCTATCATCAAAGCACAATGGGCACTACAAAAACCAATGGGTATGCTATCAAGTCTTATGATTAGTATGACTAATCTTATTCCTCAATTTGCTCAGATGAACTTGTATATTGACATAAAGGAAGAGGATTGCTTCATGGCTAATATCCGAGCTCAACCAACATTAATAGAGGATCTGGTCAAGTTGCAAAATGATGATCCCGCGTTACTGGAGATTAAAGTTAACATAGAACAAAGGCCGGATTTCTCTGTTTCCAATGACGGAAGATTGTTATTTAAGGGGCGAGCGTGTGTACCAGATCATGAGGATACAAAGAAACTGATCTTAGAAGAAGCACATAAGTCTAAGTACACCATTCATCCTGGTGGTATAAAAATGTATCAAGATCTCAATGGAAACTTCTGGTGGCCCAATATGAAGAAGGAAATAGCCGATTTCGTGTCTCGCTGTCTCACTTGCCAACAAGTTAAGGCATAGCATTTTAGACCCGCAGGTAAATTGCATCCCTTGAATATTCCCGAGTGGAAATGAGAGAGCATAGGGATGGATTTCATTATGAGTTTACCTAAGACCAGAGAAGGACACGATGGTGTATGGGTAATCATAGACCGCTTGACTAAATCTGCACATTTCATACCTATAAAAAGTCAATGGTCTGTGGATATTCTAGCAGCATTATACATAAAAGAAATTGTCAAATTACATGATGTCCCTGTCACTATTATATCTGATAGAGATCCTCGATTCACATCACATTTCTGGAAGGGTCTACAAAACTCACTAGGGACAAGATTGAACTTTAGTACAACATTTCATCCACAAACTGATGGTCAGACGGAAAGAATAAATCAAGTAGTAGAAGATATGCTCAAGGCCTATGCTATTGATTTCGGAGGAAGTTGGCATGATCACTTGTCTCTAGTAGAGTTTGCATACAACAACAGTTATCATGCTAGCATACAAATGGCACCTTTTGAAGCCTTATATGGAAAAAGCTATCGATCACCAATATGTTGGAACGAAATAGGGGAAAAGTAATTTCTAGACCCCGACATTATCAGGGATTCTTCAGAGAAGATCAAGCTCATTCAAGAAAGAATGAAGATGGCGCAAGATAGGCAAAAGTCTTATGCTGATAATCGAAGGCGCGACTTGGAGTTTCAGGTTGGAGATCATGTGTATCTAAAGGTTTCACCGGGTCGTGGTATTCGAAGATTTGGCATCAAAGGAAAGCTAACTCCCAGGTTCATTGGCCCATTTGAAATTCTTGAAAGGGTCGGTGAAGTGGCTTATAGACTGGCTTTACCTCCACAATTAGTAGGAGTTCATGACGTATTTCACGTCTCTATGCTAAAAAAGTATGTATATGATCCTGACCATGTTATCACTTATGATAATTTGGAGATTCAGAAGGACATGACGTACGAGCAAATACCAATAAAGATTTTGGAACGAGAAGTGCGTCAACTAAGGAATTAAGTTATTCCTATGGTCAAGATACAATGGAAGAAAATATGGCCATATGAAGCAACATGGGAAACCGAAGAAGCTATGCGAAAAAGATTCCCAGAATTATTCAACTGTAAGTACACTCTCCACAATCCATGTATTGAATTTGGGGACCAAATTTTTTTAAGTGGGGGAGGGTGTAGTATTCCAGAATTTATATAAAGGATTTTTGGATTATAAATGAAATTTTCTAGAATTTATTAGGAATTTATAAAGGGCTAAATAGAATTAATAAATGGATTATTGAATTAATAATGGGTTATAAGGCCCAATGGTGTTAAATAATTAGCCTACCCTATTCAATTAAGACTCAAAAGGTTTAAGGACCAAGCCCATTAAGTTTGGCCCATATTCTAGAAGGTTATTTAGCCTATTCACGAATTTTAAAGGATAAATACTATTTTTATAGATAATTATATAGATAAAATGAATAAAAGAGTTTTATTAAATTGAAACTCTGCACACGTTGGACGTAACGGTCTATCGGGCGACTGCTACAGTGGTGTAACGCACCTAGACACGACCGTTACACCCTGCTGATTTCGTAAGTTGAAGAACTTGCAAAAAGATTAGATCTTTGGGATCCTATCTACTAGAGACTTAATTAGCAGGATGTGTAAGGTTGTTAAGGACTCTTAGAGATCTGGTTTTGCCCAACTAAGGACTCTACAATCGATCTAATCCTTGAACCCTAGCCAAATCTCTATAAATAGGACCCAGTTCTGAACTGAGCGACCCTTACTTTTGGCTCGTAAAGAATCAAGGTAAGGAGATAGAATTTCGGGTAAGTCCTTTAGAACTTTTTGTTTATAATACTAATGTCTAACAACTCTCAAAATTTCATGTTAGGAGATCAAGTAACCAAGGAGATAAGGGCTTCTAAAGTCGCTGATTCTGTCATAGCAACTTAGGATTCAGAGCAAAGGAGCATTGAAGATCAAAAAATTAGGATGCCTTAATGAGGTAATTAGAGTTCGGTGTTTTAGAACTTTTTGTTCCCCTTAGATTAATCTTCTTACCCTCCAAATTTCACGTCTTTAGGTCAAGGGATTGGAGAGTTAGGGCAACGTGAAGTTGCTGAAAAACTACAGGAAGAAGAGAACTAGGGCGTGTCTTGAAGACCCAAATTAGAAGTGTAAAGCCAAGGGAAAAGGTAGGTCATCTCATGAATAGCAAAGAGATCTAGTTAGGGATAAAAGTCCTCTGATTTGACTTGATTTCATGCATTATAGATTGTGAATTTCATGTTTTAGTAAGTTCATGCATACATACATACCTTTAGCCTAACCAAAGATAAAAGATATCATCTTGTTTATTCACTGCGACCTATGCATATACCTGGCCTTTACTTCATTTATCATGGATAGACTAGCTATTGATTATGATTCTTTATGCATGGGCATAGTTCCCTATCTTTACTGTCAGCAGAATCTCTGACGGATAAGGGTAGGACCGTCACATGATTGTAATTGCCCTACGATAAGCCGTCACACTCTCTGTGGTATTTAAATTGATCTGTTGTCTCTGACGCACCATAGCAGGAGCGTTACCATACTGTAACGGCCCATCGACAAACCATCACATGGACTGTAACGCGTCTATGCTAGATCGTTAGAACACTATTTTCTGTCAACTCGAGACGAAATAGAAATTAGTCAAGTCTACTTATAAATAAGCCTGGTTATCTAAGTTTTGACCTGATATCATGACTTTGAGTTTATTTATTGATTCATGATAGGAATTGCCTGATTACAAGTATTTGAAGTTATGTTAATTTCATTGGCTAAACTTTATAGTTTATATTTAATTTATGATTTCAAATGATGTATTGACAGAGTTTTATTATGGTTTCACATTGTTTTCCATTCTTTTATATCTATAGAGTCATTTTCTTTAAGTGCATGGCATATATTCTAGTATATGGCCATTAGTTCACACTTTACACTATAGGAACATTATCTTGAACATGAGGACCTCTCTATTGGATATTCCTTCCAATGGAGTAGGAAATCTTGTTTCAATGCCTCCATAATTCTCCGCGAGCCTGGGATTCCCACTAGGACGCCGAATTGTTTGTACCATGAAAGCCCAATTGTTATAAAGCACTATCAAAGTTTCTGGTTCTAGATATGTAACGGATCCATATTAGACCATCATTCTCATATAACGGTCTAATATATGACGGTCACATTTATTGAGTCCATTTTATTTATTTCTGGATTCAGCCTATTGTAACGGATCAAGACTAGACCGTCACGATCATGTAACGGCCCAGTGATTGACCGTCACCTTGTTAAGTCCAGTTAACCCAAGGTTTTACCAAAGGGTTGATATTCTAAAGTTCCTAGATGGATCATGGATGTTCTAGGACTTGTCATAATGATCAAGATACTTAATTTAATTTATGGAAAATGAGGAATGTACCGTTATGCTGCCGAATTATTCCCATAAGCATAACCTTGTTTTAAGTCATTATTGACTCGCATTCCTTAATTGAAGCGTTCATTCATTGAACTATTGTTATCATGAGCTTATTGAACTTATTACATTCTTGGCCATACTTTATTGTTACATGCGTGGAAATAGCTTGATTTATATTTGAAGATGCGATCGAGCACTGATTGTGTTCAAGGGCTCTATGCTAGTCCCCTCGGCTGATTGCTGGAAACAAACTATTATAAACCATGGGGTATGATGCTACTGGCGTCGCATTGCGGTGGGAGTACTTTCTTTATAAATAAGTGAAAATCCACGGCATCATGAAAATACTTGTACATGACTATTTCTTGATATTCCACAGCAATTCACAAAGTACTTGCTCATAAGTAAAAGATGCTGAGTGATGATTATGTGGCTTGCTAGTACATTCTCGAGACGTTCTTGCTCATGAAAGGCCATATCATGTTCTTGTGACATTCGTGCTAATTCATACTTCCTCATTCGATTATCTTTGTTACTTGGGTTATTCGCATGATTGATCATATTCGCATGATTTTACCTAAATTCTTTAGAGCTAAAATGCTAATTACTTAAACATTACTAATCATGTTGATATGAAGATACCTACTGGATAAGTGTGCTCATTACCTATTTCTAATCTTTTTCAAGAGATGGAAGCGATACGAATTCAGATTCGAGTTATACAAGTAGCGGGTCCGAGAGCGAATGAAAGTCATATCAAATTGAGAGTGAAGACTTAGAAAGTCTACAATGTTTAGATTGAGAGTATGTAATTTCTTGTTTCTTGAGTCTAGTGGAATGGAAAAAGTATGAAAAGGTTATTGTACTTGAATACTTGATTATTAATAAAATAAAGTTGGAGTTTGAGTAATTATTGTGCGATTGCATTCTTATGTGTGATTGCCTTGCGCTCTGATCGTTCTTGCTTGCAAGAGGCTTATCATGCCGGCTGTTCGCGTTCCTCGAGCGAGTCTTCCGCTGTAATAAAGGCTCGGGGTGTGACATAATGCTTCATCAATATTCTTGGGTTAATCTGGGAGACAAGAGCAAGATGATCTAATTCTTCCACAATTCTAAAATGTGACCTAGTTCTAGGTGGATCATTCAAGCTTCCAATGACATTTTCTAAAGGATGATCCTTAAGAATTCTAATGTCTGTAGAATCATTACCTTCTTCTGGAGCATGATCCCTTACATTGCTTGATTCAGCTAGGTCACCATCTTCTCTTGTTTCTTCTTGTGGAGGATTATTCTTTTCCTTCATGCTTAAGAATTCCCCGTCTTCATCATTTTTCCTGCAATAGTTATCATTTTTAGAATCATCATGATATTCATCAAAGCAAACATGGGGTGATTCTTCCACAATTTGACTCTTAATGTAGTAAATTCTATAAGCCCTAGATCTATCAGAATATCCAAGGAATATATCTTCATCGCTCTTGGGCTCGAATTTATCTTACTCTCTTTTGTCATTATTGTGGATGAAGCATTTAGACCCAAACACTTTCATATGTGAGAGAGAGGGCGTGTTATCTTTCAGCAACTCATAAGGAGTCTTTTTGGTGTGTGGTCTTACCATAGATCGGTTGATAATATAACAAGCCGTGTTTACAGTCTTAGCCCAAAACTTCCTTGGGAGTTGCCGTTCGGCAAGCATTGCCCTCGCCATCTCTAAGAATGTTCGATTCCTTCTTTCAACTACACCATTTTGCTCAGGGGTTCTTGGTGATAAAAACTGATGTGAAATGCCTTCATCCCTACAGAGATTATAAAATTCAGTATTTTCAAATTCACCACCATGATCAGATTGAAAATTGGAGATTTTAAACTCACCGTCTTGACTTATCTTCATATAGAGTGCTTGAAACTCATCAAAAGCATCATTTTTATGTGTGAGAAAGAAAATCTATGTGAACCTAGAGAAATCATCCACCAAGACATATCCATATTTTCTACCACTTAAACTAGCAGTTCTGGTTGGACCAAACAAGTCCATATGAATCAGCTCGAGTGGTTTGGATGACATATTTGCAGATCTAACCTTGAAGGATTTTCTTGTTTGTTTACCTAGGGCACATGGATCACACAATTTATTTTGCTTGTTTAAAAGATAGTTCAGGGAAACCTTTCACCATTGTATGCTTTAAAAGTTTATGTAAGACATTGTAGCTAGCATGTCCTAGTCTACGAAGCCATAACCATGCAAGCTCAGATTTTGGTGCAGCAAGATAGAGGTTTATGTGAGCATGATCATCTAAGTCAATCATGTAAACATTGTTGACTCTTTTATCAGAAAATGTTACCTTATCAGATTTTGGTTCAAGGATTCTATATTCATGAGAGTCAAACAACACTTTGTGACCTTTATCACACAATTGACTTATACTGAGCAAGTTATATTTCAACCCTTTAACTAGCAACACGTTTCCAATGGAGTTAGAGAGGTTCTTGCCTACATTACCTGTTACAATGATTCTTCCTTTGTTGTCCTCTCCAAATGTGACGTGTCCTCCTTCCTTTTTCTCCAAGAGACAGAATTTAGTTCTGTCTCTAATCATGTGTCTTGAACAGCCGCTATCAAGGTACCACCGGTTATACATGGCTGTAAGACACTCCTGCACAAGGAATTAAGTAATGGGGTTTGGAACCCAGCAAAATTTTGGTCCCATCAACTTCTTCAGATTTTCAAAACATGATACCATCTCTTTTGGAATCCAAACCTTCCTTGCATTCATGTTTTCTTTGCTTCGTGCAGGGATTTGATTTCTCTTTTCAGCTTTGACATTCACTTTCTGTTTAGAGGCTCTTTGTTGGATTTTGTGGCCGTTTAAGGATGTTTGCATCTTAAACCATTAAGGCCACTGGTTGGTTTTGGGTTGAAAGTAATTATTTTGCCACCTAGGGGATTGAAGCTTATAAGATTGATGCACAAAGGAATCACAATTGCCCCAAAAGTAAGGTGGTGTCGACCTATATGAATGGGAGTGTCGACCTGTCCTATGTGCAACCCAGTTATAGTGGCTTCTGGAAGGCTGAGGTAGGGATGGCCAAGGAAGTGTCGGCCTATGCTGTGGGGAAGGTTGACTTTTCTTAGGCTTTTGATCAATCTTTTTGGGAATTTCAGTGGCTTCCTCTTCAACATTTTCTTTTTCTTTGGGTGCTGTGTTTGAGTTAGAAGCATCAGAAGAGGAAACAAATGTGACCGTTTTTAACCCAATTGACCTTTTGTTTGTGGGATTAAAACCCAACCCTTCCTTGCTGAAATTCATTCTTGTACCTAGCAATGCATCTAGATTTTCTCTTCCATCTACAAACTTTTCTAAAGAATGTTGTTTATCCTTCAACTCTTTTTGTAGGTTTTCAATGTTTTGAAGGAGTTGAGTGTTGAATTGTTTGATAGCATTATACTTCTCATTACACAATTTGATGTCCTTTTCATAGGTTTGCATTTTTAGCTTCATGCTATCAATCTCATTTCTCAAGTCTTCATTTTTAATTTCTAAGTCAGCCATTTCTTTTCTTCCCTCTTCCAAGTTCTCAATCATTTTCTTAAGGTCTTCAATTTCAGTTTCAAGTGAAGCAGTCTTATGATTCATATCATGATCATGCACAAACGAGTTAATTTTCTTTTTCAATGATTTATTCTCCTTTTTGTACATGTCATATTTTTCCATGAGCCATATATATGCTTCCTCCCAATCATCAATTGTGAAATTTTCAAATGGAGAGTGTACCTCAGTTTCTTCGTCACCTCTGGACATGAGGCAAAGATCTTCTTTTTCTTTATCCGAGGAGCTGGTTCCATCATCACTTTCTTCTTCATCGCTCCATGTGGACACCATGACATTGTTCTTCTTCTTGCCCATCCATTTGTCAGCTTTTCTGAATTTTTCAGGACATTCAGTCTTGAAATGCCCTGGTTTGTTGCAAGAATAACAAATGATCTTGTCAGTGACGGGATCGTCATCGACATCGGACTTGATCTTCCGTCTTAAAATATTTGTAAAATTTTTTTTACATAAGGGTCTTTGAAGTTTGTCTTTTGATATCCCTAAGTGTCTTTAAGGGAGTTATAATGAGTCCTAGGTGTCTTTTCATATTTCTAGACATTAAAGAGTCTTAGAGTTTTTAAGAGAGTTATAATGAGTCATAGGTGTCTTTTCATATTTCTAGGCATTAAAGAGTCTTAGAGTTTTTAAGAGAGTTATAATGAGTCATAAGTGTCTTTTCATATTTCTAGGCATTAAAGAGTCTTAGAGTTTGTCCTTTGATCTTCTTTGTGAAGTCTATAAAACGAGTCTTGTAGTCCTTATTTGAAGCAATAGAATGAAGAAAAAACCAGTTTAACTATGGCTATGAGTGTTCTTCCATATTTTTGGAACCCCGGGTAAGAGGCCCAACCCCACTTCGCCTCACCATGGAGGTCGTCCGTGAAGCTCCGGTGCATCGTCTTCGAGAAGAGGACGGGTGTGAAGCCCCATCGAAGATCCACGATCTTCCTCCTTCACCGTTCAACCGCCGTCGTCGTCCATCACCACCGCCACCACCGCCGTGCCAACTGCAACTCCTGCAACCGCCATCACCGCAGAGAAGAATTGAAGAGCGCGACTGCGTCATCCCTGAGATGGGGATGGGTGTGAGGCCCCGGTCGAGCTCCTCCATTCTTCTCTAATCACCTCACCTTTCTGCTCTCTGGCTGACAGTTTGAAGTCCTTCCTCGACCTCGTCTCACATCAAATGGTATCAGAGCAAGTCGTCTGGTTTGTCCCAACAAGCCGGGGTCTTGCGATTCGAGATTCAAGATTCGAGGTTCGAGGTCGAACCTTCTCCAAGCGGAGGGGTTTGACGGGATCGTCATCGACATCGGACTTGATCTTCCGTCTTAAAATATTTGTAATTTTTTTTTTACATAAGGGTCTTTGAAGTTTGTCTTTTGATATCCCTAAGTGTCTTTAAGGGATCTATAATGAGTCCTAGGTGTCTTTTCATATTTCTAGACATTAAAGAGTCTTAGAGTTTTTAACAGAGTTATAATGAGTCATAGGTGTCTTTTCATATTTCTAGGCATTAAAGAGTCTTAGAGTTTTTAAGAGAGTTATAATGAGTCATAGGTGTCTTTGCATATTTCTAGGCATTAAAGAGTCTTAGAGTTTGTCCTTTGATCTTCTTTGTGAAGTCTATAAAAAGAGTCTTGTAGTCCTTATTTGAAGCAATAGAATGAAGAAAAAACCAGTTTAACTATGGCTATGAGTGTTCTTCCAGATTTTTGGAACCCCGGGTGAGAGGCCCAACCCCACTTCGCCTTGCCATGGAGGTCGTCCGTGAAGCTCTGGTGTATCGTCTTCAAGAAGAGGACGGGTGTGAAGCCCCATCGAAGCTCCACGATCTTCCTCCTTCACCGTTCAACTGCCGTCGTCGTCCATCACCACCGCCACCACCGTCGTGCCAACTGCAACGCCTGCAACCACCATCACCGCAGAGAAGAACTGAAGAGCGCGACTGCGTCGTCCCTGAGATGGGGATGGGTGTGAGGCCCCGGCCGAGCTCCTCCGTTCTTCTCTAATCACCTCGCCTTTCTGCTCTCCGGCTGACAGTTTGAAGTCCTTCCTCGACCTCGTCTCACATCAAATGGTATCAGAGCAAGTCGTCCGGTTTGTCCCAACAAGCCGGGGTCCTGCGATTCGAGATTCGAGATTCGAGGTTCGAGGTCGAACCTTTTCCAAGCGGAGGGGTTTGACGGGATCGTCATCGACATCGGACTTGATCTTCCGTCTTAAAATATTTGTAAATTTTTTTTTACATAAGGGTCTTTGAAGTTTGTCTTTTGATATCCCTAAGTGTCTTTAAGGGAGTTATAATGAGTCCTAGGTGTCTTTTCATATTTCTAGACATTAAAGAGTCTTAGAGTTTTTAAGAGAGTTATAATGAGTCATAGGTGTCTTTTCATATTTCTAGGCATTAAAGAGTCTTAGAGTTTTTAAGAGAGTTATAATGAGTCATAGGTGTCTTTTCATATTTCTAGGCATTAAAGAGTCTTAGAGTTTATCCTTTGATCTTCTTTGTGAAGTCTATAAAAAGAGTCTTGTAGTCCTTATTTGAAGCAATATAATGAAGAAAAAACCAGTTTAACTATGGCTATGAGTGTTCTTCCATATTTTTGGAATCCCGGGTGAGAGGCCCAACCCCACTTCACCTCGCCATGGAGGTCGTCCGTGAAGCTCCGGTGCATCGTCTTCGAGAAGAGGACGGGTGTGAAGCCCCATCGAAGCTCCACGATCTTCCTCCTTCACTGTTCAACCGCCGTCGTCGTCCATCACCACCGCCACCACCGCCGTGCCAACTGCAACGCCTGCAACCGCCATCACCGCAGAGAAGAATTGAAGAGTACGACTGCGTCGTCCCTGAGATGGGGATGGGTGTGAGGCCTCGGCCGAGCTCCTCCGTTCTTCTCTAATCACCTCACCTTTCTGCTCTCCGGATGACAGTTTGAAGTCCTTCCTCGACCTCGTCTCACATCAGTCAGATTTCTTAAAGTTTTTAGAATTAGATTTGAAACATTTCCTTACCCGTGACCTTCCTCTCATGAAGCTCTTACCTTCCTTTCTCAAAAATTTTCTGAACTTACGTGTGAGCATGGCTACGTCATCCTCATCTCGCTCACTTACAGAAGCCTCACCTTCATCAAGAGTGCTTTGACCGCTGGGTCTTGATTTAAGAGCTAGGGACTTTTTCTTAGGTACCTCAGCCTCTTTGTTCTTTAGGTTGATCTCATAGGTCATCAATGACCCGATGAGTTCATCTACCTTAGTAGTTGCGAGATCTCTGGATTCTTCAACCACGGTAGCCTTCGTGTACCATGCTGGGGTCAGTGATCTGAGAATCTTCCTTACAATTTCCTGCTCTGAATATTTCTTTCCAAGATCAGTTAGACTATTAGTAAGCACAATTAAGCGAGCATACATGTCTTGAATTAACTCATCAGGCCTCATCCTGAACATTTCATATTCAGAAACTTAAATGTTGGCTTTTGTTTCTCGTACCTGAGAGGTTCCTTCATAAATCACTTCTAACCTGTCCCACATTTCTTTTGCAGTTTCGCAGGTAGCTACTCTTGAGAATTCTACTTGATGGAGTGAGCATTGCATGAAGTGTCTAGCACTCCAGTTGACAGTAGATTTTCTTATTTGTTCTTTGGTCCACAAATCCTCATCATCCGTAAGCTCATACGGACCTTTGCTGATCACTCGCCAGAGTTCGTAATCTTGGGCGCGAATGAACACTTGCATGCGTTGTTTCCAATAAGGATAATTAGTTCCAGTGAAATAAGGAGGCCTATTCACAGAATGTCCTTCAGGTAATAAACCCTTGGATGACAATACACTATTTTTCTCAAGGTCATTGGACCCCATAATGAGAGATTAGGCTCTGATACCATTTGTTGAGTAGTGGATGGTGGATCTAGAGGGGAGGGGCGATTAGATCTGCCCCTCTTTTCACAGAACACCCCTCTTTAAAGCTAGATAAAGAGAATAGCAGCGGAATACAACTAGCTTAGCCAAGGACACAACGATTTGCTTAGCAGGATGAACAAGTAAAATAAAGATTGAATCTAAGCATGCATCTAGCACAAAGCAATCACACAAGCAAACCACAATACACGAGATTTTAAGGTAGTTCAGACTGAATCCCCAGTCCTATGTCCACCCCTCACCAAACCTGGTGAGGCTTCACTAGTGCTGTGCACCAAACCACAGATCGGAGAACTTCCGATTGCCTTCCTCTAACCACCGGTGGAGACGACAACACCGCAGATTGGAGCACCTTCCAACTGCCTTCCTACTAACCGCGGTAGGGACGATTCTCAGTTTCAATTGCTTGAACAAAATGAAAAGAGAATAAGATGAAAATGTTCAAACAAGATATGGAGATATGCTAAAATCAAGAATATCTTGTCTGAAATGCAATGTAGATCAGCAGCAGAGGCTTCTTCTTCCTTGCAAAGGTCTACTCTTGGTTGAGCAACAATGGTTTCTTCTTCCTTGAGAAGTGATCTTCCTTGGATCCCCTTGAGTTGATGAAGAGGATTATGGATGCAGATTTGATCTCCCCTGAAAACCTTGCTTGCTTCTACTCTTCCTTGGAGGTTGCTTGCTTCAGATATAAGCTTGAATCACCTTGGAATGGATGAAGAACTCTGCACGAAGTACTGTTCACGGCTATAATATCTTCTTCATCCTTGGACCTCCTCTAGCCTCCTTTGATCTCCCTTGATCCCTCTTGATGCATTAGGGTTTCTAACCCTCTTGTATTTGTTTTATATCTCTTGAATGGTCCATAGACACCCCCAGACCAGATCCAAAAATCTTGGGAGATTGGGTGACTTTACGATTAAACAAATCCAATAAGAGGTGCAGCCCACGAGGTGAAAAGTGAAGTCAAAAATAGCTGCATCGGGGCTGTCGGTCGACCGGAGGTTGGTGGTCGGTCGACCGGAAAGTTACAGAGTTGAGAGTTTTCATTGTTGGAAATATTGGTCGACCGGTCATGTACCAGCGGTCGATCGGATCTGGGGCGGTCGACCGGACCTACTGGGCGGTAGACCGGTTCCTGAGAATTTTTGTAACTTTTCATCCCTGGAAATTATAGTCGACCGGTCTATGACCGGAGGTCGACCGAAACTTGGAATTTTCACAACTTTGCTTCATTTAACCCCTTAAACATGTTTGCAGTCCATTCAAGTCTATGGCATCAAACTCTTTAGACCTTGAGGATGTCTACTGAGTCTTTGACCTTTCCTTAATGAATGCTCATACCTTTGGACGTTGACACCAAGTGTGTTCTTCATTTGGACGTTGAAACCAAGTGTGTTCTTCATTGTGCATCGACCTTGGCTAAAGGGTCGTCTCTTGCTTCTAGACATATCAATTGTTCTTGAAGCCAGCCTGATCTTCTGATAGTTGTCCAGCCTGAAGAGTGGACTCTTGTTTCTTGAAGGGATTTTCTTCCTTGCTTGGGCGCGATCATTGGTCTTTCAATTTTGCCATCTCCACTCCATTCCTTGGCGTATCTGTCATGGAAAAGCATCAAGTATTTCATTCATATGAGAGTGGAAAACATCAATGACTTATAGTTATTTTGCCATTATCAAAACCATGAATGTCAAATGACCACAGGGGCACAATAGTTATTCCCCTGGTTAAGGTGGTGTGGCAGCGACACTCTGGCGGCGAGGCGTCTTGGGAGCGAGAGGACGAGATGCGTCAACAGTTCCCTTATTAATTCGAGTAAGTCTCCTTTTCTTTTCCCCCGTGCTTCATTTTAAATTTCGAGGATGAAATTTGTTTAAGGAGGGAGGGCTGTAATGCTTCGAGTTTTCAAACACTTTTCGGATCTGGATCCTTGGGTTTCGGATCAGTTTTGGGGCTCCCGGAACGTGTTTCATGATTTACACGTGTTTTTCCATGACGAACCTACGGAACCCTACGTTGGGTAAACCGTTGCGTTCTCCTAGTCTGGCACAGTACCAGGGCGATCGGCGTGTTTCGAGGATCGAGGAAATGTATTTTTCTATTTTTTCATATTTTTTAGAAAATCAGGATTTTCTATAAATACCCTATTTCTTTTCTTTTTTTTCTTTCTTCTTCTTCCTCCCTTCTCTCCCGTGCACATGCGACTGTGACCGCCCCCCCTTCCGATGATGACTCTGGTGTGCTCGCCTCTGGCTGCAGACGACGGTGAGATGACAGTACAGGGGCGACGGTGGTGGCGTGGCGATCGTGGCGGCGTGCGGTGCCCGGTGAGATCGTGGGAGCTCGCGAGGTTTCAAAAGGTGTTTTAAAGATCGACGGCGATCCATCGCGTTTTGGGCGATCCCGAGGTAGGGTGACGGATCCTTAGCTCGGCATTTACCTACCCCGTGATTTCTAGGTCCAGGCGAGGTTGAGAGATGGCTATTTCATGTCGGGAAGGGAAAACCATGATTTGGGGTTCGAGCGCCGGGTCTTGGGTTTTAATCCGTTCTTTCGTGGTTTGTGGGCATCATTCCATGCTCTGGGGCATGGGGAAAGGTTCCCCTTTTATTTCCCCTTCACTTGGGGGGTAAATGGGGCATGGAATGGCATTTTTCGGCCCCTCCCGCCGTTCTCAGTTTTTTGGAATGTATGCAGTCCTAATAGGAACCGTTTTTGGCCTGAAACGTCCTTAGCTAGACCATTTTTGGGCTTAGAGTGTCGGTCGGGTATGCGGTCACGCGATAGACCGCCTAGCCCTGAGGCGGACAAGGGGTCGATCGCTTTCCTCACGGGCCAGCGTGGCCTTCGAGGCATTTTTTGACCGTTGGCATTTTGACGGTTGGAGTTTTCGAGGTTAAGCGGTCATGGGATGACCGTTTTGACCCTGCCTGGTGGTCCAAGTGAGACCCTTTATTGTCCAAGCGGTCACAGGGTGACCGTTTTACTCATTAAAAAGCCCATGGCCTTGCAGTCCCACGGGAGACCGTTTATGCCATGAGGCGGCCCAGGATTGGACCGTTTTATTCTAAACGGTCTGCAGATGACCGTTTCTTCTCCGAATGGGTCAAGAGAGAACCGTTTTCGCCTGTAAGCGGTGTAGGAGGAGACCATTTTCCCCCTAATGAGTCTGGCGGTCTAGAGAGGACCGTTTCTATGTCTGGCGGTCAGCACTAGACCATTTTTGCCCCAAGGCGGTCCAGAGTGAACCGCCACCTATCTTCTGTCCGACCGGAGTTCTTTACTCGCCGATCCTAATCTTGGGGGAGTGGACCTCGATCCCCGTGTTGATCGGCGGCCCGACTGATGCTGGGCATCATGTGGGGGCCGTACGTGGGTGCCGAGGGAACCCTAGGGAGTTGTGTGGATTCGACTGATGTCACCGTGAGTCGATGTCAGTCCGAGGAGCAGTCATTGTACTTCATCCGGTTTAGACATTGTTTTCCGTTGGCTAGAGAGTCTACTCTTTCAGTGACCCTCCACTATTCGTAGCCTTCCGGCACGCGAGTGGTCCCACAAGGGAGTGGTGGCAAGTTTACCCTGAGAGATGGCTCTTAGACTGGTTACCGTCGAGGCCCACATCTTGACGCCAGAGTCCGACTGAGGGGAAAACTAGTCAGAGGGCCAGACCTAGGACGCATGGTCTGTGTGTGCACACGTGGTCGGGGGTGGTGGACCTGTGTTGATGAGCGCAACCCTGATCAGCCCTTGTTTTGTGGTTACTTGTATGGGTCCCCGTTCCGCCAGGGTGCGATGAGGGGGACACCTGAGGCGCGGTCTAAGACACCAGTGGGCGCATCTGGCCTTGCTTCTAGTGGGTGATACTCATGTCCTTATTATGTAGTGACTCTTGGTGTTCTATCGGGTTGTCTTGGTTTTCGTGCCGTGTGGTCGGTACTTGGTGTGATTGAGCTTTCCCGTTTACTTATTTTGTTGACCTTCGCTCTATGTTTGGTTAGTGTTAGCCTTGACTACTTTCCGTGCAGTTTCTCATTTTGCGAGGTAGGAGTCTGGGTGATCCCTACTGAGCCTTTTGTTATAAGGCTCATTCCCTACGTCTTTCTGTGGTTTCCGGTGAGGCGAGGCTTCAGGGGAGAGCTTCCGAGGCTCAACGTGGGTCTAGTGCCCAGTGTTAGTTCCCAGTTGCCAGAGCCGGCGTATGCCCCGTGTAGTTGTACCTTTTCTTTCTAGATTGTACTAGTTATGGACTACTGTTATATTTTAGACTGTTGTTAGATTGTGGACCATGTAATTTGTTTAATGTTATTTATTATTTCCTTCTTATTCATATTATCTGTGTAGTTCTGCAATTATTTTAGATTCTTGTGTATTTCCACACAATCCTTTTAACCCTTCTGAGTCTTCGGGCTCGTGGGTGGCAGTTCGAGATTCGGGTTATCGGGCCTTCCCGGTGCTCGGATCTCGGGTCGTTACATTTACTATCCAATATCATCCAGGAAAAGCAAATGATGTAGCTGACACTCTTAGCAGAAGACCAATGGCCACATTAGTAAGCCTCAGGAAAGGTACGACTTATCTTATCGATGATTTTGCTCGTTTAAATCTCGATGTTGATAAAGAAGAGGAAGGGTGTATGATTGCTAATATAAGGTCACAACCAACATTGATTGAAGATCTAGTCAAATTACAAGAAAATGACCCCACATTGATGGAGATCAAGGCTAATATTGATCAAAGGTTAGAATTCTCCATTTTAACTGATGGATGATTATTGTTCAAAAATCGAATATGTGTGCCGGATCATACCGACACTAAGAAATTGATCATGGAAGAAGCTCATAAATCAAGGTATACTATTCACCCTAGTGCTGCCAAGATGTACCAATATTTAAAAAGAAATTTCTGGTGGCCCAATATGAAAAGAGAAGTAGCGGACTTTGTATCTCGCTGCCTCACTTTTCAACAAGTAAAGGCGGAACATTTAAAGTCCACCGGGAAACTACATCCCTTGGATATTCCCAAGTGGAAATGGGATAGTATAGGGATGGATTTCATCATGGGTTTACCAAAGACGAGAGATGGACACGATGGTATATGGGTTATTATAGACCGATTGACTAAGTCTGCACATTTTCTACCAATTAAAAGTTGATAGTCTATGGATGTATTAGCAGCACTATACATGAAGGAAATTGTCAAACTACATGGTGTCCCTGTCACCATTATATCTGACTAAGACCCTCGGTTCACATCATAATTCTGGAAGGGTCTACAACATTCTTTAGGAACTCGACTTAACTTTAGCACATCATTCCATCCATAAACTGATGGTCAAACTGAAAGAACCAATCAAGTAGTAGAAGATATGCTCAGGGCATATGCTATTGATTTTGGAGGGAGTTGGCACGACCACTTGCCTCTAGTGGAATTCGCCTACAACAATAGCTACCAAGCTTGTATACAAATGGCACCGTTCGAGACACTATATGGAAGAAGCTGTCGCTCACCTATATGTTGGAATGAAGTAGGAGAAAGAAAATTTCTCGGCCCCGACATCATCAGGGATACTACCGAGAAGATAAAGCTTATTCGGGAGAGACTCTAGATGGCTCAAGATAGGCAAAAATCATATGCTGATAATAGAAGTCGCGGTCTGGAATTCTAAGTAGGAGATCATGTATTCCTTAAGGTTTCTCCGGGTCGAGGTATTCGAAGATTTGACATCAAAGGCAAGCTCACTCTGAGATTCATTGGCCCCTTTGAAATTCTTGAAAGGGTTGGTGAAGTCGCGTATCGAATAGCTTTGCCCCCTCAAATAGCTGGAGTCCATGATGTATTTCACGTCTCAATGCTCAAAAGGTACGTCCCCGATCCATTCTATGTCATAACTTATGACAACCTGGAGATTAAAAAGGATTTGACGTATGAGCAAAATCCAATCAAAATAATTGAATGAGAAGTATGTCAACTACGGAATAAAACTATTCCCATGGTCAAAGTCCAATGGAGCAAATCGTGGCCACACGAAGCGACATGGGAAATAGAAGAAGCCATGCGCAAAAGATTTTTGGAGATATTTTGAATGTAAGTACACTCTCCTTAGAAAATCTTGTTACGATAAATTTGGGGACCAAATTCTTTTAAGTGGGAGAGGGTGTAATGCCCAGGAATTTTATAGAAGTTTTCTAGATTTAAGTATAATTATTAAGCAATTTTAAAGGGCTTAACGAGCTATTAAGAAGAATTAAGATTTTATTAAATCCATTTAAAAGCCCTATATCAACCAAAGGGTTAATCCCAACTGAAATGAGTCTAAAGTCCCAATTCTAGGACCTTTAGACCCAAGCCCATTAATAGAAATGTAAATTGGGTAATTTACGGATTTTAAATTGGATATATACATCAATTAGGGGATAAATAGGAGATAATATAAAAATCTAAAAATTTCAGACTTAACGGCGATTGTCCGTCTATCGTGCGACCGCCAGATCCACCCTAGCGGTCCCTCCACGACCGCTAAGCCCTCTTGATTCCGTGAATGGGAGGAAACGTGAAAAGGTTGGATCTTTGGCATCCAAATCCCCGTGGATCGAAGGATGTGGACATGAAAGCTTGTCCAGGACTCTTAGGGCCACTTTGGTAACGGGTTAAGTTGGGTTAGGGTGGGTTAACTGGGGTCGGGTGGGTTACTCCTTGTTTGATAGTTTTTTTCTTAACCCGGGTCGGATAGGGTTAAAGTGGATTAACTCATTCCTAGGAAATAGGTGGAATGAGTTAATCCACCCGGGTTAGGGTTAGGGGTGGGGTGGGCTAACTCGGGTAAGCCACCCGCCCCTAACCTAACTCGTTACCAATGTGGCCCTTAGAGATCGATCCTACCCCTAACTAGGACTCTCAATTCGATCAATCCCTCAACCTTAACTGAAAACCCTATAATTAGACCCTAACATCGACTCATGCGAACCCAAATGTTGGATCACATATTTTCAAGGTAAGGAGGCATCATCTCAGGTTAGTTCTTTAGATTTTATTGTTCTCCTTAGTTTTATCTAACTCACCTCCAATTTTTGTGCTAGAAGACCCAGCCGTTGGAGAGATAGAGCACCTAAAAGTCTCTGGTTCGCTATAGGCTACTCAGGAAGCAGTGCACCGGTCCAGTAAAGATCAAGAGATTAGAAGTCCTAAACGAGGTTAGTCCAAGTTGATCCTTTAGAACTTTTTGTTACCCTTTGTATCTTCTACCCATCCTCCAATTTTCATGGATTTAGGTCAAGAGGATCAGGAGATAGAGGGACGGGAAGTTGTTGGTTTGGCACAGGACATGCAGGAACTAGGGTCTACTTCCTATCAGAAATCCAAAGTCTAGGGATCGAATCAAAGGTAGGTTATCTCATAAAATGGCTAAATTAACGTGTTAGAAACAAACGCCCTCTGTTCCCTCCTATTTTCATTGTCGTACATGACGAATTTAATGTTTTGTCATGACAATGTATTTAGGTTAAGTCTGCATGCTTATCCATACACCTTAAGATAAAAGTTATAACTTTGGCTTAAATTATGCACCCCATGTACCTCCATATTTTAATATGGTTTTATCAGGCCTTATTTACTTGTTGGAATGTCTTTCCATACATCTATCTGGCCTAGATTAGCATGTATTTCAGTTTTTACTGTTGTTGATACAGACAGGAAGAAACGTTCTTGCTATGACCGCTAGATGTCTTTAGCGGCCATGCGATAGACCGCTAAACGCCTTCATGCGGTCCTCACCTGACCGCTAGACTTTGCAACTTGTTAATGATAGAGTAGGTGGTGGTCTGAAATAGATCCAGAGGGGGGTGAATGGATCTTCTATACAAAATCTTCGCCCAATTAAAAATTAACTCTGATTGAATTACCACTAGATTAATGATCGACAAAAACCACAGGGACAGCCAAGAAGGAATATCGAGTAGAGCATGTAGAGATCAGACTAACCTTCCTCTTTAAGCCAAATGAAGCAACCTCCCCCTTTGACAGAACAGAGAGATTGGAGTGGAAGAAATGATCCAAAAATATTAGCAAAAACCCATGGACTTTTATGGACAATGCAGGCAAAGAGAGATTGACACAAGAAATAGTCCAGTCTGCAGTAAGGTCAAACATCAGAATCTAAAAAGATGCAGCCAGTGAGGGAATGAGAGCAAGCAAGGAGTTTTCAGCAGAGTGAAGAACTAAGCACATTAAATCAGACTGAATGTCCAAATGATCAAGAGATTTAAGAGGATGTTCAATGAGATACCAATCCCATAAATCTAGAAATAAAGATGTTTCAGAATCTTTCAGTATAAGGGCTTATAAATCTTTATTGAGCATCATGGTTTAAATGTGATGTATACACTGTTTGTCAATAAAGTTCTATACTCATATCTGAAATCAAATTTTAATATGACTGAACCAAACCCTCATATGACAGTCTTGTTTAACCTTCCTTCATCTTACTTACTCAAAGTTCAATGACCCATTTAGGAATTACATGAAGTAATATTGAGGTTAAAGAAACATGAAATCATTTGATTTTGTCTAAGGTTGCAGCAATTTTCAGAAATTTCATTTGTAATAATATTCAAATATTACATTTGTTCAACAAAAATTTTCATGCTACAAAATTTAAGAGCAATCTAGTTTAGTGCACACCTTGTAACTAGAGGATATACGTTGTTTAGACGCCAATATCCCTAAGCACATAGTGTGACTAATAGTCATGCCTCATTGAACAGAGTTAACATTGACATCTCATGACATACCTCAACTCATTTCTTTGAGGAGTGAGATGTATTTCTCAGTGTGCAAGCCATTGCTCTACCAGATTTCAATCATTTTTTCAGCACAGTTAACTATGGCACTTCATGACTCAGTCCTTTGGATATGATTTCTCAGTGACCAAAGTCATTGCTCTGACAGCTTTTGACCCTTAGACATTTCAGAAAAATCAGATGTTTAAAGACAATACTTACTAGAAGTATCTCAACCAAAGAAAGCCATGATTTTAGAATTTTCAGATTTCAGAAGATCTTGTATGAAAATACATGAGACAGTCAGTTAAGATTTATTAAAAGAGTGATTCAGATATTTTCAAGTCTTTCACATCCAAACTTAATGAATACATTAAATTTAAACCAATTTGATTAATCAAACATTCATAAACTTTTATAATAAAAGATTCCTTGTTAAAATGATTTTCAGATTTATTATCAAGGTACATGGATTGAAATCTTCCTAAATTGTAGGTAGACCAAAAGAATTGTCAGAAGCAGCCAGTATGTATCAAAAGAATCAGCAACAGGAATATGGATCATGAGTGAGAGAATTTTGAGTTCAGACATGCGACAGAGGTGACCATGAGTGCATCAGGCAAATAGAAGTTCACGAGCCCTCAGCAAATGTAAGAGCATCAAACAATGGATTACAGAATTATAAAATAAATAAACTCAAATGATTTCAGAGTAGATAGTAGAGATTAAATAATGTGTGAAGTAATGGAAATATAGGTCCAACTAGAATCACATCAATCTATGACACATTGAAGACTTCGGTTGACCAAAATGGATATTTTCGGCTGACCAGTCAAGATAGAATCAAGATCAGAAGCACATCAACGAAGGTGTCGACACTTAGTGTTGACATCTACTCACAACCTCCATTAGACAGAACACTTGTAAAATAATGTCGACTCATGGTGTCGACACTTCTAACAAGACTCTTAAGAAGTGCAGCAGCTTAGGTCGATGTGTTCAACATCTACATAGATACAATGAGAGAACTACTTGACGTGAACTCCTCCTAACAGTATGCAATGTATGCAATGGACACAATGTGTTCTTAACACGAGCTCCCCTTATCTCTATGAACTATTGACAACTTTTGAAATGTCAATTATGATATGATGACATGCAGGGGACTTAATCTAAACAATTATGCATGAGTTACAAGATTTCCCTCGACAGACTCCCCCTGACTTTATGCACTGTATGACTGAAATCTACGTGCAACATATGCAATGAAAATCATGCAAGGGAGTTTAATGAATTACGCTCATGAATAATTAGACTACTCTATGTGTAAATTTGACCCATGGTACTGGGTGGAGGTCTGGCCTCTACACATGATGTGGGTTTCCAGACAGACATAATCTGCCCTTCTCCCAGCGTACCATTTTATATACCATTGGGTCATGCATGACAATACATTACCAAATGCAGTCCTATGAGCATCTTAAATTGACAATATGCTAAGCATATGCAAATGTCAACATGTGTGCATGTTATGTATGCAGATGAACATTTTATGCATGAGACAACATGCAGGCATCAAATTCCATCCACTCAGATTCAGAAGTGCAATTTATTTTCAGTGACTATGCATTATGACAAATATCAAACAAATGCAATTGGCATGAGTGTGCATCAAATACAGAGAATTCTGATTTTCAGTTAATGATATCCAATTCTTTTTCAATCTCATATATGTAAAGATAACTCAATCATATGCATTGAAAGACTTGTAAAAGATAATGCAAATATCAGATGCAAACATAAACATGCATGCATGAGATTCTGATTAGCAAATCAAGCATGACAGTTTATTGAAAGATTCAAATGTCCAAACCTGTAAAGCGCAGCAATGGGGTTTTATCACTGATGGGTGCCTTGTCTTTATTGAATCCCCTTTATTTCTTCAGCCCCAAGGCACACCAGCAACACAGTCTCATTTTCCAGATCTAGGTACCCAAGAAGTCTTGGGTCCTGGAATGACCTTGACACCTCTGAATGGTGCTCTTAACATCTTCTAAGCTATAAGATCATCAGATTTCATCATGAAGCAGTTACACATTGAATGTCCTAACTGACCACAACAGTGACAAGAAATATCATACTTTAGATTCATTTTATGCACATTATTATTTATATGGAATCTGTGTGCATGAACATGAACATTTTTGTTATTGACATGAAAGTTTTTTTTTCCATGACCTGTCCACCAGCAATGAGACGCTCGGTGGCCAGGTTTTCCACAATTAAAGAATGAAACAGTTTTCTTCTTAAACCCAGATTTATTTTTATCAAAGGCATTTTGATTTGCAGGGAATTTAACAGTTTCAGAACTAGATTTCTTTCCCTGTGCATGCCAACATGGTGCAATAGTGTGGCCTACTTTGCGACAGCAATAACAACTAGTGTCCTTTTTCCGAGTAGAAGTAAATCTCCTAGCATGCTTTTCATCATCTTGTTTCATTATAAGGCACTCATTTATGAAATGTCCATGCTTACCATAGTAATGACAAGGATCATTAATTTTCATTGTAGCATGATTTCTATTAGATGAATTCTTAGCATGCATTGTACCAAAATTCTGGTTTTCCTTTTTGTGTGCATGTATGTGTGTGTTAGTGTTATGTACAACATGCACATTTTCAACATAAGTGTGAGTCAGCTTTTTCTGCAAATGGCCATTCTTTCTAACCTTTTTAGTTTGTTTCTTATTTTTCTGACTTACAGCTTCTTTTGGGTCCTTTAGGATAGTAAACTGAAATATAGGTGAGTTTGATGTGTTAATTTACCCAGAGCTATGCATGAATGAAGTGTAAACTTTATTTCCAAAGTTCTTTTTATTTACAGGATCATAGTCCAATCCCTCCTTTTGGAAATTCACTTTACTTCCAAGGAGTTTATTCAGATTTTCTATTCCACTCACGAATCTAGTCAAAGATTATTTTAAATCCACTATTCTGTTTGAAGGGTTGAAATTTGAAATTCATAGTCTATTATCTCCTCTTCACAGGAAATGATTTGTTGATGCCTGGCATCATTCAAACTTTTGAGGTTTTCAATTTCGGTTTCAATTTCATTTCATTGTTGGTTTCATTTTCATTTGAAACATGTTTTCCTTTTTCAAAAGCCAACAATCTCTCAGACATAGCTGTGTTCAATGTTTTAAGTTCCTCATTTTCATGTTCCAAAAACTGCTTTCTTTCACTTAACTTCTCCTCTATATCTTTAAGTTCCATTTTGTTATCCAGGAGATTCTTATTCTCTTCTCTTAAAGACGCAATCAAATCTTTGTGCCTCTCAACATCAGATAGAAGATTTTCATTCAATTCCTTCAAAGATAGGCAATTATTACATGATGAACAATCACAAAAAGAATTGGGCATGTTTTGTTCAACTTTCTTTTTCAGCCTTTTATTTTCAGATTTTATTCTCCTATACTTTCATACAATTCAGCATACATTTCTTTTAAATCAGCAACATTCATTTCATCAAAATCTGATTCAGAAGTTACCTGATCCTCTCCTTCATTGCTCGAAGTGCTTCCTTTAGCCATAAGACATTTCTGGTTCTCATGAAATGTGATCACTGAATCCCAGATCTCCTTCGCAGTCCTGCAGGTAGAAATAGAGGAAATGACATTAGTATCTACTGCATTCTGCAGAATGTTAATGGCTTTTCTATTCTCAAAATTCTTTTGTTTGCCCTTCTGGGACCATTTACTCTCCTCTCGAGGCAAAACATATGGACCATGTTCAATGAGATTTCACAGTTTTGGATCTATAGAGTTTATAAAGCCGCACAGACTGCCTAACCATTTACTAAAATTTGAACCATCATATATCATCAGAGAATTCATTGAAACGATTTAAAGGACAAATTCAAGACAATGCACTGAAATCACTAGAGCACAAAAGATGAGCAGGATCCTCTACAGACCGTTGGATCTGATGAATCAGAGACCCACTTTGATACCAATTGATTGAGTTGGTGGTGGTCTGAAATAGATCCAGAGGGGGGGTGAATGGATCTTCTATACAAAATCTTCACCCAATTAAAAATTAACTCTGATTAAATTACCACTAGATGAATGATCGATCAGTGAAGGCACAAGTTCAGAGCACACTTACCAAATTCCTTCAGCAAACAGAAGTGTTGCTAGACACTTAGAAGAAGGACTAGTGCAATGCAGTCATTACAACTAAGAGCATATATACTCAAACCACAATAATGAACTTCGGTACTTAAGCCCCACACGCCATCAATAATACTACTAGGCACATAAACAACCACTACCAACTGTGGATATCAGAAGAATAACATTGAGACAAACTTCGAAAGGAAGAATGCACAACCGATGAACCAGTAGTGAATGACGATTAGCATTCACACAAACAATCAAACACTTCGCAGAATAAATGAATCAAGCAAACATAATGTCAAACATGTCGCCCCCAAACAAACTTGCAACATACCCTGTGAAAGAGATAGAGAAGATGGACAAACACACAAGGCAACCCACGGCACACAGAATTTTTTAGGTGGTTCGGCCAGACACTAGTCCGCCTACATCCACCCCTCACTCAAACCCAAGTGAGGATTCCCTTGCCAAAGCAAGACGCAGACTCAGTCTACAAACAACAGCTACCAAACAGCTTGAACCCCGAAGGAGACAAATCCCTCGACCTGGTCTTGCTTCCCACAAGACCAGCACCCTAGCTCTGCTACGCACAGAACTAGAACTGGAGGTTAACCTCCCTTCCTCTGAGTTCACAAAGGGAACACCGTGAGTGACGCCCCGTCACTCACAACCGGAGACACCAATCTCCCTTCCTCTGAGTCCACAGAGGGCAACCGGAGATACACTCTCCCTTCTCCTGAATCCCCAGGAGGAACCTCGATACCAAACCAAGAAATTGGAAACCAAAGCGAACAAGGAAAAAGAAAGTAAGCGAAAGGAAAAATACAGATTCAGAAATAAGTCTGTAGCTCTCACATGAGCAAATCTATAGCTCTCGTAGGAGCAAATCTGTTCAAGACTTGATCCTAGAACAGATAACCATGGATCTTCAATATTGGCCCCGGCTGCTTCAGTCTCTGAACTCTCTCTATCTCTTTCTTCTACTCGCACACTGGCTCTCTCTCTCTCTCTCTCTCTGTAGGCTCACTCTTTCTTTTCTTCTAATCTATCTGCTTCACTTTTTGGAGGCTCCTTCTTCTATTGTCCGCTTCACTTTCTATGGAGGAAGATACCTCCTATTTATACCCAAAACAGGGGCTCCGAAAATGCTCTTTGGATAAGTTGATTTTATTCCATTTCTTTCCTATTGGACCACGTGGCAGAAGAGGGAAGAATATTTATGACATTGAATCCTCGGATCACATGCCCAGCACTGCTCACTTGGGTTCACGTGCCACTTGCATGCTGTACCAATGATTGGCTGATCATACGTGTTTTTTTATACCCAGTCACGTGGCTGCCTTGAGTTCTGTCACTGCTGCCTTCCTTGTGTTCACCAGATTGCCTAGGGCTTGTAAATATTCCAGATCCAAGCTTGATTGAGTGCATCGAGGCAGTGGCTTGATGCTTAGACCTCTCCTTTGAATGCTCAGACCTTTATATTTCTTCTGCTTTGAACTTGTTCAGCATGATGGTCTTCATTGCATTTCATCAAACACTTTATTATCATAATTAAATGCAATCTTAGTCAACATCATATTAGTCAAAGATTCAAATCAAAGGTGTATAAACTGATGTATTAAATGCATTGATGATGAGGATGCACTGATTTGACTAAGCATTATACACATATGATGCATTGACATGATATGAAACCTTGACACACTAGCATCAACCTTCTACTAGTATGCTCAGACCCTTCAACTGGTATGCTCAGACCTTAAACTAGTATGCTCAGACCTTACACTGGTATGCTCAGACCTTAAAGGTGCATGTGCACTGACCTGCGTAGACAGGAATCTATGCATGTGCTCAGACTTGAGTGAATATGCTCTGACTTCAAATGCATGTGCTCTGACTTGCCTAATGCATGTGCACAGACCTCGACTTCATGTGCACAGACCTATTTTATGCAAACTATATGCATGTGCACCGACCTTGATATGCAAAATATATGCATGTGCACTGACCTTGATGCCATATGCTTAGACTTGACAGACAAAGGTCTGTATGAACGTCGACATTAGTGACATGTGCACCGACCTTGAGTTGCAAACTATATGCATGTGCACCGACCTTAATATGCAAAATATATACATGTGCACCGACCTTGATGACATATTCTTAGACTTGACAGACAAAAGGTCTGTATGAGCGTCGACCTTAGTGTGATGTGCAAAGATCATCAGCAACGTGCACCGACCTTGCCTGATGTGCACCGACCTTACCTTATGCTGGCAAGAGGTGCACCGAGCTTACTGTCAACCATTAGTATAGCTTGTACTGACTAGAGCTTTGACTGGCTGAACTAGACTGTTGACCCTTCTCATTGACTGTGCATTCACTTCATTGACCATGTTGACGTTTCTTGTTAACTTTTGCATTGACTTCTGATTTTAACTGGCTTTACTCTTGCCTCATGCTGATTTCTTACTGTCAATTGATCTCCACAGTCTAACTGTCCTGGCAATGTCCTTTACCATACTTTCCAGCATGCACATGACGAGTTAAGACATATATCATCATCAATCATACACACACATCATGACATCATCGAAATCACACCTTCTGCTCATATCATTATGATGGAAGTAATGCATGAATCCATATGACATCATAAACCAATGAGTCATAGTGTTTGACATCATCAAAACCATAGGGGTACAACAGTTAACTCCAAACAGATTGCATATTGACCCTATTAAACATATGTTAAGCCTAATTAATTACGTCTTATTCCTGATTATGACTTTATATTCATGTTGTTGGTTATATTGTGCATCCATCATGATAGATTTCTTGGACTACATGTGTTAGAAACCTATTTTAAACTTATGTTAATTTCATGCCAAAATGATATACTCTTATATTTGTCTTAAATTTCATATGGTTCATGGACTTGTCTAGTTTTGATTGGATCGCTATTTTGCCACGATCCCTTCTCATCAAGAGTCTTTTCTTAAGTACATGGTGCGTAGTCTGGTGCATGGCCATTAGATACACTTTGCACTTAAGTACACAATCTTGGACTTGTGATCATCTCCGTTGGATATTCCTTCCACCAGACTATGTGATCTTGTTTCAAGGCCTCTATAAGACTCCGCGAGCCTGAGATTCTCACTAGGACGCCGAGCTGGTTGTACTCTTAAAACCCGATTGTATAGAAAGCACTTTACCGGAGTTTTCTATGTTCTAGATCTTAGCGGCTACCCATTAGACCACAAGAGTCTAGTAGCGGCCATTTACTTGACCGCCAAGGATGCCTAGCGGCCCTGCCATGACCGCAAGGTTCCAAAGATTTCACTGCATCGACACTCCCTTCTTCATGCGTCGACTCTGTCAATAAACGGTCCTGCACTGACCGCTACAGCATGAAAATGGTCCAGTAAACAACTGCTATTTCCAGAAACAGCCCCAATATGACCGTTTTATATCTAAGTATTGATTAACCCAAGGTTTGACCCAAGGGTTGATTTTTATTACGATCCTAGATGGTCAAATGATTATCTAGAACCTAACACCTTGTTCAATAAGTTATTAATGAATTATGGAAATTAAATAATATACCGTTATGCTACCATATTTCTTCCTTGGTAGAACCTTGTTATTAAATCATCCTTGATCTCATAATTTCAATTTGGTACGTTCTTACCTTGATTATTGTTAATATGAATCTATTGTTAGAACTGGTTACATTATTGGCCATATTTATATTTCTCGTGGAAGTAGCTTGATTTATAACTTGAAGATGCAAAAGCGGACACAGACAGTGTCCAAGGGCTCAACTCTAGTCCCCTCGGCAGATAGCCGGAAACACACTATAAATCATGGGGTATGATGAACAATAGCATCGCATTGCGCCGAGAGTACTTTTTTTATAAATGGGTGAAGTTCGACGAGGCAATCTTGTGAAATTACATGCTAACTAGTACATTCTCGTTACATGACTTTCTAGTGCATAGCCTTTATGGTTATGAAAAAAAATTACATTCTTGTTCATGAAAGGCCACATTACATTCATGTTATATTCTCGCTTGATCATATTTCCAGTCTACATGAATTCTAATTTCTCACCTTCATCATATCTTGTTACTTGTGTTACTTTGGTTTATTCACATGTCTCATCGTATTTTCATTTACTTATCTTACACTCTAGAGCTAAAATGCTAATTACTTAAACATTACCTTCATGTTGATACGAAGATACCTACTGGGCATGTGTGCTTATTCCTGACTTTTTCAATCTTTTTCCAAAAATTCTAGTAGGTCAGATTCAGACTATTTAAGTGATGGATCCGAGAGTGATTAAAGAAGGAGCGAAGCCTTAGATTGACATTAATGGATAGTCAAGAGTCGCTATGTAATTTTCCATTTTGATTTAGTCTTGTTAGTCAAAGAGTCAAGAGTCAACCTTATATACTTTTGATTATTATTTAAATTAAGCAAATATTTTGTCCAAAGATTGTGCATTCATTTCTTATGTGTGAATGTGTTAGCGCTCTGATTATATTACTCGCTTGAGGCGTACTAGCTGGCTGTTCATGTTCCCCGATATTACTTCCGATGTACATATGTCTTGGGGCATGACATGCACGTCCGAAGCTGCCTCCATGCGAGCGAGCATAGCACCGGAGCGGCGTGGCCACTCTACGCAGGGAGGGGCTCCCTCTCCTCCTCCTCCGCTCTCCCCTACATAGTCGCGTCCGATGGTAGAAACAACGGCAGTAGCAGCTGGTAGCAGCAGCAGTAGCAGCAACATCAACCCATGTAATAGCTGCGGCAACAGTTGATGTCAAACCAAAAAAAAGAGGATATGGAAATTTCCATCAAAACAGGGTGCTTCAACCCCCTATAAAAGGCCCCCCTGTGGAGCCAAAAAGCTTCTTCGGACACTTCCTCAGCTTTGAGAGCTACCGCCATATAAGGAGAGAAGAAGAAGAAGAAGAAGAAGAGATCCTGTAGAAGAAAAAGAGTGAGAAAGGAAGAGAGGAGAGGTGAGGGACGGGAGCAGGGGGCTCTGGCCCCTGCTCCGTGTATTTCTTTTTTTCTCTTTCTCTATTCTCTCCGATGTAATCTCTACTCTATTTTTTGGATATGAAATAAAAGAAGCACCCCTCTTGTGAGATCTTCTGTTGCCATCTGATATTTGATGTCCATACCCCCTCTCCCTTTCTATTTGTTGCCTTCTCTGCAATATATTCATCTCACAACCTCCTACCGTGATCGAACTTTAGTAGGGAGATCTCCCTCCTCTCAAAACCCCGCTTCGGGATTTGACTAGTTCATAGTCATGATGCCGAATGGGTGAGATATATGGGGTTCAACCCTTGCATAAGATTCTCACGTTGTTTAACTTATGTCAATTTTCGGGAAGAAGCACAATGTTCTCCCCATGGAGGGTCCCGGGTTTATCTATCCTCATGGATATGGCTTGGAATCTACGCTCTCTCGAGCCCTTGTGGAGTGCTCCCCGATTTTCTTTAACTCTCCTCGGCTCTTCTCCGATTTTTCCATTCACTCCCGGATCTCTGGTGGCTCGCTTCCGCATAGCATGGCCCCGAGTGACCTCTCTTAAATGGGTTAATATTAATGGTGATATAGCTTTGTGATAGTATAAGACCACGCCTCGGAGTCGGGATTGTGGCAGCCCTTGAGTCATTGGAGCCCCTCGTAGGCTAGCCCTCAGGGTTTCCATGCCTCACTCGGGTCATCAGATGTTGCTGCTCCCGCGCACATCTTTCTCATTTTGGGGCCGTCTTGGGTTTATTCCGTGGATGAGTACCGAATTTACACCCCTCAAACGCTCCAAGTCTAGAGGGGGTGCTGCCGAATTTTTATTGGATAATTTGAAGATTGATGACTTAGAGAATGATGACGAACAGACTGAACCAATGAGCAAATTTTTTTTCTGAAAACTAAATAAAATGATAGGCAGCAAGAGTCCTACCGCTGATACCACAAAAAAATAAAGAAGAAAACAAAGATGTAGTGAAGATCATAATCTAAAGAGCTGATGAAGACGAGGCTAAAAGAAGAAATAATAATATGGGAGAGAAGATTTTCAAAGCTAGATCAAAACTCTGAAGTGGCAATGCGTACATATGAGGTCTGCATGATAAATTCACTAGGGTTTCTTGAAGATGACTAAACACTGCACGTGCACACCGAATTGCATTAGGCCTTCACTAAAATTGCATGGACTTAAGCATATTTCCCTCTTCCCGCATTTTAGAACCGAACATATCACGTGCATCCTTATACATGCCTTGATTCATATGCATTACTCCATGTGTATAGTCAAAGATTCATGCATCCTTCACTTGTTTGAGTGCGTGCTAGCCATGGCCTTCTGTATATCAAATAGTGGGCGATGGAAACTCGGATCACGTCCGGGTAAAAATCCCCACTATGTGTGAGTAAAACACTTCACCTTGTACTGAGGATCATTTTTGCATGATTGAACCTTCACATGTTGAGCATAGGTGCTTGTAAACTCATGATTTTGCATTCTTTAAGGCCACAATTTTTTTTTGGCGCATGGGCGGTTGCGTTAAATCCCAATTTGTTAAAGAAGCTAATGACAAAAGAATAAAATGCTAAAAAAGAATAATTGCGTCGATGCATGCTATGCCTTGCGTCGACGCAATGTAGCTCCCTGCTGCAGTGTGTGTCGACACACTTAGCAGAGTGCGTCAACACACTCATGCTAAATCATTTTAGAAGTTGTTAAACCATGGAAGGAATTGCCATCCAGTGCCGATGTCGTGAAACTTTGGCCAAAATTCATAAAGAAATTAAAAATAAGAATTCACGTTCATGTATAGAGGCATTAATTAATTAACGCCTCCCTGAAGAGATGATGAGTCATTGATTCAAAATTCAATAAAAAATAAAAAAACTAGAATTAGCGTCCGCGTAAAGAGACACCAATTCGGCATAGTTAAAGAATTAGCATCCACCCCAATGGACGCAAATTCCTAAAAAGATAAAAAAATGATGAATAAATGAATAAATGAATGATGATGATGGTGTTAAATAACGAGTTACAACAAGAAAACAATAATATAATAATGATTTCTTTAAGAGATTAATGGCGTTGATCTAGAGCCCTCACCTCTCGGGACCCAGTGTAAAGGCGATATCGTCGATGCCCCTGCAAGCCGTGCTTGGCCCTCAGGGAACACCTCATTATGGCCATGGACAGACCTTGCCCCGAGCCAGCACCTCATTAGATCTGACTCGTTTCTCTTTGTTTCATATATCAAACTTGCCGTGCCTCGGCAGACATTAGGGTCCACCCTAATTTTTATCATTTAAATATCAAACTTGTCGTACCTCGGCATACATATGTCCCGATGCTCCCTATGTATATTTGTGATGCTTTCAACCTGGGCGCCGGCCCGAACATGAAATGGTCAATCTATGACCGATATGATTTTTATACCCCATTGCACCCTAATGTAGGTAATTTTGATGCTCCTCAACACACCATTCGTTCATTTCATGAAATTTGATTTTCCAGCCTTGAGGCCCCTTTTCTTGGCGATTAATCAGAGGTTTTCTCTTCCCTGAGGGGATGTAATTAACACCGTGACCTTTATGGCACGACAGGTTTAAGTCCCGACCCGATACTCACTTTCGTCTGGTTAGTCAGACGGCGCACACTATTGGGTCTGGGCCACTTCAGTATTGGAGCCTGAACATATTGTCATTTTGTGACTAGGCACACCTTCGCACTTGATAAACCGATAAGAGATAAAATGATATACATACATAAAAGATAAAAAAGTGTGTCCACAGTGCTATACTATGCTTCAAGAGCTTTTTTTTTTGAAATTTGGTTGGCTATTTTGTTCTAGAAATTACTTAGGACTTTTGGGTCCACCAAACACTCAATGCCTAAGAAAGTTTGGGGACCTGATCTGGTCCTGCGAGAGTAAAGTCTAAAAGTACTTGTGTCCAAGGAAGTTGAATGATTGGGTGTATGTGGACGCACTCTTGGGAAACTCTCTTCATTTCGTTTGTTTATTTGTTTATTTCTTTCATTTATTTAGTGCGTGGGCATGCTAGTCACAAAGTGACAATTTATTCGGGCTCCAAAGACCACGGTGGCCTGGAGCCGCTAGCGCGCGCCGTCTGACTAATCAGACGATAGTGAGTGTTGTGTCGAGACTAAAACCCGCCAAGCCGTAAAGGTAGTGACGTTAATTACATCTCCTCGGAGGGGAGAAAACCCTTGGTTAGTCGCCAGGAAAAGGGGCTCTATGGCCTAAAATTAGCATTAATGAATTGAGATAATGAAATTCGTGAACTGCGTTGAAATGCCCCGTGATAGGGTGCTATCATTCGAATCATGTTGGTCGCTCATGGACCATTTCATGTCCGGACGAAAGTTCGAATTGAAAGCATGACGAAGACGGAGATAAAACCCGTGCAAATGTCTGCCGAGTGCACGTCAATTTTGGTATTTGGTGAGAGAGTGGGATCAGATCCCATTAGAGACGAGTCAGCTTTAGCAAGCTATCGGCCCGAGGCAATGTTAGGTCATGGCCGTATTGGGGTGGTACCTAAGGTCCAAACATGACACACCTGGGCGTCATTTATATTCCCTTCACACCGCGTCTAGGGAAGTGAAGACTCTGGAGTGGATACCATTATACTTATTGCCTTTTTTTATTTAATCCTATTTGATTGCGTATGTGCATTTCTTGTTTAACCATACATATTTTTGTTCATTGATTATTATTACTCATCTATTATTATTATTATTATTATTGTTTTTGATCCTCTTCCATTTTCCCCTTTTTATTATTTTTTTATTATTTATTTTTTCATGTTATTGTTTTGGCTGTTATTTGTCTATTTATTTATTTATTTTGGTTGTTTACTTGTCTATCACTTTTGTTGTTGTTGTTATTTATTTATTTATTTATTTGTATATTTTTGCTTTCTCTCTTTTTCTATTTTGTTTTTTTTATTTGAATCGGGAGAGGGGCATGATCCGACGGGCTGCACTGCCACCAGATCACTTCTCTCATTCTCTCTTATTTTTGTTTTTTTTATTTTTAGGAATATGGGTGGTGATCCTGCGGGGTGCACTGCCGCCGAATCACTCCCCCTCTCTCATTTTCTTTGTTATTTCCTTTTTTTCTTTTTAGGAATGGGGGTGGTGATCCGGCAGGGTGCACTGCCACCGGATCATCTCTCCCTTCCTTTTTGCTTGTTTGTGTTTTGCTTATTTTTTTTTGTTAGGTTGGCCTCGATTCGGTCGACCGAACTTGGATTTCGATCGGCTAGAACGGGGGTTGCGTCGACACAGCTTAAAAGATCAGTCGACCAAAGGAATGATCGGTTGACCGAACTCCATTGCTGCGTCGACCTAGCCAGCCTGTTGGGTCGACTCATCCCCAGTAGGCCAACATAGCCTTCTTGTTTTTAATCTTTTAACAGCTTCTTCTTTCATTGAGAGTGTGAGTTTAGCACATTGGATTAGGGTATTAGTTAAAACTCCCATCTTTTATTACCCATTTCATTACACTTTGATTGCTCTTTTTCTCTTTTTTTTGAATTTCCTCTTAGCACATGAGCAAAGCATGTATGTGCACACACATGCGTATATGAATTTGGGGGGAAGAATGGGAAGAGGTTTGCACGACTAATGGGTTGGGGGGAGTCGACGCAGGGATAAGCTGCGTTGACTCGGCGCTGCACTGCACAGGCAGAGGGTTGAAGCTGCGTCGACCCACAGTGAAGCTGCGTCGACGCAGAATGCTTGGCTCAACGCTTCTTCATTTGTTTTTGCTCTTCATCTTTTGCATTGGGATTATGGGTTTAATACAGAGGGTTTTGGAATCATTAACCCGCATTTCCTCTTGTTTGTAAGAGACCAGTAGGGAATTTTGTGCAAGTCTGATGCAAGGGGCTTATTTTGCATTCATGATGCGCATGCGATGCGATGCAGAAGACGATAGATGGTATGCTCAGTTTTGAAGACACGAGTGGAGAGAGCGAGCATGCCGATGCTCGTGTGAAGTTTTATCTGATTGTCAAAGGGGTGTTGTCTTGAACAGGGTCAACCAACAGGTCAGCGGGCTCCCAGTCCCGCCCGAAGAAGCTCTGCACTGTGTTGGGTTCGGTGCAAGTATTCAGAGGGGGGGTGAATGAATATAGCCTATAAAAATTTTGCCCAATTAAAATCTAAAGCAATCAGAGATGCGGAATTAAACACTATTGCAGATATATAGAGCAAACCTAAGCAAGTCTAAAAAGTAGACTGAATCAATTCAACGGAGCTTGTGCCTTACAGCATTCAGACAGAAATCCCAATTGAGGTGCCATTTACATTCATCTAGCGAAATCAGATAAAAGAGATCAACCCACAGTCAAACATATAGTGCGCGCATCAAATAGATGAACACTTATAGAATCTCAAACCAAATCGCCCCTAAGCATTCATCTAGCGACAACAACACAAGAAATCAAACCACTACACAATGGGTTTTAGGTGGTTCGGTCCTCCAGACCTACATCCACCCCACACTCAATCCAAGTGTGGCTTACTGCTGACTCACAGCTTGAACCGCTGGGCATCACAGCTTGCCAACAACCGCTGGGCAACACAGCTTACCGTCCGAGGAATCCTCCTCGCCCCGCTGAGCAACACAGCTTGCTGTCCAGTGGAATCCTCCACTGCAAACCGCTGGGCAATACAGCTTAGCCGTACAGAGGTAGCACCTCTGCAATCCGCTGACTAACAGCTTGAACAAAGATGTAAAATAGAAAACAAAAAAAATAGAACAAGACAGCAATCGGAAGGCTGTAATCAATGAAACACAATGTGGCTCTTAAAGAGCTGGATGGCCTGGATTTGATCCACGGTCCATCAGGAACAGATCTCCCTCGATCTTACTCTCTTTCTTCACTCTCTCTCTTCCTCTTTCTTCTCTGCACTTCTCTTCTTCTTTCGCTAATCTCTCACTCTCTACTCTTCTCTTCTTCTTTTTCTACTCTTCTTCTCTTCTTCTTTTTCTATCTGGATCGTGGCTCTCTATATGGACTTTTTCTCTCGCCAACTCGATCGATCTACTTCTGTGGAAGAAGGCTCATATATATAGCAGCAGCAGCAGCACCCCCGACGTGTGACCTCCACATTTCCAGCCCTAAGTATTCGGACCACGTGGCAGTCTATCAGCCAGCTTCATTCTAGCCTCGGATCACGTGCTGCCCAGTCACTGAGGAATATTTCCTCGGACCACCTTCTTCTTCTCCTGCAAGGAATTAACACGATTAAGCTCAGGGCCACAGAACCTAAAACTGCACGAGGTGTATAGAAACAACAAGAGGTGCACTGCACTGAGGACGACACGAGATACAGTGGTGACAAAACAAACACTACACAGAGAACGACACAAGGTTCAAAGGTGACAAAACAAATATTACAAAGAGAACGACACGAGGTCATGAACACAAGAATAACACGAAGACTCGAATACAAAAACAACACGACATAATAAGCAGCAAAGAGAACAGCACGAGAACAACATGGACTGAAACCAACTCGAAGACGAAAAACAAAAACTGACACGAAGTGTGGACACAAAGCAAGACAGACACGGGGTCTAGGAAGACAACACGAGGATAGAAAAACAGACACGGCTATCACGACACGTGATGAAGCAGTGAAACCAGAAGAAGAAACGACTCGAGGAACAATAGTAAGTGACACTAACACTACAAATGAAACGACACGAAATACACTGTAACAACTCGAGTACTAAGTTGTTCGAACGTACGAACGACTCGAAGACGAGGACGACACGGAGACAACACGAAGACACAATAAGGAAACGACACGAAGACACAACAAGGATACAACACGAAGTCATAAAAATAACTCGACGACACAAACATAGAAACAACAGAAACCAACACGAAGTGTGGTTACAAAATAAGAACGACACGAAGTCTAGGAAAGGCAACACGAAGACAGAAATAACAAAGAAGACTCAGACGCAGAAACAGCACGAAGACGATGGATGCAACAGTGCAATGTCTAGACTTGAAATTCAAAGCAAACGGCTGTACAGACTTGAAGATGTGAAGCCAATGTACAGACTTACTGTAACAGTCTGATGTACAGACTTTGAAGAACAGTCCAATGTATGTACTTGCACTGCAAACAACAATATATAGACTTCATGTAAAAGCCCAATGTATGGACATTGAAATCGAAGACCAATGTGCAGACTTGGATTTGAAGACTAGTGTGCAGACTTCAAGTTTAACTGTGGATGTACAGACTTGAAGCTCCTGAAGCAGTGTACAGACTTCGAAGATCCACTGTGGATGTATAGACCTGAATGAGTGAAGCCGATGTACAGACTTCGAAGTTCCACTGTGGATGTACAGACTTGATCATCCAGCAATGTATAGGCTTTCAATGTTAAGACTTGAATATGTGAAAGCTACAGTGAATGAGTGTACACACTTGACCAGATCAAGGGCAATTCGAGTGTACAGACCTCATGCCATGAGACGCTGAAAGAGACAGTCCAATGTACAGACTTATGAAGACTGATGCATGAACAGTAATGCATAGACTTAGGAGCATATGACACGGCTGTACAGACTTCACGCGTTGACGCAGTACATGATGCGTTGACGCTGTACAGACTTTGCCTAAGACGCTGTACACACTTAGCCTAAGACAATGCATGAACTGACGTTGTATATACTTAGCCAATGCAATGCATAGGCTTGAACGAGAGTCCAATGAATAGACTTTGCTACCCAGACATGATATATGCAGAGACATGATATCTAACATAATGCAATGCACATATATAAAGAGCAAATGCCATCAATGCTAAACATCATCATTCATGTTGCTATCAATATGCAGAATGCTCAAGAATAAGAGTGCATAGAAATGCACTTTATTTATTGCAATCATCAAAACACAATAACATTGCTATCATCAAAATACAATATCAAATGCACTCAAATGCACTCACTGTGTTGCTATCATCAAAACCAAATAACATTGCTATCATCAAGGCAACATAGCACATGCTTGTGCCTAAGAGGCACAACATTCTCCCCCTTTTTGATGATGGCAACACAATGTGACAGTGAGTCACACACAAGATTTTCTCCCCCTTTGACATGATCAAAAAGAGAAAAACAGTAAAAAAACAAGAGTGCAAAGTGCATTATGCATGCAAAATCCTCTAGAACATTCTCCCCCTGAATGTAAGACTCCCCTGAAATATTTCTCCCCCTAAATAATAGCTCCCCCTTTGAGAAGGAATATGAACAGATAAAAGGAAGAGATGGTAGGAGGGTCACTTGACAACAGCTGAATCATAGGTTCAGAAAGGAATCATGATTATAAACAACTGTTAAAGTATAAGAATCATCAACATATAATTTTCAAAAATTTAGGTTTAACAGTGATAAATCTAGAGTAAAGAACCTGACCCCTGGTAAAGAGTGTATAGATTCCATTTATAGCAATGAATCTAGGGCACATGGTATTAATAGATAAGTCAGACATAATACCCTTTTGTGATTATACAAGGAAATTCAAGAGAGGTAACTTGAACATGTATTGATAAAAATAATTTGCACTCATTGACTTGTGATTTTTCCGAAGGGTTACAGCAGTTTGATTTTCACTTTTGAATTGTTCAGAACCTGAACTAAGTAAATAGATCAGTGGCATTTATGCTATTGACATTAGGTGTACACCTTGATCAGAGGCAAGTACCCCCAGTTACTAGGCATAAACTACTAGACCTATTTCAGATCAAAACCCACAAAGGATAGTCTTCACTTTTGACATTAAGGGTACACCTTGATTAGAGGTCAGTACCCTCAGTTACTTGGTGAGGACTCCCCCTATAGATTTGACTCTATGAACAGAGATATTCTGAATAACCTCATGACATGTGAATTCTCATACTTCTTTGGAGGAGTTCACAGTTTCTCAGTGCAATCAGCCATTGCTCTGTTACTATGTTCAGTTCATAGCATTTATGATCTTATTTACTGCTGCCCTTATCTCTTTTAGAGTGATTGTTTGAAAAATAGTACACACTCTTATTCACCTTTTCTAGAAATTTCCAGATCTACACATTAGGCATTACAAAAACTTTTTCTAATCTTACCATGAGACAAAGATTAAGAGCTATAAAAGTTTTTCTTTTATCTCAAATTCTGAAGTGCAGACACTTAACTCTCCAATTTATAAAGGTTAAACCTTTAGTTCCTTTCAATTTGTAAGTGTGATTCTTATAAGTGACCAATTGTAATAATCACCACTCAATGTACTAAACCAGATGCAAAGCTGTTGTTTAGTGAAAATGATGGGGAAAGGATAGCAATTGGCAAAATGGTTCAATGAGCAACTGATGTCAAAGAATATGAATCATTTGAATGAGAACACTGAGAAGTGAATAGGATTCAATGAATTGAATAGAACTCTCAGCTCCCCCTGACATCATGATGCAAGAGATATGCTATGCAATCAATTCAGGTTTATGCATCCAAGTCATGAGCATTTTTATCCTTTTTCAGATTTTTCAACATATGATGCAGTGCACTGCAGCCCTATTATGCATTGAACATCATCATTGACATTCATGCAAATGAAGTATGCAGACATAAGACACATGCATTAACTGTGTACACTAAATGAACCATTCATATTCAGTCCAAGTATGCATTCAAATATAAGCATGCAATGCATTGACACAAAGCATATATAGTGAATCAACTGAATACTCTTAAAGAAGCATTCAATTTCAGTTCAACATATAGCAAGAGAAGAGCATCAAGTATATGCAGAAATGAATTCAATAGCTGAGTCTGGAAAGCAGACTGATCAGAGAACATCAAAAATCAATCAATCAGTTCAACAATTTCAGATATCAAACAGACAAATCAGCATTTTCAGATGATGAAATTTAACAACAAGTTCAGAACTAACCTGAGATGTAGAATCCTGGGCTTCCTTTTTGAGTGTCTTGGCTAAATTACCCCTTTTATATCTCTTACCAAGGCACACCTGCAACATGTCAATCAATATGATCTTGCAGGAACCCAAGCTGCCTTGGGTCCTGTATGAGCCCTAACAGGTGTTCTGACTGATCTCTTAACAGAATTATCAACATAGCCCATCAACTTATAGCTGGACAAGGAATAACCAAATTGACCAGACTTACCATGATAACTAACAGAATTTGAGTTCCTTTTATGCACCTTATTGTAAGCATTAAATTCATGTGCATGAACATCAAAATTTCTGTTGTGTGCATGGGCATTTTGTTTTCTGAACTCTGCCACCCAGCACTCAGATGCTTTGTGGCCAGATTTTCCACAATTAAAACAAGAGAATTTCACAAATTGTTTTGCATGGAATTTGACAACATGGGGGTTAATATGATTCTTCAGAACATGCCAACAGTCCTTGACTGTGTGGCCATGTTTTCCACATTCAAAAAATGAAGAATTCATTCTGTCAAGATTCTTATAGAATGCATGTCTTTTTACAGGGATTATAGCAGTTTCGGAGCTAATTGTTCTTCCCTTAGCATGCCAACAATTTGTAGCAATATGGCCCAATTTGTTACAATGAAAGCAATGAAGTTTCTTTTTCAGATATGCATGATTCCTATCATGAAGCTCTTTAGCATTCAAATCATCTTGCTTCTTTAATCTACAATCATGCATAAGGTGGCCAATTCTATGACAGTAAAAGCATTGAATTCTCTTATTTTGATCATTAGAAGGTTTCTTCAATTTAGAATTCCTAGCATGAATTCTATCTGATTTCAGATCATCCTTTCTCATGACAAAGCAAACATCCATCTCATGGCCAGATTTACCACAGTAGAAACATTTCACATTCTTCCTTTTAATCTGAGACAGATTGGCCTGAGAAATTTCAGCATACAAAATTTTATTCTGTTTTGTTTTCTTTTGTTTTTCTATCTGATTCGCAGGCAGACATGAAGGAGAAGCTGAAGTGCTAGCTAACTCAGAGCTACGCACAAAGGTTGTATACATTCTTTTTCTCTCTTCCTGTTCACTGCCTTCATCAGAGACCTTCTTCTTAGAAGCAGCCTTTGAATTTTCTTTGTTTTCAAATGACTCAGATAGAGAATTGTTCAATTCAGTGATTTCATTTTTGAGAGAGGAAATGAGAATTTCAGAATCTGTGATCTTTTCATTAAGTAAGACATTAATGGCTTTGTAGCTATCAATCTCTTCTGTTAATGCAGTCACTCTCTCACATTCATTTTCAGTTGAACTTTTCCCTCTTTCAAGCATTAAGAGTCTCTCAGACATAGCAAAATTAAGCAGCTTCAGTTCTTCATTCTCCTTTCTAGTTTGTTCATTCTGAACTAATTCATTAGTTAAGATTTGATCATTTCCTAATGAATTCAGCTTATTTTCTAGTTCAGAAATCTTGGCAGTAAGTTCATCATTTTTATTTTCCAATAAAGAGATTTGTTCCTTACTCATATTCAGATCAGCTAAGCACATATCATGAGATGTTTTTAGTCTTTGACAGTTTTCACAGGGAACATTAGAATTAGTCTGTTCACATCTCTTTTTCAACCTTCTATTTTCAGATTTTAATTTCTTGGATACTTTGAACAAATCTTCATACATCACTATCAATTCATCAAAGGAGTATCCATCTGATTCAGAGCTTACCTGAGATGAGATCTCATCTTCATCATCCCGGTTGGCCATCAAGCAGCTATCACCTTGTTGATTATGCGCAGAGACGACTCTGTCATATATTTCCTTCCCAGATATGCACCTGAGAGCAAAAGAATACTTATCAGTATTGATTGCAGCTCTTAAGATGTTAAGGATTATGACATTGTCACGGTTCTTTATACTGTCCTCTTTAGACCACTTGGTCTCATCATGAGGCAGTTTGTGTGGGCCTCTAGATAGTAGCCTCCATAGTTTGGGATCTATGGAGTCTACGTACACACATAGGCCTCCTAGCCAACTATCAAAGTTAGAACCGTCATAAACCGGAGGTCGACCCATTTGAGTAAGAGGCAACCAGATACAGCGCAGTAGACCAGATGATAGGGAATGCAGCAGAACCAGATGAGCAAAGCAATGCACAAATCGATAAAACAAAATATCAAGCACTGAAAGCACACTCTGAAAAGCACCAAACAAGTCAGCAGGATCCTCTGCAGATTGTTAGATCTGATAGATCAGAGACCCGCTCTGATACCAGTTTATAAGATCAAGCCCCTACCGTTGCGCTAAAAGCTCGAGCTGGTAGTGAAGGCAGAACCGTATTTCCTTATGGCAACGCAGAACCCCACACTATCGTGTTGTGGGTGGACATGAGGGGCTTCGCACATGGACCCCATAATCCATGCGGCGGGTTGGGCTGTCAAGCGCCGATGCACCACGTGGGTCCCATACCCCACGTGGAGCAGCAAATCACAAGGGAGACGCTGGAAAATCCAACACACTGAATACATACATGCATGCGCAAGCAACCTGCCCATTTAGTGAGTTTTGTTCTGAAACTTTTTTTTCTTTTTAATCCCATCTTTCTCTTTGACAGTTCCTTAGTTGCCATTATGCCATTTTGTTTTGCCATTCTCGTGTTTTATCACCGCTATGTTTTTTTATTTTTTGATTCAGTAATTAGTTTGAATTCCTGGCGAAAATCCAGTAGCACCGCCCCTATATCCATCACGTTGGGGGGAGTTAGACGGGTGCCCATCCACGGAAGTCCAAGACGGCCCCAGATTTGCATGGTGTGCACAAGAGCGGTAGCATCTGTAACGGAGAAGCGGGTGAGCTGGATCCGAAACCCAATTTATTTGGGGAGCTGGGAGCAGGCAAACCGATAAGTTGGACTTGCCAATCCATGGGAAAGGAATACAAATCCTACTAATGGAGGGAGTGGTCTGATCGCCCATGATGAAGATGTGAACAGAAAACACGTCGGGACTGGTGCCTCTGGGAAAACTTCAGAGGTGAAGTGGTGTCTGAGGAGTTGGGTCTAGAGCCATACCCATGGCACCGGGTAAGCCCTGAACCTCCACTGAGAGAGGCCGCTCCATGCGTTTATGCTGGAGCCACCGGAGGTCCCTTCGTATCGAGCATGCAAAGCTCAGGCATGCCAAACATAATAAGACAAGGGAAAACGACATATCTGTGGGCTAAGTAAGAAAAGAACACCAAGAGTCGGGTAACCAGAGACAGGGAAACACGCTTCGGATGGAAGAAAGGGAAAAATAGAGGCCGCATGACTTGAAACAACTAAGATTATTTTATTCTCTGTGACAGTGATCGAGTACAGGAGATGATGTACATCATAAAAAGAAAATAGAGGAGTAAAAAAAAGGAAATACAACAGGGGGGAGATGGAGCTCTGCTCCTCTTCCCCTCAACATCGCCTCTATTTCTCTACTCTCCCTCACTCTTTCTTCTTCTTTTCACTCTGCAGACGTAGGTGCCAAAACGGGCTCACCGCTCCTCTTTCTGCTCTTCTTCAAAAATTTTTTGTCAATCTTATCTTCTTTTTTCCTTCGAACCTTGCGTCCTCTTTTAAGGAGCGGATGTGAACTTCTTCCTCCTCCTTGTATCCTCCTCCCTACTGGATGCTATGGAGACTTGTGCGTAGGGGGGAGGGGAGATTGGTAGGGCCTGTCTCTTGTAGATTGGCAGGCACTGGCCGACGGGACGTGCTGCCATTGGTAGGTGCTAACCGTTCCATGATAGTTCTGAAGACTTGTCGTTTATGGGCGTCTGAGGCGATGGGGAAGCTTTCTTGGCGATTTGCCCGTGAGAACCCATTGGATAAAGAGGCAGGTAGCCTGCCAGAGGGAGGGGCATTTGAAGGTCTGCCGGATGGGCATTAATTGCCCTCCTTTTCTTCTCTCTCTCTCTCTCTCTCTCTCTCTCTCTCTCTCTCTCTCTCTCTTTCTCTCTCTCTCTCTCACTCTCTCTCTCTTTACTTGCCGTTGGATGGGGGACATGGAGCCCCTCCGAATCTGGGGGAAAGGCTGCCAGATGGGGGCCAATAGATCGCTTCCACCTCCCTATATCCTTCTGCCGCCGGCTGAGGGCCACCGGATCGCTTCTCTTTTTTTTTTGTCTTCATTCTCCACCAGATGGGGGAGTGTCTCCTCTCATTTCATTTCTTCATTTTTTCTTCTTTTTTGTTCTGCCGCCAGATCAGGGTGGCTGTGTTGCTTCTCTTCTTTTCTTTTTATGTATCTTTTTCTTCTATCATTTTTCTGTGTGTGTGTCGACCTGTGCGTCGACGTAGCCAGCGGTTGTGTCGACACACCCCAGCTGATTACCTTAGCAGGTGTCTTGCGGTTTCACGCGTGCATTGACACGGAGTGTGGGGTGCATCGACGCACTTCTTCTCCTCTTCTTCCATCGCCCTTGCTCGACTCGGAGAGGCTTGACGCTCTTAAAGGTGAATTTTGGGTGTCAAAAAATGTCCCCCACCCGTGGGTGGCGCAAACGAGGGACGGGTCCGCGGGGCCAACAGGTGCAGACTTTTCATCATATCATTTCACGAGCCGATAGACCATCAATCTGGTGTAAGATCACGGGAAAGCGCTCACCCCTTCAACGAAGGGATGAGGGGTTCACTTCACCGCAATGAGCACCCGGGCCAAGAAGTTTAGCCTTAGAGGCATTTAGTTAATGACATGGGGTCAATGCCGAAGCAAGGTGGAAGTTTTTATGCATCGATCTAGACATGAGGTCTAAACCAAGAGGGTGGGGTCAATCCCAGTGGGATTGGCGGCTAGTGTTGGGTCAAAGAGAATTGTTTATTCATTGACTTAGATGGGAGGTCTAAGTCAAAGGCTTTTTCATCAGTGCTGACAGGAAAAGGTTTTTGTATTCATCAGCTTAGATGGGAGGTCCAAACCAAAGGTGTTTTCGTTGGTACTGACGCGGTGTCGAGTACTGATGCAGTTTGTTCATTGACATGGGGCAAGTGTCAAGGCAAAGGAGTCTTTTGTTCATGGCTTGAGATGAAAGGTCTGGACCAAAGGTTTGTTCGTCAGTGTTGACAAGGTGCCAGGGGCTGACGTGGTTAATTCATTGACACGAGGTGAGTGCCAAAGCAAGGGGTCTTTTTGTTCTTGGCTTCAAACGGAAGGTTTGGGCAGAAGGTTTGTTCGTCGGTGCTGATATGGAGTCGGGAGCTGACGTGGCAAGTTCATAGACACAGGTTAGTGTCAAAGCAAGGGATCTTTTTGTTCATGGCTTCAGACGGAAGGTCTGAGCCAACGATTTTTTCATCAGTGCCGATAGGGAGTCGGGAGTTGACGTGGCTAAGTCGTTGACACAAGGTTAGTGTCAAAGCAAGGGGTCTTTTTGTTCATGGCTTAAGATGGAAGGTCTGGGCCAAAGGTTTGTTCGTCAGTGCTGACAGGGAGTCAGGAGCTGGCGTGGATAATTCATTGACACAGGGTTACTGTCAAAGCAAGGGGTTTTTTTGTTCATGACTTCATATGGAAGGTCTGGGCGAAAGGTTTGTTCGTTAGTGCTGACAGGGAGTCGAGAGCTGACGTGGCTAATTCATTGACATGCGGTTAGTGTCAAAGAAAGCGGTCTTTTTGTTCATGGCTTCAGACGGAAGGTCTAGGCCAAAGGTTTGTTCATCAGTGCTGACAGTGATTCAGGAGCTGACGTGGCAAATTCATTGACACGGGGTTAGTGTCAAAGTAAGGGGTCTTTTTGTTCATGGCTTCAGATGGAAGGTCTGGGTCAAAGGTTTGTTTGTCAGTGCCGACAGGGAGTCGAGAGCAGACGTGGCTAATTCATTGACACGGGGTTAGTGTCAAAGCAAGGGGTCTTTTTGCTCATGGCTTCAGACGGAAGGTCAGGGCCAAATGTTTGTTCGTCAGTGCTGACAGGGAGTCAGGAGCTGACGTGACAAATTCATTGACACGGGGTTAGTGGCAAATTCATTGACACGGGGATTGACATGGGGTTAGTGTCAAAGCAAGGGGCCTTTTTGTTCATGGCTTCAGATGGAAGGTCTGGGCGAATGGTTTGTTCGTCAGTGCCGACAAGGAGTCGGGAGCTGACGTGGCTAATTCATTGACACAGGGTTAGTGTCAAAGCAAGGGGACTTTTTGTTCATGGCTTCAGATGGATGGTCTGGGCCAAAGGTTTGTTCGTCAGTGCCGACAGGTAGTCGGGAGCTAACGTGGTTAATTCATTGACACGGGGTGAGTGTCAAAGTAAGTGGTCTTTTTATTCCTTGATTTAGATGGAAGGTCTGGGCCAAAGGTTTGTTTGTCAGTGCCGACAGGGTGCCGAGGGCTGATGTGGATAATTCATTGACACGAGATTAGTGTCAAAGCAAGGGGTGTTTTTGTTCATGGCTTACGACGGAATGTTTGGGCCAAAGGTTTGTTCGTCAATGCTGATAGGGAGTCGGGAGCTGACATGGTTAATTCATTGACACAAGGTTAGTGCCAAAGCAAGGGGTCTTTTTGCTCATGGCTTCAGACGGAAGGTCTGAGCCAAAGGTTTGTTCGTCAATGTCGACATGGAGTCAGGAGCTGATGTGGCTAATTCATTGACATGGGGTTAGTGTCAAAGTAAGAGGTCTTCTTGTTCATGGATTCAAACAAAAGGTTTGGGCCAAAAGTTTATTTGTCAGTGCCAACAGGGAGTCGGGAGCTGACATGGCTAGTTCATTGACACGGGGTGGGTGTCAAAGCAAGGGGTCTTTTTATTCTTAGCTTCAGACGGAAGGTCTAGGCCAAAAGTCTGTTCATCGGTAGGACAAAACGTCGTAATGTCAAGTTTTATTTGAGACATTTGCTACTACATGGAGTGTAGTTGCTTGGTCATTCGGCCAAGATGAATAGTCTGGGCCGGAGAAGAGATTTTTGAATTTCAGTGAGGCTTAATGAATTGACATCCCCCAGTGACTTTGATGGTATTTTTTTATTTCTCTTGTTTACCTTCTCTTTTTTTTCATTTCTTGTTTTTCTTCTCTTCTTCTTTTTTTTTGTTTTTTACTCTTTTTATTTTTTTCTATTTTTTAATGAATACTACGTAGTCTCATGGGAGATCTAAGAAACATGCTTACTCCACGTAAGATGTGGGGTTTAATTGCTCATTGAATTGTGGAAGTGGTGCATAATATAATTTTAAATGTTTTCTATTAAGGGGTGGGAATTGAGTTTCACCCCTATGGTTGACAATGACATACACACCTCCTTCGTAAACCTTTTAGATAATATAGGGCCCAAGCCAATTTTCATTCAACTTGCCATTGGGATTGGCAGCCATCACTTCCTTTCTTTTGACCATAACAAGGTCACCTTTCTTGAATTCACGCCCTTTGACGAGCTTGTCGAAGGCGCGGGTTATGCAGGCCTGATAGACCTATATGTTTTGTTGAGTCTGGAGTCGCTTCCCTTCTAGGTCGGAGAGCTCTTCCAATCTTCGCTTTGTGTTTGTTTGGCCATCTCCGACCAATTCCTACTAGATTGCGACCCGTAGTGAGGATACCTCTAGCTCGATGGGGATGACTGCCTCAGAGCCACATACCAAAGAGAAGGGCAAACAGCCCGTGGGGGTCTTGTAGACTGTGCGGTACGCCCACAACACCTGATACATCTTATCTTCCCAATCCTTCTTGCTAGAACTAACTGTCTTGGCCAGGAGGGTGCAGAGGGTTTTATTGAAGGCTTCAGCCAACCCATATGCCTACGGGTTGTACGGAGTGGATGTCCTCCACTCAATCTTGTGTTTTTTGGCAAGTCTGCAGACCTTTTGATTCCGGAAGTGGCTTCTGTTGTCTTATGCAATATGGTTGGGAATGCCAAATCGGAATATTATATTTCGTCGGATGAATCGGACCACGATTTCTCCTGTTACTTCTTTCAGAGCTACAACTTCCTCCCAGTGGGAGAAATAATCTGTCGCTACCAGGATATATTTGCATCCCGAAGAGGATGGGGGTAGTGGGCCCACGACTTTTGTTCCCCATTGGGCAAATGGCCAACTGGGTGCTGTTGGATGCAACTGCGTTGTAGGTCTCCTCGGGATCGCTACGTGCTCTTGGCACTTTTGACATGACTTAGCTTACTTGTAGCAGTCATCAAACATTATCGGCCAATAGTAGCCCAACTTTTTAATCTCGATCTTCATCTTCGGCCCAGCCTGGTGTGCGCCAGCTGACCCAACATGAATTTCATTCATGACTCTACATGCCTCCTCTATAGAGAGGCATCGGAGTAGTATTTTCTTTCTGGCATCTGCGACAATTCAAAATAAAATCTCATTCCTGATTTCGTAAGAATCTTTCATCCTGATGAGCTTGATCTTTTCTTCCCTCTGCTTGGACAGCTGTTGGTTTTTAAACCATTGCATGAGGGGCTCTCGCTAGTCGGGTAAACTGACCACCTCCTCAGTCGCTATTTCAGGCTCTTCTTCACCTGGCTCTTCTTCTATCATGCTAGGGACTTGCCGTCGGTTTATCACCCGTATGTTGAGCGATTCATTCGCCGGGATCGCCAATAAGCTTGCTAGCTTTGCTAATGCATCAGCCTGTGCATTTTGACCTCAACTGACATGGTTTATTTGTAAAAAAAATACCCCATGAGTTGCTTCACCTTGGCATGTAAGAGAGTAATTCAGGTTTTCGACGTCAAACTCTCCCTAGATTTCTTTGATGATTAACATCAAATCCCTGAATACTTGCAGCATTTGGATCTCCATATGGAGGGCAACCTGGAGACCGATAATTAGAGCTTCATATTCTACCTTGTTATTTGTGCAGGCTTTGTTGATTGAGCAAGAGGTATGCAGCACCTCTCCTTCGGGGGATTTAAGGATGACACCCACCATTGCTCTTATTATTGTCTGCCCTGACAAAGATGTTTCTATTCTCGAAGCTCCGTTGAAGTACAACTGCCATGTGGCTTGGTGGGCTTGGTCCACTTCTAGGGTTTCATCTTCGGGGAGCTCCGTGATCAACGGGGAATCTTCAGGCACTAGGTATGCTGCAAAGAAATTAGTAAAGACCTGGCCTTTGATGGCCTTTTGCGGCACATACGTGATGTCAAACTCCATGAGGATGACATCCCATTTACCCAGTCACCCTTTCAGAACTGGCTGAGAAAGTATATATTTGACGAGATCGGCCATGGATATCAGCTTGACTTCATGAGACAACATGTAGTGCCTGATCTTCTTGGCCGCAAAGACCAGTGCGAGGCAGACCTTTTCAATAGGTGTGTATTTTCCTTCTACCCTGACCAATCTTCGACTGAGGTAGTAAAGGGCTTGTTCTTTTCCTTCATCATTATTCTGGGCCAACATTTCCCTCAGAGAGTATTCGGTGGCAGCTATATACAGAATTAGCGGCCGCACTTTGACCGGTGCACCCAGCACTGACGGGGGTCTTCAAATATTCTTTCGACTGGTCAAGAGCTTTTTGACATTCTTCACCCCAGCATAAGGGTGTATCCTTCATCATTAGCTTGTGGAATGGCTGACACCACCCAAACAAATTGGAGATGAAACTGCGGATATAAGCCAGCCAGCCTTGTAATGACCGTAATTCTATCATGTTTCTAGGTGGAGGCAGCTCTTGAATAGCGTTGATTTTGGTGAGGTCTATTTTTGTAATACCCCAAGATTTTTTTTAAATAAAATTTTAAATTTTGTAGAAACATAATTAGATTTTCTAAGATTTTTCTAGAATTTATTCAAGGCCAACGGGCTATTAGATAAATTATAGTTAATTAAATCTAATTATTAAAGTCCAATACTATGTAAATAAATCCAATAGGCCCAAAAGGACCCAAAACCAAGCATATAAGCTTTGGCCCATATTCTAGAAGCTTAGACTAGTGTATTTTCAGAATTTAAGGGGATAATTAGTCTTTAGTAGACAAATAAATGGATAATAACTTGGGATAATATCAAGAGAGTTTGAAACTGTTCAAATTCGGCGCCGAATAGAAGAAACGATCTATCGCGAGACCGCATAGAACAAGAAACGGTCTAGTACTAGACCGCTAAGCTCTGCAGATTCTGTGAGTGGAAGAAAGTGTAAAAAGATAGAAACTTTAGCCTCCTAATCACCTAGGACCGATGCTATCTATTAATTGGAAGAGTCTAGAATGCTTGAGGATCAAATAGGAACCTTAATTAGGACTCTAAGTTCGTGTAAATCCTTAAAACCCTAGTTAAACCCTATAAATAGATCCCAAATCTCACCTACGCGACCCTTAGTTTGTCTCGCGTGGAACTAAGGTAAGGAGGTCGAATTAGAGGTAAGTTTCTTCTAAGAATTTGTTCATTTTAGTTAGATCTAACTTTCCTCAAAATTTTGTTCTAGGAGATCAAGCCTACGGGAAGTTAGAGGCGTCTAAAGTCGCTGGTTCAGCACAAGAATCTCAGGAACCTATGCGACCGGGTCAGATTGATCAGCGAGATAGAAGCCCTAAATGAGGTAATTATATAGAGGTTCTTTAGAGTTATTAGTTCCTTTTAGTACCCTCTTCTTACCCTCCAAATTTCATGGTCATAGGTAAAGGGAATCAAGAGATAGAAGGCCACGAAGTTGCTGGTTCAATTTAGGGAGAGTAGGAACTAGGGTTAACTTCCAGCCCTAAATTCGAAGTCTAAAGTCCGGGACAGAGGTAGGCTATCTCATGAACAACTTAAACATGACATTAGGGATAAAAGTCTTCTAATTTCAGTCGATTTCATGCATTATACACTGAGAATTTTATGTTTTTATTAGGACTATGCATCTAGTATAATATTCATGCATGAACTAGCCCTAATGGAGTAAAAAGGAAATTCTCTTGTTAGTTCATAAACCCACGCATGTTGGCTGACTTATCCTTGTTCTATCAGGTTAGAGAGTTTATATATGTTGATTTCCATGCATGATACGCCTTAGATTGGCATTGTATTTTATTATCATTGAGTTTCTGTTAACACAGGAAGAAACGGTCCTCCTGTAGACCGCCAGAATCCCTAGCGGTCGTACGATAGACCGTTTGGCGCAGTGAAATGGTCCTACACTAGACCGTTTTCATTTTCTGATTCCTATAATGTTGTTAACCCGAAACATATTGTAGATTAGCCCTAATTAATGTATGTTAAGCCTAGTTAAGTAGGTTTTACTCCTGTTTCAAGTGATATTTTCATATACCTAGTTATGTTAATAGAACATTCTAGTAGATTTTGTGATTCTTCATGCACTTACTATTATTTTTAAACTTATGTTATTTTCATGACCAAATCATATACTTTTGTAATTAACTTAAATTTCTATGATTCATGGACTAGTCATGATTTGATCGTTGTTATCACTATCTCTCTCTTCTAGAGTCATTTTCTTAAGTACATGGCACATATCCCGGTATATTATCATTTGTTACACCTTTGCACATTAAGTACACAATCTTGGACTTCATAACCTCTCCATTGGATATTCCTTCCAACGGACTAGGAAGTCTTGTTTCTAGGCCTCCATAAGACTCTGCGAGCCAGGGATTCCCACTTGGACGTCGAGGTGGTTATACCATAAAAAGCCCATAGTCTATAGAGCACTTTTACCGGTGTTTTGTGAAATCTGGACCTTTGCGGCCATATCCTAGACCGCTACAGTCACTAAGTGGCCTTTACCGTGATCGCTAGGATCCAAGAGATTTGACTATGTCAACTTTTTTTGATTCATACGTAAAACGGTCTTGCACTAGACCGCTTGTCTCAAGAAATGGTCCAGTAAACGACCGCTTTGTTCCTAAAATTATCTAACCCGAGATTTGACCTTTGGGGTTGGTTTTATTGCATTCCTAAATGGTCTTAGAATATCTGGACTAGGAACCTATGTTAGATCATTGTTAAAAATATGAAAGATAAAGAAGGTACCGTTATGCTACCAAATTTTCTCCATAGCATAACCTAGTTATTAATGCATTTCTTGAATTCTGATGATCAATTATTGGTAAGTTCTATACCTTGGTTACTTTATCATGGTATTATTGTTGAACTTGTACATTAGTGACCACATTATTGTTATAATCGTGGAAGTAGCTTGATTTATGCTTGAAGATACAGTTCGAGCACTGATTGTGTTCAAGGGCTCTATACTTGTCCCCTTGGCTGATTGTCGAAAACATACTGTAAACCATGGGGTATGATGTGTCATGCCTCGAGCTTGTAGTGCAGTGGAAGAATTTCTCAGGAACGTGAACAGTCAGCAGGGTAAGCCTCTTGCAAGCAAGAAATCATAGCACAAGACAATCATACATAATCATAATTGCACCAATAGTTGGTTCAAAACTCCAAACTTCATTTCATAATAATCATCAAAATTACATAAGACCACGACTTGACAACTTACATTACTTGAGTCAAGAAAATAAAAATTACAATAAGACTCGACTAGACTTAATGACTATGGCTTCTCTCGATCCATTTATCCTTCAATCACTCTCGGACCCGTTATTCGTATATTCCGAATCCGATTCTCCTGTACTTCCTAGAAAATTGAGAAAGCCGGTATGAGCACACTTGCCCAGTAGATATCCTCGCATCCACATGAAGATAATATGTAAATAATTAATATTTTAGCTCTAGAAAATGAGATACGATAAATCATGCATATAAAACCAAGGTACGAAAGATCAGAACTATATAGACATGATAAATCAAGATCATGTAGATACAAGTTTGGCCTTTCATGAACAATAAAGTACGAGCATGCAACTAAAAAGTGCTTTACACAACCTTGTAAAGGCTATGTACTAGAAAGTCATTTATCAAGAATGTAAATTTCATCATGAGCCTCATGGTTTTCACCCGCATATAAAAAAAGTACTCCCAGTGCAATGCAATGCCAGTACTCATCGTACCCCATGGTTTAAAGTACGTTTCTGGCCATCCGCCGAGGGGGCTAGTATCGAGCCCTTGGACACCGTCCATACCCACCCTTGCATCTTCAAGTTATACATGAAGCTACTTCCACGAGATAACAATAATTTTGGCCAGTAATTTCAATTTCAACAAAGTCCATGTGATAAAGTACCCAAGGTATAGAATGCTTAAAACTTGAATATGGGATTTCAAGAAACGACTTAGAAAGGATATTATGCTATGGTATCATTCCGGCAGCATAACGGTATATTAATTTAATTCCATAACTTTATTAACTTGTTAATCACAAGTTCATATTATGTAGATAATCCTAAGATCATCCAGAATATTAAGGAAACCAACCTCAAGGGTTAAACCTCGGGTTAGACAGAACAGGGACCTTGCGGTCGTTTACTGGGCCGTTTCATGAAGAAAGCGGTCTAGTTCTGGACCGTTTAGAATGGACCGAATCTAGAGTAATCGAGCTGGACTCAGAGATGTATAAGCGGTCTTAGGTCCGACCGTTAGTGGGCCTTAGCGGTCGTATTTTAGACCATTTATGAAACAGAACTCCGAAATTCAACGGTAGTGCTTTCTAGACAAGTTGGGCTTTAAGGGTACAACCAGCTCGGCGTCCTAGTGGGAATCCCAGGCTCGCAGAGACTTACAGAGGCCTTGAAAGAAGATCACCTAGTCCGATGGAAGGAATATCCAACGGAGAGGCTTTCAAGTCCAAGATGGTGTGCCTACAAGTGCAAAAAGTGTAACTAATGGCCACATATCGGAGTATATGCCATGTACTTATAGAAATGACTCTAAGACGAGAAGAGAACAGTGATAAATCAAGAGTGAATCTTGTTCATCTTAACATTTGAAATATGCATTTAATATAAGAGTATATAGTTTGGCCTGAAATTAATCTATGTTTAAAAATAATTCCTAAGTGCATAAAGAACATGAAATCCACTAGAATGATCAGTAAGTATAACCAAGAGTATGAAAATAGCACTTAAAATAGGGTAAAGACTTAATTAACAAGGCATATTGTAAGATAAGTAGGGTCGTTCTGCATTATGCTTCGGGTTAACATAAAATCAGAACTCAGGAATGAAAATGGTCTAATTAATGGTTGTTTCATCATGCTAAGCGGTCTATCGTAGGGCCGCTTATGAACGTATGCGGTCTAAGAATAGGCCGTTTATTCCTATCTACCGTAACAGTTAATAAAACTGAAATCAAACTAATCTAAGGCCAAATAATGCATGATAAAACATGGAAACAATTAAATATGGCCTGTTAACACCATATTTAAGACGTGGAGATGCATGGTTTCAGTAAAATAAACCAAAGTTCATTTTTATTGTTTAAGGGTTAGGTTTATGCATGCTATACATGAACAAGATAAAACCGTAATTACTCCATGTAGAAAGCATGAAATTGACCGTAAGAAGAGGGCTTTTACTCCTAGAATCATGTTTAAGCCATTCATGAGATAACCTACCTCTGATCTTCTCCAAAAACTTGAAATTTCTGACTGGAAGTAAACCCTAGTTCTGCACGTCCTTTGCTAAACCTGCAACTTCACCTTCTTGTATCTCATGATTCCCTTGACCTAAGGATGTGAAATTTGGAGGGTCGGTAGAAGACATAAAGGAGAACAAAAGGTTTTACAGTTATTAGTTCTAAATACCTCGTTTAGGGCTTCTTTTCCTCTGATCTTCACTGGGCCGTTGTATAGATTCCTGAGTTATTGATGTAGGATCAGCAACTTTGGAAGCCTCTAACTCCCTGTAGACTTGATCTCCTAGAACAAAATTTTGAGGGGAGTTTGACCTGAGTATTGTGAATAAAAGATTCTAAAGAACCTACCTGAAATAAAGCTTCCTTACCTTAGTTCCATGCGAGCCAAATCTAAGGGTCGCGCAGGGTGGTTCTGGGGTCTATTTATAGGTTTTAGCTAGGTTTCATGGATTTGAACAAACTTAGAGTCCTAAATAGGTCTCCAATCTAATCCTGATACCCTCTAGAGTCTTCTAATTGACAGATTACATCAATCCCTTGGGATTTGGTCTGGAAAAATGGAGTTTTTCACGCCATCTTGCTGTTAGCGATCGGACTCTGGTAAACGGGCTAATAGTGGACCATTTTTGATCCCTATGCGGTCTTACGATAGATCGCCAATTACCTTGGGTGCCGAGTTTGGACTGTTTCAAACTCTTCCTCCTATTATCCATTTATTTATCCTATTTATCCACTTAAATTCTGAAATTCCAAAAATTAAGCTTCTAGAATATGGGCCAACTCTTTTGGGCTTGGGTTTTACGTTCTTTGGGTTCAATTAAATGGGCCTAATCTATTTATTAGTAGAAGGCTTTACTTAATGAGACTTAATTAATAGTATTTCATTTAATAGTTCATTTAAATGTTTAATAATTCTATTTAAATCTAGAAAAATTTTAGAAAACTCTTGGGCATTACAGCCTCCCCCACTTAAGAGAATTTGGTCCCCAAATTTAATACATGGATTTGTGGAGAGTGTACTTACAATTGAATAGTTCGAGAAATTTTCTGCGCATAGCTTCTTCCGTTTCCCAAGTAGCCTCGTAGGGCCAAGATTTCTTCCATTGGACTTTAACCATTGGAATAATTTTATTTCGTAGTTGACGTACTTCACGTTCAATTATCTTGATCGGCGTTTGCTCGTGCGTCATATCCTTTTGAATTTTCAGATTATCATAAGAGATAACATGATAAGGATCGTAAACATACTTTTTCAACATAGAGACATGGAATACGTTGTGAACTCCTGTTAGTTGTGGAGGTAATGCCAGACGATATGCCACTTCCCATACTCTTTCAAGAATTTTGAATAGGCCAATGAATCTGGGTGTAAGTTTGCCTTTAATACCAAATCTGTGAATACCACGTCCAGGGGAAACCTTGAGAAATACATGATCTCCTACCTGAAATTCCAGGTCTCGCCTTCGGTTATCAGCATAAGACTTTTATCTATCTTGGGCCATCTTGAGTCTTTATGTTATTATCTTCACTTTGTCAGTCGTATCCCGAACAAGGTCAGGGCCTAGAATTTGTCTTTCACCGACCTCGTTCCAGCATATAGGTGTACGGCAACTTCTTCTATATAATGCCTCAAATGGTGCCATTTGAATGCTAGCCTGATAGCTATTGTTGTAGGCAAATTTCACTAGAGGTAAATGGTCGTGCCAGCTTCCACCAAAGTCTATAACGCATGCCCTCAGCATATCTTCCACCACTTGATTGGTCCTTTCAGTTTGTCTATCAGTTTGTGGATGAAAAGTTGTGCTGAAATTTAATCTGGTCCCCAAAGAGTATTGTAACCCTTTCCAAAACTGTGAAGTAAATCGGGGATCCTGATCTGAGATAATGGTGATAGGGACTCCATGTAGTTTAACAATCTCTTTTATGTATAAAGCACCCAAGACATCTACATACCATCTGCTTTTAATGGGTAGAAAATGAACTGATTTAGTTAAATGGTCTATGATTACCCATATTCCATCATGTCCACCTCTTGATTTTGGCAATCCCATGATAAAATCCATTCCAATGCTCTCCCATTTCCCTTCCGGAATTTCCAAGGGATGCAACTTTCCAGTAGGCTTTTGGTGTTCTGCCTTGATTTGTTGACAAGTAAGGCATCGTGACACAAAGTCTGCTATTTCTCTCTTCATATTGGGCCACCAATAGTTTCTTTTCAGATCATGATACATTATGGTAGCACGAGGGTGAACCGTATACTTGGATTTGTGAGCTTCTTCTAAGATCATCTTCTTAGTATCCGCATGATCTGGAACACACATCCGACCATTGAATAGCAATCTTCCATCATTTGTAATAGAGAATTCCAGTCATTGCTCCAGATTAGCCTTGATCCCTAATAATATCGGGTCACTATCTTTTAGCTTGACTAGATCTTCTATTAATATAGGTTGAGTCTGAATATTGGCCATAAAGCAATTTTCTTTCTCCATATCAACCTCTAAATTTAACTGTGCAAATTTTGAAACAAGGTTAGTCATACCTTCTAGAAGACACGATAACTTCCCCACTAGTTTTCTACTGAGCGCATCAGCTACAGCATTTGCTTTGCCAGGGTGATATTGAATATCAAAGTCAAAATCTTTAAGATACTCTAGCCATCATCTTTGCCTCATATTCAACTCTTTCTGAGAGAACAGATACTGTAAGCTTTTGTGATCTGAATAGACCGTGAACTTCTCCCCATAAAGATAATAACGCCAAATCTTTAAGGCGAATATAACTGTAGTCAATTCCAGGTCATGAACAGGATAATTTTCTTCATGCCACTTTAATTGTCTTGAAGCATAACAAATGACTTTGCCATCTTGCATAAGCACACAACCTAGACCAATGCCGGATGCATCGATATATATTTCAAATCTGCCACCTTCTACAGGCAATGCCAACACAGGTGCAGTGGTAAGATGTTTCTTAAGAGTTAAGAAATTTTCTTCACACTCTTTTGTCTACTCGAAAGGGTTTTCCTTTCTAGTGAGTTTTGTTAAAGGGGCGGCGATTTTTGAGAAATCTATAATGAATTGCCTATAGTAACTAGCCAGACCAATAAAACTTCGAACTTCGGATACGCTGTTTGGTCTGCTCCAATTTTTAACAGCTTCAACCTTCGAGGGATCTACTGCAATACCTTCTTTAGAAATGATATGACCAAGGAAAGAGACTTCCTTAAGCCAAAATTCACATTTGCTCAATTTCACATAAAGTTGGTGTTCCTGCAAGGTTCGCAGAGCAATCCTGAGATGTTCCTTGTGTTTCTCCTTTGTCTTGGAATAGATGAGGATATCGTCAATAAAGACGACCATACACTTGTCAAGATAAGGCCTGAATACATTGTTCATTAGTTGCATAAATGCAGCAGGTGCAATGGTTAAACCAAACGGCATAACTATGAATTCATAGTGTCCATATCTACTTCGAAAAGCAGTCTTGTGAATGTCTTCTTCCTTGATTCTTAGTTGGTGATAGCGTGACCTAAGATCAATCTTGGAGAAATACTCTACGCGAGACAGTTGATCAAACAGTTTATCGATATGCGGCAGTGGATATTTGTTCTTGATGGTGCATTGATTCAAATGCCGGTAGTCGATGCATAGCCTGAGGGAACCATCCTTCTTCTTGACAAATAAGACCGGGGCACCCCAAGGGGATGTGCTAGGTCGAATAAAACCTTTTTCTAACAATTCTTGAAGTTACTTCTTCAATTCCTTCAATTCTGTAGAGGACATCTTGTAAGGAGCTATTGACACAGGTGCTGCTCTGGGTATGAGTTCAATGGTAAAGTTAACTTCCCTTTCGGGTGGTATGCCAGGTATTTCGGAAGGGAAAATATCTGGGAATTCTCTAACTACTCGGATTTCTTCTATATGAATCTCCTTGGATTTGGTAACTACTACTGAAGCTAGAAAAGCTTCACAACCTTGCGAGATAAGTTTGCAGGCATGAGGAGAAGAGATGAGAGTAGGATGCTTCCTGTATTTGATGCCAAGGAAAGAAAATATTGAAAAATTTGATTTTTGGAAAGAAATGATCCTACCGCAATAATTAATGTTGGCGTAGTGGTCAACATGCCAATCAACTCCTAAGATGGCATCGTAGCCCTCCATATCAGGGCATACGAGGTTTGCAGGAAGATTGTGACCTTCTATGGTGACTTCACTATTGGGAAAGTAAGTTTTCAAGTTCGTTCCTGAACCTAAGGGTGTAACTATTGTTAAATCTGATAGTGAGGGAACAGGTGAAATAGGCAATATCTTTGCAAAGGAACTAGCAATGAAGGAGTGAGTAGCACCAGTATCAAATAGTACGAAAGCAGGATGCGAATGAATGTGAATAGTACCTTAGATAAGCTCTCCTTCCTTGGTTGTTTCTTCTTCTCAAACAGTATTTAACCGAGCTTGCCTCTTTCGCCCGATGTTATTCTAATTGAATTTCTGTTGGTCTTTCATAAAAGGACAATCGGGCATGCGATGCTCCCGACTTCCACATCGTAGGTAAGCGCCAATGCGCTACCAGCACTCTTCGACCGAGTGACCAAACTTCTTACAAAATGTGTAGGCCGTTATAAGGGCCTCTTCTTCCTTTTCTTTCTTACTTTTCTCGTTGCCGCTCTCGTTGCCATTACGGGATCTTTTCCTATTGTCATGGGACTTATACGGTCCCGTAATACTAAATCTTTCTTCCTTCTTTCTCTTCTTGTCTTGCCTACGGCTGGAACTTCCGCCATGGCTGGTGAATTTTTCAACCTTCTCTAAAGTCCTTTCGCATAGGTGAACGTTGGACCATCTCATTATAGGTCCAAATGTTCTGAGAGCCGAGTTGTTTAATAAAAGCGTGACACAACCCGTCCATAAATCGGTTAGCTTTCAAGAGATCGGTGCTAACCAGATGAAGAGCATATGGTGCTAGCCTAGAAAATTGAAGTTCATAATCTGCCACCATCATCATGCCTTGTCGTAAAGAAGCCAATTCAACAGCCTTCCTGTCACACCCAGAGATTATGCAGCGGAAATAATCGAGAACATGAACAGTCGGCTAGTACGCCTCGAGCAAGTAATATAATCAGAGCGTAAGATAATCACATAAAAGTAATTGCACAAGTAAACGTTTCCAAAACTTCACTTTATTCCATGACAATAATAATATCAAAGTACGTAAGATCTTTGACTCTCTTTACTAGACTCATTAAAATGAAGATTACATCATGACTCGACTAGACACTTGACAACTAAGGCTTCTCTCGTTCATACGTCCTTCAATCACTCTCGGACCTGTTACTTGTATAATCTGAATCCGATTCACTTGTAGTTCCTGAAACATTCAGAAAATAGGTAATGAGCACAGTTGTCCAGTAGGTATCTTTGTATCAACATGAAGGTAAATTTAAGTGATTAGCATTTTAGCTCTTGAGAATAAGATAAATCATGTAGATATGATGAAACACGTATATAACCAAGTAATAAGATACGATCAAGTACGAGATATGAGAATATGATTTATCAATCAAGAAAATAAATTTGGCCTTTTCATGAACAAGAATGTAACAAGAATGTACTAGAAAGTCATGTAACAAGTAAGAAAGTACTTTTCACTTAATAGCAAGTACTTTATGAATTTACGTGGATATCTATTCACATTCCGTTAATTTTCACTTTTCTATAAAGAAAGTACTCCCAGCACAATGCGACGTCAGTAGCATCATACCCCATGGTTTACAGTATGTTTTTGACAATCAGCCGAGGGGACTAGCATAGAGTCCTTGAACACAATCAGTGCTCGAACTGTATCTTCAAGTATAAATCAAGCTATTTCCATGATTATAACAATAATGTGGCCAATAATGTACAATTTCAACAACAATTCCATGATAAAGTAACCAAGGCAAGAATGCTTCAATTGAGATCAAGATATTTCAAGGATGACTTAAATGGAGATCAAACTACAGAAGAAATTCGGCAGCATAACGGTATTCTCATTACGTTCCATACCTTTAATATTGACTTACTTAACGTAGGTTGAGACTCCAGATAATCCTAAGATCATCTAGGAACTCAAGAAAACCAACCTCAAAGGTCAAACCTTGGGTTAGACTAAATCAGGAACCAAGCGGTCTATTACTGGACTGTTTAGCACGCCTGGCGGTCTATTCATGGACCGTTTCCTAGAATAAAGACATCGATGCATTAAAACCATCTGGAGCTTTAGCGGTCTAGCGGATGGCCGTTTAGTATCCATTATCGGTCTAGTGAAGGGCCGCTTATGGAAATCAGACGGTCGTCCAGAGGGCCGCTAATGTCCAGAATACACAAACACCGGTAAGTGCTTTTCTAGACAATGGGTTTTAACGGCACAACCAGCTCGGCGTCCTAGTGGGAATCCCAGGCTCACGGAGTTTTACGGAGGCCTTGAAACAAGATTTCCTAGGAATCCCAGGCTCACGGAGTTTTACGGAGGCCTTGAAACAAGATTTTCTAGTCCGTTGGAAGGACTATCCAATGGAGAGGTTATCATGTTCAAGATTGTGTACTTAATGTGCAAAGGTGTAACTAATGACAACATACCGGGATATGTTCCATGTACTTAAGAAAATGACTCTTATAAGAGAGATACCATGGTAAAACAGCGATTAAACCATGACTAGTCCATAAATCATATAAATTCAGGTTAATTACAAAAGTATATGATTTGGTCATAAAAATAACATAAGTGTAAAAATAGTTCTAAGTGCATGAGGAATCAAGAAATCTATTAGAACGCTCTGTTAACATAACTAGATGTATGATAATAGCACTTGAAATAAAAATAAGACTTACTTAACTAGGCTTATCATACATTAATTAGGGCAAATCTGCATTAAGTTCTGAGTTAACTTAAATACAAAATTCAGAAAATAAAAACGGTCTAGTGTAAAACCATTTCATTGGGTCGAACGGTCTATCGTGCGACCGTAGGCTTTCTGGCAGTCAACAGGAAGATCGTTTCTTCATGTGTTACAGAAAACCTAATAAAAATATTAATCTAAGACATATCATGCCTGGAAATCAACATGTATAAACTCCTACAATATGATAGAATGAGTATAGGCCAACAAGATGCGTGGGTTTGTGTAATAAACAAGAAAATTCTCCCTTTAACTTCAATTAGGGCTAAGAATTATGCATGAGGAGTATACTAGATGCATAGTCCCTAATAAATCATAAAATTCTCGGTGTACAGTGTATGAAATCAACAGAAACCAAAGAGCTTTTATCCCCGACATAAAGTTTAAGCCTTTCATGAGATAACCTACATTTTTCTTGGGCTTTAGACTTTGAATTTAAGGCTGGAAGTTAACCCTAATTCTCTACTCGTCCTGAACCGAATCAGCAACTTCACACCCTTGTATTTCTTGACTCTCTTGCCCTAAAGACGTAAAATTTTGATAGAAGATATAAAGGGTGACAAAAAGTTCTAAAGTTACTAGTTCTAAATACCTCGTTTAGGGTTTCTATTCCCCTTATCTTTACTGGGCCGTTGCACAGATTCATTGGTTATTGGTGTCGGATCAACAACTTTGGAAGCCTCTAACTCCTTGTAGACTTGATTTCCTACAACGAAATTTTGAGGGGAGTTAGATCTGAGTATTGTGAATAAAAGATTCTAAAGAACCTACCTGAAATAAAACCTCCTTACCTTAGTTCCACGCGAGGCAAATGTAAGGGTTGCGCAGGGTGGTTCTGGGGTCTATTTATAGGTTTTAGCTAGGTTTCATGGATTTGAACAAACTTAGAGTCCTAATTTGGTCTTCAATCCAATCCGGATACCGTCTAGAGTCTTCTAATTGACAGATTGCATCAATTCCTAGGGACTTGGTCAGGAAAAATGGAGTTTTTCACGCAACCTTTGCTGATCGCGATCGGGCTCTTGGTATGCGGTCTAATAGATGACCGTTTATTTCCCTATGCGGTCTTACGATAGACCTCCAATTACCTTGGGCGCTGAGTTTGAACTGTTTCAAACTCTTTCCCCTATTATCCATTTATTTATCATATTTATCCACTTAAATTCTAAAATTTAAGCTTCTAGAATATGGGCCAACCCTTTTGGGCTTGGGTTTTAGGTCCTTTTGGTTCAAATAAATGGGCCTAATTTATTTATCAGTAGAAGGCCTTTACTTAATGAGACTTAATTAATAGTAATTCGTTTAATAGCTCATTTAAATGTTTAATAATTCTATTTAAATCTAGAAAATTTTTAAAAAGTTCTTGGGCGTTACACCCTCCCCCACTTAAGAGAATTTGGTCCGAAAATTCAATACATAGATTTATGGAGAGTGTACTAACATTCAAATATCTCTGGAAATCTTTTGCACATGGCTTCTTCAGTTTCCCATGTTGCTTCATGTGGACATGACTTGGTCCATTGGATCTTGACTATAGGAATGGTTTTATTCCGAAGTTGATGTACTTCTCGTTCAATGATCTTGATTGGCTTTTGCTCGTATGTCAAGTCCTTTTTAATCTCCAGGTTGTCGTAAGTGATGACATGGAATGGATCAAGTACATACTTCTTGAGCATTGAGACGTGAAATACATCATGATCTCCTGCTAATTAAGGAGGTAAAGCTATTCGATATGCGACTTCACCAATCCTTTCGATAATCTCAAAGGGGCCAATGAATCTTGGAGTAAGCTTGCCTTTGATACCGAATCTTCAAATACCTTGACCTAAAGAAACTTTAAGAAATACATGGTCTCCTACTTGAAATTCCAGGTCGCGCCTTCGATTATCAGCATATGATTTTTGCCTGTCTTGTGCCATCTGAAGTCTTTCCCGAAAAAGCTTTATCTTCTCGATAGTATCCCTGATGATATCGAGAACGAGAAATTGCCTTTCTCCTACTTCATTCCAGAAAATAGGGAATCAAAAGCTTCAACCATACAAAGCCTCGAATGGTGCCATTTGTATACTAGCTTGGTAGCAATTGTTATAGGCAAATTCCACTAGAGGTAAATGGTCGTGCCAACTTTATCCAAAGTCAATAACACATGCCCTAAGTATATCTTCCACTACCTGATTTGTCCTTTCAGTTTGACCATCAGTTTGTGGATGAAATGTAATGCTAAAATTAAGTCGGGTCCATAATGAATGTTGAAGACCCTTCCAGAATTGTGATGTGAACCAAGGATCTCGGTCGGATATAATGGTGACAGGGACACCATGTAGTTTGACAATCTCCTTCATGTATAATGCTGCTAGTACATCCACAGACCATCGACTTTTGATTAGTAGAAAATGTGCAGATTTAGTCAATCGGTCTATGATCACCCATATACCATCAGGTACTCCTTTTGTCTTAGGTAAATCCATGATAAAATCCATCCCTATACTTTCCCATTTCCACTCTGGAATATTCAAGGGGTGTAATTTCCCAATGAGTTTTAAATATTCTACTTTTACTTGTTGACAAGTGAGACATCGGGACACAAAATCTGCTACTTCTCTTTTCATGTTGGGCAACCAGAAGCTTCTTTTCAGATCTTGATACATCTTGGTCGCACCAGGGTGAATAGCAAACTTTGACTTGTGATCTTCTTCCATGATCAATTTCTTAGTATCATCATGATTCGGTACACAAATTCGATCCTTAAACAATAGTCTTCCATCATTTGAGATAGAAAATTCTGGTCTCTGATCAATATTATCCTTAATCTCCATCAATGTGGGGTCATTTTCTTGCAATTGGACTATGTCCTTGATCAATGTAGGTTGAAACCTTATGTTGGCAACCATACCTCCTTCTCCTTCTCTGTCAATATCAAGATTTAAATGAGAAAAATCTTCAACAAGACAAGTTATACCTTTCCTGAGGCTTGCTAGAGTTTCCATTGGTTTCCTACTAAGAGCGTCGGTTACAACATTTGCTTTCCCCGGATGATATTGGATAGTAAAGTCGAAGTCTTTGAGATACTCCAACCATCTGCGTTGTCACATGTTTAACTCCTTATGGGTGAAAAGATATTTCGGACTTTTATGATCTGAAAATATGATGAATTTTCCCCCATAAAGGTAATGTCGTCAAATCTTCAATGCGAATATAACCGCAGCCAATTCCAGATCATGCACATGGTAGTTTTCTTCACGACACTTCAACTGTCTTGATGAATAGCAAATCACCTTTCTATTTTACATAAGAATGCATCCTAGGCCATTGCCAGACGCATCTGTATAGACTTCAAAGCCACCACCTTCTGTCGGTAGCGTTAATATAGGTGCAATGGTAAGGTGTTCTTTCAGAGTTTGAAAACTCTCTTCGCAATCCTTAGACAATATAAAAGGATTCTTCTTTCTTGTAAGTCTAGTCAAAGGAACAGCGATCTTTGAGAAATCTTTGATAAATCTCTTGTAAAAACCAGCCAGACCTAGAAAACTTCTAACTTCAGACACGGTCGTCGGTCGGCTCCAGTTCTTAACAGCTTCTATTTTTGAAGGATCGACAGTTATTCCTTCCTTCGAAATAATATGGCCAAGGAAAGAGACCTCCTTTAGCCAAAACTCGCACTTACTAAGCTTTGCATAAAGTTTGTACTCACTTAGTGTCTACAAGGCTATTCGTAAGTGCTCTTCATGTTCCTCCTTTGTTTTGGAGTATATAAGAATATCATCAATGAAGACGATTACAAACTAGTCAAGATAAGCTTTGAAGACCTTATTCATTAGCTGAATAAATGCTGACGGGGCATTGGTTAACCCGAACGGCATTACCACGAATTCATAGTGGCCATATCTACTCCGAAAAGTAGTTTTGTGTATGTCTTCATTCTTGATTCGGAGCTAATGATAACCTGACCTGAGATCTATCTTGGAGAAATACTCAGCTCCTAAAATCTGATCAAAGAGTTCGTCGATATGCGGCAACGGATATTTATTCTTAATTGTGAGTTGATTCAGTCACCGGTAGTCGATACATAACCTGAGAGATCCATCCTTCTTCTTGACAAATAGAACTGGCGCACCCTAAGGGGATGTGCTAGGTCGAATAAAACACTTGTCTAATAACTCCTGAAGTTGTTTCTTCAATTCCTTGAGTTTTGTGGGAGACATCCTGTAGGGAGCTATTGAAACAGGTGCTGCTCCGGGAATGAGTTCAATAAAGAAGTTTACTTCCCTTTCGAGCGGTAAACCGGGAAAATCTGATGGAAATACATCGAAAAACTCATTGACAATGGGAATGTCTTCTAAGATGATTCCCTTGGGCTCGGTAACGATTACGGAAGCAAGAAAAGTTTCACATCCTTGCGAAATAATTTTACAAGCGTGAATAGATGAAATAATGGCAGGACACTTCCTATATTTGATACCAACGAAGGAAAACCTTGGAAGACTTGGTTTCCGAAAAAAGATAATCTGATTGCAGCAATTTATATAGGCGTCATGGTCTACAAGCGAATCTACAACTAAAATAGCATCGTAGCCCTCCATGTCAACGTATACGAGGTTTCAAGGAAGATTATGTCCTTCTACCACTACCTCGCTATCGAGGTAGTAGGTTGTAAGTTTGGTTCCGGGACCTAATAGTGTAGTGATTGCTAGGTCCGAAGGTAGAGGAACTGATGAAATTGGCAAGGTTTTTACGAAAGTAGTAGATATAAAGGAATGAGAAGCACCAGTATCAAATAGTACGAATGCAGGATGGGAATAGATTTTGATAGTACCTTCCATTAGCCCATCATTCTTGGGCGCTTCTTCATCTTCCATAATAGCACTAAGACGAGCTTGTCGCTTACGTCCACCACCGGAAGAGTGTTCCTTCATAAGGGGGCAATCCGGCATGCGGTGCTCCAGACTGCCACATCGTAAACTAGCGCCGAGACGCTTCCAGCACTCTTCGACTTAGTGGCTGAACTTCTCACAAAATGTGTAAGCCGCCATGACTTGCTTTTCTTCTTCTTTGACCTTCTTATTCTTGTGGTAGCCACTACCACTCCCATTACGGGATCTCTTCTTGCTATCACGGGATTTGTAAGGTTCCGTGATACTAAATTTTCCCTTCTTTTCATGCTGATTAGACCTTCGGCTCGGCTCCTCTCCTTTTCCCTTAAGTTTTTTGACCTTCTCCAAGGTCCTTTCACATAGATGTGCCCGTTTGACCATCTCCGCATATGTACGGATATTCTTAGTTCCAAGTTGTTGAATAAAGTCGGGCCTCAATCCATCCATAAACCGATTATCTTAATTTTAATAGGTCGATACTAACCAGATGAGGAGCATAAGGCGCCAGCCTAGAAAATTGGAGTTCATACTCCACTACTGTCATAATGCCTTGATGTAACGCAGCAAATTCCATAGCTTTCCTCTCCTTGACATGTTCGGAGAAGTACTTTGCTCGGAAGAGTGTAAGGAACCCCTCCCAAGTGTGTGGTGCATCTTGAGGCGGTGCCGGAACAGACTTCCACCATGTACGGGCATCTTTATTGAGTTGGAACGGGGCAAGATGAACCTTTTCTTGGTCGGCACATTGCATGACCTCGAATATACGGTTCATTTCATCGATCTAATTTTCAACCTCATCAGGATTAGAAGATCTTGAGAACCGCAGAGGATTTAAGCTCCGAAAATTACGGTGTAGGTCTCCAGCTCTTGCCCCTGTGCCAGCTTGGGCCATATTCTGTAATGCTTGGGTGAGACCTGCAACGGCCTGCTGCATACCGTTCCAGTCAACACGATGAGCCATCGTAAGAATGAGGTACCTGCGAAGAGTAATGAAATTTGTTAATTCTAATGGAATGAGTGAGGTTGATCTTAGAAATAATTCTAATTACTATCTCATCCAGGTTCTACCCAATTCTCACATGAATTGGAGATTTTTTTTCTTTCCAAGTTTCATACGTGTGGGTCCTTAAACCTTGGACTTAACCTATGACATGACTTTTCTTAGGACTTCTAGTCCTAGGCTCTGATACCACTCTAACTGTCACGATCCGAGATTATACAACGGAAATAATCGGGAACATGAACAGTCGGCTAGTACGCCTCGAGCAAGTAATACAATTAGAGCGCAAGATAATCACATAAAAGTAATTGCATAAGTAAACTTTTCCCAAACTTCACTTTATTCCATGACAATAATAATATCAAAGTACATAAGATCTTTGACTCTCTTTATTATACTCATTAAAATGAAGATTACATCATGACTCGACTAGACACTTAACAACTAAGGCTTCTCTCGTTCATACGTCCTTCAATCACTCTCGGGACTATTACTTCTATATTCCGAATCCGATTCACTTGTACTTCTTAAAATATTAAGAAAATAGTTAATGAGCACACTTGCCCAATAGGTATCTTCATATCAACATGAAGGCAAATTTAAGTGATTAGCATTTTAGCTATAGAGAATAAGATAAACCATACAGATACGATGAAACACGTATATAACCAAGTAACAAGATACGATCAAGTACGAGATATGAGAATATGATTTATCAATCAAGAAAATAAATTTGGCCTTTTCATGAACAAGAATGTAACAAGAATGTACTAGAAAGTCATGTAACAAGCAACAAAGTACATTTTTCTTAATAGCAAGTACTTCGTGAAATTATGTGGATATCTATTCACATTCCGTGGATTTTCACTTATTTATAAAGAAAGTACTCCCAGCGCAATACGACGCCAGTAGCATCATACCCCATGGTTTACAGTATGTTTCCGACACTCAGCTGAGGGAACTAGCATAGAGCCCTTGAATACAATCAGTGCTTGAACTGCATCTTCAAGTATAAATCAAGCTACTTCCACGATGTTGGGTTCATTGTGCTCCCTCTTGGTCTTGATTTTGATGATAACAAAATATTGTGTGTGGTTGAGGAAGATTGTTATACCTGCATATGATTTTTATGATAGTGTGCATTCATTATTATAGCCTTGTTTAATATATCTCAGAACTAGAAGATTTGGTACATGCTATATGAGATTGTAAAGAGTCTCTCATGCCTTGATTGCAAAGATCGTTGCTATACTTGCATGTATTTCATTTGGGAGTTTCTTGAGATGATAAGGAGCTTAAGGCTTACATGCAAATCTTGAAATGAATGTATGAGCTTGCTATGTGCTTAATTTATTGATGCAAATCTTGATGACCTTTCATGTATAACCTTCTTGAAGCATTGAGCGTGTTTGGTTCTTCGAGGTTCATAACTTGGTTGAGTGTATGGCCAATTTGGCCTTGGACTTTGGATTAGAGATTTACATGTAAACACTTGGCTAATTGGTTTCTTCAAAAGCTTGCTTGTTGAGATCTTGAATGGACTCTCTTGTATCAAACCATGTTAATCTCTTGATGTAAGATGTGAGTTTGGGTCTTGATTTAAGATTGGTTTGAAAAGGTTTAATAGACTCCCAAGACACCAAAATATTGATTAAGTGGTAGATGGCATCGAAGTGATTGAACTTGCATTGTATTAACTTCATTTACTCTCCTATGCAGGTTTGAAAAGTAATGCCAATCCCATATGCAAAGGTATCAAGATTCATGGTGAGAATTTGACACTTTGCATGTGTGTCTTCGTAGAAAAATGGTAAGTTTCCATTTATAGTTTTTAATCTTGATGTTAGGTGTGTTACTCATGTTTTCATAATGTTTTCTTGCATATTCATGAAGGGGTTTTAAATGATGGAAACTTGTTTGAGTTTCCAAAACAATCATTGGTTGTGTTTTGTCATCACAATGAGCATTCATGTTAATCAAACTTTAGGTTATTAGATTCTTGTTTTGGTTGAACAAATGAAGGTTTGAAAGCTTTTCAATATAGTAATATACTCCTTGTCATGTGGGTTTTCAAGTTCATATTTCATGTAATTTACATAAGGGAGTGTAGCCTTGAGTTTTCATACAAAAATCTGAACTTTCACAAAATCTGGAACACTGTTCATTCTGGTCGACCGACCCTATGCCTTCGGTCGACCAAAATTCCCAGAGTTGGCATGTTTTCTATCTGTAACATTTAGGTCTACTGCCCCTACCCTTTAGGTCGACCAAACGCGTAAACCCAAAAACGTGAATCCGAAAACCCACTAAACCCAATCCATTTGTGATCAAAATTTACCCATTTGTCCCTAAGGTTAATATACACATATTAGAGGGGTCTTTCAAGGGTTTTGTGAAGGGTTTATGGGTCTTTTGATCATTCTCTCTTGGGTGTATATATAACTTACGATTGTGGGAGAGAAACCTAGAGCTAACACTTTCTATCTATCTTGTAGGAGAAGAAAAGGAGCAAAGCAAGGAGGAGCTCTTGAAGGAAGGATTTGATCTACTTGGAGAGGATTTTGGAGCTTGTGGAAGAAGCAGAAAAGGAGCGGATCGATGAGAGGATCAAGAGGATGCAAGAATCATCTTCATCCGGCTTCCCTCCGACTTGTGGTTCAAGGAACATCTTCATCTGGCTATCGGAGTTTGAGGGACATTATTTCTACATACTTTCTATGTTGTTCTTGATATGCTCTATGTTCTATAGTTTGGGTTTAGCATGATTTGATCATTCGTGTTTATTTTCCGAACATAGAGATATTCGTGTGTGTGACCGTCTGCGTACAGTCGTGTGGTTTACTGTGTTGCGGTTGTTACAGCGTGTGTGTGTGTGTGTGTGTGTGTGTGTTTGTGATCCAATCGTCAGATCGTGTTGGAGACTTCATCTCCGTGTATGTGTGTGTTGGGGCGTGTCCCCGTGTGTGTGTGCAGGCGTCGTCTTGCGTGTGTGTTTGGAGCGTCGTCTCCATTTTGGGGATTGATCCCCGAGTGAAGCCTCGCCGGGTTTGGTGAGGGGTGGACATAGGGAGCCCATCATGGTCCCGAACCACCTTAAAAATCCCATTGTCTTGTGGTTTGTTTTGTGGGATTGTATGGTTTTATTGTTATATTCCTTTGTATTATCGTGTGAGATCGGAGAGGTTGAGAGAATTTAGTTCCGTGTTTAGTTAATTCCTCAATCTCGATAAAAGATGTTAATTCCGCTGCGTAGTTGTTTTAATTTATCATCTAGTGTCGGGGACAATTCAACCCCCCCTTCTTGTCCGCTCGCCTACCCCGGGAACAACAATTGGTATCAGAGTGAGACTCTGCTATTTCAAGATCTAACGATCTTCAGAGTGATCTTTGTAGGCGTGTTTCATTAGCATCATGTCTGATAGTGTTTTATCTTCTCCTCCTCCATGTTTTAATGGTTCAATTTTCACTGAATGGATTAGGCGCATGAATCATTATGTTAAAACCATTGATCCTAAACTCTTGGATTTAGTTAAGCATGACTCATATGGAATGCCTAGTGATGAGTCTAAGTAGACTATTGAACATGTGAAGAGATACAAATTCAATGGTAAGCTTTTACATATTTTTAGAAGTTTAATTGATCTTCACAAATTTTCACTTGTTTCATCATGCAGGATGGCCAGGGAGATATTGAAATGCTTGATCGAGAGCTACAAAGGAAAAGAGCAAAGTGAGTGCTTGATGGCCGACAAGCACGATAAATCAAGCAAGGAAAGTTTCGAGCTAGACTTGGAAGATGAGGTAATTTCTTTTGAAGAGCTTATGGACTTGTGTGATGAATTGGTTGAAAAATACAAGCAGGTTAAATCTGAAAACAAAAGGCTTAAAAAGAAACCTAAACATGCCCTTCATGATAATGCTTCTTGTGTTAAGTGTTTTGAATTTGAAGAACTCAAAAAGGGAAATAGTGCTTTGTTAATTCAAAACTCTTTGCTTGAAGGAAGCTTTAAAAATCTTGAAAAGTCCCTTCATGAAAATTCTTCATGTGATAAATGCTTAGAACTCAAAACTGAAAATGAGTCCTTATTGATAGATGTCAAAAAGCTTGAAGAAATCATTCCTTGTATGAAAGAAGAAATTGAAAAACTGAAGTATTTGAATACAACCATGTCTGAAAAATTGCTTGCTTTTGAAAAAGGAAAATCGGTGGTTGTTGATGAATGTGAAAAATTACATGTGCTAGAACAAGAGCTTGAAAGCTATAAAACTACAAATAGAGTGTTAAATAAAAGTGTTGTTTGCAGTGAACAAGAGATATCTAGCTATGAATTACACATTACTTCTCTTGAAAATGAAATTGTTGATTTGAATGCTTCATTGTCAAAATTTATCAAAGGGAAAGATAATTTGGAGAAAGTCTTGGGGACCAAGGTAAATTTCCAACGTGAACATCTTGGGTATGAACCCACCAACAAGAAAGCCTTTGGTCTAAAAACTCAAACTTCTTTTCTCCATGTCGCTTGCTCATCTAATACTTCAATTGCTCCTCCTATTGAAAAATTAATGTCTAAATCTCCGGTTCAATTAAGGACCAAGAAAATTGATGTGCATGCTAGGAATTCCCATGAGAAATACCATGCTCCAAAACCCACAAAGGTTAATTATCATTATTGTGGAAAGCATGGTCATGTTATGAATGATTTCTTTACTATAAGAAATGATGATTTGAATGGTTTTAGAAAGCATGCTAGAAAAATTCATGTTAAAAATCATGTTGTTCCGAAAAAGAAAATTGAATGCTTCTACTATGGAAAATATGGTCATGAAATGCATGATTGTTACATGTTGAAAAAGGATGACTTGAAGGCATGTCAAAACAACTTTATTTCCAAAAGAAAAACTATTTCTTGTTTCAAATGTGGAAAAGGACACCGTGTGTCACAATGTTGGCAAGCAAATGATAGAAAGAATTTCAATGTCAAAAATAATTATGTCTTTGTCAACCCACAGAAATTCCATGCTTATCTTGTTATGAAGAAGAGAAATTTCCATGCTTATAATGATAACATTCGTGCTAAATCACAGAAATTTAATGATCATGTTTATAAGAATTCTCTGAAGTTGTTAAAATGTTGTCATTATTGTGAAAAGTTTTGGCATACTATGCATGATTGTGATTTGATGAATTTTGATGATATGCTTGCCTAGAGAATGTGGAAGGCACCCATTAGAGAATGTGCAACTAACCATCCAGGACCCAAGAAGGGTTGGGTACCGGAAACTGTTGAATGAGAATTTTTGTTGCATGATTGCCTTGAGGCCAAGTGGAATGCTTTGAAAATAATGGTTGCTCAAGGCATAGGTTTTTTTTAAAAAATAAATTTCTGAATTATCTTTAAAAATTTAAAATTTACTTTATTTGAATTTCCATTAATGAAAATCAAGAAAAATAAATTTTTCTTATGAGTTTGTATTACATCTTTCTGATCTTAATTTCATGACTCCATGGTATATGAAATGTTGATTTGAGAAAGGACATGTCATTCCTGTCTGAAATCTATCACCATGCGTGAGTGGAGTCTTTGGACTTACACCTCTGCCATGGTACCATGAGTCACTTGTTCATATAGGTCATAGGCTGCATGATTTTCAGAAAATGTCAATTGTGAATTTTATACACATAGAAAGGGAGAGTCTGTTCTTGAATGAATGATTTTGAATTGTAAATTAAACTCATCCTTGTGGAAATGCATCTCATGCCAATTGCTATATCTGAATTGATCATGATATTATTATGTGATTTTTCGGACTAACAATGAACTGCTAGCCTCTTTTAAAGCTATTGTTGAGCTAACACGCTTGAAGGCATATAGTGATACCTGCAGAACTCAGGTATTGATTCTAAAACTTGATTTGTCATTTCCCTAGCCTATTGTGATGAATTTGCTCAATGGTTGAATGGAATTGAAGATTTTGTTGACTATTGAATATTCTTCAATCTTAATTACGTGAACACATTTGAGCTTATTTGTGTATCTGGTATATCAAATGTTGAGTAGTGAAAAGGTGGATTATGTCCACCCGGAAACTCGCACTATGCGTGAGTTAGTCTTTACACGAAAGTTCTCCGCCTCGTACCAGAACTCGGAGAAGTCAAATGGTTGATTTGTGAATGAATTCTTGAACTGAGCTGTATAAATTGAAAATATGTTTCTGATCAATGATCCAAAAAATTGGCTTGTGGATGTTTTCTCATTTCTAAGCTTATGAAATGCTCTTAAAAATCTGTTTCAGAACCATTTCTGAAAACTGTGTTGCATTGCTTAATTTTAATCATTTATGCACCCTAGTTCACAAAGGCTATGTCGTGGAGAATGTTTATTGCTTAACATTTGAATGTGAATGCTTTCATGTGCAATCTTTCATGATATTCTAAAACCCAAGCGTGTGCATCTTGTTTTTATATCTTGCATTGCATTTTCATATTGTTATAGGTTGCATGCATTATAATTCATGCATATAGTGCATATTTTGAAATGCATCATTTCGAACATTTCATATTGGATAAATGCTAACATGAATTCTTCCAACAATGTATCATGTCTTCGGAACCAACAAGTGAAAATCTGAAAAGTATTCATGCAATAAGTGCATTTAGATCATTCAAATGAAAAATTGAAAACTTTCATATTGCACTCATCTTGTCTTGCACGTTGGAATGCATTTAGGTCATATAAGAGAAATCTGAAATTTTGCACCCATGTTGCATTGTGCATTGCATTTTACATATATTCTCTTTGTGTGCTTGCATGCTTATATATGCTATTCACCCCCTTCCTTAAAATTTCTAAGGACTCAAATTTATTGTTAAATAATGTTACATTTGAGTCATCATTGAAGGGTTTCATGTCATACACTCTGGGAGAGTAAATATTTGATAAGTGCATCTATTTAGGGGGAGTTACACTGTTATATGTTCATGATATTTTAGGTATATATGCTGAATCAAATTCGTACACTTCTTGCACATAATGTGAAAATGAGTGTTAAATATAAGGATATAAAAATTTCCTTTCAACACTCTAGAAATATTAAACTTGTTGCATGTATGTTGAAGAGGCAGTTGAGGAAAAAGTTGCCTATATATCTTTGTTGAAAATTTTGAAATGAAAATGAATGGCAGAACAATGCCTGGTATCACTAAGTAAATTGGATGCATGTCACGTGAGACATGATGTGGTTCATTTCTGAAAGGTGTTTGACTAAAGTACCTCTGTTCAGAATGAAATGAAATGGTTCAATATTTTGAGTAGCCAGGGATTCTGGCATGAGCTCCACGTGTCTCCTCGCGTAAAAGGAATTATTTGAACCTGATCATTCTTTGTAAAATTCTGAATTTATTAAAAAATTTGATGTGAAAATCTGATGAGGTAGAGCATAGCCTCTAATATGCTATTCTTACAAATTGAAATGCAGTCTATATAATCTCTCATTGTGTTGTTTTGAAAACATGAATATCCATATGGCTATAGTTGATTTTCATGTTATTCACTTACACTCTTGATAATTTGATTTAATATGTATTCAGAAAATTGATTGACTGTATTGACTATAGCATGACTCTTATATGTGATTGCACAACCTCCTAGGTGCAACAAATGAACATTCCGGTTGTCATGACTCACATGTATTTTTCTTATACCCATTCCCTTCTTAAATAAGTAAGGGGGAGGTATGTTGCATGTATATGTACATATCTGCTTGGTTGCATCATATGCATCTCATAGGTTATCATTTGTATGCATTTTGCTTCATGCTTTTTCAAAAGGAAACTAAAAATCTAAAAATCTAAAAATCAAAGAAACACATTGATGTGTCATCTGGTCTATGCCTTACAATTGCATCATCAGAACTTCTCTTGCGAGCTTTCATTGATTCATGAATCCAACTTATTCGTCTTGATGAAATTTGAACTCCATTGCTTTCATACCCACTTTTTGATAATGCCAAAGGGGGAGAAATGTATAGATTGTGATTGATACTATAATATTTTGCCATCATCAAAAAGGGGGAGATTGTTGGGTTCGTTGTGCTCCCTCTTGGTCTTGATTTTGATGATAACAAAATATTGTGTGTGGTTAAGGAAGAATGTTATGCATGCATATGATTTTGATGATAGTGTGCATTCATGATTATAGCCTTGTTTCATATGTCTCAGAACTAGAAGATTTGGTACATGCTATATGAGATTGTAAAGAGTCTCTCATGCCTTGATTGTAAAGATCGTTGCTATACTTGCATGTATTTCATTTGGGAGTTTCTTGAGATGGTAAGGAGCTTAACGCTTACATGCAAATCTTGAAATGAATGTATGAGCTTGCTATGTGCTTAATTTATTGATGCAAATCTTGATGACCTTTCATGTATAACCTTCTTGAAGCATTGAGCGTGTTTGGTTCTTCAAGGTTCATAACTTGGTTGAGTGTATGGCCAATTTGGCCTTGGACTTTGGATTAGAGATTTACATGTAAACACTTGGCTAATTGGTTTCTTCAAAAGCTTGCTTGTTGAGATCTTGAATGGACTCTCTTGTATCAAACCATGTTAATCTCTTGATGTAAGATGTGAGTTTGGGTCTTGATTTAAGATTGGTTTGAAAAGGTTTAATAGACTCCCAAGACACCAAAATATTGATTAAGTGGTAGATGGTATCGAAGTGATTGAACTTGCATTGTATTAACTTCATTTACTCTCCTATGCAGGTTTGAAAAGCAATGCCAATCCCATATGCAAAGGTATCAAGATTCTTGGTGAGAACTTGACACTTTTTTTTTATAAACTGGCCTATCTGGAGTAGGGACCGGTCGAGTGCACCCTCCCTCAGAGAAGGAGAATGTGCTCACTCCCCCAGGCTACACCAGGGCCCTTGGTTTTATTTCTGTAAACTGAATGTAATACAAGGTCTAAGAAGCATACCCCTTGTGTCTATACAACTCCAATTATGGATGTAAAGAAATCAAAAGCTGAACCTATACAAATCTAATACGTATGTTTGGTATGCTGGTGGCATCTGCTATGGCAGCTCCTCTAGCAATGAGTGGCAGCTCCTTGATTGATGTAAATTAGAATTATGGCCCACTTTGACTGCATAGTTAGCCAATGCATCTGCTAGCATGTTAGTTTCCCTATAAGTATGTACAATTGGGCTTTGAATAATGTCTCGAGTATTTCTAATTTTGTGCCACCATGGGAGTAGGGACTAAGGGGGGCTGCTATTGTGTTTTAGTAGTTCCACCAAGGCTAATTATGTAGTGTGTATTTGTGGAAAAAAGGTAAGTTTCCATTTAGAGTTTTTGATCTTGATGTTAGGTGTGTTACTCATGTATTCATAATGTTTTCTTGCATATTCATGAAGGGTTTTTAAATGATGGAAACATGTTTGAGTTTCTGAAACAATCATTGGTTGTGTTTTGTCATCATAATGAGCATTCATGTTAATCAAACTTTAGGTTGTTTGATTCACATTTTGGTTGAATAAATGAAGGTTTGAAAGCTTTTCAATATAGTAATATACTCCTTGTCATGTGGGTTTTCAAGTTCATATTTCATGTAATTTGCATAAGGGAGTGTAGCCTTGAGTTTTCATACAAAAATATGAACTTTCACAAAATCTGGAACACTGTTCATTCCGGTCGACCGACCCTATGTCTCCGATCGACCGAAATTACCAGAGTTGGTATGTTTTCTGTCTGTAACATTTCGGTCGACCGCCCCTACCCTTTAGGTCGACCGAACACGGCGTAAACCCAAAAACATGAATCCAAAAATCCACTAAACCCAATCCATTTGTGATCAAACTTTACCCATTTGTCCCTACGATTAATATACATATATTAGAGGGGTCTTTAAAGGGTTTTGTGAAGGGTTTATGGGTCTTTTGATCATTCTCTCTTGGGTGTATATATAACCTATGATTTTGGGAGAAAAACCTAGAGATAACACTTTCTATCTATCTTGTAGGAGAAGAAAAGGAGCAAAGCAAGGAGGAGCTCTTGAAGGAAGGATTTGATCTACTTGGAGAGGATTTTGGAGATCGTGAAAGAAGAAGAAAAGGAGCAGATCGACGAGTGGATCAACAGGACGCAAGAATCATCTTCATCCGGCGTCCCTCCGACTTGTGGTTCAAGGAACATCTTCATCCGGCTATTGGAGTTCGAGGAAGATTATTTCTACATACTTTCTATGTTGTTCTTGATATGCTCTATGTTCTATAGTTTGGGTTTAGCATGATTTGATCATTCGTGTTTATTTTTCGAACATAGAGATATTCGTGTGTGTGACCGTCTGCGTACGGTCGTGTGGTTTACTGTGCTGCGGTTGTTGCAGCGTGTGTGTGTGTTTGCGATCCAGTCGTCGGATCGTGTTGGAGACTTCATCTTCGTGTGTGTGTGTGTTGGGGCGTGTCCCCGTGTGTGAGTGCATGCGTCGTCTTGCATGTGTGTTTGGAGCGTCGTCTCCGTTTTGGGGATTTATCCCCGAGCGATGCCTCACCGGGTTTGGTGAGGGGTGGACGTAGGGAGTCCGTTGTGGTCCCGAACCACCTTAAAAATCCCATTGTCTTGTGATTTGTTTTGTTGTATTGTATGGTTTTATTGTTATATTCCTTTGTATGATTGTGTGAGATCGGAGAGGTTGAGAGAATTTAGTTCCTTGTTTTGTTAATTCCTCAATCTCGATAAAAGTTGTTAATTCTGCTACGTAGTTGTTTTAATTTGCCATCTAGTGTCAGGGACAATTCAACCCCTCCTTCTTGTTCGCTCACCTACCCCGGGACCAACACACGATTATAACAATAATGTGGCCAATAATGTATAATTTCAACACCAATTCCATGATAAAGTAACCAAGGCAAGAATGCTTCAATTAAGATCAAGAGATTTCAGGGATGACTTAAATGGACATCATGCTACGAAAGAAATTCGACAGCATAACGGTACTCTCATTACGTTCCATACCTTTAATATTGACTTACTTAACGTAGGTTGAGTCTCCAGATAATCCTAAGATCATCTAGGAACTCAAGAAAACCAACCCCAAAGGTCAAACCTTGGGTTATACTAAATCAGGAACCAAGTGGTCTATTACTGGACCGTTTAGCATGCCTGGCAGTCTATTCATGGACCATTTCCAAGAACAAAGACATTGATGCAGTAAAACCATCTGGAGCTTTAGCGGTCTAGCGGATAGTCGTTTAGTATCCCTTAGTGGTCTAGTGAAGGGCCGCTTACGGAAATCAGACGGTCGTCCATAGGTCCGCTAATGTCCAGAATACACAAAACACTGGTAAGTGCTTTTCTAGACAATGGATTTTAACGGAACAACTAGCTCGGCGTCCTCGTGGAAATCCCAAGCTCACGGAGTCTTACGGAGGCCTTGAAATAAGATTTCTTAGTCCGTTAGAAGGAATATCCAATGGAGAGGTTATCAAGTCCAAGATTGTGTACTTAATGTGTAAAGGTGTAACTAATGACAACATATCGGGATATGTGCCATGTACTTAAGAAAATGACTCTTATAAGAGAGATACCATCGTAAAACAGCGATTAAACCATGACTAGTCCATAAATCATATAAATTCAGGTTAATTGCAAAAGTATATGATTTGGTCATAAAAATAACATAAGTGTAAAAATAGTTCTAAGTGCATAAGGAATCATGAAATCTATTAGAACGCTCTTTTAACATAACTAGATATATGATAATAGCACTTGAAACAGGAATAAGACTTACTTAACTAGGCTTATCATACATTAATTAGGGCTAATCTGCATTAAGTTCCTAGTTAACTTAAATACAGAATTCAGAAAATGAAAATGGTCTAGTGTAGGACCGTTTCACTGGGCCAAACGGTCTATCGTGCGACCACTAGCGTTTCTGGTGGTCTACAGGAAGACCATTTCTTCATGTGTTACATAAAACCAAATAAAAATATTAATCTAAGACATATCATGCCTGGAAATCAACATGTATAAACTCCTACAATATGATAGAATGAGTATAAGACAACAAGATGCGTGAGTTTGTGTAATAAACAAGAAAATTCACCTTTTAACTTCAATTATGGCTAAGAATTGTGCATGAGTATACTAGATGCATTGTCCCTAATAAATCATAAAATTCTCCGTGTACAGTGCATGAAATCAACTGAAACCAGAGGGCTTTTATCCTTGACATAAAGTTTAAGCCTTTCATGAGATAACCTACCTTTGTCTTGGGCTTTAGACTTTGAATTTAAGGCTAGAAGTTAACCCTAATTCTCTGCTTGTCCTGAATCGAATCAGCAACTTCACACCCTTGTATTTCCTGACTCTTTTGTCCTAAAGACGTGAAATTTTAAAGGTAGATAGAAGATATAAAGGGTAACAAAAAGTTCTAAAGTTACTAGTTCTAAATACCTCGTTTAGGGCTTCTATTCCCCTGATCTTCACTGGGCCGTTGCACAGATTCCTGGGTTATTGGTGTAGGATCAGTAACTTTGGAAGCCTCTAACTCCTTGTAGACTTGATTTCCTAGAATGAAATTTTGAGGGGAGTTAGACCTGAGTATTGTGAATAAAAGATTCTAAAGAACCTGCCTGAAATAAAACCTCCTTACCTTAGTTCCACGCGAGCCAAATATAAGGGTCGCGTAGGGTGGTTCTGGGGTCTATTTATAGGTTTTAGCTAGGTTTCATAGATTTGAATGAACTTAGAGTCCTAATTAGGTCTTCAATCCAATCATGATACCCTCTAGAGTCTTCTAATTGATAGATTGTATCAATTCATAGGAACTTGGTCTGGAAAAATGGAGTTTTTAACTCAACCTTTGCTGATCGCGATCGGGCTCTTGGTATGCGGTCTAATAGATGACCATTTATTTCCCTATGCGATCTTACGATAGACCACCAATTACCTTGGGGGCCGAGTTTGAAGTGTTTCAAACTCTTCCCCCTATTATCCATTTATTTATCATATTTATCCACTTAAATTCCTAAATTTAAGCTTCTAGAATATGGGTCAACTCTTTTGGGCTTGGGTTTTAGGTCCTTTTGGTTCAATTAAATTGGCCTAATTTATTTATTAGTAGAAGGTCTTTACTTAATGAGACTCAATTAATAGTAATTCATTCAATAGCTCATTTAAATGTTTAATAATTCTATTTAAATCTAGAAAATTTCTAAACAATTCTTAGGCGTTACACTTCCACTCCTTGACGTGCTTAGAGGAATACTTTGCCCGAAAGAGTGTAAGAAACCCTTTCCAGGTGTGTGGTGCATTTGGGGGTGGTGCTGGAATAGACTTCCACCACATGCGAGCATCCTTGTTCAACTAGAAAGTTGCAAGATGGACTTTCTCCTGGTCTGTACATTGCATGACATCAAAAATCCGATTCATCTCCTCGATCCAGTTTTCAGCTTCGTTAGGATTTGAAGAGCCAGAGAATCGTGGAGGATTTAAACTCCAAAAATTTTCGTGCAAGTTTCCTGCGCCAGCCCTTGCGCCAGCTTGGGCTACTGTTTGTAAGGCCTGGGTTAGACCGGCAACAGTCTGTTACATTTCCTCCCAGTTAATACGATGAGCCATTTTAAGAATGGTGTACCTGAAATAAACATCTAGTTATTTTCCTTAGAATCGGGGATTAATCCTAAGATAATTTCTATATAACTATCTTATCTCGGGTTCTACCCAATTTCTCACATGGGTTTGAAATTTCCTTCCTAATTCATAGGTATGGGTCCTTAACCTTGGACTTATCCAATGACATGACATTTTCCTAGGACTTTCTTATGCCTAGGCTCTGATACCACTATAACTATCACACCCCGAGCTTGTAGTACAGCGGAAGAATTTCTCAAGAACGTGAATAGTAGGAAGGGTAAGCCTCTTGCAAGCAAGAAATCAGAGCGCAAGACAATCATACATAGACATAATTGCACCAGTAGTTAGTTCAAAACTCCAAACTTCATTTCATAATAAAGATCAAAAGTACATAAGACCATGACTTGACACCTTACATTACTTGACTCAAGAAAACAAAAATTACAATAAGACTCGACTAGACTTAACGACTATGGCTTCTCTCGATCCATTTATCCTTCAATCACTCTCGGACCCGCTATTCGTATATTTTGAATCAGATTCTCCTGTACTTCCTGGAAAATTGAGAAAGCAGGTATGGGCACACTTGCCTAGTAGGTATCTTCGCATCCACATGAAGGCAATATGTAAATAATTAACATTTTAGCTCTAGAAAATGAGATACGATAAATCATGCGTATAAAACCAAGGTACGAAAGATAAGAACTATAGAGACATGATAAATCAAGATCATATAGAGACAAGTTTGGCCTTTCATGAACAAGAAAGTACGAGCATGTAACTAGAAAGTGCTTTACACAACCTTGTAAAGCCTATGTACTAGAAAGTCATTTATCAAGAATGTAAATTTCATCAAGAGCCTCGTGGTTTTCACCCGCATATAAAAAAAGTACTCCCAGCGTAATGCGACGCTAGTACTCATCGTACCCCATGGTTTATAGTACGTTTCCGGCCATCCGCCGAGGGGGCTAGTATCGAGCCCTTGGACACCGTCTGTGCCCGCCCTTGAGTCTTCAAGTTATACATCAAGCTACTTCCACGAGATAACAATAATTTTGGCCAGTAATTTCAATTTCAACGAAGTCCATGTGATAAAGTATCCGAGGTATAGAATGCTTACAACTTTAATATGGGATTTCAAGAAATGACGTAGAAAGGATATTATGCTACGGTATCCTTCCGACAGCATAACAGCATATTAATTTAATTCCATAACAGTATTAACTTGTTAATCACAAGTTCAGATTATGTAGATAATCCTAAGATCATCTAGAATATTAAGGAAACCAACCTCAAGGGTTAAACCTCGGGTTAGACAGAACAGGGACCTTGCGGTCGTTTACTGGGCCGTTTCATGAAGAAAGTAGTCTAGTTCTGGACCATTTAGAATGGACCGAATCTAGAGTAATCGAGCTGGACTTAGAGATGTATAACCGGTCTTAGGTCTGACCGTTAGTGGGCCTTAGCGGTCGTATTCTAGACTATTTATGAAACAGAACTCCGAAATTCAACGGTAGTGCTTTCTAGACAAGTTGGGCTTTAAGGGTACAACCAACTCGGCATCCTAGTGGGAATCTCAGGCTCGTAGAGACTTACGGAGGTCTTGAAACAAGATCACCTAGTCCGATAGAAGGAATATCCAATGGAGAGGCTTTCAAGTCCAAGATGGTGTGCCTATAAGTGCAAAAGCTATAACTAATGGCCACATACCGGAGTATATGCCATGTACTTATAGAAATGACTCTGAGACGAGAAGAGAATAGTGATAAATCAAGAGTGAATCTCGTTCATCTTAACATTTGAATGCATTTAATATAAGAGTATATGGTTTGGCCTGAAATTAATCTATGTTTAAAAAAAATTCTTAAGTCCATAAAAAACATGAAATCCACTAGAATGATCTGTAAGTATAACGAAGAGTATGAAAATAGCACTTAAAACAGGGTAAAGACTTAATTAACTAGGCATATTTTAAGATAAGTAGGGCCGTTCTGCATTATGCTTCAGGTTAACATAAAATCAGAACTCAGGAATGAAAATGGTCTAATTAATGGTCATTTCATCATGCTAAGCGGTCTATCGTAGGGCCGCTTATGAACGTATGCGGTCTAAGAATAGACTGTTTATTTCTATCTACAGCAACAGTTAATAAAACTGAAATCAAACTAATCTAAGGCCAAATAATGCATGATAAAACATGGAAACAATTAAATATGGCTTGTTAACACCATATTTAAGACATGGAGATGCATGGTTTTGGTAAAATAAACCAAAGTTCATTTTTATTATTTAAGGGTTAGGTTTATGCATGCTATACATGAACAAGATAAAACCGTAATTACTCTGTGTAGAAAGCAGGAAATTGACCGTAAGAAGAGGGCTTTTACTCTTAGAATCATGTTTAAGGCATTCATGAGATAACCTACCTCTGATCTTCTCCCAAAACTTGGAATTTCTAACTTGAAGTAAACCCTAGTTTTGCACGTCCTGTGCTAAACCTGCAACTTCACCTTCATGTATCTCCTAATTCCCTTGACTTAAGGACATGAAATTTGGAGGGTAGGTAGAAGACATAAAGGAGAACAAAAAGTTCTAAAGTTACTAGTTCTAAATACCTCGTTTAGGGCTTCTATTCCCTTGATCTTCACTGGGCCGTTGCACAGATTCCTGAGTTAGTAGTGTAGGATCAGCAACTTTGGAAGCCTCTAACTCCTTGTATACTTGATCTTCTAGAATGAAATTTTATAGGGGAGGTAGACCTTAGTATTATGAATAAAAGATTCTAAAGAACCTACCTGAAATAAAACCTCCTTACCTTAGTTCCACGCGAGCCAAATGTAAGGGTCGCGGAGGGTGGTTCAGGGGTGTATTTATAGGTTTTAGCTTGGTTTCATGGATTTAAACGAACTTAGAGCCCTAATTAGGTCTCCAATCCAATCCTGATACGCTCTAGAGTCTTCTAATTGATAGATTGCATGGATGTGAGTAAAGATCCACGTAAATCCACGCAGTACTTGCTATTAAGTGATAAGTACTTTCTTGCTTGTCACATGACTTTCTAATACATAGCCTTCATGGTTATGAAAAGTACATTCTTGTTACATTCTTGTTCATGGAAAGGCCAAATTTACATTCTGTCATATACTTGAACAATCATATTCTTATATCTCATCGTGATCATAACGTGTTACTTTGGCTTATTCATATGCTTTACATTATTCGCATGATTTATCTTATTCTTTAGAGCTAAAATGTTAATCACTTAAATTTGCCTTCATGTTGATATGAAGATACCTACTAGGCAAGTGTGCTCATTACCTACTTTCTCAATGTTTCAGGAAGTACAAGTGAATCGGATTCAAATTATACAAGTAGCGGGTCCGAGAGTGATTAAAGGTCAAACGAATTGAGGGAAGCCATAGTACAAGATGTCTAGTCGAGTCTTGATTGTAATTTTTTATTTTTCTTGAGTCTATGATATAAGAGTGTTAAGAGTCAAGGATCTTATGTATTTTAGTGGTTATTTATATGAAATAAAGATGAAGGTTTTAGTGAATTACTTGTGCAATTACTTTTTGTGATTGTCTGGCGCTCTGATTATATTGCTTGCTCGAAACGTACTTGCCGACTGTTCACGTTCCTGATTGTTTCTGCTACATAATCTCGGGGCATGACAGTTAGAGTGGTATCAGAGCCTAGGACTAGAAGTCCTAGGAAAAAGTCATATCATAGGCTAAGTCCAAGGTTTAAGGACCCACACCTATGGAACTAGGAAAGAAACTCCCTACCTATGAGAGGAATTTGGTAGAACTTGGGGATGAGAAAAATAATTAGAATGATTTCTAAGATTAACCCCACTCATTTCATTAGAATTAATAAATTCATTACTCTTCTCAAGTACCTTACTCTCATAATGGCTCATCGCGTTGATTGGGGTGGATTGCAACAAACCGTTGCGGGTCTCACCAAAGCATTACAGAATATGGCTCAAGCCGGCACAGGGGCAAGAGCTGGAGACCTACACCGCAATTTTTGGAGTTTAAATCCTTCGAGGTTCACAGGATCCTCTAATCCCGATGAGGCAGAAAACTGGATCGATGAAATGAACCGTATATTCGAGGTCATGTAGTGTGCCGACCAAGAAAAGGTTCGTATTGTCACGTTCTAACTCAATAAAGATACCCGTACATGTTGGAAGTCAATTCCTACACCGCCTCAAGATGCACCACATACTTAGGAGGGATTCCTCACCCTCTTCCGAGTGAAATACTTCTCCGAACATGTTAAGGAGAGGAAGGCTATGGAGTGTGCTTCATTACGCCAGGGCGTGATGCCAGTAGCGGAGTATGAACTCCAATTTTTTAGGCTGGCACCTTATGCTCCTCATTTGGTTAGTACCGACTTATTAAAAGCTAACCGGTTTATGGATGGATTAAGACCTGGCTTTATTCAACAACTTGGGACTCAGAATATCCGTACATATGCAAAGATGGTCCAACGGGCACATCTATGCGAAAGGACCTTGGAGAAGGTCAAAAAACTTAAGGGAAAAGGAGAGGAGCCGAGCCGAAGGCTTGATCGGCATGAAAAGAAGGGAAAGTTTAGTATCACGGAACCTTACAAATCCTGTGATAGCAAAAAGAGATCTCAGAATGGGAGTGGAAGTGGCTACCACAAGAAGAAGAAGGCCAAAGAAGAAAAAAAGCAAGTCATGGCGGCTTACACGTTTTGTGAGAAGTTCGGCCACTCAACCGAAGAATGCAGGAAGCGTCTCGGTGCTTGTTTACGATGTGGCAATCGGGAGCACCGCATGCCGGATTGCCCCATTATAAAGGAACAATCTTCTGGTGGTAGGCGTAAGTGACAGGCTCGTCTTAATGCTATTATGGAAGATGAAGAAGTGCCCAAGAATGATGGGCTAATGGAAGGTACTATCCAAATTTATTCTTGTCCTGCTTTCGTACTATTTGATATTGGTGCTTCTCATTCCTTTATATCTACTACTTTCGTAAAAACCTTGACAATTTCATCGTTTCCTCTGCCTTCGGACCTAGCAATCACTACACCATTAGGTCCCGGAACCAAACTTACAAATTACTATCCCGAGAGTGAGGTAATGATAGAAGGTCATAATCTTCCAGCAAATCTCGTATGCCTTGACATGGAGGGTTACGATGCTATTTTAGGTGTAGATTGGCTCGTAGACCATGATGCCTATATAAATTGTCGCAACCGGATTATCTCTATTCGGAAACCAGGTCTTCCAAGGTTTTCCTTCCTTGGTATCAAATATAGGAAGCATCCTACCATTATTTCATCTCTTTACGCTTGCAAACTTATTTCGCGAGGATGTGAAGCTTTTCTTGCTTTCGTAATCATTACCGAGTCCAAGGAGATCATCTTAGAAGATATTCCCATCGTGAATGAGTTTCCCAATGTATTTCTGTTGGCCCAGAGAGATGGCGGACAAGAAGGGGGGTTGAATTGTCCCCTTGCCGAGATGGCAGATTTTAAAATCTTTCTAACCCAATTACAACTGAAGTAAAATTAACTACAATGATTAACTAAAACTCAAGTGAGATTATAATGTTCTCTCAAACTTTCCGATCTCACACGGATAGTTAATGCAACAATCAAGAGAATTACGCTCAACACGGATAACGGAGGTAGCAGTGTGTGACAGTGTAGTGAATTAAAAACCTATATAATGTACCTGTGAAGGGAGATAGAAGAAATGACAATCACACAGGCAATCACACACGACACAAGGCTTTTAAGGTGGTTCGGGACCACGACGGGCTCCCTACGTCCACCTCTCACCCAACCAGGGGAGGCTTCACTCCACGCTACAGAATGTAGCAACACGGGGATGAACCCCAACCACACATGCTACTTCTGCAGTAATGTCCACACACGGGGACAAGCCCCAACACGCTGCCACCGCAGCACACACACACACGACGTCGGGGATCACTCCCAGGACACTTAGACCACGTGGAGATGTAGCTCTGCCCACACACAATGATGTATGAAGTTTAACACAACACAAAGGATATGCACAATGTTCTCACAACAAAGTATAATCCAGAAATAAGCAAGTCCTTGAGGAGAATTCAAAATACGAAACAACTAAAGGTGCTAGGCTCTCCCTTACAACTCTGTTTAAGGAGTTTCAACTTCTCTTCAAAAGATCGGAGATGATGGTTCAGGTTCCCAGTAGGATGATGAGCTCTCGTCGAGCCTCCTTCATCAAATCATGCATATTCAAGCTTAGATGGAGATTCAACAATGTTTCCTTCAAATCCCAACTCCAACCGTATCTGCAACCACAAGGAACGAACAAATCAGTATGCTCACAACCTTGTATTTAATAAAAGGTACATCACAAATAGATCAACATCAGATTTGTAGCATCTCCCCTTGAATGTCCCATGGATCCCTTCAATCAATAGGTAGGGAGCGCTGGGAATGATAAACTAGAGTGGAAGGAGCTGAGCTTGTTATAGAAACGCCCAAACTTGCAAACCGTGGAAAGCAGTAGCAGCGCCGTCCGAATCCAAGCTCAAGGTCATGGAAGACGATCACTCTAGCCTCTTCTTCCTCCTCCAGGTAGTATTGTCACCCTCCTTCATGTTCTTCTTCTCCTCCTGCAGCAAATAGGGCAATGTTAGCACAAGGGATGCCTCCGATCGGACCAAAACGTAGCATACATATAGGGCATCGAATGGGTGAACAAAATACCACTAAAGCCCATGATTATACCTCTCAAATACACTCCTAATGGTAGGGTATAACCCTAAGGACATTAGGGTAATATACCATGGCCATCGGATCATATAATGGGCATTTCGAAACCAATCCGGAAAACCCGTTCCAGACGAACTAGAGAAAGTGTCGACCCTTGGGGTCGACACTTTTCTCAGCAGATTCTGTCCCGATGAAGAAATCAGGACACGAGGCAAAAGTGTCGACTCACTGGGTCGACACTTTTTCCAACGTGTTCTGTTTTCAACAAAACAAAACAAACCATGACAAAAGTGTCGACCCACAGAGTCGACACTTTTTGTCAGCATATCAGAAATCAATGCAAACAGCATACCGTGAGATAAGTGTCGACTCCATGAGTCGACACTTTTACTGACATAAGTGAAAACTCAATAAAACTCAAATGAAACCTTACAAATCCTCTCCCAAATATTAAAAACAAATAACCATGCATTGAAACATGGAATTTGCATATCATAAAACGCAATCCAACCAAAATCAATGAGAGTGTTTAGCAATTCAAATTTCAAACTACTCTTAGAAATATAGCATATGACCCACCATTAAACCACCAAAACTTCACCTAAGAACCAGGCCAAGGTGACATGCATTATGATGCATATGAAACCCATTCAAAACAACCAGATAATCCGTAATAAGACATAAGATGGACACGGAAACATGGGAAGCTAGAAGAGAAATGATGCTGCCACAAGATTATCATGAAAAACATGCTTGAAGGGCACTTGAGAGCCTAATTCATGAAAACCATTTCAAACCCATTCAAGGCAGTAGATAATCAAATTCAGAAGTGCATTCTTACCATGGATCCAACTGATTGAAAGCAATTTGCAAATCAAGCCTGCACTAACCACAAACAATTCAATCAATTTGATCTTAAAGCAATGCCAAACAAGAATGCTTGTTGAACCTGCATAATTAGCCTTTATCATAGCTGGTTCAACATGCATGAACCTACATTGCATTGGAGCCACAAAGATTTGATTCACATACATTCAACCCATTTGAAACACAAACACCTCATTCCAATAATGATTCAACCAAACCATTACCAAATAGAATTCAACCAAGCTGCTCATGAATAGAAGTTCAGTCCTGCAAGTCTAGACTCAGTCTAATTACTCAAAGTTCAGTCCACAAATAAAACTTCCCAGTTTAGTCAAATCCAATCTAAACTCAAACTAGCAATATTAGTAGGCCAAATATCAAGATTTTATGTTTATCAACATGAACAAATATCATGCATGAAACTCAATAAACCCAACTTAGTGTTTCCACCAAAAACACAAGCTTCTCTCTTCTAAAACAAGGTTCTCATCTTAAAGACAGCCACACCTATCACTATACAATTATGAAAAGCAAACATGAAGTCATATGCAATAAAATCAATCTTCCCACATTGAAATACAGTCAATATTAGTCCAAAAACATGAAAGGGCTTTTAACCCCAATCAAGACACTATGAACAAGATCCACATGAAAGCTCCAAATCCTCATGCACAGCACGCATGAGTCGACTTCAGAAATGTATTCAGGAAGGACCTTTGAATTTCAACCTACAAAACAAGATATCATCATGTTAGCTTGTTTATCATGAAGATGCCATTAAGCATAAAACACACAATATATTGGAATCATCAAAACCATTGTCAAAGACAACGAGGGGGCTCACAGAACCCAACAATCTCCCCCTTTTTGATGATGACAATATATTGTGACGGCCCACTCAAATTTCTCTCCCCCTTTGGCATTATCAAAAATATGGGGGACTCAGGAGTAACTGTGAAGTTTACAAAAATGAGTGAGACAAGAGCGCACAAACCCAGCAATTAACCTCCCACGAAGGGAAGGTGTGGAGACCAAAACCAAGCAGGAATGTGCAAATTATGTTCATTTAGCAGATGTTTGGAATAAATGCAAAGGCTCAATTTTTGTTATATGTATGACTAAATATATACAAATAGTATAAGGAAACTATTTGCAAAAACTGAAAACTAAGTTATGCACAGAGTGGATTATGCTTAAAAAGCACATTATTCTACCCAATTGTCAAGAACAAAAACCAACTGACAGTGGGTTATTTAACATGTTATCTACATGTATAACCTATAGATGCATGTAAATGAAATGAAGCATGATATGAACAGACAGATCAAGCATTCAGGCATTCAAGCATGCATAGTTAAGTATAGACTCATGCAAGTCCCTTCGGGACAGGTGTAAGGATAATGCAATCGGTTGTAGAACATGATGTGCATGTACAATACTAAGAAGGCCGTGCTTACATAAATAAAGTACTACATTAACCATGAAAGACGACTGATTCATAAAGGACATTCAAACAATCAAACCCAAGGTGCATAAGTGAAGATTGAGCAATGAAAATCAAGTCAATATGAAAAATCAGATTTTCTAAAGAACACTAAAAAGAACTTCTGATCCATACACTTCCATACACAATACTCGAATATTGGTAGCTACGTATGACCCCAATTTTTAATTACTAAAAAGGATGTCACTAACCTTTTGACACGAGTCATGCCCTTTGTTTTAGGGGCAATTCCCGGTCACTCAGTTTCGTCACTTTTAATGATGTGGATGAGACACTTTTTGACGCGAGTTGTATCCTTTGTCTCAGGGACACTTCTCGGCTACTCGGTGGCAAATCACACTTATTTTGATATGGATTAGTTTCTCCTTTCGACGCGAGTTTCCTCCTTTATTTCAGGGGGGATTCCCGGCTACTCGGCTCCACGTTCCACTTATACAAATTTTTGGTGGGGTAAATAGTTTTTTCCTCATGAGACATGTGATTTCTATGTAGAGAATCAATAGCTCTCTAAAGTGTAGAGTAGAAAATAGTAATCCTTATTAGTGGAATCATTATCTCAAAAAGGTGCATTTTGTGTGGGTAGTTGTATTGAATGTAAAAGATGAATTAGTATCAACACAGTAATGTCTCCCCCTAAATGTATGCACGGTTATAAAAAATCTCCCCCTTAATATATGCTATCTAACAAACATGTCTAAATCAATGCAATTTCATTTAGCAAGGGATGAGTCATAGAAGGAGTCAAAAAGTGGTTGTATATTATATACATTCAAACAAGCACTAAACTGATATTTTCAAGCAAGTTGATTACCGGTACGTGGTGGAGAACGTAGGTCCGAAGACCACCATCACACGTGAAGAAAATTTCCAGTTGGACATAATCCAACCTTCCACAATCATCATTTGATATACTAGATAATCATGGCATTCAAGCACAAAAGTATACAATGATATGCAAGTGTATGCATATAACTTGAAAAGATGATTGAAAAATTATTCATATTCATAAGTATGCAAATGTGTGTATGATATGAGCGAATTGTGTCATGCAACTAAGTGTGTTGTTATTTGTAAAAAGTAAGTAAAAGTATGAAAGACTCTATACACAGTGAAAAGCGTTTAAGATCTCATTTATTCACAAGATGTGAAGAGTGAAGAGTGTTCAACTCCTCTAAACATGAAGCTTACAAGATCTCATGATTTCAGAATTTTTCTTAATCAATAAAGCAGGAATGCAACAATTTGAATTCAATCATTTTTCATCAAGGCTCAAATTTTACCTTCCCAGATTTTTCAACAAGAACCTTACCAAAGTAAGTTCTCAAAATCAAACCATTTTCTTTCTGAATAGCAAAGTTAACCAAAGGTAGTGTACAATTCAAATGAAACACAGATTTGATTTTATTTATAATCATGCAAACTAACAAGCATGGACAGTCAATTTAATAGAAGATTTGCAATTAGAAGCTCTATGTTTTTCCCAGAATTCAACCTCTCACTTGAGTTGAATAATCCAAAAGTAAAGAGTATACCAAAATCTTTACCAGATCAACTCATCTTTTTTTTTGTCTTGAAGGACCTTCATTTATCAACAAATTCTTCCTCCTCAAGGCACCCCTACAAAATAAATTTCTCATTTTAGAGATTTGGGTACCCAAGCCATCTTGAGTCCCGAGGGGTTAGTTTTAGCATGACCAAAAGTTTTCTTTTCATTTTTCCGTTCATACCATTCATCATCGGCCCTCATCATGGAATAATTATCCATTGAGTGTCCATTCAGGCCACAATAAAAACAGTTAGAAGATTTTTCTTTCAGAAACCAATTGTCATCATTTTTCATTACATGACAATCATTCATTATATGTCCAAAACTACCATAGTAATGACATGAAAAGTTCTTTTTGGCAAAAGATTCATCATCATTTTTATTTATAAAACAATCCTCAAACACATGACCATGTAGCCCACAATAGTAGCAATGAACATTGAAGTTTTTCTTCATAGGTTTTTCAAATTTTTTAGAATCATCAACACTTTTCAATTTTGACCTCAATGTCTCATCATCATCAAATTCCATCAAGGAGCAGTCATACATGTCATGACCATAGTTCCCACAGTAATAACATGAAACATTTCTTTGTTTTCTTGATGCATGAGCATGTTTAACAAATGAATGTTTTTCATGCAAACAAGAATGAACAGAAACACTTTTCTCTTTTGAATTCTCATTATCATACAAGCACATGGACTCATTCAAATTCTTGATCTCATCTTCCAATGACGAGATGTGCAAGTTAGATTCAGCCAATTTTTTTTCACACAATGCAAGCTTCTCATTCAACAAAGAATTAACAGTTTTATAGCTTGCAATTTTTTCTTCTAAAACTTGAGAGTTTTCAAGATTGTCAACAACTACATATTTTCCTTTTTCAAACATGTGGATTTTATCAACCAGAAGACTGTTTTGATCTTTCAACTTCTCAATCTCTTCAGCAAGCTTTTCATTTTGAAAACTCACATTTTCATCAACCATTTTATTCATGGTTTCATTGCATTCAAATTTATCATTCACGTTTTTAAAGCTTTCAATTTCATGTCTTAGCTCCCTTAACCATTCAGATTTATCAACAGACATGTATTTTTCTTTTTCAAGGACAAGCAATTTTTCATACATAGAGGTGTTCAATATTTTCAGCTTCTCATTATCTCTCTCAATGTGTTGAAATTCTGAACTTTTATCCAATAAGGATTTGTTTTCAGATCTAAGATTTTCAATCATTTCTTTGAGTTCTTCTTCAACAAGCATGTGAGATTCAACAAGTTTTTCAAGCTCAATACATTTCCCACATGAAGAGTTGTCATGTTTCTTTTGCAACCATTTATTTTCAGATTTTAATGTCTTATATCTATCAAACAGTTCATCATAGGCATTTAACAATTCATCATAGCTCAACTCATCATCATCTTCAGAATCAGAGTCAGGATTTACCTTTGAGCTTCCGTTGCTTTGCCTATCACTGTTGCTTACTGCGAGGCACTCATTGTTTTGACTTTCTTCTTGGGCTTCCTTTAGCCCATCCCAAATTTCTTTGGCAGATCTACAATTAGAAATAAACGAAAATTTCTTAATGCAAACAGCAGCTTTAAGAACATTCAAAACATAGACATTATCAGAATTCATTCTTTTATGCTCATCGGTCCATTTTAGCTCATTCTTGGGAAAGACATGTGGACCATGAGTGATCAGCACATGAGCTTCGGATCAAAGCCAGTAATCCAAACACAAAATTTTCCTAGCCATGAAGCATAATCAAAACCATCAAAGACAGGAATAGAGTTCACAATAGCCATCATACAAACGATCTTTACTCTACGACCGCAAGGTCGAATAAAAAATCAGAGACGAGGCTCTGATACCAATTGTTGGCCCAGAGAGATGGCAGACAAGAAGGGGGGTTGAATTGTCCCCTTTCCGAGATGGCGGATTTTAAAATCTTTCTAACCTAATTGCGACTGAAGTAAAATTAACTACAATGATTAACTAAAACTCAAGTGAGATTACAATGTTCTCTCAAACTTTCCGATCTCACACAGATAGTTAATGCGACAATCAAGAGAATTACGCTCAACACGGATAACGGAGGTAGCAATGTGTGATAGTGTAGTGAATTAAAAACCTATATAATGTACCTGTGAAGGGAGATAGAAGAAATGACAATCACACAGGCAATCACACACGACACAAGGCTTTTAAGGTGGTTCGGGACCACGACGGGCTCCCTACGTCCACCCCTCACCCAACCGGGTGAGGCTTTACTCCACGCTACAGAATGTAGCAACACGGGGACGAACCCCAACCACACACGCTGCTTCTGCAGCAATGTCCATACACAGGGACAAGCCCCAACACGCTGCCACCGCAGCACACACACACACGACGTCGGGGATCACTCCCTGGACACTTAGACCACGCGGAGACGTAGCTCCGCCCACACACAATGGCCTATCGAGTTTAACACAACACAAAGGATATGCACAATGTGCTCACAACAAAGTATAATCCAGGAATAAGCAAGTCCTTGAGGAGAATTCAAAATACGAAACAACTAAAGGTGCTAGGCTCCCCCTGACAACTCTGTTTAAGGAGTTTCAACTTCTCTTCATAAGATTGGAGACGATGGTTCAGGTTCCCAACAGGATGATGAGCTATCGTCGAGCCTCCTTCATCAAATCATGTAGATTCAAGCTTAGACGGAGATTCAACCATGTTTCCTTTAAATCCCAACTCCAACCGTATCTGCAACCACAATGAACGAACAAATCAGTATGCTCACAACCTTGTATTTAATAAAAGGGACATCACAAATAGATCAACATCAGATTTGTAGCATCTCCCCTTGAATGTCCCATGGATCTCTTCAATCAATAGGTAGGGTGCGCTGGGAATGATAAACTAGAGTGGAAGGAGCCGAGCTTGAGATAGAAACGCCCAAACTTGCAAGCAGCGCCGTCCGGATCCAAGCTCAGGGTCATGGAAGATGATCACTCCAGCCTCTTCTTCCTCCTCCAGGTAGTATTGTCACCCTCCTTCAAGTTCTTCTTCTCCTCCTGCAGCAAATAGGGCAAGGTTAGCACAGGAGATGCCTCCGATCGGACCAAAACGTAGCATACATATAGGGCATCGAATGGGTGAACAAAAGACCACTAAAGCCCATGCTTATACCCTCTCAAATGCACTCCTAATGGTAGGGTATAACCCTAAGGACATTAGGGTAATATACCATGGCCATCGGATCATATAATGGGCATTTCGAAACCAATCCGGAAAACCCATTCCGAATGAACCAGAGAAAGTGTCGACCCTTGGGGTCGACACTTTTCTCAACAGATTCTGTCCCGATGAAGAAATCAGGACACGAGGCAAAAGTGTCGACTCACTGGGTCGACACCTTTTCCAACGTGTTCTATTTTCAACAAAACAAAACAAACCAAGACAAAAGTGTCGACCCACAGAGTCAACACTTTTTGTCAGCATATCAGAAATCAATGCAAACAGCATACCGTGAAATAAGTGTCGACTCCATGAGTCAACACTTTTACTGACATAAGTGAAAACTCAATAAAACTCGAATGAAATCTTACAAATCCTCTCCCAAATATTAAAAACAAATAACCATGCATTGAAACATGGAATTTGCATATCATAAAACACAATCCAACCAAAATCAATGAGAGTGTTTAGCAATTCAAATTTCAAACTACTCTTAGAAATATAGCATATGAACCACCATTAAACCACCCAAACTTCACCTAAGAACCAGGCCAAGGTGACATGCATTATGATGCATATGAAACCCATTCAAAACAACCAGATAATCAGTAATAAGACTTAAGATAGACACGGAAACATGGGAAGCTAGAAGAGCAATGATGCTGCCACATGATTATCATGAAAAACATGCTTGAAGGGCACTTGAGAGCCCAATTCCTGAAAACCATTTCAAACCCATTCAAGGCAGTAGATAATCAAATTCAGAAGTACATTCTTACCATGGATCCAACTGATTGAAAGCAATTTGCAAATCAAGCCTGCACTAACCACAAACAATTCAGTCAATTTGATCTTAAAGCAATGCCAAACAAGAATGCTTGTTGAACCTACATAATCAGCCTTTATCATAGTTGGTTCAACATGCATGAACCTACATTGCATTGGAGCCACAGAGATTTGATTCACATACTGTCACGCCCCGACGCGGAATATCGGGACTGGCAGTAGAGACAAGTAATTATAATAATAATATGTTTATTTCTAGACATGATATGTTAATGCTAAAAGATCGCACATCCACAAATAGAAACTGCTCCATTCATTAAATAGCACATAACCAAACCATGTCCCAAACAACAATGATCTCGCTTAACATAATCTTGACAACATCCATTTAACACTATTACATTGGCTAACTTCAAATTTCAACTCTTCCAAAATACTCTTAAACACAAATAACTCCACAACTAGAACTAGTTTCACAGGCTTCTATCAGGTTCGCTCCACAGTCGTCACTCTTGCCCGTTCCCATCAGATTGCGAGTCCTCACCTGAGCTACCTGAAAAGGGGGAAAAACTAGGTGAGTGAACGCTCAGTAGGTAATAACAGGCATGTTTAAGTAGTTAACCAATTAAATTACATGTTTGAGCACGTAAATAAAGAACGAAAAGAAATAACCATGCAACAAAATAATGAAAGGAAGACAAGAACATGATGTAACCGGGAATTTGGCCAACAAGCAAGATTTAACCAAGTCGAGAGAAATTCAAGTAAGAGATTATTGTCTTAGACATCATGCTAGTCATGCACTCGGTGCAATGCCTCACCATGTCAATCAAACTATCCGGGGCACAAGTACTTTTCGGGCGCTCCTCCCAGGACCAGACCGGGCCCTTATGATGTGTTGGCATTGATTTGTTTGATCCAAGATCCCAAGTTGTGTCTAGACATTAATCAAGTTAGATGACAAACACTTCAAGATATGGAACTTACCAAAGTTTCAAGGGTAAGTTGAAGTAGACATCATGTCTGGAAAGTTCAAGTTATCAAGAACCAATCAGGTCCTTGGATTCAACACGAAAAATCACAGAAATCACTTCTGGATGAAAAGCGGTCAGAACAGGGCCGCTCAAGCAATACACGGTCTAGAATGGACCGTTCAGGATAGAGATGGGCTTAGGACTAGCCACACCGAAGTCAAAAGATACACGGTCCATGTAGGGCCGCTCGAGTAATTGGGCGGTTGAAAATGGGCCGCTCAAGACTAGTAGAGTTGGAAGCCCAAGAATACGATAAACGGTCCATATAGGGCCGTCCAACAGACAGATGGTCCAATAAGATCCGCGCTATAACATGGGCGGTTCCAGTAGGTCCGTTCAACTTAATCAACTATAAATCTACCCAAACGGGCTCCGAGCTGCCATAAGTGGGGCAGAACTGAACCAGGGTCCAGCCCACTCTCCACTGGTCAACCTAGGGCTTACTGGGTCGATCCAAACACAATTTGGTCGAATATAGATCAAGGTTAAACGACCAATGTAAGTGGAACTTGGCCAGGGATGTACGGTTTGTTATGGGCCGCCCAATAGATGAACGGTCCCTTTCGGGCCGCGCAATTCTCAAGGGTCCAAGTCGAGCCGTGACATACAATACAATAGTTCAATCGATTCGATCACGTACACAGGTTCAGGTCTTGATGGTACAACCTACCCGGCGTCCTCGTGGAAATCCCAGGCTCGCGGGGGCTTACGGAGGTCCCATAATGAAGGCCCTAGTCCGACGGAAGGAATATCCAGCGCCGTGACTTACAATACGATAGTTCAATCGATTCGATCACGTACACAGGTTCATGTCTTGATGGTACAACCTGCCCGACGTCCTAGTGGGAATCCCAGGCTCGCGGGGGCTTACGGAGGTCCCGTAATGAAGGTCCTAGTCCTACGGAAGGAATATCCGGTGGAGAGTCCCAAACATTACAAGGAAATAGGGCTAATAAAACATCGGAAACCAGTGAGACGGTCAGTCAATCCTACCGGAGTTGAACGACTGTCATACAACCCTAATAGCATTTTCAATTTAATAATGAATCATGATTAATATTAATATTGAAAAAAATGATCCAAGGTCAAGATGAATAAATCTGCAAGATTTATAATCATTTAAGGTTATAATTTTCCATAGTTTTTATGCATGTTGCTAAGTTACATTTATCCATTAATCTATTAACATAAATCATGTGAAAAAAATAACTTAATCAATTCTACAAACATGGACGGTCCAGTAGGGACCTTTCATCCTCCTCGGCGGTCGCACAATAGGCCGTTTATCCCCCTCAGGTCAGAAGGCCTTCTGGGGATGGGCGGTTTGTAATGTGCCGTTGGAAGAGACGAACGGTCAATAACTGGCCGCCTGACAGAAGGGCGGTCTAGGTCAAGCCGCGCTTCCAAGAAACATAACACGAATCACAACACATAAATGGTCTGTAATGTGCCGCCTAACAACATTGGGCGGTCTATCGTGAGGCCACGCAAGTCAAAATCAACCAAACCCCCTCTCGCCCTGCCCGCCTCCGGCGAGTTGGCTAGGGTTATAAAGAATTGCTAAGTACGCATAGCACAGAGCATAATAATTAGGGCTTTTGGACTCAAAAGAAAGAGCACGAAAAGTTTTACAATATAGCATGCTCGATTTAATCTTTAGTGCCTAAAATCCCTACTTAAACGAGATGGAACAAGTATAACCCTAGATATGACATGCTTCTACTAAACCCTAAAATTCTCGCATGATACTAAGTAACTTTTAGGGCTTTTGCATTCAATAGAAAGAGCACTTGATGCTGGTTCTAATCATATATAATAATTAAGATTTGGCTTGCTATAACCTACCTTAAACGGAGGAAGAAGGAAGAAGAAGGGATGACGACACGCGAAGAACACCCCGCCGGTGATCGCCGGAATCCGTCCTCGTCCACGATCCTCGTCGGCCGCCACAGCACCCAAACGAAAATAGGATTCCTGAGGGTCATTTTTATAGGTCACACAAGGTCGAGAGTCTTCTATTCGAGGAGATAGAGTCAGATCAAGTTGGACGTGCGTGAATCACGCGGATAGGGTTAGCCGCCGCCTTCTAAACCCAAATTCACATTCTAAGGTTAGGGTTTTGGGGAGAACTAAGAGGGGAAACGATCCTCTCATCCTAGCCTTCCATTTGGATCTAGTCTCAGCCTAAATGATCGGGTATTGGGCTCAAATTTCACGTTTTAAGGTCCAATTAGATTAAGTGTGGATTTGGGCCTTAATCAGTTGATTTAACCAAATTACGGATTTTATTTAGGTCAGTCACAGAAGACACTATTTTTAAACATTTTATCCTCTACAAGATTCTAAATTTTCCAAATTTTTACGAAAAAGTCAAAATTTAACTTATTCTATTTATTAAGGATTTTCTAATTAATTTCTTATAAATTTTCTAGAAATTTTTTATTTGTTTAATAAATCAGGATATTACACCATCCCCCACTTCAAAGAATTTGGTCCTCCAAATTCACTGCACTTAACACGATGGGGAGTGGAACAACTCACCTAGAACAAATCGGGATACTGTTTTCGCATGGTATCTTCTAACTCCCAAGTAGCTTCTTCGGTTCCACGCCGACTCCATTGCACTTTCACCATAGGTATAGACCTGTTTCTGAGTTGCTGCTGCTTACGATCCAGAATCTTAACAAGTCTCTCTACATAAGTCAGATCTTCCTTTAACTCAAGATCCGCATGCTGAATGACATGAGTGGGGTCATACACATACTTTCTCAACATCGACACATGGAAGACATTATGCACTCCGGATAACTAAGGTGCTAGTGCCAGACGGTACGCAACTTCCCCCACTCTTTCCAAAATCTCGAATGGACCGGCATATCTGGGACTTAGCTTGCCTTGAATGCCAAATCTTCAGATTCCTCTTGTAGGAGAAACTTTCAAAAACACATGTTCACCAACTTGAAATTCCAAGTCCCTCCTTCTGTGGTCTGCATAACTCTTCTGTCTCGATTGTGCTACTTGCAACCGGTCTCTTATAATATGAATATTCTTTGATGATTCAGAAATAAGATCTGGCCCCAGCCATTGCTTCACACCAACCTCGTTCCAATATAATGGAGACCGACAGCTTCTTCCATACAGAGCTTCAAACGGTGCCATCTGAATGCTGGACCGATAACTATTGTTATAAGCAAATTCAATCAAGGCCAAGTGATCACTCCAATTGCCTCCGAAATCAATCATGCAGGCTCTCAACATATCTTCCACTATCTGGTTGGTTCTTTCCGTCTGTCCGTCTGTTTGTGGATGAAGAGCAGTACTGAAATTCAGACGGGTTCCCAAAGATTCTTGCAATCCCTTCCAAAAATGTGAAGTGAATCTGAGGTCTCTATCAGACACAATACTGACCGGAATTCCATGGAGTCGCACCACTTCCTTCATATATAAAGCTGCTAGAACATCAACAGTCCACTTAGATTTAATGGATAAGAAATGAGCGGACTTTGTCAATCTGTCAACGATAACCCATATTGCATCAAATCCGCTACTAGTCCTAGGTAGACCCATAATGAAATCCATGCCAATACTCTCCCACTTCCATTGAGGTATGTCCAGTGGTTTCAACTTCTCTGCAGGTCTGAAATGCTCATCCTTAACTTGCTGACACACCAAGCATCTATTCACAAATTCTGCAATTTCCTTTTTCATATTTGTCCACCAGAAAGATCTTTTCAAATCCTTAAACATCTTCGTACCTCCAGGTTGAATGGTATATCGGGATCTATAAGCTTCCTCGAGGATCTTGTTCTTAGCTCGGCCACATCAGGTACACAAGTCCTTCCCTGAAATAACAGTCCGCCATCGTCAGCTATCATGAACTCCGGTCTGCTACTCAAGCTCTCCTTGATTTCTACCAACTCTGGGTCATTGTCTTGCAAGGACTTGATTTCTGCCAAAAATTCTGGTTTAAGCTGAATCTGAGCAATCACAACTCGGTCCTTGTCAACATTAATATCCAACCCAGCTAATTGCTCCAACAGCTTCCATTCTTGCATCATGAGACTTGACAATTTAGTCGTCGGCTTGCGGCTTAGGGCATCCGCCACCACATTACCCTTCCCGGGATGATATTCTATGGAGAAGTCGAAATCCTTTAAATATTCTAACCATCTTCTCTGCCTCATATTGAGTTCTTTCTGAGAGAATAAATACTTCAAACTCTTGTGGTCTGAAAATACCTTGAATGTCTCTCCATATAAGTAATGCCTCCATATCTTCAAAGCAAAAACTACAGCTGCTAGCTCCAAATCATGGACATGATAATTCTCTTCATGCTTTCTCAACTGCCTAGAATAATAGGCTATCACTTTCCCGTGCTGCATCAGTACGCAACCTAAGCCAATTCCTGAAGCATCGGTGTACACCACGAAGTCTCCTTCTCCTAATGGTAAAGCTAAAATAGGGGCAGTCGTTAAACATTCTTTCAAAGTTTGGAAGCTTTTCTCACAATCTTCCGTCCAATCAAACTTATTCTTCTTGCGGGTTAACCTTGTTAAGGGTACCGCAATCTTGGAGAAATCTTTAATAAACCTCCGATAATATCCTGCCAAGCCTAGGAAGCTTCTAACTTCTATTATACTAGTAGGCCTGTCCCAATCTTTAACTGCCTCTACCTTCGACGGATCAACAGAAATACCTTGTTTCGTAATGATATGCCCTAGAAAGGACACCTCTTGTAGGCAAAATTCACACTTGCTAAACTTGGCGTATAACTGATGGTCTCTCAATAATTGTAACACCATCCTCAAATTTTCAGCATGTTCTTCCTCACTCTAGGAATAAATCAGAATGTCATCAATAAACACTACGACCCATTGATCCAGATAGGGTCGGAATACATCGTTCATCAACTGCATGAAAGCTGCAGGTGCATTCGTTAGTCCAAAAGGCATTACAATAAATTCAAAGTGCCCATACCTGCTACGAAAAGCTATCTTATAAATATCCTCCTCCTTAATCCGTAACTGATGATAGCCGGATCGAAGATCAATCTTAGAGAAAAACTGAGCTCCTGCTATCTGATCAAATAACTCATCAATCCTCGGCAATGGATATTTATTCTTTATAGTCAACTGGTTCAGTTGCCGATAATCAATACACAACCTCATCGAGCCATCCTTCTTCCTTACAAATAACACTGGAGCTCCCCACGGGGATGTACTTGGATGAATAAATCCCTTCTCAAGTAATTCCATTAACTGCTGCTTTAATTCCCTCAGCTCTGCAGGAGACATACGATAAGGAGCTTTAGAAACAGGGGTCGCGCCAGGCATTAGATCAATAGAAAACACAACTTCCCTCTCTGGTGGAAGACCTGGCAATTCCTCAGGAAAAACATCCGAAAAATCTCGGACAACAGGAATGTTCTTAATCTCGATCTTCTTCTCAGGGGTCACATAAACAAAGGCTAAAAATGCCTGACATCCTCTCCTCATCAACTTATCGGCTCGGATGGTCGAGATAAGTGGCACAGATCTATGGTGCCTAACCCCTATAAAGGAAAGTCCAAGGTGTCTAGAAAAAGACACAGAGCTGGAACTACAATAAACATTGGCCTCATGCTTAGCCAACCAATCTGCTACTAGAATTACATCATAGTCTTTCATATCCATGCATACTAAATCAGCCGGAAAATTCTGTTCATTAACCATAATCTTGCTAGAAGGATAAAAATATTTAATCGCTGATCTAGAGCCAATAGGAGTTGATATCTCTAAGGGGGAATTCATCAAAACCGGCTTCACAGCTAATGTCTTAGCAAAATTCTGAGAAACAAATGAATGAGTAGCACCGGTATCGAAAAGAACAAAAGCTATCTTTCCATGAACAATGAGAGTACCTTCCACAAGTCCACCCTCCTCGGTGGTGCCTGCATCCTCCTCTTGTAGGGCCTGGAGCTTGCCCTACTGTTTCTTTCCACCTTGAGGTTTCGTCGGGGTAGCCTACTCGGATAAGAGAGGACACTCTGGAATGCGGTGATCCCTACTCCCGCAACGCAAATAGGCGCCCAGCTTGCGCCAGCACTCTTCCATCTTGTGACCGGGGCGGTCACAATACTTGCAAATGCCCTTAAATGGGACAATATGGCCAGGCTTCTTGTCTTCATTCTTTGGCATTATCCCCTTCCATGAACCAGACCCGCCATTGGGCCTCTTCTTGCCATTCCCGGGTTTAGCACTCCCAGAACCAGTAGGTTGCTCCTTTTTAACATTCTTCCCACAAATTTTCTCCGTCATTTCCAAGGTATCTTCTACAACTTGGGCTTTTCTTACCATCTCTGCATAGGTTTGAATCTCCATCGGTGCCAACTGGTTAATATAATGCAACTTCAGCCCATTCAGAAAACGTTTCACCTTCATCTTCTCTGTGGAAATCAAATGAGTAGCATAGCGAGAGAGTCTAGAAAATTGAGCTTCATACTCCGCCATAGACAAACTCCGCTGCTTCAGAGTAGCAAACTCAGCGGCTTTCTTCTCTTGGATTCTATCGGAAAAGTACTTGCTATTGAAGAATTCTTCAAATTCCTTCCACGAAATTTGTCTGTCACCGAGGGTTACCTTTACTGACTCCCACCAAGTCCTAGCATCCCGTTCCAACTGGAAGGTTGTTAACAGCACACGCTCCTGGTCGTTGCATTGCATAACTTCAAAAATTATCTCCATCTCCTTAAGCCAGTGCTCGCTTCATCGGGATTAGTTTAACCTCCAAAACGTGGGGGATTCATCCCACGAAAATTCCTGTGTAAATCACCAGCACCATGATTCGCCGCTCCACCTTGGGCCACCTGTTGTAAAGCCCGCGTAAGTCCATGGACCGTCCGCTGCATGTCCCGCCACTGCGCACGCTTAGCTGCCATCAGAACGTCCTGCACAAAAATGATTTATCTTAAGTTCATTTAAGAGAAAGAGTTTAGAGTTGATTATTAACTCAACCCAAGTCTCTACCCAAATTCTCACTAGGTCTGGTCCTTTGACTCATAACAAGGGTATAGGCTCTACAATAAACACTTAGAATCCTAGAACTTAAATAACATAGGAATATTAAAAACCTAGGCTCTAATATCACCTAACTGTCACGCCCCGACGCGGAATATCGGGACTGGCAGTAGAAAGAAGTAATTATAATAATAATATGTTTATTTCTAGACATGATATGTTAACGCTAAAAGATCGCACATCCACAAATAGAAACTGCTATATTCATTAAATAGCACATAACCAAACCATGTCCCAAACAACAATGATCTCGCTTAACATAATCTTGACAACATCCATTTAACACTATTACATTAGCTAACTTCAAATTTCAACTCTTCCAAAATACTCTTAAACATAAATAACTCCACAACTAGAACTAGTTTCACAGGCTTCTATCAGGTTCGCTCCACGGTCGTCACTCTTGCCCGTTCCCATCAGATTGCGAGTCCTCACCTGAGCTACCTGAAAAGGGGGAAAAACTAGGTGAGCGAACGCTCAATAGGTAGTAACAGGTAAGTTTAAGTAATTAACCAATTAAATTGCATGTTTGAGCGCGTAAATAAAGAATGAAAAGAAATAACCATGCAACAAAATAATGAAAGGAAGGCAAGAACATGATGTAACCGGGAATTTGGCCAACAAGCATGATTTAACCAAGTCGAGAGAAATTCAAGTAAGAGATTATTGTCTTAGACATCACGCTAGTCATGCACTCGGTGTAATGCCTGACCATGTCATTCAAACTCCCCGGGGCATAAGTACTTTTCGGGCGCTCCTCCCAGGACCAGACCAGGCCCTTATGATGCATTGGCATTGATTTGTTGGATCCAAGATCCCAAGTTATGTCTAGACATTAATCAATTAGATGGCCAACACTTCAAGATATGGAACTTACCAAAGTTTCAAGGGTAAGTTGAAGTAGACATCATGTCTGGAAAGTTCAAGTTATCAAGAACCAATCAGGTCCTTGGATTCAACACAAAAAATCACGGAAATCACTTCAGGATGATAAGCGGTCAGAACAGGGCCGCTCAAGCAATACACGGTCTAGAATGGACCGTTCAGGATAGAGATGGGCTTAGGACTAGCCACACCGAAGTCAAGGATACACTGTCCATGTAGGGCCGCTCGAGTAATTGGGTGGTTGAAAATGGGCCGCTCATCACTAGTAGAGTTGGAAGCCCAAGAACACGATAAACGGTCCATATAGGGCCGTCCAACAGATAGACGGTCAAATAAGATCCGTGCTATAGCATGGGCGGTTCCAGTAGGTCTGTTCAACTTAATCAACTAGAAATCTACCCAAACGGGCTCCGAGCTGCCATAAGTGGGGCAGAACTGAATCAGGGTCCAGCCCACTCTCCACTGGTCAACCTAGGGCTTACTAGGTCGATCCAAACACAATTTGGTCGAAGATAGATCAAGGTTAAACGACCAATGTAAGTGGCACTTGGTCAGGGATGTACGGTTTGTTATGGGCCGCCCAATAGGATGAACGGTCCCTTTCGGGCCGCGCAATTCTCAGGGGTCCAAGTCGAGCCGTGACATACAATACGATAGTTCAATCGATTCGATCGCATACACAGGTTCAGGTTTTGATGGTACAACCTGCCCGGCGTCCTAGTGGGAATCTCAGGCTCGCGGGGCTTACGGAGGTCCCGTAATGAAGGTCCTAGTCCGACGGAAGGAATATTCAGCGGAGAGTCCCAAACATTACAAGGAAATAGGGCTAATAAAACATCAGAAACCAGTGAGACGGTCAGTCAATCCTATCGGAGTAGAACGACTGTCATACAACCGTAATGACATTTTCAATTTAATTCATGATTAATATTAATATTGAAAAAAAATGATTTAAGGTCAAGATGAATAAATCAGCAAGATTTATAATCATTTAAGGTTATAATTTTCCAGAGTTTATATGCATGTTGCTAACTTACATTTAACCATTAATCTATTAACATAAATCATGTGAAAAAAATAACTTAATCAATTCTGCAAAGATGGACGGTCCAGTAGGGACCTTTCATCCTCCTCGGCGGTCACACGACATGCCGTTTATCCCCCTCAGGTCAGAAGGCCTTCTGGGGATGGGCGGTCTGTAATGAGCCGCTGGAAGAGACGAACGGTCAATAACTAGCTGCCTGACAGAAGGGTGGTCTAGGTCAAGCCGCGCTTCCCAGAAACATAACACGAATCACAACACATAAACGGCCTGTAATGTGCCGCCTAACAATGTTGGGCAGTCTATCGTGAGGCCGCGCAAGTCAAAATCAACCAAACCCCCTCTCGCCCTGCCTGCCTCCGGCGAGTTGGCTAGGGTTATAAAGAATTGCTAAATACGCATAGCACAGAGCATAATAATTAGGGCTTTTGGACTCAAAAGAAAGAGCACGAAAAGTTTTACAATATAGCATGCTCGATTTAATATTTAGTGCCTGAAATCCCTACTTAAACGAGATGGAACAAGTATAACCCTAGATATGACATGCTTCTACTAAACCCTAAAATTCTCGCATGATACTAAGTAACTTTTAGGGCTTTTGCATTCAATAGAAAGAGCACTCGATGCTGATTCTAATCATATATAATAATTAAGATTTGGCTTGCTATAACCTACCTTAAACGGAGGAAGAAGGAAGAAGAAGGGACAATGACACGCGAAGAACACCCCGCCGGTGATCGCCGGAATCCATCCTTGTCCACGATCCTCGTCGGCCGCCATAGCACCCAAATGAAAATAGGGTTCCTGAGGGTCATTTTTATAGGTCACACAAGGTCTAGAGTCTTCATTTCGAGGAGATAGAGTCCAATCAAGTTGGACGTGCGCGAACCGCACGGATAGGGTTAGCCGCCCCCTTCTAAACCGAAATTCACTTTCTAGGGTTAGGGTTTCGGGGAGAACTAAGAGGAGAAACGATCCTCTCATCCTAGCCTTCCATTTGGATCCGGTCTCAGCCTAAATGATCGGGTATTGGGCTCAAATTTCACGTTTTAAGGTCCAATTAGATTAAGTGTGGATTTGGGCCTTAATCAGTTGATTTGACCAGATTACGGATTTTATTTGGGTCAGTCACAGAAGACACTATTATTAAACATTTTATCCTCTACAGGATTCTAAATTTTCCAGATTTTTGTGAAATAGTCGAAATTTAACTTATTCTATTTATTAAGGATTTTCTAATTAAATTCTTATAAATTTTCTAGACATTTTTTATTTGTTTAATAAATCGGGATATTACACATACATTCAACCCATTTGAAACACAAACACCTCATTCCAATAATGATTCAACCAAACCATTACCAAATAGAATTCAACCAAGCTGCTCATGAATAGAAGTTCAGTCCTGCAAGTCTAGACTCAGTCTAATTACTTAAAGTTCAGTCCACAAATAAAACTTCCCAGTTCAGTCAAATCCAATCTGAACTCAAACTAACAATATTAGTATGCTAAATATCAAGATTTTATGTTTATCAACATGAACAAATATCATGCATGAAACTCAATAAACCGAACTTAGTGTTTCCACCAAAAACACAAGCTTCTCTCTTCTAAAACAAGATTCTCATCTTAAAGATAGCCACACCTATCACTATACAATTATGAAAAGCAAACATGAAGTCATATGTAATAAAATCAATCTTCCCACATTGAAATGCAGTCAATATTAGTCCAAAAATATGAATGGGCTTTTAACCCCAATCAAGACACTATGAACAAGATCCACATGAAAGCTCCAAATCCTCATGCACAGCACACATGAGTTGACTTCAGAAATGTATTCAGGAAGGACCTTTAAATTTCAACCTACAAAATAAGATATCATCATGTTAGATTGTTTATCATGAAGATGCCATTAAGCATAAAACACACAATATATTGAAATCATCAAAACCATTGTCAAAGACAACGAGGGGGCGCACAGAACCCAACAATTTCCATCAGATTTGCCCGGTTTACTGCCCGAAAGGGAAGTGAACTTCTTCATTGAACTCATTCCCGGAGCAGCACCTGTTTCAATAGCTCCCTACACGATGTCCCCCACAGAACTCAAGGAATTGAATAAACAACTTCAGGAATTATTAGACAAGGGTTTTATTCGACCTAGCACATCCCCTTTAGGGTGCGCTAGTTCTATTCGTTAAGAAGAAGGATGGATCCCTCAGGCTATGTATCGACTACAGGCGACTGAATCAACTCACAATTAAGAATAAATATATGTTGCCGCATATCGACGAACTCTTTGATCAGATTTCAAGAGCTGAGTATTTCTCCAAGATAGATCTTAGGTCAGGTTATCATTGGCTCCGAATCAAGAATGAAGACATACACAAAACTACTTTTCGGAGCAGATATGGCCACTATGAATTCGTGGTAATGTCGTTCGGGTTAACCAATGCCCCGGCAATATTTATGCAACTAATGAATAATGTCTTCAGGCCTTATCTTGACCAGTTTGTAGTCATCTTCATTGATGATATTCTTATATACTCCAAAACAAAGGAGGAACATGAAGAGCACTTAAGAATAGCCTTGCAGATGCTAAGAGTGCACAAACTTTATGCAAAGCTTAGTAAGTGCGAGTTCTGGCTAAAGGAGGTCTCTTTCCTTGGCCATATTATTTCAAAGGAAGGAATCGTTGTCGATTGTTCAAAAATAGAAGCTGTTAAGAACTGGAGCCGGCCGACGACCGTGTCTGAAGTTAGAACTTTTCTAGGTATGGCTGGTTATTATAAGAGATTTATCAAAGATTTCTTAAAGATCGATGTTCCTTTGACTAGACTCACAAGAAAGGAGAATCCTTTTATATGGTCGAAGGATTGCAAAGAGAGTTTTCAAACTCTGAAAGAACACCTTACCACTGCACCTATATTAACGCTACCGACAGAAGGTGGTGGTTTTGATGTCTATACAGATGCGTCTGGCATTGGCCTAGGATGTATTCTTATGCAAAATGGAAAGGTGATTTGCCATTCATCAAGACAGTTGAAGTGTCATGAAGAAAACTACTCTGTGAATGATCTGGAATTGGCTGCGGTTATATTCGCATTGAAGATTTGGTGACATTACCTTTATGGGGAGAAATTCAACATATTTTCAGATCATAAAAGTTTGAAATATCTTTTCACCCAGAAGGAGTTAAACATGCAACAACGCAGATGGTTTGACTATCTTAAGGACTTCGACTTTACTATCCAATATCATCCAGGGAAAGCAAATGCTGTAGCCGACGCTCTTAGCAGGAAACCAATGACAACTCTAGCAAGCCTCAGGAAAGGTATAACTTGTCTTATTGAAGATTTTTCTCATTTAAATCTTGATATTGATAGAGAAGGAGAGGGAGGTATGATTGCCAATATAAGGTCTCAACCTACATTGATCAAGGACATAGTCCAATTGCCAGAAAATGACCTTACATTAATGGAGATTAAGGATAACATTGATCAGAGACCAGAATTTTCTATCTCAAATATTGGAAGACTATTATTTAAGGATCGAATTTGTGTGCCGAATCATGATGACACTAAGAAATTGATCATGGAAGAAGATCGCAAGTCAAAGTATGCTATTCACCCTGGTGCGACCAAGATGTATCAATATCTGAAAAGAAGCTTCTGGTGGCCCAACATGAAAAGAGAAGTAGCCGACTTTGTAGCTTGCTGTCTCACTTGTCAGCAAGTAAAGGCAGAACATTTAAAGCCTGTTGGGAAATTACACCGCTTAAATATTCCCGAGTGAAAATGGGAAAGTATAGGGATGGATTTTATCATGGGCTTACCTAAGACAAGAGGAGGACATGATAGTATATGGGTGATCATAGACCGATTGACTAAATCTGCACATTTTCTACCAATCAAAAGTCGATGGTCTGTGGATGTACTAGCAGCATTATACATGAGGGGGATTATCAAACTACACGATGTCCCTATCACCATTATATCCGACCGAGATCCTCGGTTCACATCACAATTCTGGAAGGGTCTACAACACTCATTACGGACCCGACTTAATTTTAGCATTGCATTCCATCCACAAACTAATGGTCAAACTGAAAGGACAAATCAGGTAGTGGAAGATATGCTCAGTGCATGTGCTATTGACTTTGGAAGAAGTTGGCACGATCACTTGTCTCTAGTGAAATTTTCATACAATAATAGCTACCAAGCTAGTATACAAATGGCACCATTCGAGGCTCTGTATGGTAGAAGCTGTCGATCCCCTATTTGCTGGAATGAAGTAGGGGAAAGGCAATTTCTCGTTCCCGATATCATCAGGGATACTACCAAGAAGATAAAACTTATTCGGGAAAGACTCCAGATGGCTCAAGATAGACAGAAATCATATGTTGATAATCGAAGGCGCGAAATGGAATTTCAAATAGGAGACCATGTATTTCTTAAGATTTTTCCATGTCAAGGTATTTAAAGATTCGATATCAAAGGCAAGCTTACACCAAGATTCATTAGCCCCATTGAACTTCCCGATAGGGTAGGTGAAGTTACGTATCGGATAGCTTTACCCCCATCAACTATCTGAAGCTCACGATGTATTTCACGTCTCAATACTTAAGAAGTATGTACCTGATCCATTCCATGTTATCACTTACGACAACCTGGAGATTAAAAAGGACTTGACATACGAGCAAAAGCCAATAAAGATCATTGAACAAGAAGTGCATCAACTTCGGAATAAAACTATTCCTCTGTTCAAGATCCAATGGACCAAGTCATGGCCACATGAAGCAACATGGGAAACTGAAGAAGCTATGCGTAGGAGATTTCCTGAACTATTCAACTGTAAGTACACTCTCCGTAAAATTTATATATTGAATTTGGGGACCAAATTCTCTTAAGTGGGGGAGGGTGTAATATCCCAAGATTTTTTTAAAATAATATTTTAAATTTTCTAGAAACATAATTATATTTTCTATGATTTTTCTAGAATTTAATCAAGGCCAATGGGCTATTAGATAAATTATAGTTAATTAAATCTAATTATTAAAGCCCAATAATTTGTAAATAAATCCAATAGGCCGAAAAAAACCCAAAACCAAGCCCATAAGGTTTGGCCCATATTCTAGAAGCTTAGACTAGTGTATTTTTAAAATTTAAGGGGATAATTACTCTTTAGTAGATAAATAAATGGATAATAACTTGAGATAATATCAAGAAAGTTTGAAACTGTTCAAATTCGGCGCCCAATAGAAGAAACGGCCTATCGCGAGACCGTATAGAACAAGAAACGGTCTAGTACTAGACCGCTAAGCTCTGCAGATTCTGTGAGTGGAAGAAAGTGCAAAAGATAGAAACTTTAGCCTCTTAATCACCTAGGATCGATGCTATCTATTAATTGGATGAGTCTAGAATGTTTGAGGATCAAATAGTAACCCTAATGGGGACTCTAAGTTCATGCAAATCCTTAAAACCCTAGTTAAACCCTATAAATAGATCCCAGATCTCACCTACGCGACCCTTTCTTTTGTCTCATGTGGAACTAAGGTAAGGAGGTCGAATTAGAGGTAAGTTTATTCTAAGAATTTGTTCATTTTAGTTAGATCTAACTTTCCTCAAATTTTCGTTCTAGGAGATCAAGCCTATGGGAAGTTGGAGGCGTCTGAAGTTGCTAGTTCAGCACAAGAATCTCAAGAAACTATGCGACCGGGTCAGATTGATCAGCGAGATAGAAGCCCTAAACGAGGTAATTAGATAGAGGTTCTTTAGAGTTATTTGTTCATTTTAGTACCCTCTTTTTACCTTCCAAATTTCATGGTCATAGGTAAAGAGAATCAAGAGATAGAAGGCCACGAAGTTTCTGGTTCGGATCAGGAAGAGCAGGAACTAGGGTTAACTTCCAGCCCTAAATTTGAAGTCTAAAGTCCAGGACAGAGGTAGGTTATCTCTTGAATGGCTTAAACATGACATTAGGGATACAAGCCCTCTTATTTCTGTCGATTTCATGCATTATACACTGAGAATTTTATGTTTTCATTAGGACTATGCATCTAGTATAATATTCATGCATAAACTAGCCCTAATGGAGTAAAAAGGAAATTCTCTTGTTAGTACATAATCCCACGCATGTTGGCTGAGCTATCCTTGTTCTATCAGTCTAGAGAGTTTATATATGTTGATTTCCATGCATGATATGCCTTAGATTAGCATTGTATTTTATTATCATTGAGTTTCTGTTAACACAGGAAGAAACGGTCCTCCTGTAGACCTCCAGAATCCCTAGCGGTCGTACGATAGACCGTTTGGCCCAGTGAAACGGCCCTACACTAGACTGTATTCATTTTTTGATTTATGTAATGTTGTTAACCTGAAACATATTGTAGATTAGCCCTAATTAATGTATGTTAAGCCTAGTTAAGTAGGTTTTACTCATGTTTCAAGTGATATTTTCATATACCTGGTTATGTTAACAGAACATTCTAGTAGATTTTGTGATTCTTCATGCACTTAGAATTATTTTTAAACTTATGTTATTTTCATGAACAAATCATATACTTTTGTAATTAACTTAAATTTCTATGATTCATGGACTAGTCATGATTTGATCGTTGTTACCACTATCTCTCTCTTCCATAGTCATTTTCTTAATTACGTGGCACATATCCCGGTATGTTGTCATTAGTTACACCTTTGCACATTAAGTACACAATCTTAGACTTGATAACCTATCTATTGGATATTCCTTCAAACGGACTAGGAAATCTTGTTTCAAGGCCTCCATAAGACTCCACGAGCCTGAGATTCCCACTAGGACGCCGAGCTGGTTGTACCATAAAAAACCCATTGTCTAGAGAGCACTTTTACCGGTGTTTTGTGAAAATGCGGCCATATCCTAGACCCTTACAATCACTAAGCGGCATTTATCGTGACCGCTAGGATCTAGGAGATTTCACTATGTTGACTTTTTCTGATTCATACATAAAACGGTCCTACACTAGACCGCTTATCTCAAGAAACGATCCAGTAAACGACCGCTTTGTTCCTAAAATTGTCTAACCCGAGGTTTGACCTTTGGGGTTGGTTTTCTTGAGTTACTGAACTGTCTTAGAATTATCTGTACTAGGAACCTATGTTAAATCAATGTTAAAAATATGAAAGATAAAGAAGGTACCGTTATGCTACCAAATTTTCTCTATAGCATAACCTAGTTATTAATGCATTTCTTGAATTCTCATGATCAATTATTGGTACGTTCTATACCTTGGTTACTTTATCATGGTATTATTGTTGAACTTGTACATTATTGGCCACATTATTGTTATAATCGTGAAAGTAGCTTGATTTATACTTGAAGATGTAGTTCGAGCATTGATTATGTTCAAGGGCTCTATGTTAGTCCCCACGGATGATTGTCGGAAACATACTGTAAACCATGGGGTATGATGCTACTGGCGTCGCATTGTGTTGGGAGTACTTTCTTTATAAATAAGTGAAAATCCACATATGTGAATAAAGATCCACATAAATTCACGCAGTACTTGCTATTAAGAGATAAGTACTTTCTTCCTTGTCACATGACTTTCTAGTACATAGCCTTCATGGTTATGAAAAGTACATTCTTGTTACATTCTTGTTGATGGAAAGGTCAAATTTACATTCTGTCATATACTTGAAGAATCATATTCTTGTATCTCATCGTGATCATAACTTGTTACTTTGGTTTATTCATATGCTTTGTCGTATTCGCATGATTTATCTTATTCTTTAGAGCTAAAATATTAATCACTTAACTTTGCCTTCATGTTGATACGAAGATACTTACTAGGCAAGTGTGCTCATTACCTACTTTCTCAATGTTTCAGGAAGTACAAGTGAATCGGATTTGGATTATACAAGTAACGGGTCCGAGAGTGATTGAAGGTCAAACGAATCGAGGGAAGCATTAGTACAAGATGTCTAGTCGAGTCTTGATTGTAATTTTTTATTTTTCTTGAGTCTATGACGTAAGAGTGTTAAGAGTCAAGGATCTTATCTATTTTGATGGTTATTTATATGAAATAAAGATGAAGGTTTTAGTGAATTACTTGTGCAATTACTATTAGTCTATGAGGACTAAGTGCAATGGTGCACACACAGATTCAGAGGGGGGGTGAATGAATCCCCATTAAAAATTCTGACCAATTTGAACTCTAATTAGTAAATTATGCGGAATTAAAAATGAATGGCTTAGTTAACAGAAAGACTCACTCAATATCAGATCGATGGCCTAAAGATCAGCTAGGTGAATAATGTGCAGTTAGTACACATATAGCTGGATACCAAACTGATCGAGAGGCTTCAATATATATGCAATTGAATGCGGTCCTATCCAAGCATCTAGCGATGAAACACAAGAACAAGCAAACCACAGTGCAAGGAAGATTTTTAGGTGGTTCGATACTCAGACCTACATCCACCCCACACTCAGACTTGAGTGTGGATTCCGCTGATACACAGCTTAAACCGTTGGGCCTCACAGCTTGCCTACAACTGCTGAGCATCATAGCTTGCTCCGCTGGGCATTACAGCTTTAGCCACCATTGAATCACAGCTTCAAACCGCTAGGTCTTACAGCTTAGCCACCGCTAATTCACAGCTTCTGAAATGGAAAGTAAAAATAGAAAACTGGAAAGATAAAACTCAACAACTAAAAGCTAGACTTAAAGCATAGTAATATAGCTCACTAGGAGTAGTGTGGCTTGGATCTGATCCAGAGGCCACAGATCTTCTTCAATCTTGCTGCTGCAAATGTCTTCTACTTCTCTCACGATCTCTCTGCTCTTTTCTCTCTTCAGCCCCTTTCTTTTTCTTTCTGATTTATCTCTCCTCTTGATGCTGCTCTAACTCTCTTCTTTTCTCTTCTGAACTCTCCTCTCCATTTCTTCTCTCGAGCTTCTCTTTGCTCTTCTTTTGCGCTAGAGAGTTGGCCGCATTTGATCACATGAGCGGCCTTCTTATAGGGCTATAGGTAGGGTTTCCACGAGCTCACGCGTCCGACGTGTGTAGGACTCGTCCCAGCCTTTTCTAGAAAAGCCACGTGCCAAGTGTAGATTGGGGCATTGATCCACGTGGCAGAATGTCAGAAATATTCTCCCCTTGGATCATGTGCCAATTATTGGTTCCGTTATCCTCCATGGACTCATGCTTCAAGCGTGACTAAAAGTTCACGTGACGGAGAGGCTGCTGTCTGCCTTTAGCATTGTAGGTGTTCGAGCATATGCCATGTTGAAAGAAATGCCTTAGCCTGTTAAAGTAAAATGCAAACATGGTTAGACCTTATATACATAGCTCAGACAATGTGCACTGACTCTATATAGGCCTAAGTTCAAACGTGCACAGATCTGAGTAAACATATATGCACAGACCTATATGCACAAGACACAAAGTGCACAGACCTATATGCACAATGCAAAAGGAATGCACTGACCTTATAGATGAGCATGCAACAAAAGAAGCACAGACCTTATGTGCATTATCGCAAAAGTGCATAGACTTATGTGTGCCTAAAATAGACCCTGCACAGATGTGATATGCATAATGCAAAAAGAAAACTTGCACCGACTTGCAACATGCACCGACTTGGAAGCTCATGTGCACAAGACATGCACCGACGTTAGCATACAAAATGGAGATGTGCACCGACTTCAGATGAAGACTAGCAGAAATGCACTGACCTTCTATATGAACGATGTGAATGACAGACAATGCACCGACCCTTGATTGATCACAACAAAACCTGCACAGACTTTATTATGTAGCGTGCAAACATGCACAGACCTTGTGTGTGCAAGGCAAAAAGAATGCACCGATGTTGTGTGCATTCATTCACAGACTCTATATGCAGCATGTATGCACAGACCCATTAAGCATTATGCATAGACCCTAACAAACTCATACCAAATGTGCACCGATGCTAACAAGGCTAACACCAATTGTGCACCGACGTTGTTCTGCCTAACGACTGATGTGCACAGACCTTATAAACCATGTACAAGGACATGCACAGACCATGTATGCCTTCTATAGTGACTTGCACAGACGTTGTATGCGTTAAAGGTAAAACATGCACTGACCTTGTATCATACAATGCAAATGTGCACTGACCTATATATATGCAAACTGGTAACTAGCACTGACCTGGTAACTAGCATCAACCTTTTTGTGCATACGGTCCTAACTGGCATTGTCACAACACTGACTAACATAGACTTACAGAGTAAAACAAATGCACTGACTCAAGCTTGACAAAACATGAATGTTGACATAGTACTTATGTGAAAAATGATTATTTGGCCAAATCATAATCTGATGCAAGAGTTGACCGTGCGTTGACCAATAGTTAACAACATATCATATTCAAGCACATATAAGCACATATGAACTGTATCAACACATCATATGAACCCTTAGCATATTAAAGCACAAATGAACCATGAATCATGATTTACACTACACACACGATTCATAGTATGTCATTATCAAAACCAAGGTTCCAACATTCTCCCCCTTTTTGATTATGACAATACTATGAGTCATGTGTGCTTATTCACACAACTCAATTACTCCAAGCATTCAGTCAAGAGTTGAGACCAATTTTTAACAACCATTTCATATCAAACAAGCATTTCATTCAAACAAGTTCAAACAAGTTCCAGTCAGCATCTTCTAAACAGCTTCCCAGACATCCCAGACAGAACATATGACTCATACATTTCTCCCCCTTTGTCATTATCAAAAGGAATCATGAAAAAGGTATGATCACAACCAATCTCTCCCCAGGTTCTCTAGTAGCATTTCAGACACAGACATATGCAACATATGACTCACATATCCTCCCCCTTTGACTTCATTCTCTCCCTTTGACAGATAGTAATTGACCTTACAAATAAATCTCCCCCTGTGAAAGACAATGAATGCAGTTTATACAAGAAACTGTTCTTCCCATTAAATCAATGCATCGCAGCCTTGTGACAGAAGGAACAAGACTTTCAACAGGAAAAGCAGATAAGGGATCTGTCGAGAGAGAGTATAGGAGGGTAGGAGGGTAATCGAAACACAAATTCAGAGAGACAGTTCAGTGATTGAACAAAAGATGGCAGTGATAGAGATCAGTAAAATGAGCAGATTTAGAAGTGAATTTTTTTAAGATGCTGAGTGTTGACGAGTTTCTTACTCTGCTTACTTCAGCTCTGACCGGCCAGCTTAAAAAGATCACTCCTCTCCCCTTCTACTAAATCGATATATAAAATAAATGTGAATAGTAGAAGGAGAACAGAAGAGTGCAAATAAGTGTGATCGCCACCAAGGTGCCTAATGTGATTGACACACCGTACCTTGGAAAGAGGGAGAGGTACTCACCTTAAGAGCAGCGCTGGGAGGATGTACAGCTCCGGAAGAATCGCCTGTAATGATGCGCAGCTGCACGAAAGACCGTCTAAGAACGCTGCAGAAGATGCGGGATGAAGCACTTCTGGCAATTGAACGGCTCTATCACGACCGCAGGAAGACGAATGACGGTCCAGGTAGCACCGCACGTCTCCTTGAACGGATGGTATAGAACCACACAAGGCCACCACGCCAGAAGTTACAAAGCTTCAAACCTCCACCCTCTCCGGCCGGCCAGAGGGGATGGGCCTCGTGCTAGGGATTGCTGACCTGCAAAAAAAATTGATGTGAAGAAGAAAGAAGAAACCCAAGATTAGAACTGAAAAGTGTAGTAAATGCCAAAATAAGAAGAAATGAACATGAATAAGTGGAAAGGGGGATACCTGGGGAGTTTTAAACCCCTGGGGGCATCAAAAACGTAGGAGGGTGTGTGAATGACAATGCAAACAATGAAAACACGGGAGAATGGATGTGTAGAAACAAACATGCAATGAGAAGAAAACGAGACTATCCAAAATGCAAAAGGACTCAAAACGGAAGTTACTCCCTAGACCGGGGGCCTATATGAACATAGAAGGCTTCCCTTTCTGGTTGTAGGTCGCTCAAGGATTCGGCAGGGCTTCGCCGTCGACCAAAAATCTCCCCCCCTTTCAAAGGTAGCCTTTAGGGTCTATTTATAGAACACCTAAAGTCCTAGCTCGAAATCAGGGTTTAGAAGCATTTTCAGGTCGATATTATCAAACAAAAGATGAAGATAATCGAATTATCTCTTATCTAGTCGAAATGGCACTCAAAATGGTTTAGTATCCGTGGAGAAAATGACGGGAGAAGTTAGGGATAAAACCACGGATAGAGAGAGAAAATCTGTTGAAATTCAGGAATCAAACGGATGAACGGTCTTACGATAGACCACTCAACGGGATGTGCGGCCATGTCCTGGCCGTCCAATCCTGTCGTTGGAAATTCAAATAAATCATAAATATTATCTAACCATCCATCGAACTGACCGAAATCTTCGCCGTTGGACTCTCATAGATGAACGGCTAATAGTAGACCTTTCATCTACAAGGGCGGCCAGGGGGCAACCGCTCAACCCTGTCGGTGGAAAATTAAAATAGATAAGATAATTAGATAATTATCTAAAAACCAGCGACGTTAGGACTCTGGAGAGATAGACGGCTCAGATGCTACCGCACAATGTCTTATGCGGCTATGTCTAGGCCGTATATATGCATGTCGGTGATAATTCAGAAAATTAGCTAAATATCCCATAAATATATGAACGGCCCAGTATCAACCGCACAAATTGTTATACGGCTGGAGGTTGACCGCACATGTACATGGGTGCTTGGAATTCATAGAAAAGCTCGATTAATCAAAACAAAGGCCCAATAAGCCCTGAATTAACTCGGACCTTGCCAGGGAGGGAGGCTACCCATAAAATTGGCCCAAAACGTGCCAAAAAATAGCCCAACGAGTAATGCACAACTCGAGGCATCAATAAATGGGAGTAAGAGAAATTACTCAACTTATCGACAAAAAATGGGTGTCAACATATGCCCCTCCTTAACGTCCTCTTTGTAGGGGAGCGAGCGGAGGTAAAGCGAAAGTGACATGGAACATGGAGATGAAGCGAAAACACAGCGGAGTGGACCGGAAAGCGGGCGTTAAGGTAAAACGACACCCGTTTTTACCAACAAGCAACAGGAATTTTCTGAAAAACTCTGAACCAAACGCAAGGAATGATTAAACTAAAAGCGACACCAGTCTGGAGGAACTAAACTAAATGAAATGAAACAAATCGACAAGACCAACCTCATGGGGGACACAATCCCAGGGTCCAATGAGGAGGCCAAAAGTAGGCAGCAAAAGTAAAGGAAGCAGGCTAAAGCTCCAGACAGGGACCTCTTAATCAACCAAACCAAGCGAATCCCTCTTACCCAAACACTGAACGCACAGTTAACCATCATTGATGGGACATTTCTGCAGGCAAACCATGGGTCATGAAAGCTCAAAAAAAATGCGTATGATGCATGCTGGGCTAAAAATAAAAGAAATTGTTAAAATAAATGCAAAGAAAAGATTAAAATATAAGATACTCGAGAATAATATTGCTAAGCTGGAAAAATCATAGTCAAGACACTATCCGCAACCACGGCGTGCAGGATAGAACCATCCTTCCCGGGACATCCCAACCTAACGGCCTATCTGAAGGTTAAACACACGAATCTGGATCATCATCATTTTTGTTAAAGGGGAACATCAGATCCTGAAACACGCAGATAACCAACTGGTTCTCGAGATAATATAACACAGTACCATATAGTAATGCAATAAGGGTGATAGGGTTAGAAGGCCATCCCTGACTTACGTATGCAGGTGCAACGATATGCTTTTTAGATTTTCATTTTCAGATTTTTTTGAATTTTTTTTTATTTTGAATAAGACAAATGAACAAGCATAGGCATAACAAAAATAACATAACGATCAATTGAACGACAAATAATACGACATAACATGGCGACCAGACAAAATGGGAGACAATACAACACAACATATCAGAGGCAAACGAGCACATATGCAAGGGCATGACCCAACGACATGCATGCATGAACACGGTGTGACAAGACAACAATGTGGCGGGACAACATACGGTTGGGACAAGAACATGACGGGTGACTACGTGGTTGGGACAACACAAGGAACATAGAGGGGCGAATATTAACCTATGCAAAACAACCAACAACACTCGGTGAGGGACAAAAGAACATGTGTGGGACAACACGGTGGGACATAAACACGTGACAAGGACACGGCGGGACAAAAGACATAAACAAATACGCACTTCAATCAAAACCCAAGATCAAAATGAAGTAGAACCGCCAGGTTTATAATCGTGAGGCAACGCCCTCTCATATAGATATGATCATTGCAAACAAAAGCTGGGAAGGACATGAGCTTCAGAACAGATCGAGAGTGGATCGAAGAAGGAAAGAACATATCAAAGATGTGAACAGGAGGCAGAGCAAAAAGATATAGCAAGGAATGCATGAGTACTTGCAACCTGCACACTTAGCAAACGGATTACGTATCTGTCCTTAAAACAAATGCAAATGCATGAAAAAGACACATTTTTTTGGATTTTTGTGATCTTTTTTTGATTTTTTTAGATTTTCAATAGTATTTCATTTTTCGGGATTTTTTTTGAAGTATTTGATTTTTTAGGTTTTTGAAATATTTGATTTTTTTTTGAAATTTTGAAGTATTTGATTTTTTTTAGATTTTTGATAATATTTGATTTTTTTTAGAAATTTTGATTTTGACATAGCAATCCGTAGCACCTAAAGACGGGCTCAAACTACTGGCCAGGGATCGTCGTTCCTACCCCTTTCATTAAAGGCTTCCCTTAAGCAGGGTGTGCATGTAAGGGTGGCTTACCACAACCAATCGCTTCTAAAGAACGGTTGCCCCCACTAAGGCCATACCCGGGATACAACCCAGCCTAAGAGGGGGAAGCAGAAAAAAAATTAGAGACAAGCTTAGTGCAGGATGGGAGATATCAAGGCTTGAATTCCTTCCAGGACGCTACCCCTCAAAGAGTAGGTCTGTTGCGCCAGGGCTTTGTATCTTTGATTTTTAGACCCATATTTATCAGGCACGCATGCGACCGGGCTCATGACGTCCCGCGGGAAACTGTACTGCCACTCTTGTCATGCCTTTGATTCATAATTTTGCATTGATTCATTTTCTCATTTTGGTGGCCCTTATTGGCCAGATATAGCATGAAAGCTCACTTTTGAGGGTCAAGACTGCCCCTATTTGAGACCTCTCCCATATTAGGGAGTGCCTAGGTTGGTCATCTCATCCATCCATCTCTTGCCCCTGCACTTGGCCGAGCAGAGAAAAGAAAAGACCTTTGTGCATACCCATAGTATGGCCAAAGCAGCAACGATGTTACACTAGAGAGATCGGCTATGGCTCGCCGTGAAGTGTGTGAAAAATCCATACTCATAGGTCACCCTCAACAATCGAGGAAAGAAACTAGACTCTTAGCGCGGAGCTATCACCAGCCTAAGGATGCTGCAGAAGCTAACTTTTTTATTTGACACAAAGTTAAGATCTAATTAAACAAAGACTCCTAAAGCCACTCAATCATGTTAAGGAATCATGTGCAGAAACAATAAAAATAATGGAAATGAAAGCACGTTCTTGCACAAAATAAAGATACCTTTACAGATCCATGGCGTGGAAACCAGCATCCTGAAGCGATTTCGATCATCGAGCTTTGAGGAGCGCGAGTAGCTTTGCATTCCTTGCTTGCCAGGATGAAGGATGAAAGGAGAGCAAAGGATTGGATTCCTCGACACAGAGGAGTGGCAGACATCATACTGGACGAAGAAGGGATAAAAAAGAAGAGAGACGAGGGCTAGTCCCTCGTTAAGGCACTGAGGCCCTGATAACAAGGAACCAGATACAGGATAATCAAGGATTAACTGAGATCAAGGCGGGCTAAAGCCTCGAAAATAGCACGAAAAAGGGTAATGACCCTGAAAGGGTGAGGAGGAAAGAACAGAAAGATGATGAAAGGATAACTGCAAAGACAAGGAAGAAGGAAAACGAGCATCCGATGTGGTCGGAGAAAAGAAATAGCAATCACCCGCTAGAGGCGGGGAAGAAAATGCACGAACACCCGACAAGGTCGGGGAAAGAAATGGAAACCACTCGACAAAGTCAGGGAAGGATCAGAAAAACCACCTGACAAGGTCGGGGAACGAGCACAAGGAATCCCCAGTAGGGTCGGGGGATAAGGATGAGAAGTGGAATCCGGACGTATCCGGGGAGAAAAACTTGGGGATGCCCTTGGACCAGGGGAGGAGGAGGATATAGGTCGAGGCCTAGAATGGTGAGGATAGGAGAAGATGATAGAAATATGGTCAGGTGGTGGAAGGTACACCACCCAAGGATAAGAATCGAGCAGAAGAAAAGATGACTGGACGGAAGAAGGAGAGGAGGAAGTGGACCCCCAAGTGTGCAACTGACGGCCGTTGAACTTATGCCATCGCCCCTTCTTAGCAGAAATCTTCTTGAAACAACTCCGCCTGGTGCGGACTCGGGCCTTCAGGCTTCTTATCTTGCAATGTTTTCTTAAATAACGGGCCCACCTAGCAGACGGCCTTGCCCGGTCATGAACATGCAGCTTCATCGGGACGGTTGCCCCTATCTGTGCGGTGCCGACCATAGAAAGGCATTCCAGAACAGTCAACTCCATGTGTTGTTTATTAGAAAAATAGGGAGCTATGTTGCTTGGCGTCAACAGCACATGATTCGGCATCTCCTCTCGGTAATCAGGCATCAAGTAGAACTCCCTTGCTAGAAGTGCAGGATGGAACTGAGGGAGGGCGATGCGCGGCGTTCATGTGGCCGCCTCACCAATAAGCCGAGGGAGATGAGACAGAAAATGCAGAATGCCCCTAGTCAATCTCGAGGACATGGCCAATTACCCCTTGAATGCTGAATTGATTAAACTTCTAGTGGCCGTATGGGTTAGCACAACCCGAGTGAAAAACTCTTTTAGGCCAGTAAACTGAATAGCAATCAAGCGAGAGGTGATAACGACACCAACAGTGAATTCTTCGGTGAGCAAAGAGATTGCCACCGGCCTCGCTTCAGAAGATGTTGTGCCCCTGTGGTTTTGATGATGGTTTTGTTGATTGATTGTTGATGTGAGTTATTCTATGATGATCAGTTATGTTACATGATAAACTGATGCAATAAAGCATTCATTGATTTGGTTTTGATGATTGTTGTTTGATGTGAGTCACTGTGAGTCATTGCAATTGAACTTTAAGACTGTTATCTGCCACATAAAGCTTTCATATACATTTACAGTCTATGCATTGCAATGAATGGGACAATGTAAGAAGATTTGTTAAGCGTGCTTCCGTTCGTGCATACTTAACCCCGTGCACATTTTTGGTTGCCACAATGTTCGTGCATTTCTTGCTTTGAACAATGTCCGTGCACAGTCTGTCCACCTCGTGGTGTTTTCACAATTGTGTCTTCATAGAACATTGTGTATCTGTTCTACGTGTTGTCTCTCCTCACAAACACGAAAAGACTTCGTGTCGTTTAAGTTTATAACACTTCGTGTTGATCTTGCCTATTACCAGGAAATCTGCTAAGAGGTAGTACATTGTGTGTCTATACTGTTACTGTCTTCCTGTTGGTTGGCACTTCGTCTTGTTTGAGTATAACACGCAGTGTTGTACTGCTTGTCTTCATGTCGTGTGTCCGTTTTGTCTCCACTATATCTCGTATCACTTACTGTAGTTCCTCGAGTCGTTTTTCTTTTGTGTCCTTAAGTCCTCTAAGGATTAAGTGTCGTCTCACTTCGTGTCATTCTCACTCTATGACCATTCTTCGTGATGGTTTTTGATCTGTCTCCGTGTCGTTTCACCACGTGTCAATTACTGTTCTGTCTTCGTGTTGTTTACTGTAGCAGCTCGATTTGTTCTGATGAACTTCGAGTCGTTTCCCAGTAAACCCCGTGTCATTTTGACTCCGTGTCAATGACTGTTTCTATCTTTGTTTTGTCTTCAACACGTGTTAGTTCTGTTCAGTTCGTATCGTTGTCAGTCATTGTTGTTTTCACCTCGTGTCGTTCTCTGTGTAGTGTGTGTTTTTGTCACCACTATACTTCGTGTCGTTGTTCTTCACTTCGTGCTGATTACACCGTCTTCGTGTTGGTCTTTCTCATTAGACCTCGTGTTGTTCTCGCTTTGACCACACTTCGTGTTGCTTTACGTAGACCTCGTGTCTTGCTTGTTTGCAACCACTTCGTGTCGGTTTCTGTTGCCAGTCCATGTTGTTCTCGAGCCGTTCTCTTTGATGTTTATTACGTCGTGTCGTTTTCTTTACTTCATGCCTTTGTCATCGTATGTATCTCGTAACGTTCTCCTTGTTGCCATTTCGTGTCATTCTTGTTTCACTTCGTGTCATCTCTTTGTATTTCGTCTTCATGTTGTTTTCAACCCGTGTCGATTACTGTTTCAACTTCGTGTTGTTTTCAACCCGTGTCGATCACTATTTTTACTTCGTGTCGTTCCTGTTACACTTCGTGTCGTTTCTCCGTCTCAGGTCTTCGTGTCGTGTTTTCCACACCGCGTGTCGTTGTCGCTTTAGTAACCTCACCTCGTGTCGGTTACTGTTGTTTTCATGACTTCGTGTCGTTTTTCCTCTCATGTACTTCGTGTCGAGTACTGTTGTTTTCACTTCGTGTTGTTTTCATTTCGTGTCATTTTTGTTCCACTACGTGCAGAACATTGCAGCACCTCGTGTTGCTTTCTATATACCACCTTGTGTCTTTCGTTTGTTGAAACCATACTTCATGATTGGTTTCTGTCTTATCTTCGTATGTACCTCGTGTCGTTTCCTTATTCTGTCTTTGTGTTGTCTCCGTGTTGTTTCGTTCTAACCTCGTCCAGGTTTCTTCTAAAACGCTGTTCTTCTGATAAGTCCATACAGAGTTGTTTTTTAAACTGATGACTTATCCGATACTCTGTTTTACAGGTGCTCTAATCGTGAAGCAGTACGTGATACAAGGCTGCATCTGGCACGTGATCCAAGATGCAGAGAAGCCTCCACGTGGTCTGAAATATTAGGGCAGGAAACGTGGGAGGCACACGCGTTTTGTGCCCTATCCACCTACTGCTGCTGCTATATATAGGAGCCTTCGTCCACAGATGGAGGATGATCGAATTGGCAAGAAGAGAAGCCAATACAGAGAGCCACGATCCAGAGAAGAAGAAAAAGAAAAGAAGAAGAGAAAGAGAGTGAGGAAGAGAAAGAAAGAGAGAGTGAGTAAGAGATCGAGATAGCAGAGTGTGAAGGGAAGAAGAGGAAGAAGAATAGAGAAGAAGAGAGAGCTAGAGTGATAGAAGCTTCAACAGAAGATCTGTTCCTGCTGAACCGTGGATCAAATCTAGGCCAGCCAGCTCCTGCGAGAGCCACATTTATTTTTATCTTTTCAGCCTTCTGTTGCTGGTTTCGTTTTTGTTTTTATCCATTTACTGTATTTCCGATCCTCTGTAGAGAGGTCGGGGTTCCTCCTGTGGGTTCAGGAGAAGGGAGACTTTGTGTCTTCGGTTTGCAAGTAGCTGGGTGCTACTTGTGGTTGGTACCCTCCGGTGTGGAGGAAGAGAGACTTGCGTCTCTGGTTGCCTTTGACAGGGTGTCATCGGTTGTTTCCCTCCGGGTTGGAGGAAGGGAGATTTATCTCCGGTTGTGCTTCCCTCTAGGGTTCAGAGGAAGAGAGACTTGGGTCTCTAGGTTCCCCTCCGGGTTGGAGAAAGGGAGGCTTGTTCCTCCGGCTCTGGGCTTGTAAGTAGCAAGTCCGGTGGTTCCCTCCGTGTGTGGAGGAAGAGAGACCGTGTGTCTCTGGTTTCCAAGTGGCTGGAGTCACTTGTGGGTTCCTCCTGTTTGTTCAGGAGAAGGGAGATTGCTATCTCCGGTTGCAAGTAGCTGGGTGCTACTTGTGGGTTCCCTCCGGTTTGGAGGAAGGGAGACTTGTCTCCAGTTCTGGGCTTGTGGATTCAAGTCCAGGGGTTTCCCTCCGGGTCTGGAGGAAGAGAGACCGTGTGTCTCTGGTTTGCTAGTGACTAGTGTCACTAGTGGTTCCCTCCGGTTGGGAGGAAGAGGGGAGGTTGTTCCCCTGGTCAAGCTGTTTGGCAGCGTTTGTTGCAGACTGAGTCTGCTGTTTCTAGCGTGAGCTAGTGGAAACCACACTCGGTTTGAGTGTGGGGTGGATGTAGGTCTGGAGGACCGAACCACCTAAAAACCCCTTGTGCATTGTGGTTTGATTTGTTCATTTGTGCTTCCGCTAGATGAATGCATAGGGGCGCTCTAAGCGTTTGGCTTTTGGCTGAGCAGAAGTGTTGATTAGTTTTCTTAAAATATTTTAATCTGTCAAGAGAGCAAAATTCCAGTTGAGCTTCAGATTGTCGAATCTGTCTTGTTATTTTTCTAGTTTTAATTGGGTGAAGTTTTTAACGGGTTATATTCATTCACCCCCCCCCCCCTTCTGAATACTGCACCGAAACCTAACAATTGGTATCAGAGCAGTTACTGCTTCAAGATCCAACGATCTGCAGTGATCCCCGTGCTTCTCGGTGTTTATTCCGGTTTGCTGCTCCTTGATCTTTGTCTAATTGATCATTGCCTACAAATGGCTCTTCCACTGGTTTTCAATGGGTCTAACTTTGAGTCATGGTTCAGTAGTTTGCGTAACTACGTCAATCTAGATAATCCCAATTTGTGGAAGTTAATTACTCATGGTCCTCATAGATTACCACGAAAAGAGTCCAAATGGACTGATCGTCATAGATCAATGCATAGAGAAAATCAGAAAGCTATAAAACTGATAAAAGCATCCATCAACAAGGCTTTACACTTTTGCCTTCATGATTGCAGGTCTGCTAGGGATATTCTGGACAAGATGAAACTAACTTGCAGAACAGAGAAGGAAAACTGCATGATAGCTGATGGGAGCGACCATAGCAGCAGCCACAGTGATGAAGAAGAGAACGAAGTTCAGGTAAATCCCTTTGCGGACTATAGCTTAGATGATTGGGTAGATGCTTATTCCAAGCTGTTAAGATCTAGCAATAAATTGAGCAAGAAAAACAGATCTATGAAAAAACAGCTAGATATGTTTGAGAATTCTAAACTTATTGGTGAGGACAGTGATACTCTGAAAACTGAAAATCAAATATTTAGAAGACAGCTGACTGATCTTGATTCTATTACTTCAGATCTGGAATATCTGAGATCTGAAAATGCTAGACTCAAAAACCAAACTGAGGAATCTGGATCTAAATCAGTGAGCCTTGAAAATGAAAATAGATTGATTTCTGAAACCTTGGAGACTGTCATAATAGAAAATTCAGAACTTCAGAAAAGGCTTGAAAAACTTCAATCTGAAGATGAACAAGAAGTGTTTAGTGAATGTCAGACCACCTTAAGTGCTTTGAAATTTGATGATGAAATCCTGGAACACAATGGTAAAATGAGACAGGAGATCTGCGAGCTAAAACAGTTAAATACAGCTATGTCTGAGAGACTTATCACTCTTGAAAAGGGGAAGAGTGTTAGCCTGGATAGCTCTGATGAGCTAATGAAAGCTGAACAGGAAATTGAAAGTCTTAGGACTGTTAATCAAATGCTGAAAGAAGATGTTATTTGCTATAAAAAGAAAGCTGATGAATATGAAATCCATGTATCAAAGCATGGATCAGAAGTTACAGAATTGAGGAAATCTCTTGAGAAATTTGTTAGTGGAAAAGAAAATCTTGATAAAATTCTTGGATCTAAAGTGAATCTCCGAAGAGAGGGTTTGGGCTACAAACCAATAGATAAAAAGAGCTTTGAAAGTAAGCTTCAAACTTCATGCATGAGTAGCTCTAAGTCAGGCAGCACATCGAATGTGCCTATTTTTGAATTTAGTGCTAAGAAGAATCAAAATTCCACTGACAGCCCTAAGTCTGAGAAACAAGTTCAAAAACAGAAAAAGACTATTCATGTTCAGAACAAAGATTCAAGGAACTCTCATGATAAACCTGAGAATGCTGTGCCTAAATTGAACAAACACATTCATGCAAATAAAAAGAAAATTTCATGCCATTACTGTCATAGGTTTGGTCACTTGATGCATGAATGTAAATTGATGGAACAGGATGATAGAATGCATGCCAGGAAGTACAATAACAAAAACAGTCCTGTTGAACAGAAAAGAAAAAGTCATTGTTATCATTGTGGAAAAACAGGTCATGTTAGTGAACAATGTTGGTTTGCCAAAGGTAAAGGCAAATATTCTTTAAATTCTAATCATGACAATTTGTATGAAAATCAGCATGTCTTTAAAAGGAACAAAAATGGGTCCAGGGGCCAACACATGGTGTGTTTCACCTGCAGCAAGTCAGGCCATAGGGCGGTTGACTGCTGGCTTAATGTTGGTAGAAGAAATTCCATCTTCTGCTATCACTGTGAGAAAGTTGGCCATACAGTCAAAGACTGCTGGTATTCTCAGAGAAAGAAGGTCAACTCTAAATTTGTTAAACAAAGTGTGTTTGGTAGAAACAAATCTGCTCAAACAAGAAAATCCCTCACATGTTTTGAGTGTGGTAAGCAAGGTCACAAGGTGACTGATTGCTGGTTTTCTGACCATCTGAAACAAAGTGGTGGTAAAAACAGAAACATTCATGCTCATGAATTTAGTACACCTGCTTACATGCATAGTAATAAATTCAGACCGAGTGGTTCATGTGATTATTGTGGTCGGTCTGGACATTCCATGCCTAGCTGCTATATGAAAAAGCATGATGTTATGATGGCTCAGAAGCTTTGGAAAACATCCCATCAAAATGCCACTAACCCTGCAGGACCCAAGGAAACTTGGGAACCAAAATGTGCCAAGTGAGAAACTTTTTGTAGGTGTGTCTTGGGAATGAGAAATAAAAGGGGCAAATAAACCAAGACACCCTAAAAGGGTAAACCCCACTCATGCACCTCTCAGGTAAGTCTCTTGATTTTTCAATGAGTTTGCTTAGATGGCATTAGGTATATAGATAGATTTGTTAATTAGTGGTTTAAACATGTATGTTTGCATTTCCATGCAATAGTTGTTGCTTCTGAATATGCTCATTCTGTGACTGCATACATCTAGAATTCATGACTCATGAATGATTTTCAAATGTTCTGAATGCACACCGTCAGGGGGAGCTGCACTGCATATCATGCACATTTGACCAGTCTAATACCCTTCAGGGTCTTCATGCCTTTCATGGGTAGTTAATACATCTAATTGCATCTCAGAGTGGCATCATTTAATCATGAAATTTTTCAAAAGAAAAGGGAGGATTACAGTTTATGCACTCAGTGAGGGGGAGCATCTCTCATTATTCATTCATGTAAGTGCATGTGACCATCAGACCTCTCATCAAAGCTCATGTCTGATGACTAATACTCACCTTCCTGTTTGAACTGCAATCTGGATAAACTCCTTGGTGATTGTGAAATGCATTGTATTTCAACCTCTTGCTTCAATTCTTGTCAGCCATTGTCACTCATACTATCAATTGGTATTCATTGGCATTTGTTGACGTGGCTGTACCTGAAAATTACTCTTGCCTTCCTTGAAGTCCCAATAAGATTTCTCTGCTCATATCTTGATCATAAATCCGAAAAACATTGTTTTTAAGGAAATTTCTATCATATAGGACTATGAATGTCTGAAATAACTCATGGAGTTTAACTTCAAAATCTCTTAACATATCTGAATCATGTTTAATAAATCTTAACCAACTGTTTCATGCTATGTCTTGCAAAAACTTCTGAAATCTGCACTTTTGAATACATGACTTTATTTGGTTAAGTACATGAGATTAATACTGTTTTGAAGCAAATGAATGTTTTTGAATTGTCTAAAGGGTAAAGTAATTGTCAGAGCAATGACCTTGGTCACTGAGAAACACATGTCCAAAGGATTGTGTCATGAGGTGCCTTAGTTAACTCTGTAAAAATTCATTGAAAATCAGGTAGAGCAATGGCATGCACACTGAGAAATACAATTCACTCATTAAAAATTGAGTTGTAGTGTGTCATGATGTGTAAATGCTAACTCTGTTCACATAAGGCATGACAGTTAGTCACACTAAGGGCTTAGGGATATTGGCCTCTGATCAAGGTATATTCTCTAGTTACAAGGTGTGTACTGAACTAGAGTGCACGTAAAATTTGTAGCAAGAAAAATTATTGAATAAATTGAAATATCTGAATATTGATGCCAAAATCAAATTGCTACAACCCTAGACAAAATCATATGACTTCATAATTGCTTGATTTCAATACAGATGCATGTAATTGCGAAAGAAGTCAATAAGTTTGATTGTGTAAGAGAAAGGGAGATTTATCAAGATAAATATGAGGGCTTGGTTCATTTTTATTAAACCATGGTTTCAGATATCAATACAGAATTTTATTGATAAACTCTACATACATCATGTTTAAACCATGCTGTTCAATAAATGTCATTCATAAGCCCTTATGATAGAAGACTTTGAAAACTTATGCTTTAGATTTATGAGATTGATATCTCTTTGAAAATCAGGCTGAACTTCTTGTGTTTGGAACATCCTTGAAAAATCTGTTTATTAAAACTCTTCTGCTCATGGTATTGACTCATTAACCTGAACTTCTTCTTGTTTGCCCCTATGGTCTCCTTCTCATAAGAGTCCACTTATTGAGGGGGAGCTTCCATGTCATGCATCACTTGCATGTCAATTCGCATCTCTTCAAGGGGAGCATTCCCTGTCATGCTGAATCATGTTCATATCATTTGTAACCTTGCATTCATATACTCAGGGGGGAGTATTGCATCTAATGTTGCATCTGCATTTTTACATTTCACCCTTCCCATTACCTTGCTCTTCTCTAACTCATGTTTTTGCTGAAACTATTAAAGGGGGAGAATCATGTTCTTGCAAGGGAGAGAATTTGACTGAACTTTTAAACATGCTATAATTTCTCAAATTATTTTTCTTTTTGATGAAGTCAAAGGGGGAGAATAATTTGAGTCTTTAGAATGCCTCACATCATCAGAATGACTCAATATATTGAAAGTGTTGCCATCATCAAAAAGGGGGAGATTGTTGTGCCCCTGTGGTTTTGATGATGGTTTTGTTGATTGATTGTTGATGTGAGTTATTCTATGATGATCAGTTATGTTACATGATAAACTGATGCAATAAAGCATTCATTGATTTGGTTTTGATGATTGCTGTTTGATGTGAGTCACTGTGAGTCATTGCAATTGAACTTTAAGACTGTTATCTGCCACATAAAGCTTTCATATACATTTACAGTCTATGCATTGACATGAATGGGACAATGTAAGAAGATTTGTTAAGCGTGCTTCCGTTCGTGCATACTTAACCCCGTGCACATTTTTGGTTGCCACAATGTTCGTGCATTTCTTGCTTTGAACAATGTCCGTGCACAGTCTGTCCACCTCGTGGTGTTTTCACAATTGTGTCTTCATAGAACATTGTGTATCTGTTCTACGTGTTGTCTCTCCTCACAAACACGAAAAGACTTCGTGTCGTTTAAGTTTATAACACTTCGTGTTGATCTTGCCTATTACCAGGAAATCTGCTAAGAGGTAGTACATTGTGTGTCTATACTGTTACTGTCTTCCTGTTGGTTGGCACTTCGTCTTGTTTGAGTATAACACGCAGTGTTGTACTGCTTGTCTTCATGTCGTGTGTCCGTTTTGTCTCCACTATATCTCGTATCACTTACTGTAGTTCCTCGAGTCGTTTTTCTTTTGTGTCCTTAAGTCCTCTAAGGATTAAGTGTCGTCTCACTTCGTGTCATTCTCACTCTATGACCATTCTTCGTGATGGTTTTTGATCTGTCTCCGTGTCGTTTCACCACGTGTCAATTACTGTTCTGTCTTCGTGTTGTTTACTGTAGCAGCTCGATTTGTTCTGATGAACTTCGAGTCGTTTCCCAGTAAACCCCGTGTCATTTTGACTCCGTGTCAATGACTGTTTCTATCTTTGTTTTGTCTTCAACACGTGTTAGTTCTGTTCAGTTCGTATCGTTGTCAGTCATTGTTGTTTTCACCTCGTGTCGTTCTCTGTGTAGTGTGTGTTTTTGTCACCACTATACTTCGTGTCGTTGTTCTTCACTTCGTGCTGATTACACCGTCTTCGTGTTGGTCTTTCTCATTAGACCTCGTGTTGTTCTCACTTTGACCACACTTCGTGTTGCTTTACGTAGACCTCGTGTCTTGCTTGTTTGCAACCACTTCGTGTCGGTTTCTGTTGCCAGTCCATGTTGTTCTCGAGCCGTTCTCTTTGATGTTTATTACGTCGTGTCGTTTTCTTTACTTCGTGCCTTTGTCATCGTATGTATCTCGTAACGTTCTCCTTGTTGCCATTTCGTGTCATTCTTGTTTCACTTCGTGTCGTCTCTTTGTATTTCGTCTTCATGTTGTTTTCAACCCGTGTCGATTACTGTTTCGACTTCGTGTTGTTTTCAACCCGTGTCGATCACTATTTTTACTTCGTGTCGTTCCTGTTACACTTCGTGTCGTTTCTCCGTCTCAGGTCTTCGTGTCGTGTTTTCCACACCGCGTGTCGTTGTCGCTTTAGTAACCTCACCTCGTGTCGGTTACTGTTGTTTTCATGACTTCGTGTCGTTTTTCCTCTCATGTACTTCGTGTCGGCTACTGTTGTTTTCACTTCGTGTTGTTTTCATTTCGTGTCATTTTTGTTCCACTACGTGCAGAACATTGCAGCACCTCGTGTTGCTTTCTGTATACCACCTTGTGTCTTTCGTTTGTTGAAACCATACTTCATGATTGGTTTCTGTCTTATCTTCGTATGTACCTCGTGTCGTTTCCTTATTCTGTCTTTGTGTTGTCTCCGTGTTGTTTCGTTCTAACCTCGTCCAGGTTTCTTCTAAAACGTTGTTCTTCTGATAAGTCCATACAGAGTTGTTTTTTAAACTGATGACTTATCCGATACTCTGTTTTACAGGTGCTCTAATCGTGAAGCAGTACGTGATACAAGGCTGCATCTGGCACGTGATCCAAGATGCAGAGAAGCCTCCACGTGGTCCGAAATATTAGGGCAGGAAACGTGGGAGGCACACGCGTTTTGTGCCCTATCCACCTACTGCTGCTGCTATATATAGGAGCCTTCGTCCACAGATGGAGGATGATCGAATTGGCAAGAAGAGAAGCCAATACAGAGAGCCACGATCCAGAGAAGAAGAAAAAGAAAAGAAGAAGAGAAAGAGAGTGAGGAAGAGAAAGAAAGAGAGAGTGAGTAAGAGATCGAGATAGCAGAGTGTGAAGGGAAGAAGAGGAAGAAGAATAGAGAAGAAGAGAGAGCTAGAGTGATAGAAGCTTCAACAGAAGATCTGTTCCTGCTGAACCGTGGATCAAATCCAGGCCAGCCAGCTCCTGCGAGAGCCACATTTGTTTTTATCTTTTCTGCCTTCTGTTGCTGGTTTCGTTTTTGTTTTTATCCATTTACTGTATTTCCGATCCTCTGTAGAGAGGTCGGGGTTCCTCCTGTGGGTTCAGGAGAAGGGAGACTTTGTGTCTTCGGTTTGCAAGTAGCTGGGTGCTACTTGTGGTTGGTACCCTCCGGTGTGGAGGAAGAGAGACTTGCGTCTCTGGTTGCCTTTGACAGGGTGTCATCGGTTGTTTCCCTCCGGGTTGGAGGAAGGGAGATTTATCTCCGGTTGTGCTTCCCTCTGGGGTTCAGAGGAAGAGAGACTTGGGTCTCTAGGTTCCCCTCCGGGTTGGAGGAAGGGAGGCTTGTTCCTCCGGCTCTGGGCTTGTAAGTAGCAAGTCCGGTGGTTCCCTCCGTGTGTGGAGGAAGAGAGACCGTGTGTCTCTGGTTTCCAAGTGGCTGGAGTCACTTGTGGGTTCCTCCTGTTTGTTCAGGAGAAGGGAGATTGCTATCTCCGGTTGCAAGTAGCTGGGTGCTACTTGTGGGTTCCCTCCGGTTTGGAGGAAGGGAGACTTGTCTCCAGTTCTGGGCTTGTGGATTCAAGTCCAGGGGTTTCCCTCCGGGTCTGGAGGAAGAGAGACCGTGTGTCTCTGGTTTGCTAGTGACTAGTGTCACTAGTGGTTCCCTCCGGTTGGGAGGAAGAGGGGAGGTTGTTCCCCTGGTCAAGCTGTTTGGCAGCGTTTGTTGCAGACTGAGTCTGCTGTTTCTAGCGTGAGCTAGTGGAAACCACACTCGGTTTGAGTGTGGGGTGGATGTAGGTCTGGAGGACCGAACCACCTAAAAACCTCTTGTGCATTGTGGTTTGATTTGTTCATTTGTGCTTCCGCTAGATGAATGCATAGGGGCGCTCTAAGCGTTTGGCTTTTGGCTGAGCAGAAGTGTTGATTAGTTTTCTTAAAATATTTTAATCTGTCAAGAGAGCGAAATTCCAGTTGAGCTTCAGATTGTCGAATCTGTCTTGTTATTTTTCTAGTTTTAATTGGGTGAAGTTTTTAACGGGTTATATTCATTCACCCCCCCCTTCTGAATACTGCACCGAAACCTAACAGAAGAAACTGGCACCAGCGCACAGGATATCTTCTTAACAACCGTCTTCATAGCAAGTGCAGGCTCATTGCCCCAAAAATAGCCAGGGACCAGGACTCAGACTGGCATGCGGAAAATGAAATCTTGAAGCTTGTAATGCTCGGTCAAAACCTGGCTCGGCTCTTTATCTCCCTGGGGACTAGACCCGAGGGGCACCAAAGGTAGCGTGTACCTGCTCCGTGACGTGGGAAGTGGTAGAGGAAGGTTAGAAGGAGGAGGTTTGAAGGGCGCGGGTAGCGATGGTGCAAGTGATGGGGAAATACTGATGATGATGGGCATGGGTGGAGGTAAAGGCAAAAGTAGAGGTATGGGTTTAGGGTCGGCCCGTTCGGGCTCAAAGGATGATGGCGAAAGGGGGAGTGGAAGAGGCGACGACAGTGGTGGCGAAGGCGATAAAGGTGGCCAAGGGGGTGATGTGGTTGATGGAGATGGTGAAGGTGAAGGGGAAGGAGATGAAGGTAGGGGTGGGGAAGAAGGAGGAGAGGAAGGTAGTGGCGTAGTGGGGGAAGTGGCAGGTGGTGGCGCTCTCCGACATATCTTTACAACACGTCGAGAGGCATTGGGGACAGGTGTGGTGGTGGAAACGGAGGGTGAAAGAGAAGTTGCCCGAGAGGAGGCTGGGGTAGGTAAAGGTGGTGGAGATGGGATAAGGGAAGAAGAAGTGAGTAATGGAGCAGGTATCTTATTAACTGAAGAAACACCACGGTGCCCCTAGTCTTGAAGTGGAGATGGTTACCTAGGCGGCATGGCTTGCTGCTGCTGCTACTTGCTGCTAAGATCTGAAATAACTTTGCGTATGACAGCCCAATCAATCATCTTCTTATCTTCCAAACTGTAAACAAGTTCCCAGAACTCGGGGCAGTCCTCAATCAAATACCCCTGTTGACGATGGAACTCATAGAACTGGAGTAAATTCCCGACCACGAGTCGGCGAGGCATAACCGGAGGGAGCTGCAACGCATGGGTGGCCATCAGAGCCCTGAAAATATCTGTAAGAGATTCTGGCAACGAAGAGTGAGAAACCCGCTTTGGGCAAGGTGGATGCCGAGGGGTATGAAAAGGTAATGGAGATGGTAGCGGGGGTTGCGTAGGTAAGGGAGATTGCGTAGGTGAAGGCAGATGGCTAAAATGGCATGGAGGGAGTGGGAATATAGCAGACAGCATCCACCTGCTCTGGGTGTAGCGTTTCTTTGACCGGAAGTGTAGAGGTGTGGGGGGATGAAAGAGCGGAGGGCCGACTCGTGGAGGGCTGACATGTGGAGGAGTATATAAAGGTATAAGGGTGTGTGGGAGCGGAAGGCCGACGCGTGGAGGGATATGTAGTGGAGGGTTGACTCATGGTGGATGGGGAAGAGAAGGGGCATGTGGAAGGCGAAGGTGGAGGGGACTCATGGTCAAAGGAAACTAGGAGTTGTTGGCTAATGAAGCGGGCTCGACTGTAAAGTTGTTGCCATGATGTAATATCATTCAGGGCTAAGATGCACCTGAGCTCGGGTGTTACATTAGAAATAACCATCTTGATCTGCTCGCCCTCCGGAGTATGCCCCGGGACTTGCGTGGCCAGGCGACGCCAGCGGTCGGCAAAGGTCGAGAATTCCTCGTCGGGCTTCATATTCTCTTGGGCCAGATCAACCATAGAATATCTGGGCCCAACCTGGTCCTGGTACTGCTGAATAAATCTTGCTTGGGTGGCTTGAAAAATCATCATCTACTCTTGCGGCAATGTGAAGAACCAATCCTTGGCCGAGCCCTCTAAAGATAGGCCAAACAAATAGGCCATCAAACGTTGATCATGCAGTAACCGGGCCGACTCATAGAGGAAATCCTTCAAATGGACATAGGGGTCACCAATTCCACCATAGCGACATTAAGCCGAAATCTGTGAACGTGGTGGAAGCTGAAGACCATGGAATGCGAATGGGATATCCAAAGAAGTTTGAGGATTGATTCGGCGTTACAATTCATCAAGCTGGCGTTGGGCCTGAGTGAACATCTCCTCGGTAGGAAGAGTCCAAGAAGGGTATGGGCCAGCCTGAGCAAGAGATGGTGAATTTAAACCAGGATAATGATGATGGGCCGGATAAGGGGACCCAACCTGAGAAGAAGGAAAGCCCATTCCGAGAATGGAGGAGTGCATGGGCCTGGAAGAATCGTGTATGTAGGAATGAGGATTGATTGGAATAGCAGCAGCACGGGCGGGATAAGAAGGCCCGTTTAAAGAATAGGGTCCAACGGAGGAATAAGGAGATGGGCCCGCATGGGAAGTGGAATCCATGCGGGGATAAGAAGATGGAGAGGTACATGAATAAGGTACAAGCGAGAAGTGCTCCATGGGGAGAATGGAGACTTTACACAGTGAATTTCAAAGGAATACAAGGAGGGAAATGACCCAAGACAAATGCAACTAAATGGGGACACACAAAGATGAACTAGACCTAATGAGCCTAATCTGACAAAGAGATGCAAATGATGACACTGCAGCATACAATGGAGGAGAGATGAGAAAAGAATCAACCAATTAACCACCCAAGTTGTAAATGATGCACGAAGATTTTATAAGTTCCTCTTTAGGACCTTAGTGGATTAATTAAAATGTGAGTTCACTCAGCCATAAGGTACCTAAATATAGGAATAGTCTAAAGGTTTATGTCAAATTTAATGAAGAATTAATGAAATAATTTATGTCGAATGGTACTCTAGCCTGCCGGCCGGCTCAATTGTTGACTGGAACTATTCGTGGCTTGTCCCGTTCTCCACCTAGTCCCCATGGCGACTTTGACCTAGGCCCCATGGCGGATGCAAGGGGGGCCACCGTGGCCCCCTTGGCTCCCGTTCTCCTTCGACCTGGTTCTCCCTCCTCTCAGCTCCCTGGTACATCCCCTGCCCGTGCAAAGTCCTTTGCAGAGGTACTCATCTCCTCTTTGAAGCCACCCAATGTCAAAGCTTTTGTGCACGCTCCTGCAACTACACACGGTGGAGAGCCGGCTGTCTTTTTCAACGCTGAGGAACTCTCCGCCTCCTTGGAACCTTTTGCGTATTCACTTGTTGCTCGCACTCCTTTCGAGAGATCGGCTTTCCCTGACATCAGAGCTCATCTTACGCATCGTTGCAACTTCAAAGAGGATTTCATCATTAGTGCCCTGGATTCTCGACATCTGCTACTTCGATTTTGCAATGAGGTGGATTTCCTGAGATTGCTTCTGAAGGATAGTCTTTTCGTTCATGGCAAGCTTTTCAATTTTTTCAGATTGTCGTTGAACTTTTCGCCGGATGAGGACTCACCAATTCTGTCGATCTGGATTGCATTCCCAGGATTGTCGGTAAATTTTTTTATTGAACCCCTGTTGTGCTCTATAGCTGGTAATATAGGAATAGTTTTGAAGATTGATCAATCTACCTTAAATTTATCCAATACATCGGAAGCCCGTGTGTGTGTTGAATTGGATGTCTCTAAAATTCATCCGGAAAGAATCTGGATTGGCATTCCTGGGGGAGGTGCTTGGCAAGACATAGTCTACTCTGATATTCCAATGTTCTGTTCTGCTTGTGCTCGGCTTGGTCACAATCTGGAAGAATGCAAAGGTAAAAAATCCTATACTAGACTGACCACAGTCCGGATGTCTGATACACCAGCTCTTCCACCTAACCAGAAAAAGAAAGTCTAGATTCCTGTAGACAGCACCAAGAAAAGTTTTGAACTGGGTATCACTCAAACATCAAATGAGATTGAAGTCAGGGATCAGTCCCGGTCCCAAAACCTACTGGATGATTCAGTGTCCGATCCTAAAGAAATAAATTTTGCAGAAGATCGAATCAGTAACGGTTTGCATAGTCGGAATCTTTCTGAAGTACTTAAGGGTACTGAGTTACTGTGTGAAACTGCTCAGCTGAACTCAAAACCCAGCAAGCCACAACTGGGGACTCAGCATAATTTTAATGCTATTAGGAATAATGAACTGCCAGTGAAGCCACTTTCCACTGTGGAGCTCCCTTCAGACCAAACTCATACTCAGCTTGGCACAATAGCCCCTGTCCCTGAAATCTCTTTACTTGGTGATCACTCTGCGTTGATATTACAAAAGAGCAATGAGATGATCGAGGGTCCTAAAATCCACTGTCAGAAGGATGAACAAATTGCTAGAAGAAGGGCTATCGCAGACTCAGTTTCTGATGGAAATGCGACTGCTTTGCTGCTTGATCGTTAGGGTGCAATTACTAGATCCATGATTAGGTCAGGATCTATGGGTAATATTCTTGAGCTTCACCTCTCATGAATTTTATAATTTGGAACATTAGAGGTATTGGGAATGAGATATCTGTTGGCAGGGTTAAATTTCTTATCAAGAACTATAAACTTGACTTCATTACCCTGTTGGAGCCCAAAATCAATACCAGTAAACTAAATGGCATTTGTAAAAAACTGGGTATGAGTAAAGCTTGTGCAAACAATGATGACGTTGCACACATCTGGGTTCTGTGGAGAGATACTTTTGATTTTTCTGTTGTTAGCAAGGACAATCAACAAATTACTATTGCTCAAGTAAATCCAGTCCACCCTTCTTTTCATATCAGCTTTGTGTATGCTAAATGTTCTTCATCAGAGAGAAGGGATTTGTGGTCTTCATTAAACTCAATTCACTCTCAAATTACTGGTCCTTGGACTGTTGCAGGTGATTTTAACTGTATTCTGAAGCTTGATGAAAAATTAGGTGGGAACACCCCTAATTCAGGTGTAATGCTGGACTTCCAGCAATGTGTTTCTGACTGCTCTCTTATAGATGCTGGTTTTATGGGATCTAAATATACTTGGTATAACAACCAAGCAGGTAGCAAAGGCATTTGGGATAGATTGGATAGGGTGCTTACCAACTCTGAATGGCTATCAACACTACCAATTTCTGTTGAGCATCTATCTAGGGAAGCTTCAGACCATGCACCATTATTAGCCAAATCTGTTTCCTTCCTAAAAATTAAAAGAAGATTCTGTTTTCAAAGCATGTGGCCCAAACATGAGAAATTTCTTGAGGATGTTAATATTTGCTGGAACCTCAGCCCTGTGGCTTCTTCTCCAATGACTACTCTATACATGAAGTTAAAGCATATGAGAATCATGCTTCGTAGCTGGAACAAGCTCACTTTTGGGAATGTACACCAAAACTTAAAAGCAGCAGAAGATGAAGTTCTTCTGGCAGAACACAAATATGACCTGCAACCCACTGAGGAAAACTATTCTAACCTTGAGCAAGCCAAGACCATACAATCAAGCAGACTTCTCTAGCAGGAAATTTTTTGGAAACAGAAGTCAGGAATCTGGTGGTTACTTGAAGGAGATAGAAACACAAAGTTTTTTCATGCTTCAACCATGGCCAAAAGACACAAGCAGAATATCAATCACCTGTGAAACGCTGCAGGAATCCTGATTTCTAACCTTGATGAAATGAAGGACATAGCTGTCTCTCACTTTCAAAAAGCTTTCAGTTCTCAGAGTCACTACATACATGAAGCTTCCCTGAGCTGCATTCCTAACCTGGTAACACAGGAAGATAACACAAATCTCTGCAAAATCCCAACAGATGAAGAAATTTATGATTCAGTAAAAGCTCTATCCCCTGACAGTGCTCCAGGCCCCGATGGATTCATGGGTGCTTTTTACCACTCCACCTGGCATATTATTGGAGATCTTGTGTGCAGTGCAGTAAAAGAAATTTTTGTTACTCAGCAGCCTCTTCCTAGAAGTGTCACTTCCACTGTAATAGCACTCATTCCAAAAATGGCAAATGCACTGGATATTTCTGACTACAGACCTATAAGCCTTTGTAATTTCTTTTACAAAATAGCTTCATCTATTATCAATAAAAGACTTGCCTTAATTCTTCCAAGGATTGTTTCATTGGAACAGTCTGCATTTGTGAAGGGGAGGCAAATTACAGAAAACATTGCCTTAGCACAAGAACTGACAAATAACTTGGGGAGGAAAACAAGAGGACATAATGTCATGTTCAAACTTGACATGGCAAAAGCCTATGACAGACTTGAATGGGACTTTCTATTTGCAATCCTACACAAATTCGGTTTTGACAATTCCTTCATTAAGTTAATTGAAAAGTTGATCAGCAACTGCTGGTTTTCAATCTTGTTAAATGGTGATACAGCCGACTTCTTCAAGTCTTCAAGGGGAGTGAGGCAAGGTGACCCACTTGCCCCATCTCTATTCATCATTGCGGAAGAATCCTTAAGCAGATCTTTAAAGGAGGCTTTTTCAAGTGGTAGGGTAGAGTGGTATGCTGGGCCCAGCCGCTGCCCTCAAATCTCTCACCTCCTGTTTGCAGATGACACCCTTTTGTTTAGTAAAGCTAGCATTATATCTGTCAGAAATTTATTAAAAGTGCTTCATACCTATGAAATTGCCTCGGGGCAGCTAATTAATACCAGCAAAAGTGGATTCTTTCTGCACCCCAAGACTCAAAATTCAGTTTCCAATCGTATTCAAAGCTGCACTGGATTCTCCAAACACTCTTTTCCTCATAAATACTTGGGCTGCCCTCTTATGCTTGGCCGAAGGAAAAAGGTTTTCTTTGCAGGAATAATCAATTCAATCAAGAACAGAGTTGCAGGTTGGAAATCAAGCCTACTATCTCAGGGAGCAAAACTGACACTCATCAAGCATGTCTTGTCCTCCATTCCCCTATACTCTCTATCCTCTTCCCCACTGCATGCAGTCACACATGACCTTCTGGACAAGACGTTTGCTAATTTCTTCTGGGGATCCTCTATAAATGGTAAAAAAAGGCATTGGACCGGATGGCAAGCTATTTGTAAACCTATTTCTCAAGGAGGTCTTGGTATCATGTCATTAAGACTTATGGACACTGCTTTTCGGGTAAAGATGCTGTGGAATGCCCTATTTGCTAATTCATTATGGGCCACTTTCTTCAGAGCAAAATACATCGGGCAGCGTCATATCAGTGAAGTCCAATTCAGGAACATGAATGGCTTTACCAGGAGGAGCTGGCTGAAGGTAAGAGATCTGATTTCCAAACACACAAAAGTTGTTGTTGGTGATGGCAGTAATACTCACTTCTGGCTGGACAACTGGATTGGAAGCAGAAGATTGGCAGAGTATGTTCCCAACTCGACCATTCAGAATAGCAGCATTACTATCAGGGATTTCTACACTCTCCAAACCAATGCAAACAACAACCTGCTGGTCGGAAGGATCCCGGACTCAATCAAATCAGCTATTCACAGCCTTCAGCTAAACCAGTATCCTGACTGCTCGGTCTGGAGTCTCTCCCCCTCAGGCTCTTGCACTGTGGCCTCCACCTACTGTGAGCTGTCTACAATTAATTCCAATCATCATTCATTTCCTTGGACCTGTCTTTGGTCTAGTTGGCTACCAACCAAAATTTCTATTCATATCTGGAAGACTACCCACAATGCTCTCCCCATTGATAAGAATATTCAAAGGCTGGGTGTGCAAATGTGCTCCAAATGTCAATGCTGTAAAACACAGTGTGAGGAAACAACTAGTCATTTATTTATTAAGAGTGATCTGGCCAAACATATTTGGTCCTACTTCAGGAATTATGGTCTGAAGATCAACACAAACTCAGTGAACTCTTTCATATACCACAATGCAACGAATATCCAGCTGAAATCTGCCCATGGACTATTTCTTCTTGCTGTCATTGGCTATGGACTTTGGGAAATCTGGAAAGCGAGGAATGCCTCGAAATATGAAGGCAAGAGCATCTCCAAGAACAGTCTTCTTCATCACATAAAAACTCAAGTCAAGCACACTTGTGACACTGCAAACCTCAAGGATATTGACAATACCAAAAGAAACACACTGCGGGATTTTGGTATCAACAACTGACATCATACTAGACCGCAGCTGAAGATAGTCACCTGGGTCCACTCGACCTCACCTTCCCTCAAGCTAAATACCGATGGTGCCTGCAAAGCAAATGGAGACACAGGTGGAGGTGGGGCCATTAGGGACCACAATGGTAATATCATTCTTGCTTTCTCACATTACTATGGAAAAACAAACAGTCTCGTAGCTGAAGCCCGAGCTCTGCTCGATGGCATCAATTACTATCGCACAATTGATGACAAGCCAATCTAGATTGATTGTGATTCCAAAATCTTAGTCCAAATCATCAAAAAAGAAACTCACTGCCCCTGGTCCATTCTTTATTATATAAGGAAGATTTGGAGGCTCCTCAGCATACAAGATTCTATAGCTCACATCTACAGAGAAGGAAACAAGGTTGCTGACTCTCTAGCTTCTTTGGCCTGCTCCACTCATTGTATTGCTTTTTTCTCTTATGATGAGCTTCCTAATTCTATAAAGGGAGTAGCTCGCCTGGATAAACTGGGTATGCCCAGTATCCGCTTAATGTAATTGTAACATTTCCTCCATTTAATAAAATTCACCTCCTAATGTCTGAATGGTGGAGTGGCTTGCTCTTTACCTCTGGTACAAGGGTGCACTCTCCCATCCAGCACTAGGCAAGGTTTCTTGATAAAAAAAAATAAGATACCTAAATAGGGTGGGGGACGGGAAACTGGCTGACTCTAAAGGACTCCCCCTCTCATGAATGCAGACCCTAAACTGTGGGGTGGTACGGTACAACCTACCCGACTTCTGTGTGGGAATCCACGGCTCACGGGGGCTTACGGAGGTCCTCGGCAAGGTCCCCTAGTCGGCTCCAAGGAATATAGAGACGAGAGGAAACCCTACCTCGGTAGGAATGCAACTAACTATGAATGAAATGCATGAATCCTATGCGCACCGGAGTGCATGCAAAGTCTAGCCTAGAAACTAGCAAGCAATGATCAAATCAAATATGTAAGAGGTGAAAGCAAGTATACAACAATGATATAGGAGCTGGGGGAGATCAGTAATCAGCACCAAGTATCATGAAACGCATATAAGGTGGTAATGAAAGAGAAGCACGGGTGCACTGTAGCATGGCAAGGACGGTCTCTGCAAGGCCGCTCAGGGAAACAGACGGTCTGTAGACGACCGTATAATACAAGGAGTAACGACAAAATAAAAGGCAAACCAGAGAATGCTGGAAATGAACAGTGATAGAAACGAGCTGCGTACCAGGATGAGCGATCTATGGACAGCCGCTTATTGACTAGAACGGACCTACATAAACCGTATAACAGCAACCAAGACAACAATCAGAAGACAGAGGAGTACCTGTGCCAGCACGATGGACGGCCAATAATAGACCGTGTAAGACTTGAACGGATGGCCTTGGACCGCTTATCGCAGCAGGCTTTGCAGAAGATATCACGCTGTTCACAGAGAAGAGCGGTGGACTTCCAGCCGCCGAAGAGATGGACGGCTCCTGGAGATCCGCACATGCTCCAGACGACAGAGACCGTGCCCAGACCAACCTGAAATCACTTCGACAAGAGGACTAACACAGCAAAAGAAGAGGTCAGCAAATCACTAACACGATGGGCACTAGGTGTCCCACCGTGATCGCCAAAAAATGGGCTGTTGACGTGTTTCTTACTCTACTTACTTCAGCTCTGACCGGCCGGCTTAAAAAGATAACTCCTCTCCCATTCTACTAAATCGATATATAAAATAAATGTGAACAGTAGAAGGAGAACAGAAGAGTGCAAATTAGTGTGATCGCCACCAAGGTGCCTAATGTGATTGACACATCGTACCTTGGAAAGAGGGAGAGGTACTCGCCTTAAGAGAAGCGCTTGGAGGATGTACGGCTCCGGAGGAACCGCCTGTAATGATGCATGGCCGCACGAAAGACCATCTAAGAACGCTGCAGAGGATGTGGGATGAAGCACTCCTGACAGTTGAACGGCTCCATCACGACCGCAAGAAGAAGAAGGACGGTCCAGGTAGCACCGCACGTCTCCTTGAATGGATGGTATAGAACTGCACAAGGCCACCACGCCAGAAGTTACAAAGGGTCCAACCTCCACCCCCTTATAGCCGGCCAGAGGGGATGGGCCTCGTGCTAGGGATTGCTGACTTGCAAAAAAAAATTGATGTGAAGAAGACAGAAGAAACCCAAGATTAGAACTGAAAAGTGTAGTAAATGCCAAAATAAGAAGAAATGAACATGAATAAGTGGAAAGGGGGATACCTGGGGAGTTTTAAACCCTTGGGGGCGTCAAAAACGTGGGAGGGTGTGTGAATGACAATGCAAACAATGAAAACACGGGAGAATGGATGTGTAGAAACAAACATGCAATGAGAAGAAAATGAGACTATCCAGAATGCAAAAGGACTCAAAACGGAAGTTACTCCCTGGACCGGAGGCCTATATGGACGTAGAAGGCCTTCCACTCTGGTTGTAGGTCGCTCAAGGATTCGACAGGGCTTCGTCGTCAACCAAAAATCTCCCCCCCTTTCAAAGGTAGCCTTTAGGGTCTATTTATAGAACACCTAAAGTCCTAGCTTGAAATTAGAGTTTAGAAACATTTTCAGGTCGAGATTATCAAACAAAAGATGAATATAATCAAATTATCTCTTATCCAGTCGAAACGGCACTCAAAATGGTTCAGTATCCATGGAGAAAATGACGAGAGAAGTTAGGGATAAAACCACGGATAGAGAGAGAAAATCTGTTGAAATTCAGGAATCGAACGGATGAATGGTCTTACGATAGACCACTCAATGGGATGTGTGGCCATGTCCTGGCCGTCCAATCTTGTCGGTGGAAATTCAAATAAATCACAAATATTATCCAACTATCCATTGAACTGACTGAAATCTTCGCCGTTGGACTCTCATAGATGAACGGCTAATAGTAGACCTTTCATCTACAAGGGCGGCCACGGGGCAACCGCTCAACCCTGTCAGTGGAAACTCAAAATAGATAAGATAATTAGATAATTACTTGAAAACCAGCGACGTTAGGACTCTGGAGAGATAGACGGCTCAGATGCTACCGCACAATGTCTTATGTGGCTATGTCTAGGCCGTATATATGCATGTCGGTGACAATTCATAAAATCAGCTAAATATCCCATAAATATATGAACGGCCCAATATCAACCACACAAATTATTATACGGCTGGAGGTTGACCGCACATGTACATGGGTGCTTGGAATTCATAGAAAAGCTCGATTAATCAAAACCAAGAACCATTAAGCCCTGAATTAACTCAAACCTAGCCAGGGAGAGAGGCTACCCATAAAATTGGCCCAAAACGTGCCAAAAAATAGTTCAATGAGTAATGGACAACTCGAGACATCAATAAATGGGAGTAAGATAAATGACTCAACTTATCAGCAAAAAATGGGTGTCAACACTAAGATGAAGAATTTTTCAGTGAGATACCAATTTCATAAATCAATATTTATAATTCAAAGTCCTCCATTATAGGGGCTTATGAATTGGTTTTGATTGATAATCATGGATTAAGAATGATGTAGACCAAGTCTTCAAAAAGATTCAATACTCATATCTGAGACAATTCTTTAATAAAAATGAACCACTTGTTCATATAAAATTTTAGTTCAACCTACTTCCATCTTACTCAGTTTATTTTCATGACTTCTTTAAAAGTGATACAAGGTAGTATTGAGATTAAACATTCATGAAAACATCTGAAATTTGAATTTTCTTGCATAAATTTTATGATGCACATATATATATTGAATTTTCTTTTTGAGCATCATTTTGTTTTTCATTGAGCAATTTTGGTTTGAGCAACACCTTTTTACATGAGGCACAACACGTCTTAAGTGAAATGACCCAGTTACTCAGTGTGATAACCGTATTGCTTCTCTATGTAAAAAATAGAGGTAGCATTAAGGGTATCTTTGGCATGAGGAGACACCTTGGTTAGAGGCCAGAATCCCCAGTTATTCAATACCATTATGCCATTGCTCTGCCATATTTGTATTATATTTTTAATGGTTTTTAAGCAGAGTTAGCTATGGTCCTTCATGACACAGTCCTTTGGACATGTTTCTCAGTGACCACATTCATTGCTCTGACCATAATATCTCTTTTAAGACAGTTTCAGACAAAGCAAATGTTTAAGAACAATACTTACACTATGCATCTCAACCAAAGTAAATCGAGATTTCAACTTTTCAGATTTGAGGAAGTCTTACACGAAATTTACATGAAACAGATAGTTAAAGTTTATTAAAAATTGAACAAGATACTTTCAAATTCCTTATGTTCAAACTCAAGAGTACAGTAGACTTAAGCCAATTCAAATCAACAAATATTCTTAAACCTATATAATAGAAGATTCTTCATTAAGAGTGATTTCAAATTTATGGAATAGTACACAGGCTGAAGTTTTCTTCAATACACAGTTCAGTTGCTTTCAGATCAGCAGCAAGTAGTAAAAGTATGAACAAGCATGCATAGAGAGTGATGAATTTAAAAGTCATGCTTGTTACAAGGTTTATCAAGATAAACCAATCAGAATTTTAAAATGAACAGTTTTCCAAGTGAGTAGACTGATATTTCATGAGAAGTTGGAACTCTGAAGATGAAAATGAACAGGAGTTCCAAATTCAGAGCTTAGATGACAGACAGTTTGAGATCAATTAAACTAGGATCAATAATGAAGGTTAGTCACTGTCATGCAGATATGACAAGGTGAAGCAAATGAATGGACAGGAAGAATTCAGATAATGATACAACTAAAGTATTTCAATGCTCCCCCTCTCTATATGCAGAGAATCACCTCTTTTTGAATTTTCTAAGATAAATGCAATGCAACTATATGCATGTATATGCAATGTCTTCACTAAAAGCAATGCATGGACACGAATGGCATAAACATGATGTAGGGATAGACAAACTCCCCCTGACTATATGCAATCTATGCAAAGAAGATTAACCATATGATTTTATAATTCATGCTCATGATCATTCTGATTGCCTTATATGTAATATGACCCATGGTACCAGGCGGAGGACTTAGTCAAACAGACCACCTCACACATGGTGAGAACTTCCAGAAAGATTGCATATTCCCTTTAGTAACTTACCATTTTATATACCATAATGGTCATGCATGTTAATGTAATGTCAAGACAGTCCTATCAGATTTTCAAGGAATACACTACAAATTCGGGCAATCATCAAAACACAAATCATGTGAAATTCACATATTTTTAGAGAATTCTAATTAGAGGATGTCTATCCACAGAGTTGAGTGCAAAGCATAAATTTCAGATGAGCATAATTCAGAGAATTCAAATTTGACAATGCAGATGATGAATGAATATGCAAAAATAAGTTTAACATGCTATGCAGTGATCAAAGACAAAAAGGCTTGAATGATAGAAATTGAGCAGAGTTGACATGACAGACTTGGTAAATGCAGAGTTGGGGTTTTCATTCTTTGAGTGCCTTGGTTTATTACCCCCAAAATATTCTTCAACCCAAGGCACACCTGCAAAACATAATTTATTTTGCACAAACAGGTACCCAAGACATCTTGGGTCCTGAAATAACCGTGACACCGTTAGCAGGTGTTCTCAACAGTTTTTCAGCTTGTTCATCATCAAACGACAAGAGATGACAGTTATACATAGAATGTTGTAACTGTCCACAGTAATGGCATGATCCAACAGTTTTAAAATTCTTTTTATGCTCATTACTATAATCATGAAATCTATTAACAGAGTGAAAATTCTGTTTACTAAAACTAGCCAGCCAACAATCAGCAGCTCTGTGGCTTGGCTTTCAACATTCAAAGCATGAAGAGTTCTTCTTTTTATAAATCAAGTTATTTCTAGCAGCAGCATAGAGAGCATAGAATTTTACAGATTTAGAATTCAATCTATTTCCATGAGTATGCCAGTAGTTCTTGACTGTATGGCCATGATTTCTACATTCAAAGCACCTAATGTGCTTTTCTTTAGAACCAAAATTATTTCTTTCAAAAACATTTTTGTTAACAAGGAAATTAACAAATCCAGAATGAAATTTCTTTCTCTGATTATGACAACATTGAGCAGCAATGTGACCTAATTTGCCATAGTGAAAGCATTGAATGCTCTTTTTATGATTTGCATGATTTTTAGCATGAACATTCCTATCATGCAATTTTCTAGCATTGAGGTCATCATGTTCCATTAATTTGCATTCATGCATGAGATGACCTACTCTATGACAGTAAAAGCATTTGATTCTGTTGTTTTGAACATGAGAAGGTTTCTTCATATTAGAATTCCTAGCATGAATTCTATCAGATTTCAATTCATCCTTCTTCATGATAAAATAATCATCCATCTCATGACAAAATTTATCACAATAAAAACCATTAACATTCTTTCTTTTATCAAAAAATATCTTGGTCTGAGATCTTTCAGCATGCAATTTATTTTTCTTCTTTTTTGAATTTTTATTCTATTTTTTAGTTTTTTGAATAGTAGCTAGATTTGGATTCCTCTGTGCAGCAAACTTAAAAACCAATGGAGTTTTGATGCTGGTTTGTTCTAAGCTACTTACAAGTGATGTATGAATTTTATTTCCAAAGCTCTTCTTCTTTACTGGATCATACCCCAGCTCTCTTTCTGAAAATTCACTTTCATCCCTAGCAACTTATCCAAATTATCTTGCCCTTCAACAAATCTAGATAAAGAATTCTTTAGGTCCTTAATCTCATCTTCCAGGGATGCAATATGTAATTCATAACCAGCAATTTCTTGTTCACTGTAATTCACACACTCATTTAGCACTTTGTTTACAGTTTTAAAGTTCTCAACTTCTTGTTCCAGATTGTGCAGTTTTTTAGACTCTTTTATACAGACAGATTTTCCTTTTTCTATGGTTAAGAGTTTTTCAGAAATAGTAGAGTTGAGATGTTTGAGTCTCTCATTTTCTAATTTTAATTGTTCAACCTGTTTACTATTGTTATCAGATTTGGAATTCAACTCTTCACTCAGCCTTTCCTCTCTTTGTTCAATTTCTAATTTTTCATCCAACAAATTTTTGTTCTCTTCCCTCAAGGATGCGATTAAGTTTTGATGCCATTCTAAGTCAAAATGAAGTGTCTCATTTAATTCATTCACAAAACAACATTTATCACATGTAGACGTGTTTGAGCACTTATTTTTATTCTTAGATTCTTTCAATTGTTCTCTAAGGCTGTCAATCTCAGTCCTCAGACTTTCATTACCTTCTTTCACGGATGAGCTTTCATTGCATGAAGACTTAGCAGAGCATATTGTTTTCTGAAGTTCTGCAATTTTTACCTTAGCGGCTTCAAGCTTTCCAGAAATTAAGTCATTTTCATGCTCAAAATTGGCGAGATTCTTTTCAACCTTTTCAATTTGTTTTTTTTTTCATTTTCAAATTTCATGTGATTTAGTTCTTAGTTGTGATATTCATGCTCTTCCAATAGTTTCGTATGCATACTAAATTCAGACAAGCATTCGTCATAAGAACTTTTCAGTTTCACACAGTTTTCACAGGAAGATTTCGATTTTTTGAGTTTTGAGTTAATGCTTTCAAGATTTTCTAGTTGTTTCTTCAGACAATTGTTTTCAGATAGCAGATCTTCAAGGTCAACATTTTCCAAGCAGACACTCATGCTAGCATCCAGTTTCTTCTTCAATTTTTTATTTTCAGACTTTAATTTTTTATACCTATCAGTAAGCTCTTCATGTATGCTCACTAATTCATCAAATGAAATCTCTTCAGATCCGGAGCTTACCTGAGACGCAGTCTCACTCATTTGATCACTGTTGTGATCACTATGGTTGACCATCAAGCATTGATCCTCTTACTTCTCATGAGCAGATGACTCTGTCCATTATCTCTTTTCCAGATGTTTATCCTGCAACACAGGAAAACATATCAGTATCTATTGAAGCCTTCAAAATATTGAGAACTGTGATATTATCACGGTTCTTTAGTCTGTTCTCACAAGACCAATTGGTCTTGTCGTTAGATAATTCATGTGGCCCTTTAGATACAAATTCCATAGATTTTGATCAATGGAATTCATGTAAATGCATAGGCTGCCAAGCCATGTGCTGAAGTTGGAACCATCAAGAACAGTAGGAAATGCCATTTAAAAACAACTGAGTAAGTTCAGATCAAAAAGCCTGAAAATAAGATGACAAGTGCACCAAACTTAAAAAAGCAAAGCACCGAAGCAGACTAATCAGGACCTTCTACAGATCGTTGGATCTGGAAATCAGAGACCGGTTCTAGTACAGTTCAAGCACAGACCAAACAGAAAACTCAACAAAATCAAACATGCACCCAAAACCAGTATAGCACCAAAAATAGCAGGATCCTCTGCAGATCATTGGATCTGGACATTCGGAGACTTGCTCTGATACTAATTGTTAGTATGTGAGGACTAAGTGCAATGGTGCACACACAGATTCAGAGCGGGGGTGAATGAATCCCCATTAAAAATTCTGCCCGATTTGAACTCTATTTAGTAAATTATGCGGAATTAAAACTGAATGGCTTAGTTAACAGAAAGACTCACTCAATATCAGATCGATGGCCTAAAGATCAGCTAGGTGACTAATGTGTAGGTAGTACACATACAACTGGATACTAAACTGATAGAGAGGCTTCAATATATATGCAATTGAATGCGGTCCTATTCAAGCATCTACCGGTGAAACACAAGAATAAGCAAACCACAGTGCAAGGAAGATTTTTAGGTGGTTCGGTACTCAGACCTACATCTACCCTACACTTAGACCTGAGTGTGGATTCCACTGATACACAGCTTAAACAGCTAGGCCTCACAGCTTGCCTACAACTGCTGAGCGTCACAGCTTGCTCCACTGGGCATTACAGCTTTAGCCACCGCTGATTCACAGCTTCTGAAATGGAAAGTAAAAATAGAAAACTGGAAAGATAAAAATCAGCAACTGAAAGTTGGACATAAAGCACAGTAATATAGCTCGCTAGGAGCAGTGTGGCTTGGATCTGATCCAGAGGCCACATATCTTCTTCAATCCTGTTGCTGCAACTGTCTTCTACTTCTCTCACGATCTCTCTACTCTTTTCTCTCTTCATCCCCTTTCTTTTTCTTTCTGATCTATCTCTCCTCTTTCTGCTGCTCTATATCTCTCTTCTTTTCTCTTCTGAACTCTCCTCTCCTTTTCTTCTCTTGAGCTCTTCTTTACTCATCTTTTGCACTAGAGAGTTGCCCGCATTTGATCGCAGGAGCGGCCTTCTTATAGGACTGTAGGCAGGGTTTCCATGAGCTCATGCGTCCGACGTGTGTAGGACTCGTCCCAGCCTTTTCAAGAAAAGCCAAGTGTAGATTGGGGCGTTGATTCACGTGGCAGAATGTCAAAAATATTCTCCCCTTGGATCACGTGCCAATTATTGGTTTCGTTATCCTCCACGAACTCATGCTTCAAGCGTGACTAAAAGTTCACGTGACGGAGAGGCTGCTGTCTGCCTTTAGCATTGCAGGTGCTCGAGCATATGCCACATTGAAAGAAATGCCTTAGCCTGTTAAAGTAAAATGCAAACATGGTTAGACCTTATATACGTAGCTCAGACAATGTGCACTGACTTTATACAGGTCCAAGTTAAAGTGTGCACAGATCTGAGTAAACATATATGCACAGACCTATATGCACAAGACACAAAGTGCATAGACCTATATGCACAATGCAATAGGAATGCACCAACCTTGTAGATGAGCATGCAACAAAAGATGCACAGACCTTATGTGCATTATCGCAAAAGTGCAAAGACTTATGTGTGCCTAAAATAGACCCTGAACAAACGTGATATGCATAATGCAAAAAGAAAAACTTGCACCGACTTGCAACATGCACCGACTTGGAAGCTCATGTGCACAAGACCTACACCGACGTTAGCATACAAAATGGAGATGTGCACTGACTTCAGATGAAGACTAGCAGAAATGCACCGACCTTCTATATGAACAATGCGAATGACAAACAATGCACCGACCCTTGAGTGCTCACAACAAAATCTGCACAGACCTTATTATGTAGCGTGCAAACATGCACAGACCTTATGTGTGCGAGGCAAAAACAATGCACCGATGTTGTGTGCATTCATGCACAGACTCTATATGCAGCATGTATGCACACACCCATTAAGCATTATGCACAGACCCTAACAAACTCATACCAAATGTGCACCGATGCTAACAAGACTAACACCAAATGTGCACCAACGTTGTTCTGCCTAACAACTGATGTGCACAGACCTTATAAACCATGTACAAGGACATGCACAGACCTTGTATGCCTTCTACAGTGACATGCACAGACGTTGTATGCGTTAAAGGTAAAACATGCACTGACCTTATATCATACAAGGCAAATGTGCACTGACCTATATATATGCAAACTGGTAACTAGCACCGACCTTTTTGTGCATACGGTCCTAACTGGCATAGACCTTGTTGTGTAAACAACACTGACTAACATAGACTTACAGAGTAAAACAAATGCACTGACTCAAGCTTGACAAAACATGAATGCTGACATAGTACTTATGTGAAAATTGATTATTTGGCCAAATCATAATCTGATGCAAGAGTTGACTGTGCGTTGACCAACAGTTAACAACATATCATATTCAAGCACATATAAGCACATATGAACTGTATCAACACATCATATGAACCCTTGGCATATTCAAGAACAAATGAATCATGATTTACACTACACACATGATTCATAGTATGTCATTATCAAAACCAGGGTTTCAATAATTACTTTGTGTGATTGTCTACTGCTCTGATTATATTACTTGCTCGAGGCGTACTAACCGACTGTTCACGTTCCCGATTGTTTCCGCTGCATAATCTCGAGATGTGACAATTTTAATCCCCCTATATCTGACGACGAAGCCCAAAAACTTCCTACTAGAGATGCCGAAAGTGCACTTCATTGGGTTAATCTTCAGCTCATATCCGCAACCTTTCAAATATGATTCTGAGATCACCAAAGTGATCTTGCCTCCTTTTCATTTTGACGACTACGTCATCAATGTAGCATTCAACTTTGTCATAGAGCAACTCGTCAAATATTTTTGTCATCGCCCTCTGCTAAGTGGCGGCAGCGTTTTTGAGGCCGAAGGGCATCCTTTTGTAATGGAATATCCCTTTAGGTGATCGGAAGGCTGTGTGAATTCTTTCATGCTCAGCTATCAAGATTTGATTATAGCCGGATGACCCGTCTAGAAATGACAAGGCTTCATGGCCAGTTCTAGCATCAATCATGACATCAGTGATTGGCACTGGGCATCGTCCTTCAGACAAGCTTTATTCAAATCACAGAAGTCTACACAAATCCGGATCTGACCGTTTCACTTCTTAACAGGCACAATGTTGGCCAGCCAAGCAGTGTATTGGTTTTCGGCCACGAAGTCAACGTCTATCAGCTTGTCGACCTCTTTGTAAATCTGGCTTATTAATACCGGCCTCATCCTCCGAGGCGACTACTTCACTGGCTCGACTTTAGGGTCGATGGCCAATATATTCTGGGCAACTGCAGGGCTGAGCCCTAGCATTTCCTTGTAATTCTAGGAAAAATAGCCCCAAAATTCTTGGAGCAGCTTTATGTATTGTCCCCTTTCCTCAGGCGATAAGAGGGCACTGAGAAAAGTGGCCCTGGGGTCATCTTTAGTGCCGAGATCTATTTCGACCAATTCATTTACAGTAACTTGGCCACCATCTTCTATTTCGAGGGAGCCGACTGTAGATCGATAAAGCCCTCATCGTCTTCTTCAGCTTTGAAGACATCACAGGTGTATTCTTGTCGTATTCCGCCTAGCGGTGAGACTTTGGCTTTGCCCTCTCCCGAGCTGGCTAGCTTTTGACTGTGCTGGGGAAGCAGCACTGGTACTGGTAGTGTAGATTCTGTGTGGCTTGGATGCCGACTTATGGATGAAGCGCCCTTAAGGGCGGAATGACTTTGTTCAGCTTTTGTCTCCTCTGAGTAGCCATTAGAAATTGTAATTACTTCCATAGACATGGATTCCCAGCATTTGCATGAGGCAGCAACTTCTTGATTATCAGGTGCCCGCGACCGAGGCAGGCAAGGGCTTTTCAATTCAACGGATAGCTTTGTTAGTTCATAGTCCCCCAGGTATTCATCATAAATTGCCCCCATGGAGTCTTCGCTTGTTGAAGTGGAGATGGAGAGCATATCCACCTCATAGTAATCTTCTACCGGGAAGCCCAATCCCAGGTGCTAGGTAATCTGCAGCAGTTCTTTGTCCATATTTGGTGGATACCACAGCTATTTGAACATCTTCTTCTGACTGGAGGGTTGGCAGAAGGAGATCTGTTGCTTCCTGGTCATCTTAACCACGTGGCCAATTATGTGACGGAGTCCCATGATTGGGACAAGTGGATCATATGCCTCTTTCGGGACCCTACAGTCATCGTCCCCTTTCACTGGTTGCTCCGCGGCTCCGTAGAACATGGTGGGCTGGCCCTCAGGATTGGGGACCTCTAAGGTCTTCAAAATTTTGACTATTTGACAATCTACATCTGCTATGGGTTTAATGATCCCTGGCGGGACTTTGACGTGCCCGAGTAAATCCCCGAGTCCTGATGCCCCCGGCTCGGGGTATATGTTTGACTAAATTACTCTAAGCACTCCTTCTTGGTCAAATAAAAATGACACTTCTGGAGGGGCCACATAATCAGGCGGCAGAGGAGGGAACCTATCGCCGGACTCTATTTTGTTCTTCCCCTTATCTGGTGCTGGGCGGGTAGTCTTCTTCGGCTTTTCCAGATACAGTGATGCATCCAGTAGGTGGCATTCGAACACCTTGAACGGGTGTAGATCGAAAAATATTCTTTCTTCTTTCCCATTTCGAGGGTACTTTATGCACTGGTGGAGTGTAGAAGGTATCAGTTGATTTTGGTGCAGCCACGGTCGACCTAGCAGCGCCTTATACGAGGTGTTGTAATTTATCACATGGAACTGCACTTTAGTAGTGAAGTCACCCAGTGAGAGGCCAAATTCCACCACGCCCATAGGGACTTCAAACTTCTGGTTGAACCCAGCAATTCTCATGTCCCTGACCTTGATCAGGTGCACATCAAAATAATGTTTCTAGTATACCCGGTAGGGGAGTATGTTCACTACCGCACCTAGATCAATCTGAATTTTGTTTATCGGCTGCCCGTTCAGCTGCCCCCTCATGTAGAGTGATCTATTATGGCCGACGGATGGTAGGAGCATTTCTTCCTCGGTAAAAGTCATGGCCACCCCTGACTGCATTTCAGCGAAAGAACTTTCAAAGTGCATCGGGGTTTGTAAAGCCGTGATAACAGCCTATCTGGTTTCCTCATCCAGAGACAGTATCTCCCAGACAATGAATCTTGCAGGGATCATTTTCAGTTGCTTCATTAGTCTATTGCTGGCCCTGACATTGGCCAATTTCATCTCTTAAGCCTTGCTTTGCTTTCCTTCATTGTATGTTTAAGGAACTGGCTTAGATGGCAACTCATCTTTCTCTTAGGTACTAGCTGGGCCTGCTGCGCAGGTTCAACCGGCTCCTTTTCTTGCACAAACTCGGCAAGGTTTGGGATGCCAGCATGGTCTTTATTTGCCAAAGGTGGGGTGGCCGAAGATAGGGTTGGGGAGTTCTTGGCCATCAGTTGTGGTCGCGGGCACGACTGCTTGCCCTTATGGGCTAACATAAATTCGATGAAGGAGGGGACCTTGTGACCGCTTGTATTTTTGGGGTAGAGGCCAAGTGGAGGTGGGATTTCCATGCCTTTGACTTCAGGCTCTGGGACATCATATGGTTGTTCACCCCTGAACATAATGTTGTTATTAGCTTGGTGAGGGTGCCCCCATTTCCTTCTAGACCTGGTGGCATGCTAGGAGGTAGAGGCTTTGACCTAATTTGCCTCCGCTGGTGCGAGGCATATTTCTTAATTATCCTCTTTAGAAATTTGAGCCATGTTGAACAGGGCGGATAAAGTATTGCAAGAGACGGTGACGCCCTTTCTTTTGTTCTTTGATATCTTCTTTTTCTTCTTCTTCTCCTTCTCAGTCGGTGGTTTCTCCCGGGGAGGGTCATCCCATATGCCACGCTCCTCCGCTTTAGCTTCAGCTTCCTATGCCAATTCTAGGGATTTGAAGTGCTCCCAAGGAACATACTCATTTAGCTAGACAGGCCGAAGTTCGGGCTATTCATATTCATCTAGCCCATTTATGAATTCTTGAAGCCGTTCAAGTGCTGAATTGGCTTCTTCATGCATCTGAAGGGGGTCTACTTCTTCTTGTTGCTAGTGGGCCTCCTAATGACCACTCGGGGAGCCGTCTCATACCGAATCAGGGCCACAACTGGTGACGCCGGCTGAGGTGTGACACCTCGTATGTGAATTCTCGGGCCATGACGAGGCGCTGCCCTTCTTCTTGCTTTTGCTGACACAGTTTGCCAATTCCCCTGGTCTTTTGCTGGTGCCAGGATGTAGGCCTCATAGGTGTATTGAGTGTAGGCCTCCGCCACTTCTTCGGGTAGCTGATGATATAAGGATATCATGTTGATTGTTGCCCCCAGAGTGGGCATTTCATGTGGGTGTGGGGGATCGACTTTGTACTGCCCCATTTGTAGCTCCCCTTTCTTAATCAATGATTTAATAATGTCTTTGAAGACATAACATTCCTCGATAGCATGCCCGAGCATCTGATGATACGGCAGAAATGAGGGTCATCTTTTCTTTTGAGGTCATTCGGCCTCTTTGGTTCTGGGAGCGTAATGTTGTTATATTTTGTAGCCCATTCGAACAAGACTCAGGTTTTGTCCCAAGGGAATGAGTATAGTTTCTTCTATTTCTCCCGTAGGGAAGGGCCCTCTCGCCGTTCAGCATGCTGGCCGGGGGAGGATCAGCTACTCCTTTGTCCTTTTCTTTCTGCAGTGTGGGAAACCGAGGCAATTACTGAAGGGGAGTTTCAGAAAAACTCATGAAGCAGAGTCATCTTAGAAGTCTCACTTAATCCAATCCTTCTCAAAAACAAAAAAAAGGAAGAAGGAGAGAAGGATTTAAAAACAAAAAAACAAAAAAATGGGAAGAAGGAGAGAAGGATTTTTTTAAAAAAAAGAGAGTGAAGAATGAAAAAAAGGGGGAAGAATAAGTAAAAAAAAGGAAAAATGAGGTACGCCTACCATTTCAGTCGACCGATGCCCCGGTTCGGTCGACCGAAATCGGTGAACCAGACCGGCCGATCTCGCGTGTGAATGCATTTTAAAGGGGTCCATCACCCCTATTTCCTCACTTTCTCATCTCTATTCAACATCCTAGCCTCCTCCCAAACCCTAGAACACCCAGACACCACCTTTCCAACCCCTAAAACCCTCTTTTTCTTATCTTCGCACAAGATCGAGATCGTCGCCGAATTTCGACACCGAATCGGTGCAGCGACGTGTGCGACCTCGCAGCTTCTTCTTGGGGTTCCAGCTTGTGGGAAATCACTTTCCTAGGTTTTGGTGCATCATCCGGTCTCTTTTCACCCCCAAGAAGGAGTTTTGTTCCCTAAGGGTTTCCATAGAGTTTTTCCATTCTAATGGCGCCTATAAGATGCTTCTTTCGCGACCCTCAGAGATCTACCAGGAGGGAGTCCAGCTCAAGGAGAGGTGAGGACCCGATTCCTCCACCATAGCCAGCACCCGCACCTCCACGTGCACCGTCGATGCACCCAAGGCCCATACTCAACGCCCGTCTGGTTGATTTTGGTGAGTTGAACGATGTCTTACCAGATTTGGGTGCTATTTTTGATATACAAGATGGTTGAATTGACTTTGTCACAAGATACACTAGATATTTTCCCAGCCTTGTCCAACAGTTTTATGGAAATTTGACCATGAGAAATGACCGTCTGTATACTATTATAAAAGGAGTTGAGTTTAAAGTCACTCAGATTTATTTGAGAGCACCCTAGGAGTTTCTGCCAAGGGCCACGATTTGGCTTTTGGTCATGGTCACGCTGAGGAAACTTTTATCCTCATGACCTGCAGTGAATATGTGCATGGAGTAGCAACTTGATCAAGTTGAATATCAATTACTTTCCTCCATTGCAGCACATTTTGCACCATATGTTTACCACCCTCATCTATCCCAAGGGTGGAAGCCAAGATGAGGTGACAGAAGTGCATAAATTCCTATTCTACTGTGTGATGAATGGGATGCCAATCATATCAAGGAATATTTGGACTTAGAAAATTTTCAAGGAGGGCTTATATAGATAGCTATATTCAAGCATGCAAGGTGGTATTAACACACAAGGAATTAGAAATAATGACACTAAATATGCATGTGTTCCATGCAATCTACCCGTTATGCAATTGACTTTTCTACATGTTCAACACTTAGCCATAATGCCAACCTAGGTATGTATTCTCTCAACCTTGCACATGTCAAGTTCTCTTCTTATTTTCTCGAATTGATCCTAGTTTAGGGTTTGGTGAAGATATCAGCCAACTGATTGTGTATCAATAAATTTCAATTCAAAATCCCCTTTTACTACATGATCTCTTAGAAAATGATGTCGGATGTCAATATGCTTTGTTCTAGAATGTTGGACAGGATTTTTAGACAAGTTGATTGTAGTGCCATTATCACATAAAATTGGAACATATTTCACTTCAACATTCAAGTCAAGCAATTGATTTTTGATCCAAAGTACTTGGGCTCTACAACTTCCGGCAGCTACATACTCAGCCTCGGCCATTGAGAGAGCTACTGAATGTTGTTTCTTGGAGGCCCATGAAACTCAGCACCTACCAGGAAACTGACAGTACCCACTAGTACTTTTACGATCAACAATACATCTAGCATAATCCGCATTGGTGTATGCAATCAGATCAAATGAACTACCAATGGGAAACCATAAGCCGAAGTCTACTGTGCCAATCAAATATCAAAAAATCCATTTAATAGCCAATAAGTGAGACACTTTAGGACATGACTGAAAATGAGCACAGAGACATACACTATACTGAATGTCAGGATGACATGCTGTAAGGTATAGTAGTGATCCGATCATATCTCGAAACAGTGTGGGATCTATTGTTTTACCCTTTTCATCTTTGTCTAACTTCGTGGTTGTGGCCATCGGAGTTGACATTAGTTTTGCATCTACCATTCCGTATTTCTTTAAGAGTTCCATGGTGTATTTGTCTTAGTTGATGAAAATGCCTTCAGATGTTTATTTTACCTACAATCCAAGGAAGAATGTAAGTTCACCCAGTAAGCTCATTTCAAATTCACCCTACATTATTTGTGTAAAATCATCACATAAGGCATCATTAGTAGATCCAAAAATGGTATCATCAACATACACTTGAACTACTAGTATGTCCTTACCTGATGTTCTTGTGAAGAGTGTTTGATCAACTTTACCTCTCTTGAAGTCATTTTCAAGTAGGAATGAGGTAAGCCTTTCATACCATGCCCTTGGTGCTTGCTTCAATCCCTACAAGGCTTTCTGCAACTTGTACACATGTTGTGGATGCTTTGGGTCTTCAAAATCTAGAGGTTGTTCTACAAAAATATCCTCTTTGATATACCCATTAAGAAAGGTAGATTTAACATCCATTTGAAATAATTTAAAGTTAAGAGAGCAAGCATAGGATAGAAGAATTCTGACTGCTTCTAATCTAGCAACTGGTGCAAAAGACTCATCAAAATCAATACCCATCTCCTTGATATACCATTTCGCTACAAGTCGGGCCTTGTTTCTAACCCCCAATCCCGTGTCATTTAGCTTATTTCTAAAAACCCAACGGGTTCCAATTACGGGTTGATTCTTAGGACGTGGCACAAGAGACTACACCTTATTTTTTTCAAATTAGTGTAGCTCTTCATGCATAGCCTGGATAAAGGATTCATTTTGAGGAGCTTCATGAACATCCTTAGGCTCTTCTTAAGAAATTAAAGCCGTCAGATCCTCTTCCTCCACTTGCCTTAATGAGGATCTGGTTTTTACACCATCTACAGGATTAGCAAAGATGTTCTCGGTGGGGTGATCATTCAAAAATGTTGAAGCTATAGGCAAGTCGGGGCACTACACTTGTTGTTCTTGAAGTGTTTCAATTGACGGATCTTCATTATCTTCTTCTTTGATGGAAGTTTCTTCAGTTGGTTCGTCCTTAGCCTTAGTTTGTCCAACATCACTTGGATTTTTAAGAGCGTCGTCTGCATCCAAAATTGAAGTGAGTTGATTTGTTAGTTTTGATTCAGATTCAACATATCTTGATGTAATGACAAATGCATAGAAGTTACTTCCCTAGGAATGAGCCTAGGCCTTAAGTTCACATGACTAAGCTAGCAACTCCCCCTTAATATGTGCAAGAGTTTCTGAGATATTCATTAAAATTTTGATGCCATATATAGCCTATGAATGATTGACTCACAGTAGAAGGCAGAGAACTTAGATCCAAAGATCACCTCACGCATACTGATAGTTTCTAGATAGGCTTAACTTACCCTTCAACACATCACCATTTGATATACCATGTAATCATTGAAATGATGAATGCGCGAGGATTGCAATGCATTATGACATGAAGACAAATTATTCAAGTTCTTCCTCAGCTAGACACTATATGACAGGTGATATGCACAGTGATATGCAAACAACTATGGATGGAATGCACATGCATACATATGCATTATCACATAAAGATTCAACATAAAGCAGATTGACATAACACATTTTCTAGGGAAAGCGAGAGGGATATCACCTGAACGTTCAAATTTCAAAATTTTTGTTTTTCTTTTACCTTGACGTATGCCGCTTGGCCCGTGTGCCTTACCTTCTTGACTGAAAACATATTTCACGCTTCTTATTCCCAAGGCACACCTTCAAAACAAATTTATCATTTTGCATTCTTAGGTACCCAAATCCTCTTAGGTCCTTGTGGGTTAGTAGTAACATTGATAGGTGGCTTCCACTTTTTGACAGCATTCAAATCATCAATTTTTATTAGGAAGCAATCATGCATGATGTGGCCATATTTATTACAATAATGATAGCATGACTTTGCATACTTAAAAGCATGAAACTTATTTTAACCATGTGACTTTTTATTCCAATCTTGTTTCCAAGGAGCAAGGGGTGTGTTAAACACATATGAATTCCTAGGTCGACCTGCCGTTGGATTGGGCTGAGGATAATGGGTCCAGAACACATGATGTGTTGACACCAAGGGTTGGTGGTGTCGACTTGCCCAAGCCTTTTTCTTCATGAACTGATGTCTAGCCTTAGGGTGTGTCGACCTGCCCTTGCCTTCTCCATTGTTCGTTCTATTTTTTCATGCTCTTAAATCATCATTTCTCATGATAAAATAATCATGCATCACATGTCCATGTTTTCTACAGTGAAGACAGGAAACTTTCTTTTCTTTAGGTGCATGGGGTTTAACATGAATGTTTTTATCATGCGCATTGGTGCCAACAGTATTTTTGGGTTTTTGAATTTTATTCTATTTTTGGATCTTTTGGACATCAGACTGCTTTGGGGGTGAGATTGAGGTATTGGCTATATTTGAACTCTAAACAAAAGAAATATACACCTTATTCTTAAAGGATTTATTATTTACAGGATTATACCCAAGTCATTCCCTTTAAAAATTAACTTTGATCCCCAAAAGTATATCCAGATTGTCTTTTCCATCCACAAATTTAGATAGTGAATTATTTAAGTCATGGATTTCACTCTCTAAAGATGTGATATGCAATTCAGCACTAGCAAGTTCTTTTTCATAAGTAGTAAGCCTGACATTCAACATTGCATTTGCAGTCTTAAGGCTATCTACTTCCTGTTTTAATTCATCCACAATTTTGGACTCATTTACAGCCACCGATTTTTCTTTTTCTAGAGCCAACAATCTCTCAGATATGACTGTATTTAATTCCTTAAGTTTCTCATTTTCTTTCAGAATCTTTTCATCGTGAACAAGTTCATTTATCAAAATTTGATCATTGGCCATTGAATTCACCTTTTCTTTTAGTTCCTTTTCCGTTTGTTGAAGTTCACAGATTTTGTCCAGAAGTTCTTTATTTTCATTTCTTAAAGAGCAAGTTTGATCTTTATGAAATTCAATGTCAAACACATGAGCCTCACTCAATTCCTCTAAATGTGAGCATTTTTTACAAGAGGAATCATAATTATTTTGTTCAATTGTCTTTTTTAGTTTTTTATTCTCAGATTTTAACTTCTTATATTTACTTGCAAGCTCACTATATGCATCTACTAACTCATCAAAAGAGACATGATCTGAATCAGATCTTACTTCTGAGGATGATCCACTTACTGATCACTGTTGTGATCCCTCATACCTGCCATGAGACATTTGTCCTCCTTCTCTTCATGGAAGCCAACTAAGCCATCTAGTATGTCCTTTGCGGAGCTGCAGTTGGAAACAAAAGGAAAATTGTTAGCATTAACTGCAGCAGTGAACAAATTTAGAACCAAACAATTTTTATCATGTTTGGACTCATAATCTGCAGTCCAAACTAATTCGTCTTCAGGCAACTCATAGGGACCATGAGAGATAAGCTTCCATAGCTTAGGGTCGTATGAGTTGACTAGACTGCATATTCTCCCCAACCACAGATCAAAGTTAGAACCATCAAACACAGGTGCAGAATCCATAGTGAACATTTCATTAGCCATTGATCTGGATCTCTCTAGATCGTTAGATCTATGAAAAGTTGAGCCTTAGCTCTGATACCAATTGAAGTCCCACGATCAATGACACCCAAGAGGGGGGGGTGAATTGGGTGATTACTATTTTTAAGAAAACTTTTACCTGATTTAAATAGATGTGATGAAATAGCAACTTAGAAACTCAGATCTGTTATATTACAGATTAGATCTATCAAAATCTATCACACATAGTAGTTCTTCGGTACTAGGCGGAGGTATGAATCCGAAGATTCTGCTCACGCAAGGTGATATTGTCCTGACAAGACTAGTTTTGTCAATACTAACCCACCTTTCGATATACCAAAGATCTATTACAGAAAAGATTGATTATGCTAGATCTGAAAGATCAAATGCGGAAGAATTAATATGCACGAACGATTACACAGAATGGGGGTAGAATAAATGGACCAAACCACACAGCCCAAACCACAAGGCATAGGGATTTTTAAGGTGGTTCGGGACCACGACGGGATCCCTACGTCCACCCCTTACCAAAACCCGGTGAGGCTTCACTTTTAGAAAACCAGCACGGGGATAAATCCCCAACACGGAGCCAAGCTCCAACAACACGCAGGTCGACTCCTACACACACATGGGGAGCAACCTCCCCACGAGGAGAACTCTCCTCACGCTGTTGACAAAGCAACAACAGGGACGAACCCTAAACACTCTAGATCCTAAATCCAACAGCACACACACACACACCATGAATCTGAAATCCACCAGCTCACTCGTACAAACTATGGATCTGAATAGATCCCCACACATAAACACATAGATCATGATAGATCCACACACACACTTAATGTTCACAGATTAAAGAACAATACACACTTGAACCTCAAAATAAATTAGAAGAAGAATATGAAATGAAAGAGCTCAGATCTAGGCTTCCCCTTGATGAAAGATGCAGATCTTGAAACAAGGTTTGCTTCTCCACTTGATCACAACTTCATTGGCTTCAAAATGATCTTCAAATGCTTGATCTTTGATGAAGGATGGCTGGATGGATCACTATTCACATAGGTTCTTGCAGCAATCTTCTATCTCCCTTGATAGCATCCCTTTGATCTCCTTGGTTGATTAGGGTTTCTTGACCCAAAAATGTATTTTTATATCACTTGGGTTGGGCAAGGGATGGTCAAAAATAGCATCCCACGTTTTCTAGCGAGTTTGAAGGCTAAAGGACTCAAAAGTCCAAAAGGAAAGGCTTCCCATGTTGTAGAGAATGGAAAGTCAACAATGGCTGCACAACAGAGGTCGGTCGACCAAAATATGTTGGTCGGTCGACTGATCTCCGTAACTCCTTAGAATTTTCAGTTCTAGGAAAATCGGTCGACCGACCTTGAGCCGTCGGTTGATCGAACTCTATAACTCTATAGAGTTCTGTATTTTGGGTATTTTGGTTGACCGAATCGGCCTTCATTGATCGATCAAACCAGTTTTCTCTACAAAATAGACTTGTTAGCCCAGAAATCATGTCCATATGAGAAGGCATTACATCTGAACAACTTGACATCCAATTCGAGGTCATTTGGCTCATTTTATTCATTTTGGATGGTAGAACATTTGATCATTTGAGCAAGATGGAAAATGGCGTTAATTTGCCTTCTTATGTTTGCTTTTGAGCAATTGTGCACAGCACAAGACCGTTAGCCATTTCGAGGTTTTGTTATCATCAAAATCAACTGGGGAAACTCAACAAGGAGCAGCATCATCGTTGTTGGATCGGGGGTGGAAGGGCTAGGTGCTTGGCCTCCTCCCTCCATCGGAGCATCTGAAGTAAGGGCCGGCCTCTCATCCTCGTCTTCGGTGGTGATCACGTTTGTAGCCATGGTGGTCACATCCGTGCTTGTTCCCCTAGCAAGGGCTTGCACTGCATCAGCCGTAGCTTTATTCCTTCTAGTGACAGGACCGGGCCTCTCGATGATCCTAATCACCTCTTCGGATTCTTCGGGTAGAGACCCATAGTGGCCAGCCACTCCGGCCATATTATACCTCAATATCTCGAGGTGCTTGTTCCTCCGTATCACCCTCCTGGCTAGCTGCCTTGGGAAGGTTAGCCTGTTGAACACCAAGATCCTCGGTGTAGCTTGTTCATGAGAAAACTGTCCATAGCAACTAGACCCTTCATCAATAATTTCTTTCGGGTTGAATTGTTCTCCCCGATCTGTATCTTCTACAACGTTTATGGCTTTTAAGAGCCGCTGCGTCCCTTGAGGGGTGTTCCTAAGGCCTCGAAAATATCCTCAGACTGCCTTGGTGATATCATCATGCCCATATGTGGGGCAAAGTATAGGTGGTGACATCTTGTGTTGAGCTGGTAGCCGATAAGCAGACCGTCGTCGTCTAGCTATCTTGTTGCATCTTCAATCGAAGGCATAGACATTCGCCTGTCGGCCGTAGCCTTGGAAGGCTGGTCTACGAGGTGTTGCAGCTGGCACCTCTATTCTCTCTTCTTTTTCTTCTTATTTGATATCAAACCTGCAAACTTGGATATGTTCCGCTTGAGCAGTAGTCGGGGCCCGCATCCACTTACGCACCCATACTTATTTCAGCTGGGTCGGCTTCGGGGCCAGATCCCCCCTTGACCCAGACTTGACATGGTTTGGCTTGTCTTGAACCAATGCTTGGAATGAGTTCTGCACTGGTACATTTGCAACCACCCGGTCGGGTGAAATCCTGGCCTACCGACCGTTCAGAAAGATGCAGACTCCTCCGATTAGGACAGATTTGCCTGGAGTTGAAAGCCTACCTTGCAGTACGTCGGTATTCTTCTTGGCCACCCTCCTAGCAGTAGGTGAGCCTTTTGTTGTTGGCAGCACAAGAGTGGACGTGGTGGATGAAGCAGCCCATCGCAGCAGCATCGGTCATGGTCGCTTTTGCAATAACAACCTGCTTCATCTCCTTAACATCCGGCGAGAAATCGTCAAACTTTTTAAGAACAACCAGGTAGCCATACCTGGCGTGATCAGTAACCATGAGTGGTCCGAATGAGACAGCCATCGTATTATTAGGATGCAACCTGTAATCGTAGATTTAAAGTGAGTTAGTATTTTAAGAGGAGGCCGTTGGGCCCCTAATCCTGGCGAGAAGATGAAAAGAGATTTAGTCCCATCGGGCGTGCCAAACTGTTCGATGCACTCATGATACTAATCATCATTTTTTAATTCGTTTGTTAGTTCTTTTTGTTCTTGGCTGTTTATTCGGTTTTATTAAGTGTGTGGGCGTGCCAGCCACTGAAGTGACATTTATTCAGGCTTCAAGACTGGGATGGTCTGAAGCCACGGGTGCGCTCCGTCTGACTTACTAGACGATTATGGGTATCGGGTCAGGACTAAGAACCTACCGTGCCATGAAGGTCACGGCATTAATTACATCTCCTTGAAGAGGAGAAAACCTTTGATTAAACGCTAGGAGAAGGGGGCCCTCGGGCCTTAAATTGATATTAATTAAAGTAGGGAGTGAGAGTTCCGAACTTCAATAAAGCAGCCCTCTATTGAGGGGTAAATAGTTGAACAAGCATGTCATTAATTGACACATTCATATCTGGACATGCATCCCAATCTGTAGGCATATGTTTGCCAGAAATATGGCAAGTTTGATGTTCGGGATTAGATCCCAATGGAAATTCATTCAAACATAGTGAGCTATTGGCCCAAAAATGAGGTCAAGCTATGACCATGATGGGATGATCCCAAGGTTCAAGCATGACCTGTGGAGGCCTTGTTAATATCCCCATGCATAGGATCCAAGGGAGGTGAGAGCTTTATTGCTTATTCTTTGCTTTGTTATATGTTTATTAGTTACTTTTTTTGTTCTTTATGCATTATCATGTTATTATTATTTCTTATCAATGGTTTATGCCATCAGCGTTTTATTATCTTGTTTGTCATTTATTATTTGTGTTGTTTGTTTTATTTTCACTTTTTTATTATTACTTTTTTCTTCTTCTTTTATTTCTTTTGAAATGCAGAACGGGCCAAAGGCCACTGTGTCGACGGAGGGTCTCAGTGTGTCGATGCACAAAGCCCAGCTAGGGTGCTGGGATGAACCCTGGCGTCGACGTAGAAGGTGCATCGCGTCGATGCACAACGCCCTAGTAGGGGCCATTGTGGACTACCGTGTGGACCCCAGGCACCGGTGCGTTGACGCAAGAGGCTTGGTAGGGGCCAAACGTAGATCACTGTGTCGACATAGAGCAGAGCTGCATCGACGCAGGTTACGTTTGCGGGCAAAAGAAAGAACCCCTTTATAAATTGCTCATTTGTCAATTCATTTTGCAAGTTTAGCTTAGGATATCAAAGGGCATTAAACCCCAATCTTTCCCTTAACTTCAAGATTCATTCTTTTGATTCTTTCTTTTATTTCTTCTTTTGCATATGGGATGAGTTAATGCATGCTTTGTTTAGCAAGGAGGCAATGCGGGAAATGATTCTTTACCAGAACCTACATGGGCATGTGATACGTTCATGCAATAGGATTATGGTAAGAGGCGGAGTTATGTACTCGCGCATAGTGGGAGGGTCCAGATGGGCATAACCCAACCTTCATCAGTCCACCATTTGATATACCACAAATCCCAAGTCATGTCACTCAAGCATGCATATGCAAATGCATGGGGTTTATTACATAAGGCATGCATAATGCATGTATGATGCATTGACGATTTGGTCGATCGAAATCATGGATCGGTCGACCGAAGATGGCTAACTGACCACGAGTTGCCTGCATGCACAAGAGGTCTATGCACATAGCTCAATCTGCACGCCTAATGTATGTATGCTTCAGTGTGAATCCAATGGATTACTCCATGTGTTGGGTAATGCATAAAGGAGCAAGTTTAACCATACTCATTCAAATGTGATGAATGTTAATGTGGATTACAGAATGCATACAAGGTGTTTGATTTATCTCATGATAGGGCTGGCTGTTGAGGAGCAGGCAGATTGAAGAAGGGGTCAACCCACGGGGTCGACCCCTAATGTAGTGCACCTCAGGCCGTTCTAAACCCAGAAAGCATATGAATGCATGGATGCATAAACCGATGCACATGAAAATGAGTCTTTTATCTGTTTAGCCATTTCTTTAAATGCATCGCATTCTTTCATTGTTGCCAGCACGACATTTTTGTTTATTTGATCACCCTTTTCATTTTAGCATTGTTCTGTTCAGATTTATTCTTGACCAGCCCAATCATATTGCTTAAGTCGAAGTGTGGTCTTCACTTGCTTGATCACTTGTTCAGTATGAGTGTGTTCTCTTCAGCATGCTTCTTAGATCAGCATTGCTTCTCGCTTTCTGTATTTGATGTGTTAGTTTTAGCATTATGTCCATTGTTCAGCTCATGTTTTAGCATTAGTTCAATTTTTGATAAGTCCACAATTCTGAGGAAATTTGGGCAGCACCTCCCCCGGACTCGAGCTTTGGGGGTGAGAAATAGGAAGTGCATCCACAGAAATTCTGAGATGGCCCCAACAAGAAGGACATGCACAGAAGCGGCAACGTCCAAGGATGTGCACGAAAGCGGCTGTAGCAACCCTGATAAATGAATATTTGAAATGAATTAAAAAATATATATTACAGAAGTAATACAGATAATAAGAAGAGGGTTAAATGAAGGAATAAAACCCAAGATGCAAATAACGCCTCTCATTAAGGCGTTAATTTAATAATAAACGCCTCTATCAAAGGCGTTATTCAAGAAGTGACGCCCTCACTACACGGCGTCAAATTCCAACTTCAAAAAAGGTAAGGCCAAGAAACGCCCTAATCTTGGGCGTGTTTTAAAGAAAAGAACGCCCTTACACAAGGCGCTTATTAAGAAACGACCTGATGCAGGTCGTCAATTAAAGAATCGACGACCTGACCAAAGTCGTTAATTCCATTCGTGAACCGTTCGACCTAGGAGCTTATCCAGGGTAATGGATAAGTATTAGAAAGAGTTAAAAGATGGTAATGACTCTATCATGGAAGTATTACTTCCACACAATCACTAACCCTAATAGGATTTCCCAAAATCCTATAAAGACTCTTGACAGCCGAACCCTAAACCTATTTGGACGATCGAACTACACAGGTACGTGAAGAACATATGTTCTTCTTCTTCTTCTATTTCTTTTCCTTATGAACGTAGTATGTGAAGAATTAATATTCTTCATTTCTTCTATTCTTGCAGGTTAAGAAGACTAACGGGTAAGTCTTCTTTCTTCTTCCCTTCTCCTCCTTTACCTCCTCTCCAGTTAATACGAAGCATGATCTCTTCGTTCTTCTGCCTCCAGGTTGACTGTTGAAGAAAACAATCAACTGAGCCAAGGTTCTTCATCTACATACCTTTGCTGCTGCTGATTATCGAGTTGCAGTAAAGCTTCAGAGTTGTTGGCTTCTCACCAAGTTATTCATCCGTCCATCTTAAAATCAACTATTAAAGGTAGGTTTTCTCAAGTTACTGTAGCCCAAATAAATCAAGACAAGATTTATATACATATTGACATGACATGCATACGGTTTAATATGGTTATTGTGTTTACTGCAATATTTTCAAAGTAACGCCCCTGTCAAGGGCGCTAATTTACAAGACACGACCCTGCCCAGGTCGTCAATTTCATATTTGACGCCCTGTACACAGGCGTTAATTTCATGTAAATGTTAATCACCTATCTTAAGAACTGATTATCCATGCAATTACATGAAATCAATAATTGTTAACGGTTAAAAGTCAATAAACATGAAACATCAAATCTAATATACTGCATCTGAATTCCTGCCAATTTTCCTGTCATGACTATATGATTGTTATCCTTGATTATCGTGCAAATCTTGCTTTCCTGGTATTTCTTGAATTCACGACCTAGACTAGGTCGTTTTCCATGTGTTAACGCCCCATCACAGGGCCTGAATTGAAAAGAAACGCCCCTTACTAGGGCGCGTATCTGTTAAAATCCTGGAATACATATTCTGAAAAATAGAATTAAATGGTAACGCCCCTACCCAGGGTGCGTTTTTGATAAATTCCTGAAGCGTTTTTGATAAATTCCTGAAAATATTGATATTCTGTCAAACAGTGAAAATAAAAGGACGCCTTCTGGTGTAGTCGTCAAATCTTGAATAAACGCCCCTGGTCAGGGCGCGTTTTTGACAAATTACTGAAATATTGAAATTTTGCAAAAATGGAAAATAGATAAACGCCCTTCTGTTAGGCGTTAATTACTTGAGAAACGACTTTACCTAAGTCGTTATTTTCTGTAAACTGATTTTTTTATCCTGATTCTGTTAACCGATGGTTCCAATTATTTATATAATATATATCGGCACTATTCACCACTCCGTTAGTATAGTCCCACGTTTCATGATTGTTTTACCGATCACCCTCAATTCTCATTGACATACAAGCTCTCCATTGGACATTCCGTTCCTTTGGACTAGCGAGTTAGTCATAGAGACCTCCGTAAGACTCCTCGTACCTTGGATTCCCTCAAGGTCGACTGAGCTGGTTGTACCCTAAAAACCCATTACACAATCTTTACCATGTCACTCTAATGAAACATGGTATACCGGCCCTCATGTTATACTATATGTATGATATGAGAACTATCTTAAGGAATGGGGGAAAACATGCCATCAATGAGATGTTATTGTAGACCCCAATTCTATATCAATTTTGTTATGATGATTCTTGTGGACCTCATGTTATTAACATGCTGTTCTTGTAGATCACAATTCTATATAAAGGAGTGACCATCTACATATGGACACTTATTTGTCATGGTACCCAAGTTAGGGAACCAATTCCACCCAGTGTATCGACGTCATGGTTACTATGCTTTGCGTGGATTTTATCGCTAGTATGTCCTTACTCAAGGGTCTTGCCCTTGAATTCCATGAAAATCTTATCTTATCATCCTAATTAAAGCTTGTTCTTGGAACTCCGTATTGGCTATAAACTATCGTGGATGTCTAGATCTATCGTGAATGCTGTGCATATAGGGCCCGATCTGGTCCTGGGAGGAGCGCCCGAAAGTACTAGTGCCCATGAGAGTTTTAATGATAACGGTGTCTAGCATTGCACCGGAGTACTCTTTATCTTGATCTTTGGCATTCCACGATCTCTCTTTTCTTACGTGCGTGACTCGACTTGCGTGACTTGACTTGCGTGGCCCGACTCGGGCAATGTACTTGCGTGAAATAGCCAATAATCTATAAAGTCTCTCATGAAAGTTTCTTGTTTAATATTCGCTTGAAGGTTTTGCCCGATGTGTTATTCTCTTGATTAGTTACTTGTTCAGTTATTTCTACATGCATAGCCTTATTGCATTTACATGTGAGAAATTGTAATTACTTAAACCCATTGCTAGTTCTTGAGATATAATTTCCTACTGAGCGTTCGCTCACTCCGTTTTATTCCAACATTTTCAGGTAAGCAGGTAGCTAGCAAGACCGAGACCCACACGGGCGGGACAAGTGTGCAAGCGAGCTTCGGAAACTAGTGAACCCGAGTCTTTTATCTTTCTTGAGTCTAGATAGTGTTGTCTAGCTAAGTCAGCTTGGCGTCTCTTATTCAGTTATCTTGTCTAAGTCTGTTAGTATGTCGTTATCTTCTTTTCCATTAGGTTGAAGTCTCCAAGTTGGAAAACAAGTTCTTGTAAGAGATTTATAATAGAAATATAAATTCTATTGTTGTTCAAAATTATCTTGGTCTTATGCGATTGCTCTTGATCATTCACGACTGTTTAACTGCCACGTTCCGAGCAAACGACACGTTCCGCTGCTATCGGTTCGGGGCGTGACAGAGGTGGTATCAGAGCTTCGGCTTTCCTATCCTCCAGTTATTAAACCATATCAGAGCTTCGGCTTTCCCATCCTCCAGTTGTTATATCCCCCAGTTATTAAAGTCCCAAGGATAGGTCATCCTTGTCAGTCATATCAGAGCTTCAGCTTTCATATCCTCCAGTAATTTGATCCTAAGGATAGGTTATCCTTGTGGGTCATATCATAGCTTCAACTTTCACAATCATTAAAGTTTCAATGATAGGTCAAGTATCCTTGTCAGTTATATTAGAGTTTTCGCTTTCAAAATCCTTAGATTGTTAAATCCAGGTTATAGGTCGAGTATCCTTGTCAGTCATCCTATAGGAATTCCGTGAGAGATGGGTAGAACTTGGGGTTAAGGTTATAAAAGAAAAAATATATATATATATATATGTATATATATATACATTTGCGTTAATTCTTGAGTCAATAAATTATCGCCCCACCCATCCTTGCAGGAACTTAGATAAAATGGAAGCCTCTCAGCCAAGCTTTGATCATGAAATGATCTTGGTGGATGTCCAAGTTTACGCGAGCCTTGTCAGGAGAGTTCAATAACTAGAGAAAGTAGTGGAAGAAAAAGAAAGAGTTGAAGGGAAAGATCAAACAAATAACTCCGAAAGTTTCGCCATTACCAAGAAAAGAATAAATGAGGAAGATATTTCACAAAGGTGTAAGAAATGCCAGAAATGTAAGAAGTGTAATAAGTGTAATAAGAGGGAAACTTCGGCGGATCGCCCGCAAGATAAGTGTAAATCTTGTGGAAGATATGGTCACAAAATGAAGGAGTGTTGGTAGAGTTCGGGAGCATGTCTGTGTTGCGGGAAGTTAGATCACAAGATAGCGGAATGCCCCAAGAAGCCTCCAAAAGGAGTTCAGAATTTTACCAAACTTGTCAGAGGGAAAGTTGCGGAAGGTACCCCTCACCCTTAAGCCTTAATTAATTCTATACCACTCGATATATCTAGATTTTTGTTACGCTTTATAGTAGTCCCCCATTGTAAGTAAAAGATAATGTGAATTTGGGGACCAAATTCTTTTAAGTGGGGGAGGGTGTAGCAACCCTGATAAATGAATATTTGAAATGAATTAAAAAATATATATTACAGAAGTAATACAGATAATAAGAAGAGGGTTAAATGGAGGAATAAAACCCAAGATGCAAATAACGCCTCTCATTAAGGCGTTAATTTAATAATAAACGCCTCTATCAAAGGCGTTATTCAAGAAGTGACGCCCTCACTACACGGCGTCAAATTCCAACGTCAAAAAAGGTAAGGCCAAGAAACGCCCGAATCTTGGGCGTGTTTTAAAGAAAAGAACGCCCTTTCACAAGGCGCTTATTAAGAAACGACCTGATGCAGGTCGTCAATTAAAGAATCGACAATCTGACCAAAGTCGTTAATTCCATTCGTGAACCGTTCGACCCAGGAGCTTATCCAGGGTAATGGATAAGTATTAGAAAGAGTTAAAAGGTGGTAATGACTCTATCATGGAAGTATTGCTTCCACACAATCACTAACCCTAATAGGATTTCCCAAAATCCTATAAAGACTCTTGACAGCCAAACCCTAAACCTATTTGGACGATCGAACTGCACAGGTACGTGAAGAACATATGTTCTTCTTCTTCTTCTGTTTCTTTTCCTTATGAACGTAGTATGTGAAGAATTAATATTCTTCGTTTCTTCTATTCTTGCAGGTTAAGAAGACTAACGGGTAAGTCTTCTTTCTTCTTCCCTTCTCCTCCTTTACCTCCTCTCCAGTTAATACGAAGCATGATCTCTTCGTTCTTCTGCCTCCAGGTTGACTGTTGAAGAAAACAATCAACTGAGCCAAGGTTCTTCATCTGCATACCTTTGCTGCTGCTGATTATCGAGTTGCAGTAAAGCTTCAGAGTTGTTGGCTTCTCACCAAGTTATTCATCCGTCCATCTTAAAATCAACTATTAAAGGTAGGTTTTCTCAAGTTACTGTAGCCCAAATAAATCAAGACAAGATTTATATACATATTGACATGACATGCATACGGTTTAATATGGTTATTGTGTTTACTGCAATATTTTCAAAGTAACGCCCCTGTCAAGGGCGCTAATTTACAAGACACGACCCTGCCCAGGTCGTCAATTTCATATTTGACGTCCTGTACACAGGCGTTAATTTCATGTAAATGTTAATCACCTATCTTAAGAACTGATTATCCATGCAATTACATGAAATCAATAATTGTTAACGGTTAAAAGTCAATAAACATGAAACATCAAATCTAATATACTGCATCTGAATTCCTGCCAATTTTCCTGTAATGACTATATGATTGTTATCCTTGATTATCGTGCAAATCTTGCTTTCCTGGTATTTCTTGAATTCACGACCTAGACTAGGTCGTTTTCCATGTGTTAACGCCCCATCACAGGGCGTGAATTGAAAAGAAACGCCCCTTACTAGGGCGTGTATCTGTTAAAATCCTGGAATACATATTCTGAAAAATAGAATTAAATGGTAACGCCCCTTCCCAGGGCGCGTTTTTGATAAATTCCTGAAGCGTTTTTGATAAATTCCTGAAAATATTTATATTCTGTCAAACAGTGAAATAAAAGGACGCCTTCTGGTGTAGTCGTCAAATCTTGAATAAACGCCCCTGGTCAGGGCGCGTTTTTGACAAATTAAAGAAATATTGAAATTTTACAAAAATGGAAAATAGATAACGCCCTTCTGTTAGGCGTTAATTACTTGAGAAACGACTTTACCTAAGTCGTTATTTTCTGTAAACTGATTTTTTTATCCTGATTCTGTTAACCGATGGTTCCAATTATTTATATAATATATATCGGCACTATTCTCCACTCCGTGAGTATAGTCCCACGTTTCATGATTGTTTTACCGATCACCCTCAATTCTCATTGACATACAAGCTCTCCATTGGACATTCCGTTCCTTTGGACTAGCGAGTTAGTCATAGAGACCTCCGTAAGACTCCTCGTACCTTGGATTCCCTCAAGGTCGACTGAGCTGGTTGTACCCTAAAAACCCATTACACAATCTTTACCATGTCACTCTAATGAAACATGGTATATCGGCCCTCATGTTATACTATATGTATGATATGAGAACTATCTTAAGGAATGGGGGAAAACATGCCATCAATGAGATGTTATTGTAGACCCCAATTCTATATCAATTTTGTTATGATGATTCTTGTGGACCTCATGTTATTAACATGCTGTTCTTGTAGATCACAATTCTATATAAAGGAGTGACCATCTACATATGGGCACTTATTTGTCATGGTACCCAGTTAGAGAACCAATTCCACCCAGTTTATCGACAGTCATGGTTACTATGCTTTGCGTGGATTTTATCGCCAGTATGTCCTTACTCAAGGGTCTTGCCCTTGAATTCCATGAAAATCTTATCTTATCATCCTAATTAAAACTTGTTCTTGGAACTCCGTATTGGCTATAAACTATCGTGGATGTCTAGATCTATCGTGAATGCTGTGCATATAGGGCCCGATCTGGTCCTGGGAGGAGCGCCCGAAAGTACTAGTGCCCATGGGAGTTTTAATGATAACGGTGTCTAGCATTGCACCGGAGTACTCTTTATCTTGATCTTTGGCATTCCACGATCTCTCTTTTCTTGCGTGCGTGACTCGACTTGCGTGACTTGACTTGCGTGGCCCGACTCGGGCAATGTACTTGCGTGAAATAGCCAATAATCTATAAAGTCTCTCATGAAGTCTTCTTGTTTAATATTCGCTTGAAGGTTTTGCCCGATGTGTTATTCTCTTGATTAGTTACTTGTTCAGTTATTTCTACATGCATAGCCTTATTGCATTTACATGTGAGAAATTGTAATTACTTAAACCCATTGCTAGTTCTTGAGATATAATTTCCTACTGAGCGTTCGCTCACTCCGTTTTATTCCAACATTTTCAGGTAAGCAGGTAGCTAGCAAGACCGAGACCCACACGGGCGGGACAAGTGTGCAAGCGAGCTTCGAAACTAGTGAACCCGAGTCTTTTATCTTTCTTGAGTCTAGATAGTGTTGTCTAGCTAAGTCAGCTTGGCGTCTCTTATTCAGTTATCTTGTCTAAGTATGTTAGTATGTCGTTATCTTCTTTTCCATTAGGTTGAAGTCTCCAAGTTGGAAAACAAGTTCTTGTAAGAGATTTATAATAGAAATATAAATTCTATTGTTGTTCAAAATTATCTTGGTCTTATGCGATTGCTCTTGATCATTCACGACTATTTAACTGCCACGTTCCGAGCAAACGACACGTTCCGCTGCTATCGGTTCGGGGCGTGACAGAGGTGGTATCAGAGCTTCGGCTTTCCTATCCTCCAGTTATTAAACCATATCAGAGCTTCGGCTTTCCCATCCTCCAGTTGTTATATCCCCCAGTTATTAAAGTCCCAAGGATAGGTCATCCTTGTCAGTCATATCAGAGCTTCAGCTTTCATATCCTCCAGGAATTTGGTCCTAAGGATAGGTTATCCTTGTGGGTCATATCATAGCTTCAACTTTCACAATCATTAAAGTTTCAATGATAGGTCAAGTATCCTTGTCAGTTATATTAGAGTTTCCGCTTTCAAAATCCTTAGATTGTTAAATCCAGGTTATAGGTCGAGTATCCTTGTCATCCTATAGGAATTCCGTGAGAGATGGGTAGAACTTGGGGTTAAGGTTATAAAAGAATATATATATATATATATATATATATATATATATATATACATTTGCGTTAATTCTTGAGTCAATAAATTATCGCCCCACCCATCTTTGCAGGAACTTAGATAAAATGGAAGCCTCTCAGCCAAGCTTTGATCATGAAATGATCTTGGTGGATGTCCAAGTTTACGCGAGCCTTGTCAGGAGAGTTCAAGAACTAGAGAAAGTAGTGGAAGAAAAAGAAAGACTTAAAGGGAAAGATCAAACAAATAACTCCGAAAGTTTCGCCGTTACCAAGAAAAGAATAAATGAGGAAGATATTTCACAAAGGTGTAAGAAATGCCAGAAATGTAAGAAGTGTAATAAGTGTAATAAGAGGGAAACTTCGGCGGATCGCCCGCAAGATAAGTGTAAATCTTGTGGAAGATATGGTCACAAAATGAAGGAGTGTTGGTAGAGTTCGGGAGCATGTCTGTGTTGCGGGAAGTTAGATCACAAGATAGCGGAATGCCCCAAGAAGCCTCCAAAAGGAGTTCAGAATTTTACCAAACTTGCCAGAGGGAAAGTTGCGGAAGGTACCCCTCACCCTTAAGCCTTAATTAATTCTATACCACTCGATATATCTAGATTTTTGTTACGCTTTATAGTAGTCCCCCATTGTAAGTAAAAGATAATGTGAATTTGGGGACCAAATTCTTTTAAGTGGGGGAGGGTGTAGCAACCGTGATAAATGAATATTTGAAATGAATTAAAAAATATATATTACAGAAGTAATACAGATAATAAGAAGAGGGTTAAATGGAGGAATAAAACCCAAGATGCAAATAACGCCTCTCATTAAGGCGTTAATTTAATAATAAACGCCTCTATCAAAGGCGTTATTCAAGAAGTGACGCCCTCACTACACGGCGTCAAATTCCAACGTCAAAAAAGGTAAGGCCAAGAAACACCCTAATCTTGGGCGTGTTTTAAAGAAAAGAACGCCCTTACATAAGGCGCTTATTAAGAAACGACCTGATGCAGGTCGTCAATTAAAGAATCGACAACCTGACCAAAGTCGTTAATTCCATTCGTGAACCGTTCGACCCAGGAGCTTATCCAGGGTAATGGATAAGTATTAGAAAGAGTTAAAAGGTGGTAATGACTCTATCATGGAAGTATTACTTCCACACAATCACTAACCCTAATAGGATTTCCCAAAATCCTATAAAGACTCTTGACAGTCGAACCCTAAACCTATTTGGACGATCGAACTGCACAGGTACGTGAAGAACATATGTTCTTCTTCTTCTTCTGTTTCTTTTCCTTATGAACGTAGTATGTGAAGAATTAATATTCTTCGTTTCTTCTATTCTTGCAGGTTAAGAAGACTAACGGGTAAGTCTTCTTTCTTCTTCCCTTCTCCTCCTTTACCTCCTCTCCAGTTAATACGAAGCATGATCTCTTCGTTCTTCTGCCTCCAGGTTGACTGTTGAAGAAAACAATCAACTGAGCCAAGGTTCTTCATCTGCATACCTTTGCTGCTACTGATTATCGAGTTGCAGTAAAGCTTCAGAGTTGTTGGCTTCTCACCAAGTTATTCATCCGTCCATCTTAAAATCAACTATTAAAGGTAGGTTTTCTCAAGTTACTGTAGCCCAAATAAATCAAGACAAGATTTATATACATATTGACATGACATGCATACGGTTTAATATGGTTATTGTGTTTACTGCAATATTTTCAAAGTAACGCCCCTGTCAAGGGCGCTAATTTACAAGACACGACCCTGCCCAGGTCGTCAATTTCATATTTGACGCCCTGTACACAGGCGTTAATTTCATGTAAATGTTAATCACCTATCTTAAGAACTGATTATCCATGCAATTACATGAAATCAATAATTGTTAACGGTTAAAGTCAATAAACATGAAACATCAAATCTAATATACTGCATCTGAATTCCTGCCAATTTTCCTGTCATGACTATATGATTGTTATCCTTGATTATCGTGCAAATCTTGCTTTCCTGGTATTTCTTGAATTCACGACCTAGACTAGGTCGTTTTCCATGTGTTAACGCCCCATCACAGGGCCTGAATTGAAAAGAAACGCCCCTTACTAGGGCGCGTATCTGTTAAAATCCTGGAATACATATTCTGAAAAATAGAATTAAATGGTAACGCCCCTTCCCAGGGCGCGTTTTTGATAAATTCCTGAAGCGTTTTTGATAAATTCCTGAAAATATTGATATTCTGTCAAACAGTGAAAATAAAAGGACGCCTTCTGGTGTAGTCGTCAAATCTTGAATAAACGCCCCTGGTCAGGGCGCGTTTTTGACAAATTACTGAAATATTGAAATTTTGCAAAAATGGAAAATAGATAAACGCCCTTCTGTTAGGCGTTAATTACTTGAGAAACGACTTTACCTAAGTCGTTATTTTCTGTAAACTGATTTTTTTATCCTGATTCTATTAACCGATGGTTCCAATTATTTATATAATATATATCGGCACTATTCTCCACTCCGTGAGTATAGTCCCACGTTTCATGATTGTTTTACCGATCACCCTAAATTCTCATTGACATACAAGCTCTCCATTGGACATTCCGTTCCTTTGGACTAGCGAGTTAGTCATAGAGACCTCCGTAAGACTCCTCGTACCTTGGATTCCCTCAAGGTCGACTGAGCTGGTTGTACCCTAAAAACCCATTACACAATCTTTACCATGTCACTCTAATGAAACATGGTATACCGGCCCTCATGTTATACTATATGTATGATATGAGAACTATCTTAAGGAATGGGGGAAAACATGCCATCAATGAGATGTTATTGTAGACCCCAATTCTATATCAATTTTGTTATGATGATTCTTGTGGACCTCATGTTATTAACATGCTGTTCTTGTAGATCACAATTCTATATAAAGGAGTGACCATCTACATATGGGCACTTATTTTTCATGGTACCCAGTTAGGGAACCAATTCCACCCAGTTTATCGACGTCATGGTTACTATGCTTTGCGTGGATTTTATCGCCAGTATGTCCTTACTCAAGGGTCTTGCCCTTGAATTCCATGAAAATCTTATCTTATCATCCTAATTAAAGCTTGTTCTTGGAACTCCGTATTGGCTATAAACTATCATGGATGTCTAGATCTATCGTGAATGCTGTGCATATAGGGCCCGATCTGGTCCTGGGAGGAGCGCCCGAAAGTACTAGTGCCCATGGGAGTTTTAATGATAACGGTGTCTAGCATTGCACCGGAATACTCTTTATCTTGATCTTTGGCATTCCACGATCTCTCTTTCTTGCGTGCGTGACTCGACTTGCGTGACTTGACTTGCGTGGCCCGACTCGGGCAATGTACTTGCGTGAAATAGCCAATAATCTATAAAGTCTCTCATGAAAGTTTCTTGTTTAATATTCGCTTGAAGGTTTTGCCCGATGTGTTATTCTCTTGATTAGTTACTTGTTCAGTTATTTCTACATGCATAGCCTTATTGCATTTACATGTGAGAAATTATAATTACTTAAACCCATTGCTAGTTCTTGAGATATAATTTCCTACTGAGCGTTCGCTCACTCCGTTTTATTCCAACATTTTCAGGTAAGCAGGTAGCTAGCAAGACCGAGACCCACACGGGCGGGACAAGTGTGCAAGCGAGCTTCGGAAACTAGTGAACCCGAGTCTTTTATCTTTCTTGAGTCTAGATAGTGTTGTCTAGCTAAGTCAGCTTGGCGTCTCTTATTCAGTTATCTTGTCTAAGTCTGTTAGTATGTCGTTATCTTCTTTTCCATTAGGTTGAAGTCTCCAAGTTGGAAAACAAGTTCTTGTAAGAGATTTATAATAGAAATATAAATTCTATTGTTGTTCAAAATTATCTTGGTCTTATGCGATTGCTCTTGATCATTCACGACTGTTTAACTGCCACGTTCCGAGCAAACGACACGTTCCGCTGCTATCGGTTCGGGGCGTGACAGCGGCAACATCCTCAAAACCCGAATTGGGCATGGACAACCCAAGGACTAGCCTACAAGGGGCGCTAGTGACCATGGGTTAATCAGCATTTCCAACTCTGAAATGTACATTATTTTTGCTGGCCCCATGGACATTAATATCCCACCCTCGATGAAGTGTCCCCAAAAAAGCATGCTATAGAGAAGCAGATTCCTGGGGGTATTAGAGTGGCTAGAAAATAAAAATCCAAACGATATGAAATCATAATGTAACCCTTCCCCATGGCAGGTCCAGCGGTATGAAAACCTTCGATGGAATCAACGAATTATGCGTTATTGCCCCGGCGTATGAGATCACGGGTCATGCTTAGAGGCTTAGCAAACCCGTGTCCCAAGTGGGGACATGAAGCTATAATGCTTCAAGCGTCACCATCCTGCGAACATAAACATACGTGTGTGGGGGCTCTTTGAGCAGCATCTGCTGGGTATTCACACAAACAGAGAGGTGCGTATGGGTGGCTGGCATGGAAGCTAGAGTGATCCCTATGCATTAAATAGTGGCTACTTAATGAGCGAAGATTGAGTGAAGGGGGTAGCAGAAGGGCTATTAATTCCGGTAATATTTAGGACTAAGCCAAAGCCTCAACAACTCATGATGTGAATGAGAAGGCAAATGGCTATTCTTCCAGTAGCATTTCAGCGAACAAAAAATAGTATGCACCTACAAACCTAGGACGTATGGATATCAAACGCATGAAGATAGACTGAACCCTGCTTGGGATATTGGGGAAGGGACTCATGAGATTAGTATTGCCCATGAGGGTGTAAGTAAAGACCCGGACAACTGCAACCCGTTCCACATAATGGAGAATGGAGTGGGATCCCAGAGCGGGCTTTCATGTAGTGCCCCATGTTGATTTTGACGATGACAAAATACTATGCTAATGAATAATGCATTTGGAATTCATGGTTTCTTCATTTGTGTCATTGAGTCTATTGAGTTACTCTGGTTAAAAAGCATCGTGTTGTCATCTGAGCATTTGAGTAGCCTCACTCTATCTTTATGTTACCTGTACCAAGAAAACATGATGACTTCTTTATGTCAACCACAATTCTTCTTTCCGTGTCAGGCTTGGTGATTTGCATGCATGTATGGCAAGAAACTCAAAATTCACCAAAGGAAGTGACTTAATGTGAAGTGGAGGTAATGTTGGTGTGGTCTTCACAAAATGTGAGAAAATGGTTAACCAATGGTAAAACCTAGTAAGTATTTCATGTCAAAAATCCTTGGCTTCAATCTATTCAAAACTCCTTTGAATTGATCGAGCTCCCTTGAAGTTTCTCTGACCAAGATGCAATGGGTCAACCCCCTTGGGTGATGGGTTGACCCTTGTCGTCACTGGGGTATGTCTTGGCCTGCTGGGACAGATGGGATGACCCATCTGGCAGATGGGTTAACCCCTGTAACTCATAGATTCTGGAAACAGAATATGTTTGAGACAAGGGACGACCCACCTGCTAGATGGGTCGACCCTTTTTATGTCTACCCATTTTCCTCTGAATTTTGAGTTAAGTTTTCTCCTAAATAATTAAGGGCTAACTCTTACCTATTAAACACTTGATTAACATGGGTTTAACCTATGGGGAGGTGGCTAGCTTCATTAAACTCCTTTGATTGAAGCTTAACATGCTAACCCCTATTTTATGACTCTAAATGCAGGTTTGCTGCCTTCGACGATGGAGATGCCAAGTCAGCTCTGGAGGGTCAATGATTGATGAGAATAATCAGATTTATGTCCAGGTCAGAGCATCTATGTCGGACTCTTAAATATCCCTTGATTAAGGCATCCGCTAGTTACACGAAAAAGAGAAGAGAGGGCTGCACGAGCTGAACGACGAGAGTTTGAGGGAATGCAGCGGCTGAACGCGTTGAAGAGAGAAAGCTTCATCCCAGGTGAAAGAAATCAAGCTCCATAGCTGCATTGATCCTTCATCCAAGTTTAGAAGGCATCCACGCTGCCAAGTTTTTCATCCGGGTGCAAACATCATCACCTCTATCCTTTTTCAGCTGGGAGATACATCAGTCGCTCGTGAAAACACTCCAAGCCAACCGATACAGCAGAAAGGGAAAGCTTATTCCTTATTTGTCTTGATCATCTCTATTGGATTATTGTATATCTGAACTTGTTCTTAGTATATCATCAAGACACTCGTGTGTGTGGGTGCGAAGATTTAATCTCCGTGTGTTTGAACTGTTAGACGCCTGAGCGTCTGTGTGTGGTTGGAGGTCTACGACCTCGTGTGTGTGTGGTCGTTGCTTTTACGCAACATATTTTCTCTTAGTGGAATTCTCTCGAGCTGAGAGGGGTGGACGTAGGATCGCACTTGGGTGCATCCGAACCACCTAAAAATTATTGTGTCCTATGGTTTGCTATTCGTGCGATTGCTTGTGAAGCTCATGTGATGCGCTGTGCTCTCTATAGATCATCGCTCTCTAACTCTGTCATCGTCTGCATATGAGTGTTTATCTTGGTAGGTCTTAAGTAAGCTTGTCTATATCTCTTTCTGTCTGCTCAGCCTTAGATCCGTTTTCGCATCATAGTTAATTATAATTCCTATCACTAGACCATTCAATTTTATTTTGTCGGCAACCAATTCACCCCCTCTTGATTGCCAATTCAGCGGGACAGCAATTGGTATTAGAGCCTCAGCTCTAATTCTTGAAGAACCACATGGTTCTTAGAGTGATCCTTTTCTGAAATGGCAAACAAAGGGTTGATGCCCGAAGGGCATTCAATTCATCGACCACCATTCTTTGATGGGATGAACTACAGTTATTGGAAAAACCGAATGACTGTATTTTTTCGCGCTCAAAGTCATGAGATTTGGACCGTTGTCAATAAAGGTCCACATGCTTTGCCACCAGATGAAGAAAAATTGTTTGAGGAACATATTAAGAAATCTACAATGAACTTTAATGCTTTGAATATTATTCAATGTGTGATACATCCTAATGAATATGCTCGTGTCTCCATGTGTACCAGTGCTAAAGAAATGTGGGACAAATTGTAGCTTATATATGAAGGGATGCCAGAAGTCAAAGAGACCAAGGTGAATTTGCTAATCAGAGACTATGAGCTATTTCAGATGAAGCCGGAGGAGAGCATATCAGAAATGTTTGAGAGGCTCATGGAGATCACAAATGGGCTGAAGGCACTAGGGAAGGACTACTCAAATTCAGATCTGGTTCGCAAGGTATTGAGGTCATTATCACCAGCGTGGCACACTAAAGCCACGGTAATTGAAGACTCGAAAGATTTGTCTGTTCTATCATTGGATGAGCTCATAGGGTCACTTATGATCTATGAGATCAATATCAAAAGAACTGAAGAAGAAGGCAACAAGAAGAAGCGAATTGCACTAAAGGCAAACCCGGAGCTATCTAGTACAAGTGATGAGGACTCCACAGAAGACACTGAAGAAGAGGAAGACATTGCAATGTTGACTAGGAAGGTGAGAAGATTTCTGAGAGCAAGAAAGAAGTTTTTAGGAAATTTTAAGAAGCCATTCAAGAAACAGTCCAAGCGGAAGACGGAAGGAAGCAAGCTTACGGATGTGATATGTTATGAATGCAAAAAACTCGGCCACATGCGTGGCGAATGTCTGGAGCTGAAAAAGAAATTCAAGAAGGACAAATGGCACATGAAGAAGAACAGGATGAGGTAATTTCTGACTCGGATACTCTTACTATAGAATAGTGGGAGTCTGAATATGTTGCACTTTATGCAAAATTCAAGAAAATAAGATTCGAAAATAAACAACTAAAAAAGAAAGTTGAGTCTATGATTCATGTCGATGTCTCAAATGATAAAACTACTGAACTAACTAAAGCTTGTGCTGACATGAAAGTAGAAAATGAAGCCATGCTTGAGAAAATTAAAAGCCATGAGGAGATTGAACTGCAACTCAAGGGTGAACCGGAAAACCTAAGAAACATTCAGCTCCACAATTCTTAAAATGAAAACAGTAGTGAAGAAGCAAATGCTAAAATCCAAAATCTTGAGGATGAAAATGAGAGGATGAGAAATGATAATAAAATCTTGAGAGATCAAATTTCGGTGTGCCATGAAAAATTAAATCAATCTGATCAAAAAAATCTCATCTTAAACAAGGAGATTGAAGGGTTAAAAGATGCCCTGGCTAGATTTGTTAAAGGAAAAGAGAACCTTGAGAAGGTTCTTGGAAATAAAGTCAATTTTCAAAAAGAGGGAATCAGTTATGAACCGGTTAAAAAGAAATCATTTGAAAATAAATTGATGACATCCTTTGTGTCTTTTGTGCCTGCTACTAATGGTAAGTCCTTCTTGCATGAAAAAATGAAGGTTAACTTAAACAGTCATCAACAAAGATTTTCAGGTTTGAAGAAAGGAAATTTAGGAAGAAACAGAATTTTTTGTTACTATTGTGGTCGTGTTGGGCACGTTATGTCGTATTGTTGTACATTGAGTCAAGATCATGAGTTTTATGTTCGCAAGTCTAGAAATGCTTTCATGAATAAAAAAACTCACAAGCAAGGACCCAACTCAGTTTGGGTACCAAATTTTGTTCTTTGAGTTTATGTCTTGTTGTAGGGATGCCTCAAAGCCGAGGATTCACACTAGTTTCTAGATAGCGGATGTTCGAGGCACATGACCGGAAACAAGAAGGTATTTATTGAGCGTAAAGAAAAAGAAGGAGGGTTTGTTGCTTTCGGCAGAAACGACAAAGGTAAGATCGTGGGTATTGGAAAGGTAAGTGTAAATAACTCCAATACCATCGACAATGTTTTCTTAGTAGATGCTCTCAATCATAATCTTTTGAGTATCATTCAACTATGTGATAGGGGACATAAAGTCATTTTTGAATCATCATATTGCGCAATTGTAGATAGTCTTACAAATGAAATAAAAATTTTGGGACTTAGGAAAAATAATGTATATACAATTGATTTGAATGAGGTTCCTTGCAAACACATGTGTTTAGTTGCCAATGATGCCGACAATTTTTGGGTTTGGCATCGTAGATTAGGCCATGCTAGTAGTAGTGCCATTTCTAAACTGTGCAAAAATAATCTTGTCATAGGGCTTCCCAAAATGAAGTTAGATGTAAATAAAATTTGTGAAGCTTGTGCTAAAGGAAAACAAACACGATCATCTTTCAAACCTAAAAACATCATTTCTACCACTCGCCCCTTGGAGCTTCTGCACTTTGATCTTTTTGGTCCAACTCGGACTCACAGTTTAGTGGGTAAGTGTTATGGCTTTGTTATAGTTGATGATTTCTCTCGCTTTACATGGGTTCTATTTCTGAGCAGCAAATCTGATGTTTTGCAGAAATTTCAAGTTTATTGCAAAAGGGTTCAGAATGAGAAGTGTTATATGATTACCTGATTACAAAGTGATCATGGGCGTGAATTTGATAACACCAACTTTGATGAATTTTGTAGAAATGAAGGATACACTCACAATTTTTCTACACCAAGGACGCCGAAGCAAAATGGCGTAATTGAAAGGAAGAACCGTACACTAATTGATATGGCAAGAACTATGCTGAGTGAGCAGAGCCTTCCTCATTATTTTTTGGCTGAAGCGGTAAATACGGCTTGCCATATCATAAACCGCGCAATGGTAAGACCTTTTGTAAATAAAACCCCTTATGAATTCTAGAAAGGTAAGAAACCTAACATCTCATATTCTAAAACCTTTGGGAGTATTTGATACATTTTAAATAATGGTAAGGATGATCTAGAGAAATTCGATGCAAAGAGTGATGTTGGAATTTTCTTAGGCTACTCTAACAATTCAAGAGCTTTTCGTGTTTTTAACAAAAGAACAATGGTGATTGAAGAGAGCCCACATGTGATAGTTGATGAAGGTGTTTCCAAGAATTCCACTACAACTAATGAAGAATCAGATTTTTTGCAGGACAAAAGTCAAGTGGACACAAAACAAGAAAAACAACAAGATCCATCCACCTCTGGAACAAAAACCGATGAGAAGAATGAAGTTGAAGAAAATATTACAGAACAAATGAAAGATGTACCTCAAATTCATCTAGATTTGCCTCCCTCGTGGAAGTATCATAAGGACCATCCAGCAGAAAATATTCTGGGTAAGGTAAATGAAGGTATAAAAACTCGCTCATCCTTGAAACTCATGCTAGTTTTGAATGCCTTTGCATACACATCTCAAGTAGAACCCAAAAGTGTTGATGATGCATTAAAAGATGACTTATGGGTGATGGCAATGCATGAGGAACTACACAAATTCCAACAGAATGAGGTGTGGAAACTAGTGCCACGTCCTAATAACCACAACGTGATCGGAACGAAATGGGTATTCCGAAACAAATTGAATGATCAAGGTGTGGTTGTTAGGAACAAGGCCCGACTCGTGGCCAAGGGATATTGCCAAGAGCTCGGAATCGATTTTGATGAATCATTCGCACCGGTTGCTCGCCTTGAAGTCATGCGCATCATATTATCATTTGCATGCTCTAAAAAATTCAAACTGTATCAAATGGATGTAAAGAGCACATTTCTAAACGGCTTTATCAAGGAAGAGGTGTTTGTTGAGCAACCTCCGGGGTTTGAGGACATGAAAAACCCGGATCATGTGTTCAAGCTAGATAAAGCTTTGTATGGCCTAAAACAAGTCCCACGGGCTTGGTATGACCGTCTAAGTTCTTTCTTGATTGAACATGGTTTCAAAAGGGGTTTAGTAAATCAAACTTTATTTTCCAAACATGCTGAAAATGATTTGCTTCTTATTTAAGTCTATGTCGATGATATCATTTTTCGATCCACTAATGAATTTTTGTGCAAGGAATTTTCTGAATTGATGCAGGCAGAATTTGAAATGAGTTTAATGGGCGAACTAAATTACTTCTTGGGGCTGCAAATACAACAACGGAAGGATGGAATTTTCATAAACCAAAATAAATATTTGTTGGAGCTCTTGAAGAAGTACGAGTTTGAGGGTGCGAAGCCATATGACACACCAATGTCCACCGGTATGAAACTGGAGAAGGATTGCAAAGGTAAACATGTCAAGCCAAAATTGTAAAGAGGAATGATAGGCTCTCTTTTATACTTGACAGCAAGTAGACCTGATATACATTTTGCAGTCTGTCTTTGTGCTAGATATCAATCCAGTCCTCGTGAATCTCATTTAGGTGCCGTGAAAAGAATTTTCTATTATCTTATCGGTACTGTCGATTTAGGACTTTGGTTTCCACGTGGATGTGATTTTAAGCTTGTGGCATTTACTGATGCCGACTATGTTGGGTGTCTAATTCATCGCAAAAGCACGAGCGGCACATGCCAGTTTCTCGGAGGTTACCTAGTCTCTTGGGCCTCCAAGAAACAAAACTCTGTGGCATTGTGGACTACCGAAGCCGAGTACATGGCTACTGGTAGTTGTGGTGCACAGGTTCTTTGGATCAAACACCAGCTAGTCGATTTTGATGTGTTTTTAAAATGTGTTCCCATCATGTGTGCCAATAAGAGTGCCATTGATTTATCAAAGAATCCAACTCATCATTCTAGATCTAAGCATATAGACATCCGACACCAATTTCTTTA